>JARHVA010000739.1:2220000-2960000 GCA_037957365.1 Torreya grandis | reverse complement strand
AAGCTTATGTTGTGTGTTGGTGTTTATGAACAACACAATCACCGGATAAGTGGTGAATGTGGGATTAAATCCGCTCATGTTTATGGCCTTCGGGGAGATATATGAATTAGGTTTTAATTAATTAAAAGTTTCACCATCGCTGCTTTAAGCAAGTGTTCAATATTTAACCGTAACAACCATGAAGCATTTGTTAGTAAGGGGGAGTAATATTATTTAATTAATTAAGTGCATAATATTTCGGGCTTTTAACCCTCGAGACTCTTTCCCTATTGGCAAAGCTTATGTTGTGTGTTGGTGTTTATGAACAACACAATCACCAGATAAGTGGTGAATGTGGGATTAATTCCGCTCATGCTTATGGCCTTCGGGGAGATATATGTATTAGGTTTTAATTAATTAATAGTTTCACCTTGGCTACTTTAAGCGAGTGTTCAATATTTAACCGCAACAACCATGAAGCATTTGTTAGTAAGGGGGAGTAATATTATTTAATTAATTAAATTAATTGCATAATATTTCAGGATTTTCACCCTTGAGACTCTTTCCCTATTGGAAAAGCTTATGTTTTGTGTTGGTGTTTATGAACAACACAATCACTAGATAAGTGGTGAATGTGGGATTAAATCCGCTCATGCTTATGGCCTTCGAGGAGATATATGAATTAGGTTTTAATTAATTAATAGTTTCACCCTGGCTGCTTTAAGCGAGTGTTTAATATTTAAGCGCAACAACCATGAAACATTTGTTAGTAAGGAGTAATATTATTTAATTAATTAAATTAATTGCATAATATTTCAGGGTTTTCACCTTCGAGACTCTTTCCCTATTGGCAAAGCTTATGTTGTGTGTTGGTGTTTATGAACAACACAATCACTGGATAAGTGGTGAATGTGGGATTAAATCCACTCATGCTTATGGCCTTTGGGGAGATATAAGAATTAGGTTTTATTTAATTAATAGTTTCACCTTGGCTGCTTTAAGCGAGTGTTCAATATTTAATTGCAACAACCATGAAGAATTTGTTAGTAAGGAGGAGTAATATTATTTAATTAATTAAATTAATTGCATAATATTTCAGGCTTTCCACCCTCGAGACTCTTTCCCTATTGGCAAAGCTTATGTTGTGTCTTGGTGTTTATGAACAACACAATCACCAGAGAAGTGCTGAATGTGGGATTAAATCTGCTCATGCTTATGGCCTTCGGGGAGATATATGAATTAGGTTTTAATTAATTAAAAATTTCACCTTGGCTGCTTTAAGCAAGTGTTCAATATTTAACCGCAACAACCATGAAGCATTTGTTAGCAAGGGGTAGTAATATTAATTAATTAATTAAATTAATTGCATAATATTTTGGGTTTTTCACCCTCGAGACTCTTTCCATATTGGAAAAGCTTATGTTGTGTGTTGGTGTTTATGAACAACACAATCACCGGATAAGAGGTGAATGAGGGATTAAATCCACTCATGCTTATGGCCTTCGGGGAGATATATGAATTAGGTTTCAATTAATTAATAGTTTCACCCTGGCTGCTTTAAGCGAGTGTTCAATATTTAACCGCAATAACCATGAAGCATTTGTTAGTAAGGGGGAGTAATATTATTTAACTAATTAAATTAATTGCATAATATTTCAGGCTTTTCACCCTTGAGACTCTTTCCCTATTGGCAAAGCTTATGTTGTCTGTTGGTGTTTATGAACAAAACAATCACCGAATAAGTGGTGAATGTGGGATTAAATCCGCTCATGCTTATGGCATTCGGCGAGATATATGATTTAGGTTTTAATTAATTAATAGTTTCACCCTGGCTTCTTTAAGCGAGTCTTCAATATTTAACCGCAACAACCATGAAGCATTTGTTAGCAAGGGGTAGTAATATTAATTAATTAATTAAATTAATTGCATAATATTTCGGGCTTTTCACCCTCGAGACTCTTTCTCTATTGGCAAAGCTTATGTTGTGTGTTGGTGTTTATGAACAACACAATCACCGGATAAGTGGTGAATGTGGGATTAAATCTGCTCATGCTTATGGCCTTCGGGGAGATATATGAATTAGGTTTTAATTAATTAATAGTTTCACCCTAGCTGCTTTAAGCAAGAGTTTAATATTTAACTGCAACAACCATGAAGCATTTGTAGCAAGGGGGAGTAATATTATTTAATTAATTAAATTAATTTCATAATATTTCAAGCTTTTCACCCTTGAGACTTATTTCCTATTGGCAAAGATTATGTTGTGTGTTGGTGTTTATGAACAACACAATCACTGGATAAGTGGTGAATGTGGGATTAAATCCGCTCATGCTTATGGCCTTCGGGGAGATATATGAATTAGGTTTTAATTAATTAATAGTTTCACCTTAGCTGCTTTAAGCGAGTGTTCAATATTTAACTGCAACAACCATGAAGCATTTGTTAGCAAGGGGTAGTAATATTAATTAATTAATTAAATTAATTGCATAATATTTTAGGTTTTTCACCCTCGAGACTCTTTCCCTATTGGAAAAGCTTATGTTGTGTGTTGGTGTTTATGAACAACACAATCACCAGATAAGTGGTGAATGTGGGATTAAATCCGCTCATGCTTATGGCCTTCGGGGAGATATATGAATTAGGTTTTAATTAATTAATAGTTTCACCTTGGCTGCTTTAAGGGAGTGTTCAATATTTAACCACAACAACCATGAAGCATTTGCTAGTAAGGTGGAGTAATATTATTTAATTAATTAAATTAATTTCATAATATTTCGGGCTTTTCACCCTCGAGCCTCTTTCCCTATTGGCAAAGCTTATGTTGTGTGTTGATGTTTAAGAACAACACAATCACCGGATAAGTGGTGAATGTGGGATTAAATCCACTCATGCTTATGGCCTTCGGTGAGATATATGAATTAGGTTTTAATTAATTAATAGTTTCACCTTGGCTACTTTAAGCGAGTGTTCAATATTTAACCGCAACAACCATGAAGCATTTGTTAGCAAGGGGGAGTAATATTATTTAATTAATTAAATTAATTGCATAATATTTTGGGCTTTTCACCCTCGAGACTCTTTCTCTATTGGCAAAGCTTATGTTGTGTGTTGGTGTTTATGAACAACACAATGACCAGATAACTAGTGAATGTGGATTTAAATCTGCTCGTGCTTAAGGCCTTCAGGGAGATATATGAATTATGTTTTAATTAATTAATAGTTTCACCCTGGCTGCTTTAAGCAAGTGTTCAATATTTATCCTTAACAACCATGAAGCATTTGTTAGTAAGGGGGAGTAATATTATTTAATTAATTAAATTAATTGCATAATATTTTGGGCTTTTCACCCTCGAGACTCTTTCCCTATTGGCAAAGCTTATGTTGTGTGTTGCTGTTTATGAACAACACAATCACCGAATAAGTGGTGAATGTGGAATTAAATCTGCTCATGTTCATGGCCTTCGGGTAGATATATGAATTAGGTTTTAATTAATTAATAGTTTCACCCTGGCTGCTTTAAGTGAGTGTTCAATATTTAACCGTAACAACCATGAAGCATTTGTTAGCAAGCGGGAGTAATATTATTTAATTAATTAAATTAATTGCATAATATTTTGGGCTTTTCACCCTCGAGACTCTTTCCCTATTGGCAAAGCTTATGTTGTGTGTTGGTGTTTATGAACAACACAATCACCAAATAAGTGGTGAATGTGGGATTAAATCCGCTCATGCTTATGGCCTTAAGGGAGATATATGAATTAGGTTTTAATTAATTAACAGTTTCACCCTGGCTGCTTTAAGCAAGTGTTCAATATTTAACCGTAACAACCATGAAGCATTGGTTAGTAAGGGGGAGTAATATTATTTAATTAATTAAATTAATTGCATAATATTTCGGGCTTTTCACCCTCAAGACTCTTTCCCTAATTGAAAAGCTTATGTTGTGTGTTAGTGTTTATGAACAACACAATCAGCGAATAAGTGGTGAATGTGGGATTAAATCCTCTCATGCTTATGGCCTTCGAGGAGATATATGAATCAGGGTTCAATTAATTAATAGTTTCACCCTGGCTACTTTAAGCGAGTGTTCAATATTTAACCGCAAAAACCATGAATCATTTGTTAGTAAGGGGGAGTAATATTATTTAATTAATTAAATTAATTGCATAATATTTCAGGCTTTTCACCCTCGAGACTCTTTCCCTATTGTCAAAGCTTATGTTGTGTGTTGGTGTTTATGAATAACACAATCAATGGATAAGTGGTGAATGCGGGATTAAATCTGCTCATGCTTATGGCCTCCGGGGAGATATATGAATTAGGTTTTATTTAATTAATAGTTTCACCTTGGCTTCTTTAAGCGAGTGTTCAATATCTAACCACAACAGCCGTGAAGCATTTGTTAGTAAGGGGGAGTAATATTATTTAATTAATTAAATTAATTGCATAATATTTACGGCTTTTCACCCTTGAGACTCTTTCCCTATTAGCAAAGCTTATGTTGTGTGTTGGTGTTTATGAACAACACAATCACCAAATAAGTGGTGAATGTGGGATTAAATCCGCTCATGCTTATGGCCTTCGGGGAGATATATGAATTAGGTTTTAATTAATTAATAGTTTCACCCTGGCTGCTTTAAGCGAGTGTTTAATATTTAACCGCAACAACCATGAAGCATTTGTTAGTAAGGGGGAGTAATATTATTTAATTAATTAAATTAATTACATAATATTTTGGGCTTTTCACCCTCAAGACTCTTTCCCTATTGGCAAAGCTTATGTTGTTTGTTGGTGTTTATGAACAACACAATCACCAAATAAGTGGTCAATGTGGGATTAAATCCGCTCATGCTTATGGCCTTCGGGGAGATATATGAATTATGTTTTAATTAATTAATAGTTTCACCCTTGCTGCTTTAAGCGAGTGTTCAATATTTAACCGTTCCAACCATGAAACATTTGTAGTAAGGGGAGTAATAATATTTAATTAATTAAATTAATTGTAGAATATTTTGGGCTTTTCACCCTCGAGACTCTTTCCCTATTGGCAAAGCTTATGTTGTGTGTTGGTGTTTATGAACAACACAATCATCGGATAAGTGGTGAATGTGGGATTAAATCTGCTCATGTTTATGGCCTTCAGGGAGATATATGAATTAGGTTTTAATTAATTAATAGTTTCACATGGGCTGCTTTAGGCGAGTGTTCAATATTTAACCGTAACAACCATGAAGCATTTGTTAGTAAGGGGGAGTAATATTATTTAATTAATTAAATTAAGTGCATAATATTTCGGGCTTTTCACCCTCGAGACTCTTTCCCTATTGGCAAAGCTTATGTTGTGTGTTGGTGTTTAAGAACAACACAATCACCGGATAAGTGGTGAATGTGGGATTAATTCCACTCATGCTTATGGCTTTCAGAGAGATATATGAAATAGGTTTTAATTAATTAATAGTTCACCCTAGCTGCTTTAGGCGAGTGTTCAATATTTAACCGCAAAAACCATGAAGCATTTGTTAGTAAGGGGGAGTAATATTATTTAATTAATTAAATTAATTGCATAATATTTCAGGCTTTTCACCCTTGAGACTCTTTCCCTATTGGCAAAGCTTAAGTTTTGTGTTGGTGTTTATGAATAACATAATCACTAGATAAGCAGTGAATGTGGGATTAAATCCTCTCATGCTTATGGCCTTCAGGGAGATATATGAATCAGGTTTTAATTAATTAATAGTTTCACCCTGGCTGTTTTAAGCAAGTGTACAATATTTAACTACAACAACCAAGAAGCATTTGTTAGTAAGGGGGAGTAATATTATTTAATTAATCAAATTAATTGCATAATATTTCGGGCTTTTCACCCTTGACACTCTTTCCCTATTGGCAAAGCTTATGTTTTGTGTTGGTGTTTATGAACAACACAATCACTAGATAAGTGGTGAATGTGGGATTAAATCTGCTAATGCTTATGGCCTTCGGGGAGATATATGAATTACGTTTTAATTAATTAATAGTTTCACCCTGGTTGCTTTCAGCGAGTGTTTAGAATTTAACCGCAACAACCATGAAGCATTTGTTAGTAAGGGGGAGTAATATTATTTAATTAATTAAATTCATTTCATAATATTTCAGGCTTTTCACCCTCGAGACTCTTTCCCTATTGGCAAAGCTTATGTTGTGTTGGTGTTTATGAACAACGCAATCACTAGATAAGTGGTGAATGTGGGATTAAATCCACTCATGCTTATGTCCTTCGGCGAGATATATGAATTAGATTTCAATTAATTAATAGTTTCACCTTAGCTGCTTTAAGCGAGTGTTTAATATTTAACCGCAACAACCATGAAGCATTTGCTAGCAAGGGGTAGTAATATTAATTAATTAAATTAATTGCATAATATTTTAGGTTTTTCACCCTCGAGACTCTTTCCCTATTGGAAAAGCTTATGTTGTGTGTTGGTGTTTATGAACAACACAATCACTGGATAAGTGCTGAATGTGGGATTAAATCCGCTCATGCTTATGGCCTTTGAGGAGATATATGAATTAGGTTTTATTTAATTAATAGTTTCACCCTGGCTGCTTTAAGTGAGTGTTCAATATTTAACCGCAACAACCATGAAACGTTCGCTAGTAAGGTGGAGTAATATTATTTAATTAATTAAATTAATTGCATAATATTTTCGGCTTTTCACCCTCGTGACTCTTTCCCTATTGGCAAAGCTTATTTTGTGTGTTGGTGTTTATGAACAACACAATCACCGGATAAGTGTTGAATGTGGGATTAAATCCACTCATGCTTATGGCCTTCGGTGAGATATATTAATTAGGTTTTAATTAATTAATAGTTTCACCTTGGCTGCTTTAAGCGAGTGTTTAATATATAACTGCAACAACCATGAAGCATTTGTTAGGAAGGGGGAGTAATATTATTTAATTAATTAAATTAATTGCATAATATTTCGGGCTTTTCACCCTCGAGACTCTTTCCCTATTGGCAAAGCTTATGTTGTGTGTTGGTGTTTATGAACAACACAATTACCGGATAAGTCGTGAATGTGGGATTAAATCCGCTCATGCTTATGGCCTTCGGGGAGATATATGAATTAAGTTTTAATTAATTAATAGTTTCAACCTGGCTGCTTTAAGTGAGTGTTCAATATTTAACCGCAACAACCATGAAGCATTTGTTAGCAAGGGGGAGTAATATTATTTAATTAATTTAATTAGTTGCATAATATTTTGAGCTTTTCACCCTCGAGACTCTTTCCCTATTGGCAAAGCTTATGTTGTGTGTTGGTGTTTATGAACAACACAATCACCAAATAAGTGGTGATTGTGGGATTAAATCTACTCATGCTTATGGCCTTCAGGGAGATATATGAATTAGGTTTTAATTAATTAATAGTTTCACCCTCGCTGCTTTAAGTGAGTGTTCAATATTTAACCGAAACAACCATGAAGCATTTGTTAGCAAGGGGGAGTAATATTATTTAATTAATTTAATTAATTGTATAATATTTTGAGCTTTTCACCCTCGAGACTCTTTCCCTATTGGCAAAGCTTATGTTGTGTGTTGGTGTTTATGAACAACACAATCACCAGATAAGTGGTGATTGTGGGATTAAATCCGCTGATGCTTATGGCCTTCGGGGAGATATATGAATTAGGTTTTAATTAATTAATAGTTTCACCCTGGCTGCTTTAAGCAAGTGTTCAATATTTAACCGTAACAACCATGAAGCATTTGTTAGTAAGGGGGAGTAATATTATTTAATTAATTAAACTAATTGCATAATATTTCGGGCTTTTCACCCTTGATACTCTTTCCCTAATTGAAAAGCTTATGTTGTGTCTTGTTATTTATGAACAACACAATCACCGGAAAAGTGGTGAAAGTGGGATTAATTTCGCTCATGCTTATGGCCTTCGGGGAGATATATGAATTAGGTTTTAATTAATTAATAGTTTCACCCTGGCTGCTTTAAGCGAGTGTTCAATATTTAACCGCAACAACCATGAATCATTTGTTAGTAAGGGGGAATAATATTATTTAATTTATTAAATTAATTGCATAATATTTCAGGCTTTTCACCCTCGAGACTCTTTCCCTATTGGCAAAGCTTTTGTTGTGTGTTGGTGTTTATGATTAACACAATCACAAGATAGGTGGTGAATGTGGGATTAAATCCGCTCATGCTTATGGCCTTCGGGGAGATATATGAATTAGGTTTTAATTAATTAATAGTTTCACCTTGGCTGCTTTAAGCGAGTGTTCAATATTTAATCGCAACAACCATGAAGCATTTGTTAGCAAGGGGTAATAATATTAATTAATTAATTAAATAAATTGCATAATATTTCATGTTTTTCACCCTCGAGACTCTTTCCCTATTGGAAAAGCTTATGTTCTGTGTTGGTGTTTATGAAAAACACAATCACCAGGTAAGTGGTGAATGTGGAATTAAATCAGCTCATACTTATGGCCTTCGGGGAGATATATGAATTAGGTTTTAATTAATTAATAGTTTCACCGTGGCTGCTTTAAGCGAGTGTTCAATATTTAACCGCAACAACCATGAAGCATTTGTTTGTAAGGGGTAGTAATATTATTTAATTAATTAAATTAATTGCATAATATTTCAGGCTTTTCACCCTCGAGACACTTTCCCTATTGGCAAAGCTTATGTTGTGTGTTGGTGTTTATGAACAACACAAGCATCAGATAAGTGGTCAATGTGGGATTGAATCTTCTCATGCTTATGGCCTTCGGGGAGATATATGATTTAGGTTTTAATTAATTAATAGTTTCACCCTGGCTGCTTTAAGCGAGTGGTCAATATTTAACCGCAACAACCATGAAGGATTTGTTAGCAGGGGGGTGTAATATTATTTATTTAATTAAATTAATTGCATAATATTTCGGGCTTTTCACCCTCGAGACCCTTTCCCTATTGGCAAAGCTTATGTTGTGTGTTGGTGTTTATGAACAACACAATCACTGGATAAGTGGTGAATGTGGGATTAAATCCGGTCATCTTATGGCATTCATTGAGATAAATAAATTAGGTTTTAATTAAATAATAGTTTCACCCTAGCTGCTTTAAGCGAATGTTCAATATTTAACCGCAACAACCATGAAGCATTTGTTAGTAAGGGGCAGTAATATTATTTAATTAATTAAATTAATTGCATAATATTTCGGGCTTGTCACCCTCGAGACTTTTTCCCTATTGGCAAACCTTATGTTGTGTGTTGGTGTTTATGAACAACACAATCACAGAATAAGTGGTGAATGTGGGATTAAATCCACTCATGCTTATGGCCTTCGAGGAGATATATGAATTAGATTTTAATTAATTAATAGTTTCACCCTCACTTCTTTAAGCGAGTGTTCAATACTTAACTGCAACAACCATGAAGCATTTGTAGCAAGGGGGAGTAATATTATTTAGTTAATTAAATTAATTGCATAATATTTTGGGCTTTTCACCCTCGAGACTCTTTCCCTATTAGCAAAGCTTATGTTGTGTATTGGTGTTTATGAACAACACAATCACTAGATAAGTGGTGAATGTGGGATTAAATCCGCTCATGCTTATAGCCTTCGGGGAGATATATGAATTAGGTTTTAATTAATTAAGAGTTTCACCCTGGCTGCTTTAAGTGAGTGTTCAATATTTTACCGTAACAACTATGAAGCATTTGTTAGCAAGGGGGAGTAATATTATTTAATTAATTAAATTAATTGCATAATATTTTGGGCTTTTCACCCTCAAGACTCTTTCCCTATTGGCAAAGCTTATGTTGTGTGTTGGTTTTTATGAACAACACAATCACCGGATAAGTGGTGAAAGTGGGATTAATTTCGCTCATGCTTATGGCCTTCGGGGAGATATATGAATTAGGTTTTAATTAATTAATAGTTTCACCCTGGCTGCTTTAAGCTAGTGTTCAATATTTAACCGCAACAACCATGAAGCATTTGTTAGTAAAGGGGAGTAATATTATTTAATTAATTAAATTAATTGCATAATATTTTGAGCTTTTCACCCTCGAGACTCTTTCCCTATTGGCAAAGCCTATGTTGTGTGTTGGTGTTTATGAACAACACAATCACTAGATAAGTTGTGAATGTGGGATTAAATTCGCTCATGCTTATGGCCTTCGGGGAGATATATGAATTAGGATTTAATTAATTAATAGTTTCACCCTAGCTGCTTTAAGCGAGTGTTTAATATTTAACCGTAACAACCACGAAGCATTTGTTAGTAAGGGGAAGTAATATAATTTAATTAGTTAAATTAATTGCATAATATTTCGGGCTTTTCACCCTCGAGACTCTTTCCCTATTGGCAAAGCTTATGTTGTGTGTTGGTGTTTATGAACACCACAATCACCAGATAAGTGGTGAATGTGGGATTAAATCCTCTCATGCTTATGGCCTTCAGGGAGATATATGAATTAGGTTTTAATTAATTAATAGTTTCACCCTCGCTGCTTTAAGCGAGTGTTCACTATTTAACCATAACAACCATGAAGCATTTTTTAGTAAGGGGGAGTAATATTATTTAAATAATTAAATTAACTGCATAATATTTCGAGCTTTTCACCCTCGAGACTCCTTCCCTAATTGAAAAGCTTATGGTGTGTGTTGGTGTTTATGAACAACACAATCACCGAATAAGTGGTGAATGTGGGATTAAATCCGCTCATGCTTATGGCCTTCGGGGAGATATATGAATCAGGTTTTAATTAATTTGTAGATTCACCTTGGCTGCTTTAAGCGAGTGTTCAATATTTAACCACAACAACCATGAAGCATTTGTTAGTAAGGGGGAGTAATATTATTTAATTAATTAAATTAATTGCATAATATTTCAGGGTTTTCATCCTCGAGACTCTTTCCCTATTGGCAAAGCTTATGTTGTGTGTTGGTGTTTATGAATAACACAATCACCGGATAAGTGGTAAACGTGGGATTAAATCCGCTCATGCTTATGGCCTTCGGAGAGATATATGAATTAGGTTTTATTTAATTAATAGTTTCACCCTGGCTGGTTTAAACGAGTGTTCAATATTTAACCGCAACAACCATGAAGCATTTGTTAGTAAGGGGGAGTAATATTATTTAATTAATTAAATTAATTGCATAATATTTAGGGTTTTTCACCCTCAAGACTCTTTCCCTATTGGCAAAGCTTATGTTGTGGGTTGGTGTTTATGAACAACACAATAACCGGATAAGTGGTGATTGTGGGATTAAATCTGCTCATGCTTATGGCCTTCGGGGAGATATATGAATTAGGTTTTAATTAATTAATAGTTTCACCCTAGCTGCTTTAAGCGAGTGTTCAATATTTAACTGCAACAACCATGAAGCATTTGTTAGTCAGGGGGAGTAATATTATTTAATTAATTAAATTAATTGCATAATATTTTAGGCTTTTCACCCTCGAGACTCTTTCCCTATTGGCAAAGCTGATGTTGTGTGTTGGTGTTTATGAACAACACAATCACCAGATTAGTGGTGAATGTGAGATTAAATCCGCTCATGCTTATGGCTTTCGAGGGGATATATGAATTAGGTTTTAATTAATTAATAGTTTCACCCTGGCTGCTTTAAGCGAGTGTTCAATATTTAACTGCAACAACCATGAAGCATTTGTTAGTAAGGGGGAGTAATATTATTTAATTAATTAAATTAATTGCATAATATTTCGGGCTTTTCACCCTGGAGACCCTTTCCCTATTGGCAAAGCTTATGTTGTGTGTTGGTGGTTATGAACAACACAATCACCGAATAAGTTGTGAATGTGGGATTAAATCCGCTCATGCTTATGGCCTTCAGGGATATATATGAATTAGGTTTTAATTAATTAATAGTTTCACCCTTGTTGTTTTAAGTGAGTGTTCAATATTTAACCGCAACAACCATGAAGCATTTGTTAGCAAGGGGGAGTAATATTATTTAATTAATTAAATTAATTGCATAATATTTCAGGCTTTTCACCCTCGAGACTCTTTTCCTATTGTCAAAGCTTATGTTGTGTGTTGGTGTTTATGAAAAACACAATCACCAGAAAAGTGGTGAATGTGGGATTAAATCCACTCATGCTTATGGCCTTCGGGGAGATATATGAATTAGGTTTTGATTAATTAATAGTTTCACCCTGGCTGCTTTAAGTGAGTGTTCAATATTTAACTGCAACAACCATGAAGCATTTGTTAGCAAGGGGGAGTAATATTATTTAATTAATTAAATTAATTACATAATTTTTCTAACTTTTCACCCTCGAGACTTTTTCCCTATTGGCAAAGCTTATGTTATGTGTTGGTGTTTATGAACAACAGAATCACCAGATAAGTGGTGAATGTGGGATTAAATACGCTCATGCTCATGGCCTTTGGGGAGATATATGAATTAGGTTTTAATTAGTTAATAGTTTCACCCTGGCTGCTTTAAGCGAGTGTTCAATATTTAACCGCAACAACCATGAAGCTTTTGTTAGTAAGGGAGAGTAATATTATTTAATTAATTAAAATAATTGCATAATATTTCGGGTTTTCACCCTCAAAACTCTTTCCCTATTGGCAAAGCTTATTTTGTGTGTTGGTGTTTATGAACAACAAAATCACCGGATAAGTGTTGAATGTGGGATTAAATCTGCTCATGCTTACGGCCTTCGGGGAGATATATTAATTAGGTTTTAATTAATTAATAGTTTCACCCTGGCTGATTTAAGCGAGTGTTCAATATTTAACTACAACAACCATGAAGCATTTGTTAGTAAGGGGGAGTAATATTATTTAATTAATTAAATTAATTGCATAATATTTCGGGCTTTTCACCCTCGAAACTCTTTCCCTATTGGTAAAGCTTATGTTGTGTGTTGGTGTTTATGAACAACAAAATCATCAGATAAGTGGTGAATGTGGGATTAAATCCGCTCATGCTTATGGCCTTCGAGGAGATATATGAATTAGGTTTTAATTAATTAATAGTTTCACCCTTTTAGGTTTTAATTAATTAATAGTTTCACCCTGGCTGATTTAAGTGAGTGTTCAATATTTAACCGCAACAACCATGAAGCATTTGTCAGTAAGGGGGAGTAATATTATTTAATTAATTAAATTAATTGCATAATATTTTAGGCTTTTCATCCTTGAGACTCTTTCCTTATTAGCAAAGCTTATGTTGTGTGTTGGTGTTTATGAACAACACAATCACCGAATAAGTGGTGAATGTGGTATTAAATTTGCTCATGCTTATGGCCTTTGGGGAGATATATGAATTAGGTTTTAATTAATTAATAGTTTCACCCTGGCTGCTTTAAGCGAGTGTTCAATATTTAACCATAACAACCATGAAGCATTTGTTAGTAAGGGGGAGTAATATTATTTAATTAATTGCATAATATTTCACACTTTTCACCCTTGACACTCTTTCCCTAATGGCAAAAATTATGTTTTGTGTTGGTGTTTAGGAACAACACAATCACTAGATAAGTGGTAAATGTGGGATTAAATCCGCTCGTGCTTATGGCCTTCGGGGAGATATATGAATTAGGTTTTAATTAATTACTAGTTTCACTCTGGTTGCTTTAAGCAAGTGTTCAATATTTAAACACAACAACCATGAAGCATTTGTTAGTAAGGGGGAGTAATATTATTAAATTAATTACATAATATTTCAGGCTTTTCACCCTCAAGACTCTTTGCCCAATTGCAAAGCTTATGTTGTGTGTTGGTGTTTATGAACAACACAATCACCAGATAAGTGGTGAATGTGGGATTAAATCCGCTCATGCTTATGGCCTTCGGGGAGATATGTGAATTAGGTTTTAATTATTTAATAGTTTCACCCTGGCTGCTTTAAGCAAGTTTTTAATATTTAACTGCAACAACCAACACGCAACATAAGCTTTGCCAATAGGGAAAGAGTCTCGAGGGTGAAAATCCCAAAATATTATGCAATTAATTTAATTAATTAAATAATATTACTCCCCCTTACTAATAAATGCTTCATGGTTGTTGTGATTAAAAATTGAACACTCACTTAAAGCAGCCAGGGTGAAACTATTAATTAATTAAAACCTAATTCATATATCTACGTGAAGGCCATAAGCTTGAGCGGATTTAATCCCACATTCACCACTTATCTGGTGATTGTGTTGTTCATAAACACCAACACACAACATAAGCTTTGCCAATAAGAAAAGAGTCTTGAGGGTGAAAACCCTGAAATATTATGCAATTAATTTAATTAATTAAATAATATTACTCCCCCTTACTAACAAATGATTCATGGTTGTTGCAATTAAATATTGAACACTCGCTTAAAGCAGCCAAGGTGAAACTCTTAATTAATTAAAAATATTGAACCACACCCTTTGCATATGGATTTGACATCTCTTTGTAACCATTTTTTGAAAAACCAATGTTAGATGTTTGATATTTTGCTCCAAGTGCTCCTCATTAAAAATTCTATAAGTCCTCATGCTAAGGGTCTTAATAACACCTTATTTTTGTCTATTATAGCAAAGTTAATAGAAAATGTAGTAGATATCTTCACTAATATAAAATAAAATGAGATGTTAGTAGAACACTCTTTAAAAATCTTACACATTGTTTGCATCAAGAACACTAAAATGTTGACAAAAATGAACCATTAATTCAAACATAGGTTGAGGGTGTTTTTGGAATTTGATAAACATTTCTAAATTTTGAATAAAGATGAGGGCATAGGTTTGAACTAGTTGTAAATATTCATCCTTAACAAATTAAAAAATGGAACATACTATAACATATTTTACATTTTATTTTTTCATAATAATTGGTATAATTTAATAATTGTAATCTCTAATTATACAAGTTTATTAGTTATCATAAGTTTGGTCCAATATATTCCAAGTTTGGGTTCATAATTATTATATATACTACATTCTAATGATAAACAATATAATAAATCATTTATTGTGATTTGTAATGGTAATAAATTAATCATATCAATGCATTTATAAAAAAAACTTTTTATTTTATTAAATTAAATAGAAATATTGATATCAAACCACAAAAATTAAGATAAAGGTAAGAGTTGATGTTAGATATACATAACACCTAATCCCCCGTTTAACCCCCTAAATAAGCCCCAATAAATAATTAAATAATAATAATTAATGAAAAGGAAAATATGAATGGTATATATACATATATATAAATATAAATATAGACATATTCTTACTTACATTGTCTCAATCACCTTGATACTACATCAAAGTATTATGAAGTTTAGTGTTTGATAGGTTTGTTAGATATACTAACATACATATCTTAGATAAATATATGTAAAATAAGTTGAGAGATATCATAATCAAAGTATTTGTATAATTTTAAATTTGTGAAACAAATAGAATGGGACATCTTGAAAATGAATAAGTTGTTTTGATATATATATATATATATATATATATATATATATATATATATATATATATATATATATATATATATATATAACTCTCCTTGACAATTATATATAGAGCCTTTGTCTATCATTTATAGTAATATCTAGAAGGACTTTGAGTCACTTTATAAAGTTGTGTTCACTCCAAATTCATGTATAATAAATTTCACTCAACAAACATTTAATTTTTAATATTTTTTATATGATATGTCTAATTAAAATGGATTTAAAAAGTGTTTTTGTTCAAAAATTTTCATATAATTCATAGTAAAGGATAAAAATATTAAATAAAATACATATGTTTTAATAGTTCAATGTCTTCAAATTTTCACTATTGCATCAAAAAAATATTTCAATTATAATTTAATACAAATAATTGTACTTAAATCCATAACTCATACAATGATCAAATGTATATGATATGTCTAATTTAAATGGATTTAAAAAGTGTTTTTGTTCAAAATTTCCTATATAAATCATAGTAAAAGATAAAAATATTAAATAAAATATATATATGTTTTAATAGTTCAGTGTCTTAAAAATTTCACTATTGCATCAAAAAAATATTTCAGTTATAATTTAACACAAATAATTGTACATAAATCCATAACTCATACAATGATTAGATGTAGTTTACAACTTTTAATGTACTTTTATTTTTATTTCAGTAATAAATAATTAAATTTGCAACAAAACTTATCCCCTAAGACTCTACCACAATGTATTGACATCTCCAAAATATATTGTTTTTTCCCTCAAACCCAAGTCGTACGTTCACGTAAAAAAAATATAGTTATTAATCCATTAGAACAATAATTTATTTAGCAAAGAAATAGATCTAGTTTTGAAAATCTCATTTAATAGATTTGGAGATCTTGACTACATCACCACTCAAAATACATAGAAATAAAAGTGATTCTTCAAAAACACACTAATATTGAAACTTAAATAAAAACAACCAATTTTACTACAAATGTTAAAAAATAAATGTCATTACTTGACTTGGAATTACATAGAACAAATAGAAAGATAATTTAATATTATAAATAATCAAAATAATATTTTATTTCAATGAACACTTTCCTTTTAAAGTA
Source organism: Torreya grandis (assembly GCA_037957365.1). Lineage (NCBI taxonomy): Eukaryota > Viridiplantae > Streptophyta > Pinopsida > Cupressales > Taxaceae > Torreya > Torreya grandis. The sequence goes on along the minus strand of JARHVA010000739.1, from coordinate 2,943,458 downwards.
GTCTAATTCAAACAACCTGTTTACCCACCCTTGTAAAAGGCAACCTTCACATTAACAATAAAAATAAATCCATCTAATCCCACTAGTTTATTTTGAAGAATGGTGAACATAGTGTTCTTCATGAATTTCGAGTGGGGTGGGATCCAAATGTTCACATTTCTCTATTTTGAGTCGGGTTCTTATTTGATAGAGAATCTGGATTGTGTATACCTATAACTTTTATTAAATAAAAATAAATATAACGAAATGCTCGAATAATAAATTTATGAATTGTATGAATGGTTTGAATGACTTGAAGCCTAAATTAATCAGGGTCAATTAAAAAAAAGAAGTTACGATGCTTGACTTGAAACAAAACTTATAAAATCTTGCGCAACTATTAATACAAGTGAAAGTAACGAGTGAATGAAGTAGATATTAATAGAGCTTTTAAAACATTTTACTAATTATCAATAAGGGATTAAATTTTCCTTGCAACTTTAAAAAAATATTTACTTGAAATGTTTTGATGAGAAATACTATAAACTAGATTTCTGAATCCATATGTTTTTAGATATCATTGCATATCATTAGATCAAAGTTGAGTAAATAAATGAAAAAAGATCTATCAAGGAAGCTATTTAAGGATTAACAGCAAAATAAGTTTTCATATGAATGCCAGTTAATGACATCGAACGTACATTGTTTCACACTAAATAACACACAAAAAAAACACAACGGATAAAGAAAAATAAAACAAAATAAAATTGCATTTGAGCATTATTTCAGTCTAATACACAATGCTCCTTATTTTAGATTAAAAGTTGGTGTGGAAATAACAACATCTGGCCTAGCGATTAGGCTCCTATGTACATATGCATCCAGGCCCTTAGCATTGGTCACAATTGTCAAGCTTCCCACAATCCTTGTGTCGAATAACAGTTGTTGCATTTGCTCCTCTTAACATTATGTTGATGTTGCTCCCTACACATGTAATATGCCATTGGATGCATGAGAATGCTAATTAATCTAATCTAGAAAGTCTAATCATATGTTGATTATAATTCTTTCATACCTATAGATATTATCATCACAGTTAAGGAAAGAAGAACTAGTGAACATATGAAGAAAACATAAAATCCTGCCATTTTCAAATCTTATGAAGCTTTACTCATGGATTTTTGGCCAATGTATAAGGTGATTTTATAGTCTGTTATTATTATCATTTACTTTATTTTAGATTTTCACATGGTTTTCGATCTTTTTGCTTGATTTGGATTACTAGATTCTCAAGATTTATTTTCTTATTTTGATTTGGATTCTTCCAATCTCCTCACTATCCATGCCCCTGAGTTGGTCAGATTATGATATAAATATGAATGCATTTAAAATAAAAATAAGATTGCTAGATTCTCGAGATTTATGTTCGTGTTTTGATCAGATATAAGATCAGTACTAGTCTAGAGCTCGCCCTTTGAAGGAGGTTGCTAGTAGCCTTAAGGATACATTCTATGTGTTCACTTAATGCATGGTACACACATTAGCCACATCTTGGAGGTGTTCAGTCACTGTCTTGAAGTCTTCTCCCCAGAAGAGATGAGACCCACCACTATATTCTCTAGCAATTGAGTAAATACATGAAGGATTTCATTCTTCACATGCCGAAGCTCCTCTGACCAAACATATGTGTCCACCAAAAACACAAATCTAGGAGCCCATCCTCCCGATTGCATCATCTATTGTTGCTTGTTATTAGAATTAAATGCAGATGTGCAGTTGAGGTGGTATTCAACAGTGGAGAAGGTGGGACAGAGCTTGGCGAGGACATTGTTCTCATTGATGGTAGCATAAGAAGGGGGAAAGGTGGTGCGATGGTAGCAGCATGGGCAAACCCAGAGGTGGGCATGGTAGTCGACGCAGTAGTAGGGGTTGAGGGTGGTGCGGCAGGAGTTCCAGAGAAGAGGTTCATAGGGGAGGAGCGGCACATCCTGTAAGGGCATCAACAGGCTACACATCACCCCCAGTAGGATGACCATTCACACCGCTTTCACGCTACTACTCGCCCACGAATTCCATGCCCACCGAACCCTGTCGATCAACTCCACCTCATTGAAATCCATCTGATTCTCATCTTATTTACATTTTATTTCTTTCTTACCACAAAGAAAGTTGTTGCTTATCCATTTGCCACTCATTATATCTTTGTCAAAGGGGTCAAGTAACAGATGCCAAAAAATAAAATAAATAAAGCTGCACTAATCGCTACTCTCTGCTTTCTCCTCCAACTCAGATCATCTTCTAAACAAAGATCACTCCTCACATTTACCTACTAGGGATTCTAAATAAAATACATATGTTTTAATAGTTCAGTGTATTAAAAATTTCACTATTGCATCAAAAAAAAATATTTAAATTATAATTTAATACGAATAATTATACATAAATCCATAACTCATACAATGATTAGATGTATATGATATATCTAATTCAAATGGATTTAAAAAGTATTTTATTCAAAATTTCTCATATAAATCATAGTAAAAGATAAAAATATTAAATAAAATACATATATATTTTAATAGTTCAGTGTCTTCAAAATTTCACTATTGCATCAAAAAAATATTTCAATTATAATTTAATACAAATAATTGTACAGAAATCCATAACTCACACATAATAAGGATGGATCCTGACATCCTACATACATTATCATGAATTCAATAAAATCACAACTAATAATGGGTAGTCGATGTCATACATTGACAACCTCTTAGACTAGCTCTGAGGTGCACAATACTTCATCGAGATCGACTTGAATCAAGGATAACACTAAGTTGTAATCCATCTTAAATATGTCTAGAAGATGAATTTCAAGATATAAAAAGGACTGTACAAATTGTTGGTTATGACTTTCACATAGCCAATTTGCAAACAATATTTATGTAGTTTACGACTGATCTACTTAGGCCCTTCCTTGGCTCTTTCATCATCATCTACTTGGATGGCATCCTCATCTTCAACAAGACTTTGGAAGAGCACATGGAGTGCATCTCACATGTCTTAAATGCCTTTCACCAACACAAGTTGCATGAAAATTTATCAAAGTATACTTTTGGCATTGTTATCCCTCATTTTTAACTTGAGGATAACACCCCTAACTGTGCTCCTGATAGGTGATTAAAGATAAATTGAGGATAAGGACAATCAAAAAACTATAGGATGAGGATGTTGAATCTATCACCTAATGTACAAGGCTTGACAAACTCATTTAGAGTTTTATTCATAATAGAATCCACATGGGGAAACTCTACATGAATAAAAGTCAAGAACTAACATTCAATTTATAACCAAATTTGAGCAATTTTGTGATATTAAATCATATTAATTCTCTTGAAATTAATTAATATTCTTTCAAGATTATGATAAATGAGTAGGTCAAGTTTGTAAATAGAATTAAAAAATCATCTATTAATGTTATCAATTACAAATGCTCATGAATGTGACAGTAAAAAAATAAGGGCCAACTTCAAGAATTTATATTTAATAGCATTTGGTGCTTATAGAATTTGGAGCCTTTTGGATTTAACACTAATTCAATTTGGCATTAATTTAATTTGACACTTTTTTAATCTAGTGATTGTTTGCATTTGTTGTTTTTTACCATTTGGCACTTACTTCATTTGGGTGCTCATAGCACTTATTTGATCTAATGCTTGTTTGATCTAATCCAATGCTTATTTGATCTAATCCAATGTTTGTTTAATTTTGTGCTAAAATGATTGAATGAAAAAGTGATTTTAAACATTAACATAAAGTTTGGAGTTAATTTGACTCGATAACAATGTTAATTAAAGTCAAAATCAAAGCATCCAATAAGTAATGCTCGTAAGTCTAAGTTGAAATCAAAAGGTGAAAATCATTAAATTAAATGTCAATGTTAGAAAATTAGTGCCAAATTAATTTGACATCAACATCAATTTGATTTAATGCTAAAATTAAATTATATGTATTTAGAGGTCATATAGTGACATTATTAGCTATATCACCAAATGGATCAAACTTGGTGGGTCTCATTCATCACATTAAGTTGCCTTAGTTATGCTACTCATCACAAATTATTCTGTTATTCTTACAAATACCTATAAATGCAATGTTCATGAAAGGTCACATCAATGTTTGAAATAATTAATATGAGAAAAATGTTCTTAATCCAAATTGAATGTCAAATGACTTCATGGTATTAAATCATAGACATCCTTTTCAGGTTAATAGATTTTTATACTAAAGTTGCTCTATATATTTTTTTCACTTGTAAAATGTTTCTATGTATAAAATCACCAAAATTGAAAAAATCAAGTTTATCACAAGAGATAGTTAAAAATGTGGGCCCAAGTTAAGTGACTTAGCCAAGGTGAGATAAATTAATTCTTTCTATAATTAATTAACATTATTGAAATATGTAGATTCATCATGCAATACCCACATCTTTTGTAAAATGAGCAAGCTCTAATAAACATAATTAAGGGAAATTAATGTCAAATATATTCAAATAAACTACAAGTAGTGTGGAGGGTCAAAATTAAGCATCAAGTGAATTTCACATGTCATGGCCTCTCAACTAGATAGCACATGTCAAATAAAAGTTTCATTAGACTAATGCGTAACAACATGATTTTGAGGCTCAACTTTGTGTTTCTTATGGTCTACCCTAAATCCTAAACCCTAAACCCTAAAACCAAAAACTCTAAACCCTAAATCCTTAAAACCTCTAAACTCCAAACCCCAAATACTAAAACCCTAAACCTTAAAACCCTAAAACCCTAAACTCTAAAACTAAAACTAGAAACCCTAAACCCTAAACCTTAAAACTTGAAACATGAAAACCTAGAATCTTGAAACCCAAAAACCTAAAACCCATAAACCCAAAACCTAAAACCCTAATCCATAAACCCTAAACCCCTAACCCTAACCCCAACCCTATAACCCTAAATTATAAACCCTAAACTCCAAACCCTAAACCCTAAAACCTTAAAACCCTACACCTTAAACTCCAAAAGCCAAAACCCAAAATACCAAAACCTTAAAACCCTAAAAATGTGAACTCTAAACACCAAACCCCAAAATTTGAACCCCAAACCCTTAAACTCTTAACCCTCAAGCCCTAAATCCTAAAACCTTAAAACCCTAAACCTTAAACCCTAAACCCTAAAACCTCAAAGCCTAAACCCTAAACTATTTAGGAGTTTTAGGGTTTGGGGTTTTAGGGTTAAGAGGATTAGGGTTTAAGGTTTAAGGTTTTAGGGTTTAAATGTTTTAGGGTTTAGGATTGAACCTTAAACCCTAAACTCTAGACCCTAAACCTAAAAACCAAAAACTCTAAACCCTAAAACCTAAAAACCCTAAACCTAAAAACTCAAAAACCCTAAACCCTAAAACCCAAAACCCAAAACCCAAAACCTAAACCCTAAACCTCGAACCCTAAACCTCAAACCTAAAACCTTAAACCCTAAACCTTTAATCCCTTAAACCCCAAACCTTAAAACCCTAAAAGCTTAAATCTTACACCCTAAACATGAACCCTAAACCAAAAACCCAAACTCTGAACCTCAAACCCTGAACCCTAAGGGTTTTATTTCAATTAACATTTTCATTTTAAAGTAGTCTAAGTCAATCAACGTGCTTATCCACCCTTGTAAAAGGAAACCGTTACATTAACAATAAAAATAAATCCATCTAATCCCACTAGATTTTTTGAAGAATGGTGAATAAAATTTTCTTCATGAATTTCAAATCAGGTAGGATGCAAATGTTCACATTTGTCTATTTTGAGTCGGGTTCTTATTCGATAAAGAGTCTAGATCATGTATACCTATAACTTATATTATTTATATTAAATAAAAATAAATATAATGAAATATTTGAATAGTAAATTTATGAATTGTATGAGTGTATGAATGGTTTGATGACTTGAAGCCTAAATTAATGAAGCGTAATTAAAAATAGAAGTTACGATGCTCGACTCAAAACAAAACTTATAAAAGCTTGCGTAACTATTAATACAGGTGAAAGTAATGAGTGAATGACATAGATATTTAGATAGGTTTTAAAACATTTTACTAATTACCAATAAGGGATTGGATGTTCCTTACGACTCTCAAAAAATAATTGCTTGAAGTGTTTGGATGAGAGATACTACAAACTAGATTTCTTAATCCATATTTTGTTAGATATCATTGCATATCATTAGATCAAAGTTGAGTAAATAAATGAAAAAAAATCTTTCAAGGAATCCATTTAAGGCTTAAGAGCTAAACTAGTTTCATGTGAACGACAGTTAATGACCTCGAACATACATGATTTAACACTAAATAACCTCAAACATATATTGTTTAACACTAAATAACATGAAAAATAAAATAACAAACAAATAAAAATAAAATAAAATAAAATTACATTTGAGCATTATTTCTATCTAATTCATAATGGTCCTTATTTTAGATTAAAAGTTGTTATGGTAATAATAAAAACTAGCCTAGCAATTGGGCACCTATTCAAATACACATCCAAGCCCTTGGTATTGGTCATAACTATCGAGCTTCTCACAATTCTTGTGTCGAATAAAAACTATTGCATTTGTTCCTCTTTACATTATGCTATTGTTTCTCCTTACACATGCAATATACCATTAGATGCATGAGAACCCTAAACCCTAAACCCTAATCATGAAAACCAAATCCATAAACCTTAAACCCTAAATCCTAAACTCTAAACCCTAAACCCCCAACCCTAAACCCCTAACCTGAAAACCCTAAAAATTAAAACTCTAAACCTTAAACCCTAATACCCTAAACCGTAAAACCTAAACACTAAACCTTAAACCCTAAACACTAAACCCTAAACCAAAACCCTAAAACCCTAAAAGTTAAAATTTAAACCCTAAATCTGAAATCTAAAAACCTCAAACCTTAAAACTCAAAAAACCTAAACCTTGAAACCCTAAAACCCTAAACTCTAAAACCTAAACCCAAAACCTTAAACCCGTAAAACCATAAAACCCTAAACCCTAAAACCCTAAAGTTCATACTCTAAATCCTTATCCCCAAACTATAAAACATTAAAACCCCAAAACCCAAAACCTTAAACCCTAAATGCTAAGAACCTAAATGCTAAAAACTCAAAACCTTAAACCCTAAAATCTAAAAAAACCCTAAAAACTAAATGCTAAAAAAAACACTAAACACTAAACCCTAAACCCCCTAAACCCTAAACTTGAACCCTAAACTTTGAACCCTAAACCCTAAAACCCTAAACACTAAAACCCTAAACCCTAAACTGTAAAACCCAAAATGCTAAAACCCTAAACCCTAAAACTCTAAACCTAAAATCTTAAAACCCTAAAACTCTAAAACCCTAAACCCGTTAAATCTTAAACCCTAAAACTTAAACCCCAAACCTTAAACCGCAAACCCCAAACCTCAAAGTTTAGACCCCAAACCCTAAACCCCAAAACCTAAACCTCAAATACCAAATCCTAAAATCCAAACCTTAAAACTTTAAAACCTAAACCCTACAACCCTAAATAATAAAACCCAAAACCTAAATCTAAAACTCTAAACCTTAAAATGTCAAAACCCTAAACCCTTAAAATAATAACCCCTAAACCTTAAAACCTTAAAATCATAAACCCTAAAACATTAAATCATAAATCCCAACCCCCATCCCCTAACCCTAAAACCCCAAACCCCAAACCCTAAACCCAAACTCTAAAACACTGAACCCAAAAAGCATGAACTCTAAACCTTAAGCCCTAAAACCCCTAAACCCTGAACCCAAAACCCTAAATCCTAAATTTTAAACCTAAAACCATAAACCCTAAACACTAAACCCTAAAATTTAAAACCCCAAAACACCAAACCCATAACCCAAAACCTTAATCCCTAAACCCCTAACCACTAAACCTTAAACCCTAAACCCAACCCTAAAATCTAAAAAACCTAAACCCTAAACCCCAAATCAATAAATCCCAAATCCATAAACCCCCAAACCCTAAAACCCCAAACCCCCAATCCTAAAATCTAAACCCCAAAATTGAAAACCCTAAATCCTAAACCCCAAATGAGAAACCTAATAAATTAAACCCTAAAACTTGAACCTTGAACCTTAGAAAATAAAACCTCAAAACCCTAAACCCTAAACCCCAAATCCCAAACCTTAAAACCATAAAAATTTAAACCTAAACCCTAAACCTCAAACTTGAAACCTTGAATCTCAAACATGAAACCCTGATCCCTAAACTGAACCCTCAAATTTGAAACCCAAAAATTTAAAATTGAAACCTTAAACCCTAAACCCAAAACCCCTAAAATCCCAACCCCAAAACCCTTAAAATAATAAACACTAAAACACTTAAAATGCAAAATTCTAAAACCCCTAACCTAAAACCATGAACCCAAAACCCAAAAACCTAAAAACACCAAATCAAAACCCTAAACCCTAAAACCTTAATCTCTTAAACCCTTAAACCTTAACCATAAACCCTGAAGCCTAAACCCCAACTCCAAAACCATAACCCCAAATACCAAACCCCAAAACCCATACCCTTAAATCCCTAAAGCCTTAAACCCCAAACCTCAAACCCCAAAACATAAAACACTTAAAACCCCAAACAAAACCCTAAAACACCAAAACCCTAAACCTTAAAAACATAAACCCCAAAACCCAAATCTAAAATCCAAAACCCTAAAACTCCAAACCCCAAACCCCAAATGCCAAACCCTAAACCTTGAACCCTAAACCTAAAACACAAACATAAACCCTAAACCCTAAAACCTTAAAACTCTTAAACTGTAAATGCCAAACCCGAAACCCTAAACCTTAAACCCTAAACCCTAAGCCCTAAACCTTAAACCCTAAACCTAAAACCCTAAATCCTAAACCCTAAACCCTGAACCCTAAAAACTAAACCCTAAAACCCTACAATAATAAAACCCAAAATCCCAAAACCCTAAACCCTAAAACCTAAACCCTAAAACCCTAAAACCCTAAACCCTAAACCCTAAAACCCTTAATCCTAAAACCCTTAACCCTAAAACTCAAAACCCCAAAACCTAAACCCTAAACCCTAAACCCTAAACCTTGAACCTTAAACCTTAAACCCTAAACCCTGAACCTTGAAACTCGACCTTGAACCCCAAACCTTGAACCTCAAACCCTGAACCTTGAACCCTAAACCCTAAACACTAACCCCTAACCCTTAAACCCTAACCCCTAAACCCTAAACCCCAAACCCTGAACCCTGAACCCCAAACCCTAAATCCTGAACCCTAAACCCTAACCCTAAACCCCAAACCCTAAACCCCAACCCTAAACCCCTAACCCTTAACCCTAAACCCCTAACCCTAAACCTAAACCCTAAACCCCAAATCCTAAACCACAAACCATAAACCCTAAACACCAAACCCTAAACCCTAAACCCTAAAACCCTCAACCCTATAACCCTAAAGTCTAAACCCAAAACTCCAAACCCAAAACACTAAACCAAAAACCCTAAACCCTAAACCCTAAACCCAAAACCACAAACCCAAAACCCCAAAACCCCAAACCCCAAACCTCAAAACCTAAACCCCAAACCCCAAACCCTAAACCCTAAACCCCAAACCCCAAACCCTAAACCCTAAACCCAAAAACCTAAACCCTTAAACTCTAAACCCCAAACCCTAAATTGTTTAATAAAATTTAGTCAATTTTACATTTCATATTATCTTTTCTTAAAATTCATTCCTCAAAAGTAGCTAGTGATCTCTTTATTCTTGTAAACCCTAAACCCTAAACCCTAAAACAATAAAACCCTAAACCCCAAACCCTAAACCCTAAACCCTAAACCATAAACTTAAAACTCAAAACCCTAAACCCTAAACCCCAAACTCAAAACCCTAAACCCTAAACCTCTAAACCCAAACCCATAAACCCTAAACCTCAAACCCCAAACCCTAAACCCCAAACTCTAAACCCTAAACCCTAAACCCCAAACAACAAACCCTAAACCCTAAAACCTTAAAACACTAAACACAAAACCCAAACCCCAAACCCTAAAACCCTCACTAAACCCAAAACCAAAAACCCCAAAACCTAAAACCCAAAACCCTAAACCCAAAACCCTTAAAACCCTAAACCCTAAACCCTTAAACCCTAAAACCTAATCCCTAAACCCTAACACCTAACCCCTAAACTCTAAACCCTAAACCATAACCCCTAAACCCCTAAACCTTAAACCCTAAACCCCAAACCCAAAACCCAAAACCCTGAACCCAAAACCTTAAACCCTAAACCTTGAATCCTAAACCCTAAACCCTAAAACCATGAACCCTCAACCCTAAACCCTGAACCATGAACCCTAAAACCCTGAACCCTCAACCTTGAACCCTAAACCCTAAAACCCCAAACCCTAAAACCTAAACCCTAAAACCCCAAACCATAAAACCCTAAACTCCCAAACCCTAAAACCCCAAACCCTAAACCCTAAACCCTAAACTGTAAAACCCAAAACCCAAAACCTTAAACCCAAAAACCCTCAAACCCCTAAACCCTAAACCCTTAAACCTTTAAACCCTTAAATCTTAAACCCTAAACCCTAAACCTTAAACCCCTAAACCCTAAATGCTAAACTTTAAACCCTAAACCCAACCCCAAAACCTAAACCCTAAACTTTAAAAACTAAACCCTAAATCGCAAACCCCTAAAACCCCAACCCTTAACCCCCTAAAACCCCAAACTCAAAACCCTAAACCCTAAACCTGAAACCCCAAACCTAAAACCCTAAACCCAAAATCCTAAATCTTAAACCATAAACCCTAAACCCCAAACCCTAAACCGCAAAACCTAAACCCTAAACCCCAAAACCCAAAGCCCAAACTCATACCCCTAAACCCTAACCCCTAAATCCTAAACCCTAAACCCTAAACTCTAAACCCTAAAATCTCAACCCTAATTAACCTTAAACCCTAAAACCCTAAAACCCTAAACCTCTTAAACCCTAAACACTAAAACCCTAAACCTTAAAACTCTAAACCTTAAATCTTAAAATCCTAAAACTCTAAACCCCTTAAATCTTAAACCTAAACCTTAAACACCAAACCTTAAACCTCAAACTTTAGACCCCAAACCCTAAACCTCAAACCCCAAACCCTAAAACAGTAAAACCCTAAATAATAAAACCTAAAACTCTAAATCTAAAACTCTAAACCCTAAAATGCCAAAACCCTAAACCCTTAAAATACTAACCCCTAAACCCTAAAACCTTCAAACCCTCAACCTAAACCCTAAACCCTAAAACAATAAATCATAAATCCCAAACCCCAACCCTTAAACCTAAAATCCCAAACCCCAAACCCCAAACCTAAACACTAAAACACTGAACACGAAAAACATGAACCCTGAACCTTAAGTCCTAAAACTCCTAAACCCTAAACCCAAAATCCTAAATCTTAAACCAAAACCCAAAACCCAAAACCTAAAACCATATACCCCAAACACTAAACCCTAAAATTTAAAACCCTAAAACCCCAAATCCAAAACCCCAAACCTTAATCCCTAAACCCCTAACCGCTAAACCCTAAACCTTAAATCCAACCCTAAAATCACAAAACCTAAACCCTAAACCCCAAATCAATAAATCTTAAACTGGTAAACCCCCAAACCCTAAAACCCCAAACCCCCAACCCCAAACTCTACACCCCAAAACTAAAAACCTTAAACCCCAAATGAAAAACCCTAAACCCTAAAACCTAAAACACTAAACCCTAAAACCTGAACCTTGAACTTTAAACCCTAAAACCTTAAAACCATAAAAATTTAAACCTAAACCCTAAACCTCAAACTTGAAACCTTGAATCTCAAACATGAAACCCTAATCCCTAAACTGAAACCTCAAACTTGAAACCAAAAACTATAAAAATGAAACCCTAAACCCTAAACCCTAAACCCCTAAAATACCAAACCTAAAATCCTTAAAATATTAAACCCTAAAACCCTAAAAAACCCTAAATTCTAAATCTCCTAACCTAAAATTGTGAACCTAAAACCCACAAACCTAAAAACCCCAAACCCTAAACCTAAAACCCTAAAACCTTAAACTCTTAAACCCTTAACCCTAAACCCTAAACCCAAAATCCTAAACCCCAACTCCAAAACCATAACCCCATAAACCAAACACCAAACCCTAAACCCTTAAACCCCCAAACCCCAAACCTCAAACCCCAAACCATAAAACACTTAAAACCCCAACCCAAACCTTAAAACCCAAACCCTAAACCCCAAACCCTAAACCATAAAAACCTAAACCCCTAAAACTCTAAATGCTAAATCGTAAACCCTAAACCCCAACCCAAACCCTAAAACCCAAACCCCAAAACCCAAAACCTTAGAAATCTAAACCCCTAAAACCCAAAAAACCAAAAACACAAACCTAAACCCTAAACCCTAATAACTAAAACCTTAAAACTCTTAAACCCCAAACCTCAAAACCCAAAATTCCAAAACCCAAAATCCTTAGGCCCCAAAACCTCTAAACCCTAAACCTCAAACCCCAAACCCCAAACCTTAATATCTCAAGCTGTAAAACCTCAAATCCCAAACCCTTAAACCCTAAACCCTAATCCATGTTTAATTTTGAAAAATTCAAATAAATATCATAAGAAATAACCACATAACAAAATATAATCATATCTACTTAAATCATAAGGAAAATATCATTAATCTAATAAATATAGTAATATATATCTATCATCTATTAAAATTATTTCGGGTAAGAATATATAAGGATAGTGTCAAAAAGGCACAATTTACGAGAAGTTATAGGTAGGTAATGGGTGCTTAAAACATGCCATTTTTAGGGTCAACATTGGCATTTGGTATTCTAAAGATATTTAATATCATTTTAGATAAGGAATGTCATATGAATATTTGATGGGAACCACACCCTTTGCACATGGATTTGAAATCTCTTTGCAACCATTTCTTTGAAAATCCAATGTTAGTTGTTTTATCTCTTGCTCTAAGTGCTCCTCATTAAAAATTATATAAGTCCTTATTTTAAAGGTCTGAATAACACATTATTTTGTCTATTATAACAAATTTCATAGAAAATGTGATAGATATCTTCATTAACAAAAAATAAAATGAGATGTTAGTAGAACACTCTTTAAAAACCTTACATATTATTTGCATCCAGAACACTAAAATGTTAGAAAAAATGAACCATTAATTCAAACATAGGTTGAGGGTGTTTTTGGAATTTGATAAACATTTCTAAATTTTGAACAAAGATGAAGGCATAGGTTTGAACTAGTCGTAAAAATTCATCCTTAAAAAATTAAAAATAACACATACTATAATATATTGTACATTTTATTTTTCCATAATAATCGGTAAAATTTAGTAGTTATACATGTTTATTAATTATCATAAGTTTGGTCCAATATATGCCAAGTTTGGGTTCATAATTATTATATATACTGCATTCTAATGATAAACCATATATTGTAATTTATAATGGTAATAAATTAATCATATCGATGCATTTAAAAAAAACTTTTTATTTTATAAAATTAAATAGAAATATTGATATCAAACCACTTAAATTAAGAGAAAAGGTAAGAGTAGATGTTAGATATACATAACAACTAATACCCCCTTTAACTCCCTAAATAACCCCCAATAAATAAATAAATAATAATTAATGAAAAGGAATATATATATATATATATATATATATATATATATATATATATATATATATATATATATATATATTCTTAATCACCTCGATACTACATCAAAGTATTATGAAGTTTAGAGTTTGATAGGTTTTTTAGAAATACTAACATACTTATCTTAGATAAATATATGTAAACTACGTTGAGAGATATCATAATCAATGTATCTTTATAATTTTAAATTTGTAAAATAAATAGAATGGGACACTTGAAAATGAATTACTTGTTTTGGTTTATATTTTATATGTTACATATTTTTTTTACTACATATAACTCCCCTTGACAATTATATATAGAGCCTTTGTATATCATTTATATCAATATCTAGAAGGAATTTGAGTCACTTTAGAAAGTTGTGTTCACTCCAAATTCATGCATAATAAACTACACTCAAGAAACATTTAAGTTTTAACATTTTTTTATATGATATGTCTAATTTAAATGGATTTAAAAAGTGATTTTGTTCAAAATTTTCTATATAAATCAAAGTAAAGGATAAAAATATTAAATAGAATACATATGTTTTAATAGTTTAGTGTCTTAAAAATTTCACTATTGCATCAAAAAAATATTTCAATTATAATTTAATACCAATAATTGTACATAAATCAAAAACTCATACAATGATCAAATATATATGATATATCTAATTTAAATGGATTTAAAAAGTGTTTTTTTTCAAAATTTCCCATATAAATCATAGTAAAAGATAAAAATATTAAATGAAATACATATATTTTTTAATAGTTCGGTGTCTTCAAAATTTCACTATTGCATCAAAAAAATATTTAAATTATAATTTAATACAAATAATTGTACATAAATCCATAACTCATATAATGATCAGATGTAGTTTACAACATTTAATGTAGTTCTATTTTTATTTCAATCATAAATAACTAAATTTGCAAAAAATATTATCTCCTAAGACTCCACTACAATGTATTGACATGTCCAAAATATATTGCTTTTTCCCTCAAACCCAAGTCATACGTTCACGTAAAAAAAAATAGTTATTAATCCATTAGAATAATAATTTATTTAGCAAAGAAATTGATCTAGTTCTGAAAATCTCATTTAATACATTTGGAGATCTTGGCTACATTGCCACTCAAAATACACTTTAAAGTCTTAAATGGAAATAAAAGTGATTCTTTGAAAACACACTAATATTGAAAATTAAATAAAAACAACCAATTTTACTACAAAAATTAAAAAAATAAATGTCTTTACTTGACTTGGAATTACATAAAACAAATAGATAGATAATTTAATATTATAAATAATCAAAATAATATTTTATTTCAATGAACACTTTCATATTAAGAATGGAAGTTATGATGCTTGACTTGAAACAAAACTTATAAAAGCTTGTGCAACTGTTAATACAGGCGAAAGTAATGAGTGAATGAAATAGATATTGAGACAGATTTTTAATAAAATTAATAACTACCAATAATGGATTGGATGTTCTTTTTGACTCTCAAAAAATAATTGATTGAAATGTTTTGATGAGAGATACTACAAACCAGATTTCTTAATCCATATTTTGTTAGATATCATTGCATATCATTAGATCAAAGTTGAGTAAATAAATGAAAAAAATATTTCAAGGAATCCATTTAAGGCTTAAAAACTAAATTAGTTTTCATGTGAATTCTAGTTAATGACCTCGAACATACATTGTTTCACACTAAATAACACGTAAAATGACACAATAAACAAAGAAAAATAAATCAAAATAAAATTGCATTTGAGAATTATTTCGATCCAATACACAATGCTTATTATTTTAAATTAAATGTTGGTGTGGAAATAACAGCATCTAGCCTAGTAATTAGGTACCTATGTACATAGGCATCTAGGCCCTTAGCATTGGTCACAACTGTCAATCTTCCCACAATCCTTGTGTCGAATAACAGCTACTACATTTGCTCCTCTTAATATGCCGCTACTATTTCTCCCTATACATGTAATATGCCATTGGACACATGAGAATGCTAATTTATCTAATATATAAAGTCTAATCATATGTTGATTATAATTGTTTCATACCTGTAGATATGATCATCACAGTTAAAGAAAGAACAATTGGTGAACGTATGAAGAAAACATAAAATCTTACCATTTTCAAATCTTATGAAGCTTTACTCACAGATTGTTGGCCAACGTACAAGGTGATTTTATAGTTAGTTATTATTTTCATTTACTTTATTTTAGATTTTTGCATGGTTTTTTATCCTTTTGCTTGATTTGGATTACTAGATTCTCAGAATTTATTTTCCTATTTTGATTTCAATTCTTCCAATCTCGTCACTATCGATGCCCTTGAGTTGGTCAAATCATAATATAAATATGAATGCATTTCAAAAAAAAATCAAATTGCTAGAATCTAAAGATTTATTTTCCTATTTGGATTAGATATAATATCAATATCAGTGAAGAGCTCACCCTTTGAAGGAGGCTGCTAGTAGCCTTAAGGATACATTCTAAGTGTTAACAGAGTGCAATGTACACACATTAGCCACATCTTGGAGTCATTTAGTCATTATCTTTAAGTCTTCTCCCAAAAACTTGGGAAGCACCTTTAAAGTGTTTCTAGGGATTGGATCCCATATGGTCAGGGGTGTTGGATGGATAAGCGGTCTACCACTGTCCTATGACACAAAGTTTCTTGGTGGGTCTAGATGTGCCATTTAGTGTTATTGTTATTGTGCAATGAAAAATCCTAAATCTCTTTCGTGAGTAGGAGCTCCCAAAGGTGGTGTTAGCAAATTTAGATTATTTTTAGTCTATGATCTTGTTATGTGCCTATGGCTCATAAACTCAAGCTTATAATCGATTAGACTAGTAGATAGAGTCCCATTGGGAATGCCAAAAAATAAAATTATTGATGCCTAAAACTCTTGATTCTAACTAAGCAACCTCTATGAGAAGATTTATAGATGTGGGACTGAGTGAAATCTATAAAGCAACCTCTAAGATTTTAGAAGCTAACTCTTCATTCAATTTGGGGGTGAAAAGGGATAAAAGTAAGTAAAATAAATAACATGAAAATTAAATTTAAAATGAGGCAATAAGTCAAGATATCTATGACATTTAACTTATAATTACACAAAATAATGCAAATCTCTAAACACTATAGACCATAAATGAGCATTAAGCATGAATTAAGATATGCAATGCAAGTAAAGATCTATATTATAGAAGCTGAAAAGAAGAAATAACAGATAGAGCTAATCTTCCACTCAAAATAATCTAGAACATCAAATCTTATAGATTGTAGATGGAGAACATAATATAGAAGGTTGAAAGGGGCACATGTAAAACATCCAAACACATTCATGAGGTACACCTATTAAGGTTGTAGAATAGAAAACCAAACTGCTACTATCCTAGTCTATTACAATTGCTGCTCATAAGCTAGCAAAAATGCAAAAAAAAATGATAACTAAACCTTTCCAAAATAAATGAGCTTATCATAAATAGGTGAGGTGACTACCTAAAAAAATGAACTTAGAAGATTTCCTTTCCTACACCCATGATGATGCCATTATAATTGAAAGAAAGTCTTGAGCTCATGAATGTAGTTAGCCTCTAGATCTTGGATATGGTGCAACTGCATTGTTCTATTATGGCCACTACACTTAGGAGAAGTGAGGTGTTATCATGCATACACTCCTAGAGTTGTCCTGCCTATGCTGCATTTAGTGGCCTTGGTCCTCCCCAAAAATTAATAGATTACACTTTAAGCTAAGCTTAATGTGTTTAAAGTTTTTCTCAAAAGGATGGACCCACACCTTCATCCAATGGCACTCTTATAAGTTTTATAAAATCAACACTACTCTTGGACATGTGTGAAGATGACACATAATGAGCTGACACTTTTTTGGAGGAGTTGGGGACTTCTTTGGTGGAATTGAGTATGGGGGCACCACTTGTTTAGTAAATACTCTACTAGAGAAAGTTGGGTGTTCCCTAGACAAAATGATTATGAGGGTGACACATGTCAGAATCCACATCAACCTTTACATTAACCATTTAGTGGGGCTCATCTTCTTTCTCATTGATCAATCGCACTGCTTGGAGGCCTGACCAAAAATTAAAAGGCTTTGAAGTGTGTGGGGTTGCGATTCTCAAGCTTGCATTCCATCTGAGTGAAATGAAAGTCTCCTCAAGTTGGATGAGAGTCAAGATACCACGTGTCAGAAGTGGATGAAGGCTGGTACTTAGGCAAAATTTAAGAAAGGGGACCCAAAGAAGAAAGAGGCCAAAAGGGGAGCCATCAGAAGGTGCCAAGGAACTGCTAATCTATCGAGCAAGCCCAAAGCTAGAAACAAATTGCTCTAAAATAGTAAATGTGGATTTTTGATCCATAGTTAGCACAAAGATCAAGAAAACCTATAAGACAAAGTTTAGTCAATGGATTTAAATGCCTTTGAAACCTATAAATCATGAATCTAAATGATATAAAGAATAAAAATTCAAGTTATATGAATTTTTTACCCATATAATCCAATCATTGCTAGTTTAGTTAGAATTGAGGGTAGTAAGATAAAATCATGTCCAGTTTATCCAAATCATCGTTGGTTGCAATTGACCATCGCCATTCTCTATGTAGATCTAAGAAAAATAAAGAAATCAAAATATGATCAAAATAAGGTTAAAAATTCAATAATAAAGAGGTTTAAGCATCCATTTCTTAGTTTTTGACTTGCATCTTGATCTCCTTAATAAGTGGGGTGCTCATGGTCCCATCGGGCATGCCATTTATGATCAAGGAATTGAATAAGGTTGGTTAGATCATATGTTAGCTTCACAATGAAAATCACATCAAAATGAAAACAAACACACTAGCATGCATAACACTATCTTGACTAAAGAAAAGGGAGTAACATAGTGAAGAAACACAAATGAATAAAGCAAAACTAAAAATGGAAATAACTCACACAATTCCATACCAATATAACTAGTTAACTAACTATTCCCCATATATTGACTATAATCATATCAATATAACTAGTTACTTTTATTGTTTGTGACATCATATACATTGGTAAGTATATATTACTTGATTTACTTTATTATGAATTAATGTCAATAGAAATACATGCTATAAACTCCTATAAACCTTTATGTTACACCATAACATGGTATATTCATCCACCTAGAATATAGAATGTTGATACACTATACATATTCCACTAAATTATAGAATAATGCGGCATAATACACAATTATACAAATCATTATCACTAAATTAAGTATTCAAATATTATAAAAAATATGATTCCATATATTAATATCATTATGATTATACCTTACTAAGAACCACCATAGATGTACCTAATTTGGTATATAGATCATTATAATCTATTGATAGTATTATATCGACTAACATTTTGTTACTGTATACTTTATTGATACATCACAGTATAGTTATTATAACTATCCAAGATATACAAGATATGAGATGGAGTGTAACCTTTTAATAAATCATCATACACAGTCAAAGTCACTATTCAAAGAGGTTATTGTTCTTAAAACCACTCAGATTTAGCAATAATAAGATTCTCAATTATAATATTAATACTAAAATAATTGGTATAGACACATAGCGATATTCAACAATCACTATTTATACAAAGGGTTTCTATTTATTATAACATAGAAAATTATTCATTAGTTGATGTTATTTGTAGTTACCATAATAAGAACAATAATTTATAAATATTTTATTCTTTACGGTACATAGATCAGAGCTTAAACATTAAGGGATCTCAATCATTAAACATCCTCACCAATAAAAGATATAATTATCATAATAATAGTATATAGGCACTCTACTTAAAGTACTATTTTATTTTAATTTATTCATAATACATTATATAAAATAGTATCATTGTATAGAAGGTATGAGTCACTATAATAAATTTATACATAGGAAAAAGATTGTTGTACAAATTCATAATCTGAATAAAATTTTGTGATCTAAAGATTATATATATGGATTGCTAAGCTACAACCACCTCTTTTCTTTGAGCAAGGTCCTAAAATGTTGTGCCCTATATTATTCTGTTAAACATCTAAGTAGAAGTGGGATGATATTCAAAGGTGAGGATATTGGTGCATGGTTTGTGAATTTGTATTTTCTATATTCAAGATATGTCTTAGTTAAAGTGGAAGAGGAAGAAAACTATTCTTTAATATATACCACAAAGCTATACATCACTATACATGCTTATTATAGATAATTGCTATAATAGATAGATAATTGCTATAATGGATAATAAAGATTTACAAATAAGAGGATATAATGCTATAGATAATCGCTATAACATATAGTATCAAAATTTAAAATTATGGTGGATAATATCTAAATCACACACACACACAAACCATCTCCACTTAAAGATTACTATATTTATATATAAATATATCACCATAGTTTATATGTAGATCATTGTAAGTTATCTTTAGGCATTTATAAGAGACAAATAATATACTAATTACATAGATTTATAACTATCATAGAGGTGCAAGATTATTCTTCTGATAATACAAATATAAATAAGATATTCAAACCTTAACGTCATACTAAGATCATCAATATAATAGGTTCATCAATGTAATTAGATATCACACTAAGTACATATATAAGTTCATGCATCTTGATGTCTGAGTATTGTATAGTTCATTATATATATATATCAAAGTTTGATTTTTGTAAATATCATTGTTCATCATTGTTTTTTTATTGCATAAGATCCACTACAATATTAATACATGAATACATTACAAATTTAGACATAATACTCATCTAATTTACCACTTCGAATTCATGATTCTTGTATAATGAATTTATATATGTTTATATAATTTTTAATATATAAATATATATTGCTATGCATATTTAGTAAACTTTCTAAGCATTGCAGACATAATAGATATTTCACACTGAATTTTCATTAATTTCTCAACAATAATTTAAATACTCCATGTACCTAGAAATGTGTCTAATTCTATAGTGGCATGATCTAGATGATTTTGATTTTATGATTACGTTTCTCCTCCAGCATAGCTATCTTCTCCTTTCCTCTATCTCCTCTTATATTATGCAACACATCTCTTGTTATTCCATTTTTGAGTAATTCTTTTTATTTTTTATTTAAAGAAAACTTACTTTCTTTTTTTATTTATTTTATCCATGATTTATCTATTTTTCTTTCTATCTTGCCTTAAATCAAGACTAAATATATATTATTCTATTTTATTCTAACCTGCCTTATTTCCTTAAAATCAACACAATTATTTTATCTATTTTTCTCCACTTTTCCTTTTTTTCCTATTTAGACATTAATTAGGATATATTTACTAATTAACAATAATATGACTTAATATCAACAAGTCATTAATTTTATTTTAATCAAAATTGGTATTATACTCGTTATTACTCCCAATCCAAACTTATAACAACCACAACACAAATCCTACAAGATTAGTTCTGTATAAACATAATTTAAAGCTAAACTAATACACATAAGCAATCATCTAAAATAGACAATCATAAATAATTACTAATTCTATCCACTCTTAAATAATTCCAAATGCAACCAATCATCAAAACATACTAACTTTAACAATTTTACTATGCATCTAGTATATACTATTTAATGTGGTGTGTGCAGGGTTCTAGTCATTCCTCTATCATCCCCCAACAAATCCATGTATGTCATCCTCTTCGATGATTCTCTCCTTCCATCAGTATCTAAGGGATGAATTTCTCCTATGTCTAACTCATGACAAACAGGGAGTTAGTCCATTACATTATGACATATATACATCATAAAATACAGTTGGAATAACAACTTGGATCATGATCAAAATGTAAAAATATACACTACCGCTAACAATTGACTAAATAAAACAATTGGAATAGAAGATTCCCTAAAACTTTAATCTTAATCACTCAATTAAATGTAATTACTCACACACACACATAAAATCATAATATGTAATTAAATAAACAAAAGAAATTACTTATATATAATAACAAGTAGGATATCTGATTCAAGTATTCCTGAGGGGTCCCTCCACTCTCAGCCTTGAACTTCAATTTTACTTTTAATAGAAAACATGATTAACGTAGAATGTTGTCTTTATTCATATCATGTAGCAATTCAATATTGTTACAATAGATTAAAATATATCAATTGGATTACTTAATACACTTACACACTTCTAATTTCAAAACAAATTCCTAACACCCTCCACATCTCTGCTATATTATATTTATATTAGAGGTGATAGTTTTACGTTTATGACTTATCTGGTAATATAAACAACATAACTATAATGAGATTGATTAACTACACAAATAAAAATTGGTGCTTGAGGTTAAACTCTACCCAATGAAACATATAAAATATATTGAGTCATTTATAACTAAAGTTTGGTGTGATACACCTAACAGATTCCTTTCATGAAGTCAAGCTAGATGTTATATCTTTCATGGGTGTGGCAGGTAGTAGGCAACCTAGGCAAATCAATTTTTATCCATCTTCTAAAGATTATGAGTTTTTTTATAAGCTGTTTAGATTTTATTATAGATCGAGTCAGTAGTTGCATATTCCTCACTATGTTGTTATCATAATTGTCATCACATGGCTACAAAATGTGCTAATATGGAATCCTTTGACTGTATGAGGCATTGACACATGATCCTTTGACCACAAGATGTGTTGACCTGAATTACTCATGAAATATCCATGTTTGATTTTGAAAATTTTTAAACAAATATCATAAGAACTAACCACATAACAAAATATAATCATATCTACTTAAATCACAAAGTAAAATCTCATTACTCTAATAAATATAGTAATATATATCTATCATGTATTAAAACTATTTTGAGTAAGAATATATAAGGTTAGTCTTAAAAAGGTACAATTTAGGAGAAGTTATAGGTAGGTAATGGGTTCTCACAACATGCCATTTTTGGGGCTCATCATTGGTGTTTGGTAGTCTAAAGATATTTAATATCATTTTGGATAAGGAATGCCATAAGAACATTTGATGGGAACCACACCCTTTGCATATGGATTTGACATCTCTTTGTAACCATTTTTTGAAAAACCAATGTTAGATGTTTGATCTTTTGCTCCAAGTGCTCCTCATTAAAAATTCTATAAGTCTTCATGCTAAGGGTCTGAATAACACCTTATTTTTGTCTATTATAGCAAAGTTAATAGAAAATGCAGTACATATATTCACTAATATAAAATAAAATGAGATGTTAGTAGAACACTCTTTAAAAACCTTACACATTGTTTGCATCAAGAACACTAAAATGTTGACAAAAATGAACCATTAATTCAAACATAGGTTGAGGGTGTTTTTGGAATTTGATAAACATTTCTAAATTTTGAATAAAGATGAGGGCATAGGTTTGAACTAGTTGTAAATATTCATCCGTAACAAATTAAAAAATGGAACATACTATAACAATATAATAAATCATATATTGTGATTTATAATGGTAATAAATTAATCATATCAATGCATTTATTTAAAAAAAGATTATTTTATAAAATTAAATAGAAATATTGATATCAAACCACAAAAAATTAAGATAAAGGTAAGAGTTGATGTTAGATATACATAACACCTAATCCCCCCTTTAACCCCCTAAATAAGCCCCAATAAATAATTAAATAATAATAATTAATGAAAAGGAAAATATGAATGGTATATATACATATATATAAATATAAATATAGACATATTCTTACTTACATTGTCTCAATCACCTCGATACTACATCAAAGTATTATGAAGTTTAGTGTTTGATAGGTTTGTTAGATATACTAGCATACATATCTTAGATAAATATATGTAAAATAAGTTGAGAGATATCATAATCAAAGTATTTGTATAATTTTAAATTTGTGAAACAAATAGAATGGGACATCTTGAAAATGAATTAGTTGTTATGATTTACATTTTATGTGTTACATATATATATTTTTAGTACATATAACTCTCCTTGACAATTATATATAGAGCCTTTATCTATCATTTATAGTAATATCTAGAAGGACTTTGAGTCACTTTATAAATTTGTGTTCACTCCAAATTCATTTATAATAAATTTCACTCAACAAACATTTAATTTTTAATATTTTTTATATGATATGTCTAATTTAAATGGATTTAAAAAGTGTTTTTGTTCAAAATTTTCCATATAATTCATAGTAAAGGATAAAAATATTAAATAAAATACATATGTTTTAATAGTTCAATGTCTTCAAAATTTCACTATTGCATCAAAAAAATATTTCAATTATAATTTAATACAAATAATTGTACTTAAATCCATAACTCATACAATGATCAAATGTATATGATATGTCTAATTTAAATGGATTTAAAAAGTGTTTTTGTTTAAAATTTCCTATATAAATCATAGTAAAAGATAAAAATATTAAATAAAATAAATATATGTTTTAATCGTTCAGTGTCTTAAAAATTTCACTATTGCATCAAAAAAACATTTCAATTATAATTTAACACAAATAATTGTACATAAATCCATAACTCATACAATGATCAGATGTAGTTTACAACTTTTAATGTACTTTTATTTTTATTTCAGTGATAAATAATTAAATTTGCAACAAAATTTATCCCCTAAGACTCTACTACAATGTATTGACATCTCCAAAATATATTGTTTTTTCCCTCAAACCCAAGTCATAAGTTAACATCAAAAACTATAGTTATTAATCCATTAAAACAACTATAATTTAATACAAATAATTGTACATAAATCCATAACTCATATAATGATCAGATGTAGTTTAAAACATTTAATGTAGTTCTATTTTTATTTCAGTCATAAATTATTAAATTTTCAAAAAATATTATCCCCTAAGACTCTACTACAATGTATTGACATCAACAAAATATATTGTTTTTTCCCTCAAACCCAAGTCGTAAGTTCACGTAAAAAAATATAGTTATTAATCCTTTGCAACAATAATTTCTTTAGCAAAGAAATAGATCTAGTTTTGAAAATCTCATTTAATAGATTTGGAGATCTTGGCTACATCACCACTCAAAATACATAGAAATAAAAGTGATTCTTCGAAAACACACTAATATTGAAACTTAAATAAAAACAACCAATTTTACTACAAAGATTAAAAAAATAAATGTCTTTACTTGACTTGGAATTACATAGAACAAATAGAAAGATAATTTAATATTATAAATAATCAAAATAATATTTTATTTCAATGAACACTTTCCTTTTAAAGTATTCTAAGTCAAACAACCTGTTTATCCACCCTTGTAAAAGGCAACCTTCACATTAACAATAAAAATAAATCCATCTAATCCCACTATTTTATTTTGAAGAATGGTGAACACAATGTTCTTCATGAATTTATAGTGGGGTGGGATCCAAATGTTCACATTTCTCTGTTTTGAGTCAGGTTCTTATTTGATAGAGAGTCTGGATTGTGTATACCTATAACTTTTATTAAATAATAATAAATATAACGAAATGTTTTAATAATAAATTTATGAATTGTATGAATGGTTTGAATGACTTGAAGCCTAAATTAATCAGGGTCAATTAAAAAAAAAAGTTACGATGCTCGACTTGAAACAAAACTTATAAAAGCTTGCACAACTATTAATACAAGTGAAGGTAATGAGTGAATGAAGTAGATATTGATAGAGCTTTTAAAACATTTTAATAATTATCAATAAGGGATTAAATGTTCCTTGCGACTTTAAACTAATATTTACTTGAAATGTTTTGATGAGAAATACTACAAACTAGATTTCTGAATCCATATGTTTTTAGATATCATTGCATATCATTAGATCAAAGTTGGGTAAATAAATGAAAAAAGATCTATCAAGGAAGACATTTAAGGCTTAAAATCAAAATAAGCTTTCATATGAATGCCAGTTAATGACATCGAACGTACATTGTTTCACACTAAATAACACACAAAATAACACAACAGATAAACAAAAATAAAACAAAATAAAATTGCATTTGAGCATTATTTCGGTCCAATACACAATGCTCCTTATTTTAGATTAAAAGTTGGTATGGGAATAACAGCATCTGGCCTGGCGATTAGGCTCCTATGTACATACACATCCATGCCCTTGGCATCGGTCACAATTATCGAGCTTCCCACAATCCTTGTGTCAAATAACAGCTGGTGCATTTTCTCCTCTTAACATTATGCTGTTGCTCCTCCCTGCACATGTAATATGCCATTGGATGCATGAGAATGCTCATTAATCTAATCTATAAAGTCTAATCATATGTTGATTATAATTCTTTCATACTTGTAGATATGATGATCATAGTTAAGGAAAGAAGAACTAGTGAACATATGAAGAAAACATAAAATCCTGCCATTTTCAAATCTTATGAAGCTTTACTCGTGCATTTTTGACCAACGTACAAGGTGCTTTTATAGTCTATTATTATTGTCATTTACTTTGTTTTAGATTTTTTCATGGTTTTTGATCTTTTCGCTTAATTTGGATTGCTAGATTCTAAGGATTTATTTTCCTATTTTGATATGGATTCCTCCAATCTCCTCACTATCCATGCCCCTGAGTTGGTCAGATTACGATATAAATATGAATGCATTTAAAATAAAAATAAGATTGCTAGATTCTCGAGATTTATTTTCCTATTTTGATCAGATATAAGATTAGTACCAATCCAGAGCTTGCCCTTTGAAGGAGGGTGCTAGTAGCCTTAAGGATACATTCTATGTGTTCACTTAGTGCATGGTACACACATTAGCCACATATTGGAGGTGTTCAGTCACTGTCTTGAAGTCTTCTCCCTAAAAGAGATGAGACCCACCACTGTATTATCTAGCAACTGGGTAAATACATGAAGGATTTCATTCTTCACATGTTGAAGCTCCTCTGACCAAACATATGTGTCCACCACAAACACAAATCTAGGAGCCCATCCTCCCCCTTGCATCATCTGCTATTGATTGTTATTAGAATTAAATGTAGATGTACAGTTGAGGTGGTATTAAAAAGTGGAGTAGGTGGGAAAGAGCTTGGCAAGGAGGTTGTTCTCATTGATGGTAGCATAAGAAGGGGGAAAGGTGGTGTGGTGGTAGCAGCAGGGGCAAACCCAGAGGTGGGCATGGTAGTTGACGCAGTAGTAGGGGTTGAGGGTGATGCGGTAGGAGTTACAGAGGAGAGGTTCGTAGTGGGATGACCATTCACACCGCTTTCATGTTACTACTCACCCATGAATTCCATGCCCACCGAACCCTGTCGATCACCTCCAGCTCATTGAAATCCATCTAATTCTCATCTTATTTACATTTTATTTCTTTCTTCCCATAGAGAAGGTTGTTGCTTCTCCATTTGCCACTTATTATATCTTTGTCGGAGAGGTGAAGTAATAGATGCCAAAAAATAAAATAAATAAAGCTGTGCTACTTGCTACTATCTGCTTTCTCCTCCAACTCAGATCATCTTCTAAACAAAGATCACTCCTCACATTTGCCTACTAGGGATTCTAAATAAAATACATATGTTTTAATAGTTCAGTGTCTTAAAATTTTCACTATTGCATCAAAAAAAAATCAATTATAATTTAATGCGAATAATTATACATAAATCCATAACTCATACAATGATTAAATGTATATGATATATCTAATTCAAATGGATTTAAAAAGTATTTTTATTCAAAATTTCTCATATAAATCATAGTAAAAGATAAAAATATTAAATAAAATACATATATATTTTAATAGTTTGGTGTCTTCAAAATTTCACTATTGCATCAAAAAATTATTTCAATTATAGTTTAATACAAATAATTGTACATAAATCCATAACTCATACAATGATCAGATGTAGTTTAAAACATTTAATTTAGTTCTATTTTTATTTCAATCATAAATAATTAAATTTGCAAAAAATATTATCCCCTAAGACTCTACTACAATGTATTAACATATCCAAATATATTGTTTTTTCCCTCAAACCCAAGTCATAAGTTCACATTAAAAAAATGATGACTAAAAACAAGATTGGGTAGGATGACTAAAAACAAGCTTTGGTCTAGATAAGAATGGAAATGGTATAACAAAATTAGATATGTTGGTGACAAAGCTACCCCTAAGCAATGATTGAATCATATTTCTCACAAAATGGTGAGATCATGGGAAAGGGAATATCGAGCTGACCACAATAAAAATTGAGTGTTGCCTACATAGTCCCAAAGGACCCCAAGTCAATTTATTTTATATGACTTGGTTCATGGATCTCAATGGTATAATAATGCCTAAAAAGGGTCTATAGGGTAGTCCCCAAGAGATGAGGCATGGTAATGGAAAATGGGTGAATGATAGATGATAAAAATGGTTTTGTTGCTCCTGTTGAAAGGGAGATGAACGTTCTAGTCAATATGTGAGACAACCAAAATGATCATCTATATAAGTTGCTATTCAACACCCTTTCAGAACAACTACTCTGTTAAGAACTTGTTACTGATATGGATCTCAATAATGTGTTTGTGATCTTCATAGATTGTTGATTCTAATTTCTTCAAACATTGAGATAAGATATCCTTATAACCTTGACAAAGGAAAGTTCTACCAATGATAGTAAATAATGGTAGGAAAAATGAGATAAGTGGGTAATAAATAGGTGGGTGATAATGGAATGTATAATGGGTGGGGAAAAAATGGAGATCAGGACTTTTAGTCACATGTAATGTTATTGATGCTAGATTCAACATAATTTTGGTTGTGGCGGGGTCGAAGACCTCTGAAGATGCTCTCGATAGGACCATTAGATTTTTTTGTTGGTTAATCTTGAGAGTAGCTACCATCTGATTAGGCTGTATATATGAAGCTATTTTGATTTCATCTTTGATATTATCTTCAATAAATAATGAATAGCTTTTGTGCATAACTATTGGCACCTCAATGAGGTTTTCACCAATGAATTTGTGTTGATCATCCCATAGCACCTCTGAGAAGGTTTCACAAAGAGATGTTAATATTTGAATTTAATTTTCTTCTAGTCCCTTCAAAAATGTGTCATTAAAAGATGTTGAGTTTGATCTTTGCTTATATCCCAGTGCCTCCAAAAAGGTTTCAATAGGAGACTATTCTTCTACTATATGAATGTGGCCTTGGCCTCCTTGTTCTTCTTTAACTTCTATGTCACCTTGGATGCAGTTTCATAAAGTGTGATTCTGTCATTCTTGATCGACACTAATGGGAGGTGGAATGTCAATAATATGGATATTTTGGGTGGTAATAATGGGATGGTAAAAGGTAGCACAATCCTCATAGAAGATACTAGGATAACTTGTGTCGATGCTAAAGTAATCATCCTCAAAAAATATAAAAGGATCACAAATATATTCAAATTGATCTTCAAGGTAATTGTAACCAATGTTGTAACAACCAATATGATAATCTATTTTTTACTTTGATTATGAAGAAATGGACTCTAAATCCAATATCGTAACTGATGTTGAGTTTATTTCTGATGCTAAATCCAATATCAGTTCAAAAATGGAACCTGACTCTAATATTGATTCTTCATTTGATATGGTTATTTTGATATTATTCTATTGAACAATGAATTTTTGATAAGTAATGGCCTATGATGGTATAATGGGCTCAATAAAAAATGATTCATTTTAGAAGGGTTCAACATACACTAACTCATCTAAGTGAAGCCCCTCAAAAAGAGGTAACCACTCAAGGG
Organism: Torreya grandis; assembly: GCA_037957365.1. NCBI lineage: Eukaryota > Viridiplantae > Streptophyta > Pinopsida > Cupressales > Taxaceae > Torreya > Torreya grandis. The sequence goes on along the minus strand of JARHVA010000739.1, from coordinate 2,913,909 downwards.
ACGTCTCAACAAAATCATGTTTGCCAAAGTGAGACTCCTCGATGAGTGGATAAAGATCAAGAGACAACTCTATCAAGACTTGCTTGTTAATGAGATGAGGCTCTTTAAAAATAGGTAACATATGAATATGTAACTTATCACAGTTTATCTTGTCACAAATGGGTGTTTAATTAATAACATGTTGGTTTTGGTTCACAATTAGTTGCAAAAGGTCATCTTTGAACACATTTTGATCCTCATAAGATGGATTTTGAAAAATTGATGGTTCTTGTTTTGGCTCGAAGATTGGCACAAAATTTCTAAAGTGGGAAACATTTAGTTGAGCAAGAACTTTTGGTTTACTGGGAATAATGGTTTGTGGTTCAATAATGGACTCTCCAAAGATTAGACTATTGAAGAAGGGATAAAAAATAATTGGTTAATCAAATAGAAGTTCTTCAACAATAGGTTCATCAAAAACTAGTGATGGTCCAAGAATGGTAATAACTAGAAGCTTCTTAGTTTGGTTGATCATGTGAACCAAAGGAGGAGGTCCTAAAATGGTAAGGACCAGATGTTTATTAGTTTGGTTGCTCATGCAAACCAAAGGAGGAGGTCCTAAAATGGTAATCTTGGTAAATTATAGATTTTTATTATTTACACAAGCCAAAGCATCCAAGTCTTCTTGATAAACCTAATCATTTCGATCATGATTTAGATCATAAGTTAGATCTTGACTATGTTCCCATGATTGATTTTTATGAGGTGGATATAAATCTATCTCACAAACCATATTATCACCATAGGGGTCTTGACTAAAGTCATAAAATTTATTTTGTGTGGCCATTCTATCATAAGTTGGTTTAGCCATGACTACACCATAAGTGTAGCTAGACATATCTACATTTAATGAAGAAAGATCCAAACATTAAAATACGTAAATTTTTGCAAACCCTAAAAAATGATCCAAAGGATAAATGGTTCAAACTTGGTTCAACTTGGTTGAAGGGGTGGAACTGCATCTCAAAAGTAGTTTGTGCTGAGATTTGGTACACAACCTAACATCAAATATCTAAGATCAAAGGTTTTTAAAGAAATGTTGTGTTTTCCCAAATAAAGTCACAAAAAATGATGAGAATAGGCACTCGAACAAACAAATAATCAATAGTGTTCAAAATTAGGTAATCATTTAACTAAAGCTATACAACCCAAAATAAAAAGATCTATGTACCAACCCCATGAATTGAGGCTTAAACACAAATCAATCAATGTTTGGATCCAAACTTGAGAAGGCTAATTAAAAGCTCAACATTGAAAACTACAATTTGACTAAATATGCTAGACAAGATTAGACAACATGATGGCACAAGATAGAAGTCTAAATCATATACACAAAATAGTTTGAAACAAATGGTTTTGATTTAATGGTAAACAAGTCTTGAAATAAATTAAGCAGCATAACAACGTAAGCATACTTGAATAATGTGGTCAATGGTTATGTTTCAAAAACTCAAAGGTAAAAAAGATTTAACATGATTTGGGCAGCATAAAGCTAAGCTTATTAACTTAAATACATGATTTTGACATGGATTATGAAAATAAAAACAAGTTTTAACCTCAAATAATACCAATCCAATAATGACCAAAATATACTAAGTATAATCATCCAAATCCTAACAAGGGTATGGCAATATGGGGTTGACTAAACTAGCAAGCTTTCAAACATTTCTAGGGGAGTCAATTACACAATGATTTTTATGCCAAATAATACAAAAGAAAAGAAAGAATTTTGGGTCCATATCACTCAACTTGTTATATAAAGGTCTAGTCCTTTATGCAACCACTACATCCTTATTCGCTCAGTGTAGTGTGATGTCCAAAGTGCCACTATGTCCCATGTGTAACTTAGAAGGAGTAAGTGTAGTCAATGCTGGGAAATGAAACCCTAGGTAAAAGCTTCCCTAAAGAACTTTTGGGAGGTAATGGTGTTCCCCTCTCATTCCAAGATGCATAAAAATAAAGAAATCATGAAAATAGAAAGACTTTAGGGTCATTTTCAAGGTCACCCAAACTTTGACAAGTTTTTGGGGAGTGTTTTAGCTGACATTATTTCTAAGCTTTGGACTAGGCTATTTGTAATAGGAATGGTGCTTTTGATTCCAAGGGTTCCCTATAAGGGACAAATGGAAGAGAATACATGAAACATTCCTCTTTTTTCCAAACAATATTAATCTAATCAACTATTGCAAACAAGAATTAACAAGCGTGCTCAATTTTAAACCCTAATAAAATGTTTGGTGGTATTCATTTGACCCCTTGGTCTTAGTTGTAACTTTGAAAACTAATGCAAAAAAAACTTATTTAAGTACCTTAAATGTTAGTTTAAGAAATAAAATAATGTTCCTAATTCATTTTAAATCATGAAAAATATGTTCTAAAACATGATTTATCAAACTTGAAATCCACTAGTTACCTGTCTACCCTTGAGGCATCACCCCAAAAGCAAACATGTTAGATTAGAAACATTTTAAGTGGATTTTCCAAATATTGTAAAACATATATGAAAATTTAAGCTAAACAAATGCCAAATTATTAAAATTTAGGAGAAAACATATGGTTTTAAAAAAACAATAATCCAAAATAATGTCTGTATGACCCCAAACCAAGCATTTTAAAATAGCTCTTGAGTTTGTGTTTTTAAGAAAACACAGTGACCGACGTCGGTTATATACCATCGACGTTGGCAATATCTAACCAACATCTAAAAAATGTTGGTTCTACTCATGGTCCACCTAAAACAACATGCACAACTTTATGTTGCTCATGGTCTACCCAAAACCACATGCATGAGAAAGAAAATAGGCTTTAGTAGTACACAAAATGTAATAAACATTACATCAGTAGCAACTCGATAAATTATAAAAGCAACTCAATGAGTTATAAAAATAACACAACAAAGTCTTTATAGAATGTGAAGGTATTTTGACATATTTTAAAGTAAAACCCCAGATAGAGCTTTTAAAATATTTTACTAATTACTAATAAGGGATTAAATATTCCTTGCAACTTTCAAAAAATAATTACTTGAAATGTTTTGATGATAAATACTACAAACCAGATTTATCAAGAAGCCATTTAAGGCTTAACAGCTAAATAAGTTTTCATATGAATGCCAGTTAACGACATCGAACGTACATTGTTTCACACTAAATAATAACACACAAAATAACACAACGGACAAAGAAAAATAAAACAAAGTAAAATTGCATTTGAGCATTATTTCGGTCCAATACACAATGCTCCTTATTTTAGATTAAAAGTTGGTGTGGCAATAACAGCATCTGGCCTGGCGATTAGGCTCCTGTGTACATACGCATCCAGGCCCTTGGCATTGGTCACAATTGTCGAGCTTCCCACAATCCTTGTGTCGAATAACAGCTGTTGCATTTGCTCCTCTTAACATTATGCTGCTGCTGCTCCCTGCACATGTAATATGCCATTGGATGCATGAGAATGCTAATCAATCTAATTTGGAAAGTCTAATCATATGTTGATGATAATTCTTTCATACCTGTAGATATGATCATCACAGTTAAGGAAAGAAGAACTAGTGAACGTATGAAGAAAACATAAAATCCTGCCATTTTCAAATCTTATGAAGCTTTACTCGTGGATTGTTGGCCAACGTACAAGGTGCTTTTATTGTCTGTTATTATTGTCATTTACTTTGTTTTAGATTTGCGCATGGTTTTCGATCTTTTCGCTTGACTTGGATTGCTAGATTCTCGGGATTTATTTTCCTATTTTGATTTGGATTCTTCCAATCTCCTCACTATCCACGCCCCTTAGTTTGTCAGATCACGATATAAATAGGAATGCATTTCAAATAAAAATAAGATTGCTAGATTCTCGATATTTATTTTCCCATTTTGATCAGATATAAGATCAGTACCAGTCCAGAGCTCGCCCTTTGAAGGAGACTGCTAGTAGCCTTAAGGATACATTCTATGTGTTCACGTAGTGCATGGTACGCACATTAGCCACATCTTGGAGGTGTTCAGTCACTGTCTTGAAGTCTTCTCCCCAAAAGAGATGAGACCCACCACTGTATTCTCCAGCAACTGGGTAAATAGATGAAGGATTTCATTTTTCACGTGCTGAAGCTCCTCCGACCGAACATATGTGTCCACCACAAACACAAATCCAGGAGCCCATTTTCCCCCTTGCATCATCAGCTGTTAATTGTTATTAGAATTAAATGCAGATGTGAGGTTGAGTTGGTATACGACAGTGGGGTGGGTGGGAAAGAGCTTGGTGGGGAGGTTGTTCTCATTGATGGCAGCGTAGGAAGGGGGAAAGGTGGTGCGGTGGTAGCAGCAGGGACAAACCCAGAAGTGGGCATGGTAGTCGACGCGGCAGTAGGGGTTGAGGGCGGCGCGGCAGGAGTTGCAGAGGAGAGGGTCGTAGGGGAGGAGCGGCACGTCCTGCAAGGGCATCAACGGGCTGCACATCACCCCCAGCGCGATGACCATTCGCACCGCTTCCACGCTACTACTCGCCCACGAATTCCACGCCTACCGAACCCCGTCGATCGCCTCCACCTCGTTGAAATCCATCTGATTCTCATCTTATTTACATTTTATTTCTTTCTTCCCGCAGAGAAGGTTGCTGCTTCTCCGTTTGCCACTCATTATATCTTCGTCGGAGGGGTGAAGTAACAGATGCCAGAAAATAAAATAAATAAAGCTGCGCTACTCGCTACTCTCTGCTTTCTCCTCCAACTCAGATCATCTTCTAAACAAAGATCGCTCCTCACATTTACCTAATGGGGATTCTAAATAAAATACATATGTTTTAATAGTTTAGTGTCTTAAAAATTTCACTATTGCATTAAAAAAATATATATTTCAATTATAATTTAATACGAATAATTGTACATAAATTCATAACTCATACAATGATTAGATGTATATGATTTATCTAATTTAAATGGATTTAAAAAATGTTTTTATTCAAAATTTCTCATATAAATCATAGTAAAAAAATAAAATATTAAATAAAATACATATATGTTTTAATAGTTCGGTGTCTTCAATATTTCACTATTGCATCAACAAAATATTTCTATTATAATTTAATACAAATAATTGTACATAAATCCATAACTCATACAATAAACAGATGTAGTTTAAAACATTTAATGTAGTTCTATTTTTATTTCAGTCATAAATAGTTAAATTTGCAAAAAATATTATCCCCTAAGACTCTACTACAATGTATTGACATATCCAAATATATTGTTTATTCCCTCAAACCCAAGTCATAAGTTCGCGAAAAAAAAAATAGTTATTAATCCCTTAGAACAATAATTTATTTAGCAAAGAAATAGATCTAGTTTTGAAAATCTCATTTAATAGATTTGGAGATCTTGGCTACATCACCACTCAAAATACACTTTAAAGTCTTAAATAGAAATAAAAGTGATTCTTTGAAAACACACTAATATTGAAACTTGAATAAAAACAACTAATTTTACTACAAAGATTAAAAAATAAATGTCTTTACTTGACTTGGAATTACATAGAAAAAATAGAAAGATAATTTAATAGTATAACTAATCAAAATAATATTTTATTTCAATGAACACTTTCATTTTAAAGTAGTCTAAGTCAAACAACCTATTTCTCCACCCTTGTAAAAGGCAACCTTCACATTTACAATAAAAATAAATCCATCTAATCCCACTGGTTTTTTTTGAAGAATGGTGAACATAATGTTCTTCATGAATTTTGAGTGGGGTGGGATGCAAATGTTCAAATTTGTCTGTTTTGAGTTAGGTTCTTATTCGATAGAGAGTCTGGATCGTGTATATCTATAATTTTTATTAAATAAAAATAAATATAATGAAACGTTTGAATAGTAAATTTATGAATTGTATGAATGTATGAATGGTTTGAATGACTTGAAGCCTAAATTAATCAGGCCCAATTAAAAATAGAAGTTACGATGCTCGACTTAAAACAAAACTTATAAAAACTTGCGTAACTATTAATACAATGAAAGTAACGAGTGAATGAAATAGATATTGAGAGAGATTTTAAAACATTTTAATAATTACCAATAAGTGATTGGTTGTTCCTTTCGACTCTCAAAAAATAATTGCTTGAAATGTTTTGATGAGAGATACTACAAACCAGATTTCTTAATCCATATTTTGGCCAACATACAAGGTGATTTTATAGTCATTTATCATTGTCATTTACTTTGTTTTAGATTTTCACATGGTTTTAGATCCTTTTGCTTGATTTGGATTGCTATATTCTCGAGATTTATTTTCTTGTTTTGATTTGGATTTTTCCAATCTCCTCACTATCCATGCCCCTGAGTTGGTCTGATCATGATATAAGTATAAATGAATTTCAAATTAAAAAAGATTGCTAGATTTTTAGGATTTATTTTCTTGTTTTGATCAGAGATAATATTAGTATCAGTCTAGAGGTCACCCTTTGAAGGAGGCTACTAGTAGCCTTAAGGATACATTCTATGTGTTGATGTAGTGAATAGTGCACACATTAGCCACATATTGGAGGCATTCAAGCACTATGTTGAAGTCTTCTCTTAAAAACTTTGGAAGCACCTTCAAAGTGTTTGCAGGGATTGGATCCCATACAGTCAGGGGTGTTGGATGGAGAAGCGGTCTACCACTGTCCCATGACACAAAGTTCCTTGGTGGGTTTAGATGTGCCATTTGATATTATTTTTATTGTGTAATGAAAAACCCTGAAGCTCTTTGGTGAGTAGGAGCTCCCAAAGGTGATGTTAGTAAATTTAGATTATTCATAGTCTATGATCTTGTTTTTGGCTTATGGCTCATAAAATCAAGCTGATAATTGATCAGACTAGTAAATAGAGTCCCATTGGGAATGTTAGAAAATAAAAGTGTTGATGCCTAAAACTCTCGCTTCTGACTAAACAACCTCTATGGGAAGCTTTATAGATGTAAAACATAATATAGAAGGCTAAAAGGGGCACATGCAAAATATCCAATCACATCCATGAGGTACACCTATTAAGGTTGTAGAATAGAAAACTAAAATTTTTCTATCTTAGTCTATTAGAATGGCTACTCATAAGCTAGCAAAAATGCAAAAAATGATAACTAGCCCTTTCAAAAAGAAATGAGATTAGAATAAATAAGTGAGGTGACTGGCTAAAGAAATTACCCCTAAAGATTTCATTTTCTTGTACCCATGATGATGCCTTTATAACTGAAAGGAAGTCTTGAGCTCATGAATGTAATTAGTCTCTGGATCCTAGATATGGTGAAACTACATTATTCTATTATGGCCATTATACTTAGGAGAAGTGAGGTGGTGCCATGTGTACACTCCCAAAGTTGTCCTACCTATGTTGCATTTAGTGGCCTTAATCCTCCCTAAAAATCAATATATTACACTTTAAGCTAAGCTTAATGTGTTTAAAGTTTTTCTTGAAAGGAGAGACCCATGCCTTTATCCAATGGCACTCTTTTAAGTTCTATAAAATCAACACTACTCTCGGGTATGTGTGAAGTTGACACACAATGAGTTGAACCTTTATGGAGGAGCTAGGGACTTCTTTAGAGGAATTGAGCATGGGGGCACCACTTGTTGAGCAAACACTCTTCTAGAGAAAGCTGGGCATTCCCCAACTAAAATGAGTGTGAGGGTGCCACATGTCAGAAGCATTGCCGACCTTCACATTAACCATTTGTAGAGGTCTATCTTCTTAATCATAGATCAATGGCACTGCTTGGAGGCCTGACCCAAAATGAAAAGGCTTTGAAGAGTGTGGGGTTGCCACAGTCAAGCTTGCATTCCATCTGAGTGAAATAAAAGTCTACTCGAGCCAGATGAGCATCAAGATGCCACATGTTAGAAGTGGATGAAGGCTAATACTTAGGTAAAATTTGAGAAAGGGGACCCGAAGAAGAAAGAGGCCAAAAGGGGAGCCACCGAAAGGTGCCAAGGAACTGCTAATCTATCGAGCAAGCCCAAAGCTAGAAATAAATTACTCTAAAATAGTAAATGTGGATTTTTTATCCACAGTTAGCACAAAGATGAAGAAAACCTATAAGATAAAGTTTATTCAATAGATTTAATTGCCTTTAAAACCTATAAATCATGAATCTAAATGATATAAATAATCAAAATTCAAGCTATATGAATTTTTTCCTGGATAATCCAATCATCGATAGTTTAGATAAAATCAAGGCAATTGGATGGAACCCTAGCTGGTTTATCCAAATCATCATTGGTTATACCTGACCATCACCATTCTCTATGTATATCTGATAAAAATAAAGAAATCATAAAATAATCAAAATAAGATTAAAAATTCAATTTTAAAGAGTTTTAAGCATCCATTTCTTAGTTTTTGACTTGCATCTTGATCTCCTTGCTAAGTGTGTGCTCATGGTCCCACCAGGTGTGCCATTTGTGATCAAGGAATTGAAGAAGGGTCATTAGATCATATGTTAGCTTCATAATGAAAATCACATCAAAATGAAAACAAACACACTAACATGCATAACACTATCTTGACTAAATCAAAGGGAGGAGCATGGTGAAGAAACACAAATGAACAAAGCACAACTAAAAATGGAAAGAACTCACACAATTCCTTACCAATTCTTTGAATGTTCCAAGGGGTCCCTTCATTTGGATTTCTCATAGTATACTCAAGAAGTCTTCATCAATAGAACTTGGCTATATCCATCTCCTCTTGGCACCATGGATGGCTTGGATTTGACTTCGATATGGCTTGGCTTAGCTTGGCTCAGAATTTTGGCATTATAACATTATGTATTTGTTGCATGTCTTAAAACTTACATTATAACTTTATTGTACCTAATCTCTCCAAATGAAGAGGCAAATGCTTGTATTTATAGGTTTAACAAAGGGATTAGAATGGGTCAAATCCAAACCTAGGTTTGCTTAGTTAACCCTAGTAGAGTTAAAATGTGTCCAAACCTCATGATTAACAAGGAATAGGTGTGTTTGAGATATTTTGGATTTTGGATAACTCATAAAAGGCAATGATTAATTCCTAGGATATTCTTGATTTTTGTATTTCCTTTTTGATAATTCATTTAATTGCTCAAAGATTAATTCAATTTAGGATTTCGATTAGGATTTGCATGTTAATTAAATTTTTAGGCATTTAAACATTTACAAGTTTTGATTTAATTCACTGTGTGCATTTGCTCTATTTAATTGATTTTTAGGCGAAATTGATTTAAATGCATGTTATGAAGCCAAACTCAAGATGTTTATAAATTTTTAGGCTAGATGTGCAAAGGTTGGTAAAAATTGATCTAAAGTTGGGTATGAAGCCATTGGTGGCCACTTTTATGTGTCTACAACTATCTATTAACAATATATGTTGCTAATAGTTAACTATCCCCCATATATTGACTATAATCATATCAACATAATTAGTTACTTTTATTCTCTGTGACATCGTATACATTGGTAAGTATATAATACTTGATTTAATTTATTATGATGTAATGTCAATAGAAATACATGTTATAAACTCCTATCAACCTTTATGTTACATCGTAACATGGTATATTCATCCACTTAGAATATAGAATGTTGATACACTATACATATTCCACTAAATTATAAAATAATGTGGCATAGTACACAATTATATAAATAATTATCATTGAATTAAGAATTTGAATATTTATAAAAAAATTATGATTCCATATATTAATATCATGATGATTATACCTTACTAAGACCCACCATATATGTACCCAATTATGTATATAGATCATTATAATCTATTGATATTATTATATTGACTAACATTCTATTAATGTATACTTTATTGATAAATCATAGTATAGTTATTATCACTATCCAAGATATACAAGATATGAGATGTGTAGAAAGGATTACAAAGTAAGTTAATCAAGCATTAGTCCATAAACAATGAAACATGCATAAATAACTAACTAACCAAGCCTATCTATTCCTATGGGAATTATAAAGGATAAAAAGAAATAAATGAAAGAAAGCAACACGATATTACCTTCCCAAATGGATTCACCATGCCCATATAGCTCAAAAACATGTTCTCTTTCGATCAAGCATCCTTGTCTTTGTCATAAATGGTGGTAAGCTCCTCCAATACCTCAAGAACACTCCACAAAAACTAGGCTGTTGATGTAGAATCACTAAACTAGCCTATCAATGAAGCTTTGTAGAGATAATTTAGCATTATAACTTTACAATGTGGACAACTTGGAATTAGAGGAAAAGGGAGAACGTTCTACTTCAAGAAGGGAAGCACCACTAGAATAGGGTCTCTAAAGAGAAGATAATAAGAAGTGCCCCAGTAGAGCAAATTTGATCTTGATAAAACAGTTGTGCCCTAGTAGGGCAAATCTTGATCATTGATAAAGAATAAATAATGAGTTTTTCCCCTATAGAGATGATTAGATTCAGACATGGCTTAGATGTTGTTCCCTAGCATGGGTAATTGGAAAGCAAAATAGCTCAAGGTTATAACCAAAAAGATAGGTTAAAGTGAGTGGATGCATATGTACATGTCATGGTGTAATGGATTATAAATCCTTATAAAACTAAGCATATAAGAATGCACAAAGTGATGAGAGAGATGAAAAGAAGAATGGAGATAGCTGAGTTGACCTCAATAAAAATTGAGCATTGCCTACATAGTTCCATGGACTCATGTTCCAACATGAACTTCATGCCAATGTAGTTCACCCAAGTTTGGGAGAGAATGGAATGAGGGATGTTTAAAAATGACCAATAATTGATTAGACTTATAATGTATACAAAGAGATGAAAATCTAAGCATATATAAAGAATCTAGAAATGCATGCTACCTAGAAGCCTAATTCCATATCATGAGTCTATGTTTTACAAAGTGTTCTTGAGAATCATTCATTGGAGTTGATGTTGACATTAAGACCTTGAGACCTGAGCACAAAGAGCTTGTTATAACAAAAGAAATTAGGCATCATAAGTATGAATAACTTATAATGACATAAGATTCCAATTACATTGAGCCAATTCAAATGTGAATATGTATAACTAAGAATAATGGTAAACCAATGACCAAGACTAGAGGTACAATAATTTACATTTAAACAAAAAATTAAAAACAAAAAAAAAGACAAACATAAATGAACCTAACTGAAAATCAAGATATGATCTATCAAGACTTAAGTAGGACCAAAAATGTATAAAATGAAGGCAAGAACAACTTGATAACATAAGATCAAGATATGAATAATCAAGATCCATGTGGACCATCAAGGTATTTATGAACACAAAAGAGAAAAAGCAAAATCAAATAGGAAAATAAGACACCAACAAGAGATAAGAGGTAATAAAAAGAGAAAAAGAGAAGAAATAAAAAGGAGAGGTGCCAAAGCACAACAAAACACCAAGAAAACTCAAATAAACACACACAAACAAAAACTAGGCTCTTAGTGTGGAATCACTAAACTAGCCTATCAATGAAGCTTTGTAGAAATAATTTAGCATTATAACTTTGAAATGTGGAGAGATTAGAATTATAGGAAAAGGGAGAACGTTTTACTTCAAGAAGGGAAGCACCACTAGAATGGGGTCTCTAAAGAGAAGATAATAAGAAGTGCCCCAGTAGAGCAGATTTGATCTTGATAAAATAGTTGTGCCTTAGTAGGGCAAATCTTGATCATTGATAAAGAATAAATAATGAGTTTTTCCCCTATAGAGATGATTTGATTCAGATGTGGCTCAGATGTTGTGCCCTAGCATGGGTAATTGGAAAGCAAAATAGCTCAAGGTTATAGCAAAAAAGAGAGGTTAAAGTGAGTGGATGCATACGTATATGTCATGGTGTAATGGATTAGAAATCCATATAAAACTAAGCATATAAGAATGCACAAAGTGATGAGAGAGATGAAAAGAAGAATGGAGATAGCCGAGCTGACCTCAATAAAATTTGAGCATTGCCTACATAGTTCCATGGGCTCATGTTCCAACATTAACTTTATGCCAATGTAGTTCACCCAAGTTTGGGAGAGAATGGAATGAGGGATGTTGAAAAATTACCAAGAATTGATTAGACTTACAATGTATAAAAATAGATGCACATATAAGCATAGATAAATAATCTTGAAATACATGCTACCTAGAAGCCTAATTCCATATCATGAGTCTATGTTTTACAAAGTGTACTTGAGAATCGTTCATTGGAGCTGATGTTGACGTTAAGACCTTGAGACCTGAGCATAAAGAGCTTGTTATAGCAAAATAAATTAGGCATCATCAGTATGAATAACTTATAATGACATAAGAATACAATTACATTGAGTCAATTCAAATGTAAATATCTATAACTAAGAATAATGTTAAACCAATGACCAAGAGCAGAGTTACAATGATTTACATTTAAACAAAAAATTAAAAACAAAGAAAAATACAAACATAAATGAACCTAGCTGAAAATCAAGATATGATCTATCAAGCTTAAGTAGGAACAAAAATTTAGAAAATTAAGGCAAGAACAACTTGATAACATAAGATCAAGATATGAATAATCAAGATCCATGTGGACCATCAAGGTATTCGTGAACACAAAAGAGAAAAAGCAAAATCAAATAGGAAAACAAGAATCCAACAAGAGATAAGAGGTAATAAAAAGAGAAAAAGAGAAGAAATAAAAAGGAGAGGTGCTAAAGCATAAAAAAACACCAAGAAAACTCAAATAAACACACACAAACAAAAACCAAGTTAGTGCGGTTTAAAGACAAATGTTTATGCATGTGTGGTAGAGGTGTTACTTTCCACCACATCATTACAAAGAACAATGATAGAAAAAATGGGGGAAGAGAAGAAAAGTAAGGGGTTAGTCGAGCTTACTCTAGATGTATAAGACAAGTGGATGTTGTCTACATATTTCTATGGATGCATGTTCCAACATGAACTTCAAGCTAAATGTAGTTCTCCTAGGAAATGGGATAGAAGGAAAATGATGATCAGACTAGCATGATTAATGTTATGGGAGAATATGGAAGATACAAAAAATAAATGAGAATGGTCTGGTAAACAAGAAGTTGATGAGATGATAAAAATTTATCTTTAAAAATGGCAAGTGCATGAGACAAGATAAAATGAATTGGTATTTTTGTGCTTGCAAAATGGCAAGAGCATTCAAACATAACAGTTTCTTACAAAATGGTGAGAGCGTTCAAACTTAATAGTTGCTCACAAAATGGTGAGAGAATTAAAACTTAATGGTTGTTCAAAAAATGGTGAGAGCATTCAAACTTAATGGTTTCTCTCAAAATGGTGAGAGCGTTTAAACTTAATGGTTGCTCATAAAATCATGAGAGCATGGGATGGTGGAATGAGTATGTATAAATGTACAGAAGCATGAGACAATGTTTTTGTTCTTTTTTGGATCACGTAATTTTTTTGGTATTTTCAAAGTATTTCTAATGTTTTTTGTGTTTTTGGGATAAAATATGCACAAGGTGGAACCATCTAGTCGAGGAGATGAACGTCTTGAGAGTAGAGGTTCTAATAAGATAACTAAGCCAGCTGTAAGGCCCATGTTTAAAAATTAGTGAGAGAGAGGTAAGGGGGAATGAGGTGATCTTAACATGAATTGATCATGACCTATATAGTCCTAAAATGAACTCAAGTCATAGTAATTCTATCCACACAAAAGGTAGGGAAAACTCAACTAGGTCCTAACAATTTCTCAAATCTAGCAAATGATGAGTCAAATGAAAACAATAATGGCAAGGTGATGCAACAATGTATTATAAACAAGTGTTTCCCCTAGTTTTCCCATAGGTGGTTATAATTAGTAGCAAGACTTTTGAGACACTGATTTGCCCATAGATAGTTATAATCAAGCTCACATAAACAAATATGGATATAGGATGAAAGATATCTTGCCAGATTAATTGTCATAGTAACTTCATAGACTATCATTATAAACATGGATTTGATTGATTATTGAAATGTCATCAGAATACCCCCATGAAAAGGTGTGGGAAGAACCAAATGAACCAAGATCAAAACAAAATTGGGTAGGATGACTAAAAATAAGCTTTGGTCTAGATAAGAATGGAAATGGTATAACAAAATGATTAGAAGAAAATTAGATATGGTGGTGACAAAGCTACCCCTAAGAAATGATTGGATCATATTTCTCACAAAATGGAGAGAGCATGGGAAAGGGGTGACCGAGCTGACCTCAATAAAAAGTGAGTGCTGCCTACATAGTCCCAAAGGACCCCAAGTCAATGTAGTTTAAATGACCTTGTTCATGTATCTCAATGGTATAATAATGCCTAAAATGGGTTTATAGGGTAGTCCCCAAGAAATGAGTCATGGTAATCGAAAATGGGTGAATGATAGATAAAAAAATGGTTTTGTTGCTCTTGTTGATAGGGAGATGCACGTCATAGTCAATATGTGAGACAGTAAAAATGATCATCTATATAAGTTGCTATTCAACACCCTTTTAGAACAACTGCTTTGTTAAGAACTTGTTATTGATCTGGATCTCAATAATGTGTTTTTGATCTTCATAGATTGTTGATTCTACTTTCTTCAAACATTGAGATAAGATATCCTTATAACCTCGATAAAGGAAAGTTCTAGCAGTGATGGTAAATAATGGTAGGATAAATGAGATAAGTGGGTAATAAATAGGTGGGTGATAATGGAATGTATAATGGATGGGAAAAAATGGAGATTAGGAATTTTAGTCACATGTAATGTTGTTGATGTTGGATTCAACATAATTTTGGTTGTGGCAGGGTCAAAGACCTCTGAAGATGCTCTTGATAAGACCATTAGATTGTTTTGTTGCTTGATCTTGAGAGTAGCTACCATCTGATTAGGTTCTAGATTGGAAGCTATTTTGATTTGATCTTTGATATTATCTTCAATAAATAATGAATAAAAATTTTTCTTAGCTATTGGCACCTCAATGAGGTTTTCACCAATGAATTTGTTTTGATCATTCGATAGCACCTCTAAGAAGGTTTCATAAAGAGATGTTGATATTTTACTTTAATCATCTTCTAGTCCCTTCAAAAAGGTGTCATTAAAAGATGCTGAGTTTGATCTTTGCTTATCCCCTAGTGCCTCTAACAAGGTTTCACTAAGAGAGTGTTCTTTTACTATATGAATGTGGCCTTGGCCTCCTTGTCTTCTTCAACTACTATGTCACCCTAGATGTAGTTTATCAAAGTGTGATTCTATCATTCTTGATCGACACTTATGGAAGGTGGAATGTCAATAATATAGCTATTTTAGGTGGTAATAATGGGATGGTAAAAGGTAGTACAATACTCATAGAAGATAATAGGATAACTTGTGTCGATAAAGTAATCATCCTCAAAAGCTGTAGAAGGATCTCAAATATATTCAAATTGATCTACAAGGTAATTGTAACCAATGTTGTAATAACCAATACGATAATCTATTTTTGACTTTGATTATAAATAAATAGACTCTAAATCCAATGTTGTAACTGATGTTGAGTTTATTTCTGATGCTAAATCCAATGTCAGTTCAAAAATGGAACCTAACTCTAATATTGATTCTTCATTTGATATGGTTATTTTGATATTATTCTGTTGAATAATGAATTTTTAAAAATCAATGGACTATGATGGCATAATGGGCTCAATAAAAATTGATTCATTTTATAGGGGATCAACATACACTGACTCGTCTAAGTGAAGCCCCTCAAAAAGAGGGAACCTCTCAAGGGACGTATCAACAAAATCACGTTTATCAAAGTGAGATTCCTCGACGAGTGGGAAAAGATCAAGAGACAACTCTATCAAGACTGGCTTGTCAAGGAGATGAGGCTCTTTAAATTAGGTAACATATGAACAGGTAACTTATCACAGTTTATCTTCTCACAAATGGGTGTTTCAATAATAACATGTTGGTTTTGGTTCACAATTGGCTGTAAAAGGTCAAATTTGAACACATTTTGATCCTCATAACATGACTTTTGAAAAAGCGATGGTTCTTGTTTAGGCTCAAAGTTTGGCACAAAATTTCTAAAGTGGGGAACATTTAGTTGAGCAAGAACTTTTGGTTTAGTGGGAATATTGGTTTGTGGTTCAATAATGAACTCTCCAAAGATTACACTATTGAAGAAGGGATAAAAAACAATTGGTCCATTAAATAGAGGTTCTTCAACAATAGGTTCATCAAAAACTAGTGATGGGCCAAGAATGGTAATAAATGGAAGCTTCTTAGTTTAGTTAATCATGCGAACCAAAGGAGGAGGTCCTAAAATGGTAACGACTAGACGTTTATTAGTTTGGTTTCTCATGCGAACCAAAGGAGGAAGTCCTAAAATGGTAATCTTGGTAAATTATAGAGTTTGATTATTTACACAAGCCAAAGCATTCAAGTCTTCTTGATAAACCTAATCATTTTGATCATGATTTGGATCATAAGTTGGATCTTGACTATGTTCCCATGATTGATTTTTATGAGGTGGATAGAAATCTATCTCACAAACCATATTGTCACCATAGGGGTCTTGACTAAAGTAATAAAAGTCATTTATATGTGGCCATTCTATCATAATTTGGTTTAGCCGTGACTACATCGTAAGTGTAGCTAGACATATATGCATTTAATGAAGAAAGCTCTAAACATTAAAAGACTTAAAGTTTTGTAAACCCTAAAAAATAATCCAAAGGATAAATGGTTCAAACTTAGTTCAACTTGGTCAAAGGGGTGGAACTGCATCTCAAAAGTAGTTTGTGTTGAGATTTGGTAAACAACCTAACATCAAATATCTAACATCAAAGGTTTTTGAGTAAATATTATGTTTTCCCAAACAAAGTCACAAAAAATGATGAGAATAGGCACTCGAACAAACAAACAATCAATAGTGTTCAAAATTAGGTAATCATTTAACCAAAGCTATATAACCCAAAAGAAAAATATCTATGTACCAACCCCATGAATTGATGCTTAAACACACATCAATCAATGTTTGGATCCAAACTTGACAAGGCTAATTGAAATCTCAACATTGAAAACTAGGATTTGACTAAATAGGCTAGACAAGATTGGACAGCATGATGGCACAAGACAGAGGTCTAAATGGTATACACAAAATAGTTTGAAATAAATGGTTTTGATATAATGGTAAACAAGTCTTGAAATAAATTGAGCAACCTAATGATGTAAGCATACTCGAATAATGTGGTCATGGTTATGTTTAAAAAACTCAAAGGCAAAAAAGATTTGACATGATTTTGGTAGCATAACGCTACCCTTATTAACTTAAATACATGATTTTGACATGGCTTATGAAAAAATAAACAAGTTTTAACCTCAAAGCATACCAATCAAATAATGACCAAAATATATTGAGTATAATCATCCAAATCCTATCAAGGGTATGACAATATGGGGTTGACTAAACTAGAAAGCTTTCAAACATTTCTAGGGGAGTAAATTACACAATGACTTTTACGCCAAACAATACAAAAGAAAAGTAGGAATTTCGGGTCCATATCACTTAGCTTGTTACATAAAATTCTAGTCCTTTATGCAACCACTACATCCTGCTATTCGCTCAGTGTAGTGTGATGTCCAAAGTGCCATTATGTCCCGTGTGTAACTTAGAAGGAGTAAGCGCACTCAATTTTGGGAGATGAAACCCTAGGTCAAAGCTTCCCTAAAGAACTTGTGGGAGGTAATGACATCCCCCTCTCATTCCAAGATGCATAAAAATAAATAAATCATGAAAATAGAAAGACTTTAGGGTCGTTTTCAAGGTCACCCAAACATTGACAAGTTTTTGGGGAGTGCTTTAGGTGGCATTATTTCTAAGCCTTGGACTAGGCTATTTGCATTAGGAATGGTGATTTTAATTCCAAGGGTTCCCTATAGGGCACAAATGAAATAGAATACATGCAACATTCCTTTTTTTTCCAAACAATATTAATTTAATCAACTATTTAAAACAAGAATTAATAAGTGTGTTCAATTTTAAACCCAAATAAAATGTTTGGTGGTGTTCATTTGACCCCTTGGTCTAAGTTGTAACTTTGAAAACTAATGCAAAAAAACTTATTTAAGTACCTTAAATGTTACTTTAAGAAATAAAATAAAGTTCCTAATTCATTTTAAAGCATGCAAAATACGTTCTAAAACATGATTTATCTAACTTGAAATCCACTAGTTACTTGTCTACCCTTAAGGCATCACCCCAAAAGCAAACATGTTAGATTAGAAACATTTTAAGAGGATTTTCTAAATTTTGTAAAAAAATATATGAGAATTTAAGCTAAAATAATGCCAAATTATTAAAATTTAGGAGAAAACATATGGTTTTAAAAAACAATTATCCAAAATAGAGACTGTATGACCCCAAACCAAGCATTTTAAAATTGCTCTCGAGTTTGTGTTTTGAAGAAAACACAGTGACCGACATCAGTTATATACCATTAATGTCAAAAATATCCAATCGAGATCTAACCAATTTTGGTTCTGCTTATGGTCCACCTAAAACAACATGCATAACTTTGTGTTGCTCATGGTCCACCCAAAACCACATGCATGAGAAATAAAATAGGCATGAGTAGTACAAAAAATATAATAAACATCTCATCAGTAACAACTCAATAAATTACAAAAGCAACTCAATGAGTTAAAAAAATAACACAACAAAGTCTTTA
The DNA here is from genome assembly GCA_037957365.1 of Torreya grandis. NCBI lineage: Eukaryota > Viridiplantae > Streptophyta > Pinopsida > Cupressales > Taxaceae > Torreya > Torreya grandis. Next base: position 2,895,182 of record JARHVA010000739.1, on the reverse strand, counting down.
TAGAGTGTGAAGGTATTTTGACACATTTTAAAGTAAAACACCACATAGATTTTGTTCCAAGATACCCTATTTCAAATAGCCTAATGTATTGATAATTAGTCTAGAATAACAATGCAGTTTGACACTAAATACAAGAGCTCTTTGATTAGGGTAAGATAATTCTTAGCTCTTATCCTTGTAAGGGTTTGATAATCCTTGCACACAATAAGGATGGGTCCTAATATCCTACATACATTATCATGAATTCAATAAAATCACAACCAATAATGGGTAGTCGATGTCATGCATTGACAACCTCTTAGACCAACTCTGAGGTGCACAATACTTCATCAAGATCGACTTGAATCTATGATAACATCAAGTTCTAATCCATCCTAAATTTGCCTAGAAGATGAATTTCAAGACATAAAAAGGACTGTACAAATGGTTGGTTATGACTTTCAATTAACCAATGTGCAAACAATATTTATGTAATTGACAACTGATCTACTTAGACCCTTCCTTGGCTCCTTCATCATCATCTACTAGAATGGCATCCTCATCTTCAACAAGACTTTGGAAGATCACATGGAGTGCATATCACATGTCTTAAATGCCTTTCACCAACACAATTTACATGACAATTTATCAGATTATACTTTTGGCATTGTTATCCCTCATTTTTAACTTTAGGATAACACCCCCAACTGTGATCCTAATAGATGATTAAAGATAAATTGAGGATAAGGACAATTGAGAAACTGTAGGATGAGGATGTTGAATCTATCACCCAATGTACAAGGCTTAACAAACTCATTTAGAGTTTTATTCATAATAAAATCCACATGGGGAAACTCTACATGAATAAAAGTCAAGAACTAACATTCAATCTATAACCAAATTTGAGAAATTTTGTGATATTAAATCATATTAATTCTCTTGAAATTAATTAATATTCTTTCAAGATTATGATAAATGAGTAGGTCAAGTTTGTAAATATAATAAAAAAACATCTATTAATGTTATCAATTACAAATGCTCATGAATATGACAGTAAGAAAATAAGGGCCAACATCGAGCATTTATATTTAATAGCATTTAGTGCTTATAGAATTTGGAGCCTTTTGGATTTAACATTGATTCAATTTGGCATTAATTTAATTTGACACTTTTTTAATCTAGTGATTATTTGCATTTGGTGTTTTCTAACATTTGGCAATTACTTCATTTGGTGCTCATAGAATTTGAGTGCTTATTCAATTTGGCATTAGTTAAATCTAGCACTTATTTGATCTGATGCTTGTATGATCTAATCCAATGCTTATTTGATCTAATCCAATGTTTTTTTAATTTGTTGCTAAAATGATTGAATGAAAAAGTGATTTTAAACATTAATATGAAGTTTAGAGTTAATTTGACTCGATAACAATGTTAATTAAATTCAAAATCAAAGCATCCAATAACTAATGTTTGTAAGTCTAAGTTGAAGTCAAAAGCTGAAAATCATTAAATTAAATGTCAATGTTAGAAAATTAGTGCCAAATTAATTCAACATCAACATCAATTTGATTTAATGCTATAATTAAATTATATGTATTTAGAGGTCACAAAGCGACATTATTGGCTATATCACCAGATGGATCAAACTTGGTGGGTCTCATTCATCACATTAAGTTGTATTAGTTATGCTACTCATCACAAATTATTCTATTATTCTTACAAATACCTCTGAATGCAATGTTCATAAAAGGTCACATCAATGTTTGAAATAATTAATATGAGAAAAATGTTCTTAATCCAAATTGAATGTCAAATGACTTCTTGGTATTAAATCATATATATCCTTTTCAGGTTAATAGATTTTTATACTAAAGTTGCTCTGTATATTTTTTTCACTTGTAAAATGTTTCTATGTATAAAATCACCAAAATTGAAAAAATCAAGTTTATCACAAGAGATAGTTAAATATGTGGGCCCAAGTTAAGTGACTTAGCCAAGGTGAGCTAAATTAATTCTTTCCATAATTAATTAACATTATTAAAATGTGTAGATTCATCATGCAATGCCAACATCTTTTGTAAAATGTTCATAATATATAAAACATGTAAAATAAGCAAGCTCTAATAAACATAATTAAGGGAAACTAATGTCAAATAAACTACAAGTAGTGTGGTGGGTCAAAATTAAGCATCAAGTAAATTGCACATGTCATGGCCTCTAAACTAGATAACACATGCCAAATCAAAGTTTCATTAGACTCATGCAGAATAACTTGATTTTGAGGCTCAACTTTGTGTTGTTCATGGTCTACCCTAAATCCTAAACCCTAAAACCTAAAACCTAAAACTCTAAAGCCTAAATCCTTAAAACCTCTAAACTCCAAACCCCAAACCCCAAATCCTAAAACCCTAAAACCCTAAACGCTAAAACCCTAAAACCCTAAACTCTAAAACTAAAACTAGAAACCCTAAACCTTAAAACTTGAAATATGAAACCCTAAAACCTTGAAACCCTAAACATAAAACCCTAAAAACCTAAAACCCATAAACCCAAAACCTAAAACCCTAATCCCTAAACCCTAAACCCCTAACCCTAACCCAATCTCATAACCCTAAACTATAAACCCAAAACCCCAAACCCTAAAACCTTAAAACCATAAAACCCTAAAACTGAAACCCCAAACCCTAAACCCCAAACTCTAAAATGTTAAAACCCTAAACCCCAAACTCCAAAACCCAAAACTCAAAATTCCAAAACCTTAAAACCCTAAACCCTAAACCCCAAACCCCAAAACTTGAACCCCAAACCCTTAAACTCTTATCCCTTAAACCCTAAAGCCTAAAACCCTAAAACCCTAAACTGAAAACCCAAAACCCCAAAACCCTAAACCCTTAAACCCTAAACCCTAAAAAACTAAACCCTAAAACCCTAAAAAAATCAAATCCTAAACCCTAAACTATTTAAGAGTTTTAGGGTTTAGGGCTTTAGGGTTAAGGGGATAAGGGTTTAGGGTTTAAGGTTTTAGGCTTTAAAGGTTTTAGGGTTTAGGGTTGAATCTTAAACACCAAACCATAGACCCTAAACCTAAAACCCAAAAACTCTAAACCCTAAAACCCAAAAACCCTAAACCTAAAAATTGAAAAACCCAAAACCCTAAAAGCTTAAATCTTAAACCCCAAACATTGAACCCCAAACCCTAAACCCTAAAGGTTTTATTTCAATTAACATTTTCATTTTAAAGTAGTCTACACCAATCAACATGCTTATCCACCCTTATAAAAGGCAACCTTCAAATTAACAATAAAAATAAATCCATCTAATCCCACTAGGTTTTTTCAAGAATGGTGAACAAAATTTTCTTCATGAATTTCAAGTGGGGTAGGAAGCAAATGTTCACATTTTTCTATTTTGAGTCAGGTTCTGATTCAATAAAGAGTTTGGATCATGTATACCTATAAATTTTAGTATTTCTATTAAATAAAAACAAATATGATGAAATGTTTGAATAGTAAATTTATGAATTGTATGAGTGTATGAATGTTTTGAATGACTTGAAGCCTAATTAAAAATAGAAGTTATGATGCTTGACTCAAAACAAAACTTATAAAAGCTTGCGTAACTATTAATACATGTGAAAGTAATGAGTGAATGAAATAGATATTGAGAGAGAATTTAAAATATTTTACTAATTACCAATAAGGGATTAGATGTTCCTTACGACTCTCAAAAAATAATTTCTTGAAATGTTTTGATGAAAGATACTACAAACTAGATTTCTTAATCAATATTTTGTTAGATATCATTGTATATCATTAGATCAACGTTAAGTAAATAAATGAAAACAAATCTATCAAAGAAGCCATTTAAGGCTTAAGAGCTAAACTAGTTTCATGTGAATGACAGTTAATGACCTTGAACATACATTTTTCAACACTAAATAACCTCAAGCATACATTGTTTAACACTAAATAATATGAAAAATAAAATAACAAACAAAAGAAAATTACATTTGAGCATTATTTATGTCCAATACACAATGCTCCTTATTTTAGATTAAAAGCTATTATGGTAATAATAAAAACTAGCCTAGTGATTGGGAACCTATTCGCATACACATCCAAGCCCTTGGTATTGGTCACAACCATCGAGTTTCCCGTAATTCTTGTGTCAAATAATAACTGTTACAATTGATCCTCTTAACATTATGTTGTTGTTACTCCTTACACATGCAATATACCATTGGATGCATGAGAATCCTAATCCCTAAACCCTAAACCACAATCATAAAAACCAAATCCCTAAACCTTAAACCCTAAGCCCTAAATCCTAAACTCTAAACCCTAAAACCAAAAACCCCAAACCCCCAAGCCTAAACCCCCAACTTGAAAACCCTAAAACCTAAAACCCTAAACATTAAACCCTAAACCCTAAAACCTAAACCCAAAACACTAAACCCTAAACCCTAAACCTTAAACCTTAAACCTAAAATCCAAAAACCCCAAACCTTAAAACCTAAACCCTGAAACCCTAAAACCCTAAACCCTAAAACCTAAACCTAAAACCCAAAACGTAAACCTTAAACCCTAAACCTTAAACCCCTAAAAATCTAAAACTCTAAACCTTAAAACCCTAAAGTTCAAAATCTAAACCCTTAACCCTAAAATCTAAAACCATAAAACCCCAAAACCCAAAACCTTAAACCCTAAACCCTAAAACCTTAAAACCCTAAAACCTTAAAAAACCCTAAACATTAAATGCTAAAAAACCCTAATCCCCCTAAACCCTAAACTTAAACCCTTAAACCTTGAACCCTAAACCCTAAAACCCTAAAAACTAAAACCCTAAAACCCAAAACCCTAAAGCCTAAAACTCTAAACCATAAATCCTAAAACCTTAAAAATATCAAACCCTAAATCCCTTAAATCTTAAACCCTAAACCTTAAACCCCAAACCCTAAACCTTAAACATTAGACCCCAAACCCTAAACCACAAACCCTAAACCCTAAACCTCAAACCCCAAACCCTAAAACCTTAAAACCCAAACCCTACAACCCTAAATAATAAAACCCAAAACTCTAAATCTAAAACTCCAAACTCTAAAATGCCAAAACCCTAAACCCTTAAAATACTAACCCCTTAACACTAAAACCTTAAAACCTAAACCCTAAACCCTAAAAAACTAAATCATAAATCCCAACCCCTAATTCGTAACCCTAAAAACCCAAACCCTAAACCCAAACTCTAAAACACTGAACCCAAAAAGCATTAACCCTAAACCTTATGCCCTAAAACCCCTAAGCCCTAAACCCAAAACCCTAAATCCTAAACCTAAAATTGAAAACCCAAAACCTAAAACCATAAATCCCAAATAATAAACCCTAAAATTTGAAACCCCAAAATCCCAAACCCATAACCCCAAAGCTTAATCCCTAAACCCCTACCCGTTAAACCCTAAACCCAACCCTAAAATCCCAAAACCTAAACCCTAAACCCCAAATCAATAAATCCCAAACCCTAAACCCCTAAACCCTAAAACTCTAAACCCCAACCCCCAACCCCAAACTCTAAATCCCAAAATTGAAAACACTAAACCATAAACCCTAAACCTTAAACCTAAAATGAAAAACCCTAAACCTTAAAACCTGAACCTTAAACCTTAAACCCTAAAACCTTAAAACCCTAAACACTAAACCCTAAACCCCAAACCTTAAAACCATTAAAATTTTAACCTAAACCCTAAACCTCAAACTTGAAACCTTGAATCTCAAACATGAAACCCTGATCCCTAAACTGAACCCTAGAACTTGAAACCCAAAACTCTAAAATTGAAACCCTAAACCCTAAACCTAAAACCCCTAAAATCCCAAACCTAAAAACCTTAAAATATTAAACTTTGAAACCCTAAAAACCCAAAATTCCAAAACCCCTAACCTAAAATCATGAACCCAAAACCGAAAAACTTTAAAACCCCAAACCCTAAACATAAAACCCTAAAAACTTAAACTCTTAAACCCTTAACCCTAAACCCCCAAGCCTAAACCCCAACTCTAAAACCATAACCCCAAATACCAAACACCAAACCCCAAACCCTTAAACTCGAACCCCAAAACCCTAACCCCTGAATCCTAAACCCTCAACCCTAAACAACCCTAATAAACCTTAAACCCTAAACCCTAAAACCTAAAACTTAAAACCCTAAAACCTTAAACCCTAAACCCTAAAACCCTAAACCTTAAAACTCTAAACCTTAAAACCTAAAATCCTAAAACTCTAAAACTCTAAACCCCTTAAATCTTAAACCTTAAACCCCAAATGTTAAACCCCAAACCTCAAACTTTAGACCCCAAACCCTAAACACCAAACCCTAAACCTCAAACCCCAAACCCTAAAACCTTAAAACCCAAACCCTACAACCCTAAAAAATAAAACCCAAAACTCTAAATCTAAAACTTTAAACCCTAAAATGCCAAAACCCTAAATCCTTAAAATACTAACCCCTAAACCCTAAAACCTTAAGACCTTAAAACCTAAAGCCTAAACCCTAAAATAATAAATCATAAATCCCAACCCCCAACCCTTAAACCTAAAACCCCAAACCCTAAACCCCAAACCCTAAACCCAAACTCTAAAACATTGAACACAAAAAGCATGAACCCTGAACCTTAAGTCCTAAAACTCCTAAACCCTAAACCCAAAATCCTAAAACTTAAACCTAAAACCCAAAACTCTAAACCTAAAACCATATACCCCAAACACTAAACCTTAAAATTTAAAACCCTAAAACCCCAAACCCCAAACCTTAATCCCTAAACCCCTAATCGCTAAACCCTAAACCTTAAATCCAACCCTAAAATCCCAAAACCTAAACCCTAAACCCCAAATCAATAAATCCCAAACCCTAAAACCCCCAAACCCTAAACCCCTAACCCCAAACTCTAAACCCCAAAACTAAAAACCTAAACCCCAAATGAAAAACCCTAAACCCTAAAACCTAAAACACTAAACCCTAAAACCTGAACCTTGAACCTTAAACCCTAAACCCTAAGCCCCAAACCTTAAAACCATAAAAATTTAAACCTAAACCCTAAACCTCAAACTTGAAACCTTGAATCTCAAACATGAAACCCTGATCCCCAAATTGAAACCTCAAACTTGAAACCCAAAACTCTAAAAATAAAACCCAATACCCATAAAATCCCAAACCCAAAATCTTTAAAATATTAAACCCTAAAACCCAAAATTCTAAATCCCCTAACCTAAAACTGTGAACCTAAAACCCAAAAACCTAAAAACCCAAACTCAAAACCCCAAACCCTAAACTTAAAACCTTAAAACCTTAAACTCTTAAACCCTTAACCCTAAACCCCAAATCCTAAACCCCAACCCCAAAACCATAACCCCAAATACCAAACCCAAAACCCTTAAAACTGCAAAGCCTTAAACCCTAAACCCTAAACCTCAAACCTCAAACCATAAAACACTTAAAACCCCAACCCAAACCTTAAAACCCAAACCCTAAACCCCAAAACCCTAAACCTTAAAAACCTAAACCAATAAAACCCTAAATGCTAAACCCTAAACCCCAACCCAAACCCCAAACCCTAAAACCCAAAACCTTAAAAATGTAAACCCTAAAACCCAAAACCCAAATCTAAAATCCAAAACCCTAAAATTAAAAACCTCAAACCCTAAACATGAAACCCCTAAACCCCAAAAAACCTAAAACACAAACCTAAACCCTAAACCCTAATACCTAAAACCTTAAACTCTTAAACCCCAAACCCCAAACCTCAAAACCCAAAATTATAAAACCCAAAATCCTTAAACCCCAAAACTTCTAAACCCTAAACCTCAAACCCCAAACCCCAAACCTTAATATCTCAAACCGTAAAACCCCAAATCCTAAACCCTTAAACCCTAAACCCTAATCCATGTTTTATTTTGAAAAATTCAAACAAATATCATAAGAACTAACCACATAACAAAATATAATCATATCTAATTAAATCATAAGGCAAAATCTCATTAATCTAATAAATATAGTAATATATATCTTTCATGTATTAAAACTATTTTGGGTAAGAATATATAAGGATAGTCTCAAAAAGGCACAATTTAGGAGAAGTTATAGGTAGGTAATGGTTGCTTAAAACATGCCATTTTTGCGGTCAGCATTGGTGTTTAGTATTCTAAAGATATTTAATATCATTTTAGATAAGGAATGCCATATGAACATTTGATGGGAACCACACCCTTTGCACATGGATTTGACATCTCTTTGCAACCATTTCTTTGAAAAACTAATGTTAGTTGTTTTATCTCTTGCTCTAAGTGCTCCTCATTAAAAATTATATAAGTCCTTATTTTAAAGGTCTGAAGAACACCTTATTTTGTCTATTATAGCAAAGTTCATAGAAAATGTGGTAGATATCTTCACTAACATAAAATAAAATGAGATGTTAGTAGAACACTCTTTAAAAACCTTACATATTATTTGCATCCAGAACACTAAAATGTTAGAAAAAATGAACCATTAATTCAAACATAGGTTGAGGGTGTTTTTGGAATTTGATAAACATTTCTAAATTTTGAACAAAGATGAAGGCATAGGTTTGAACTAGTCGTAAAAATTCATCCTTAAAAAATTAAAAATTGCACATACTATAATATATTGTACATTTTATTTTTTCATAATAATCAGTAAAATTTAGTAATTCTAATCTCTAGTTATACATGTTTATTAATTATCATAAGTTTGGTCCAATATATGCCAAGTTTGGGTTCATAATTATTATATATACTGCATTCTAATGATAAACCATATATTGTAATTTATAATGGTAATAAATTAATCATATCGATGCATTTTTTTTTTAAATTTATTTTATAAAATTAAATAGAAATATTGATATCAAACCACATAAATTAAAATAAAAGGTAAGAGTTGATGTTAGATATACATAACAACTAATACCCCCTTTAACTCCCTAAATAACCCCCAATAAATAAATAAATAATAATTAATGAAAAGGAAAATATGAATGGTATATATATATATATATATATATATATTCTTACTCATATTGTATTAATCACCTCGATACTACATCAAAGTACTATGAAGTTTAGAGTTTGATAGGTTTGTAAGAAATACTAACATACATATCTTAGATAAATATATGTAAACTACGTTGAGAGATATCATAATCAAGGTATCTTTATAATTTTAAATTTGTAAAATAAATAGAATGGGACACTTGAAAATGAATTACTTGTTCTGGTTTATATTTCATATGTTACATATATTTTTTTACTACATATAACTCCCCTTGACAATTATATATAGAGCCTTTGTATATCATTTATATCAATATCGAGAAGGACTTTGAGTCACTTTAGAAAGTTGTGTTCACTATAAATTCATGCATAATAAATTACACTCAAGAAACATTTAAGTTTTAAGATTTTTTATATGATATGTCTAATTTAAACGGATTTAAAAAGTGATTATGTTCAAAATTTTCTATATAAATCATAGTAAAGGATAAAAATATTAAATATAATACATATGTTTTAATAGTTTAGTGTCTTAAAATTTTCACTATTGTATCAAAAAAATATTTCAATTATAATTTAATAACAATAATTGTAAATAAATCCATAACTCATACAATGATCAGATATATATGATATATATAATTCAAATGGATTTAAAAAGTGTTTTTGTTTAAAATTTCCCATATAAATCATAGTAAAAGATAAAAATATTAAATAAGATACATATATGTTTTAATAGTTCGGTGTCTTCAAAATTTCACTATTGCATCAAAAAAATATTTAAATTATAATTTAATACAAATAATTCTACATAAATCCATAACTCATATAATGTTCAGATGTAGTTTACAACATTTAATGTAGTTCTATTTTTATTTCAATCATAAATAATTAAATTTGTAAAAAATATTATCCCCTAAGACTCTACTACAATGTATTGACATGTCCAAAATATATTGCTTTTTCCCTCAAACCCAAGTCATACGTTCCCGTAAAAAAAAATTATTAATCCATTAGAATAATAATTTATTTAGCAAAGAAATAGATCTAGTTTTGAAAATCTCATTTAATAGATTTGGGGATATTGGCTACATTACCACTCAAAATACACTTTAAAGTCTTAAATGGAAATAAAAGTGATTCTTGGAAAATACACTAATATTGAAACTTAAATAAAAACAACCAATTTTACTACAAAGATTAAAAAATAAATGTCTTGGAATTACATGAAACAAATAGAAATATAATTTAATAATATAAATAATCAAAATAATATTTTATTTCAGTGAACACTTTCATTTTAAAGTAGTCTAAGTCAACCGACCTGTTTATCCACCCTTGTAAAAGGCAACCTTCACATTAACAATAAAAATAAATCCATCTCATCTCACTAGTTTTTTTTAATAATGGTGAACAAAATGTTCTTCATGAATTTCGAGTGGGGTGGGATGCAAATTTTCACATTTGTCTATTTTGAGTCGGGTTCTTATTCAATAGAGAGTCTGGATCATGTATACCTATAAATTTTATTATTTTTATTAAATAAAAATAAATATATTGAAACATTTGAATATTAAATTTTATGAATTTTATGAATGGTTTGAATGACTTGAAGCCTAAATTAATAAGGCCCAATTAAAAATGGAAGTTATGATGCTCGACTTAAAACAAAACTTATAAAAGCTTGTGCAACTATTAATACAGTTGAAAGCAATGAGTGAATGAAATAGATATGGAGAGAGATTTTAAAGAATTTTAATAACTACCAATAAGGGATTGGATGTTATTTTTGACTCTCAAAAAATAATTGATTGAAATGTTTTGATGAGAGATACTACAAACCAGATTTCTTAATCCATATTTTGTTAGATATCATTTCATATCATTAGATGAAAGTTGAGTAAATAAATGAAAAAAATATTTCAAGGAAGCCATTTAAGGATTAAAAACTAAATTATTTTTCATGTGAATTCTAGTTAATGACCTCGAACATACATTTTTTCACACTAAATAACACAATAAACAAAGAAAAATAAAATAAAATAAAATTACATTTGAGAATTATTCCGATCTAATACACAATGCTCCTTATTTTAAATTAAAATTTGGTGTGGAATTAATAGCATCTGGCCTAGTGATTAGGTGCATATGTACATAGGCATCTAGGCCCTTAGCATTGGTCACAATTGTCATGCTTCCCACAATCCTTGTGTCGAATAACAGCTACTACATTTGCTCCTCTTAATATTATGCTACTATTGTTCCCTATACATTTAATATGCCATTGGATGCATGAGAATGCTAATTTATCTAATATATAAAGTCTAATCATATGTTGATTATAATTGTTTCATACCTGTAGATATGATCATCACAGTTAAGGAAAGAACAATTGGTGAACGTTTGAAGAAAACATAAAATCTTGCCATTTTCAAATCTTATGAAGCTTTACTCACAGATTGTTGGCCAACGTATAAGGTGATTTTATAGTCAGTTATTATTGTCATTTACTTTATTTTAGATTTTTGCATGGTTTTTGATCCTTTTGCTTGATTTGAATTACTAGATTCTCAGGATTTATTTTCCTATTTTGATTTCAATTCTTCCAATCTCGTCACTTTCCATGCCCCTGAGTTGGTCAAATCATGATATAAATATGAATGCATTTCAAATAAAAATAAGATTACTAGAATCTAAAGATTTATTTTCCTATTTTGATTAGATATAATATCAATATTAGTGAAGAGCTCACCCTTTGAAGGAGGATGCTAGTTGCCTTAAGGATACATTTTATGTGTTAACATAGTGCAATGTACACACATTAGCCACATCTTGGTGTCTTTTAGTCACTATCTTTAAGTCTTCTCCCAAAAAACATGGGAAGAACCTTCAAAGTGTTTGTAGGGATTGGATCCCATATGGTTAGGGGTGTTGGAGGGATAAGCAGTCTACCACTATCCTATGACACAAAGTTCCTTGGTGGGTCTAGATGTGACATTTAGTGTTATTGTTATTGTGAATTGAAAAATCCTAAATCACTTTCGTGAGTAGGAGCTCCCAAAGGTGGTGTTAGCAAATTTAGATTATTTGTAGTCTATGATCTTGTTATGTGCCTATGGCTCATAAACTCAAGCTTATAATCGATTAGACTAGTAGATAGAGTCCCATTGGGAATGCCAAAAAATAAAATTGTTGATGCCTAAAACTCTTTCTTCTAACTAAACAACCTCTATGAGAAGCTTTATAGATGTGGGACTAAGTGAAATCTGTAAAGCAACCTCCAAGATTTTAGAAGCTAACTCTTAATTCAATTTGGGGGTGAAAAGGGATAAAATTAAGTAAAATAAATAACATGAAACGTAAATTCAAAATGAGGTAATAACTAAAGATATTTATGACATTTGACCTATAAATACATAAAATAATGCAAATCTCTAAACACTATAACCATAAAGGAGCATTAAGCATGAATTAAGATATGCAATGCAAGTAAAGATCTACATTATAGAAGTTGAAAAGAAGAAATAACATATAGAGATAATCTTCCACTCAAAATAATATAGAACATCAAATCTTCTCCATTGTAGATGGAGAACATAATATAGAAGGTTGAAAGGGGCACATGGAAAACATCCAATCACATTCATGAGGTACACCTATTAAGGTTGTATAATAGAAAACCAAATTGTTGCTATCCTAGTCTATTACAATGGCTGCTCATAAGCTAGCAAAAATGCAAAAAAATGGTAACTAACCCTTTCCAAAATAAATGAGCTTAGCATAAATAGGCGAGGTGACTGCCTAAAGAAATGACCTTAGAATATTTCCTTTCTTGCACCCATGATGATGCCAATATAACTAAAAGAAAGTCTTGAGCTCATAAATGTGGTTAGCCTCTAGATTGTGGATATGGTGCAACTGCATTGTTCTATTGTGGCCACTACACTTAGGAGAACTGAGGTGTTATTATGCGTACACTCCTAGATTTGTCCTACCTATGCTATATTTAGTGGCCTTGGTCCTCCCCAAAAATTAATAGATTACACTTTAAGCTAAGCTTAATGTGTTTAAAGTTTTTATCAAAAGGATGGACCCACACCTTCATCCAATGGCACTATTTTAAGTTTTATAAAATCAACACTACTCCTAGGAATGTGTGAAGATGACACATAATGAGCTAACACATTTTTGGAGGAGCTAGGGACTTCTTTGGTGGAATTGATCATGGGGGCACCACTTGTTGAGAAAATACTCTACCAGAGAAAGATGGGTGTTCCCTAGATAAAATGATTATGAGGGTGATAAATGTCAGAATCCACATCAACCTTCACATTAACCATTTAGTGGGGCTCCTCTTCTTTCTCATTGATCAATGGCACTACTTGGATGCCTGACCCAAAATTAAAAGGCTTTGAAGTGTGTGGGATTTCCATTCTCAAGCTTGAATTCCATCTGAGTGAAATGAAAGTCTCCTCAAGTTGGATGAGCGTTAGGATACCACGTGTCAAAAGTGGATGAAGTCTGGTACTTAGGCAAAATTTGAAAAAGGGGACCCGAAGAAGAAAGAGGCTAAAAGGGGAGCCATCAGAAGGTGCCAAAGAACTGATAATCTATCGAGCAAGCCCAAAGCTAGAAACAAATTACTTTAAAATAGTAAATATGGATTTTTGATCCACAGTTATCACAAAGATCAAGAAAACCTATAAGACAAAGTTTAGTCAATGGATTTAAATGCCTTTGAAACCTATAAATCATGAATCTAAATGATATAAAGAATCAAAATTCAAGTTATATGAATTTTTCCCCCTATAATCCAATCATTGATAGTTTAGTTAAAATTGAGGGCAGTAAGATAAAATCATGGCCAGTTTATCCAAATCATCGCTGGTTGCAATTGACCATCGCCATTCTCTATGTAGATCTAAGAAAAATAAAGAAATCAAAATATGATCAAAATAAGGTTAAAAATTCAATAATAAAGAGGTTTAAGCATCCATTTCTTAGTTTTTGACTTGAATCTTGATCTCCTTGATAAGTGGGGTGCTCATGGTCCCATCGGGCATGCCATTTATGATCAAAGAATCGAAGAAGGGTGGTTAGATCATATGTTATCTTCACAATGAAAATCACATCAAATTGAAAACAAACACACTAACATGCATAACACTATCTTGACTAAAGCAAAGGGAGTAACATGGTGAAGAAACACAAATGAATAAAGCACAACATAAAATGAAAGAACTCACACAATTCCTTACCAATATAACTAGTTAACTAACTATCCTACATATATTGACTATAATCATATCAATATAACTAGTTACTTTTATTGTTTGTGACATCGTATACATTAGTAAGTATATATTACTTGATTTACTTTATTATGACTTAATGTCAATATAAATACATGTTATAAAATCCTATCAACCTTTATGTTACACCATAACATGGTATATTCATCCATCTAGAATATAGAATGTTGATACACTATACATATTCCACTAAATTACAGAATAATGTGGCATAATACAAAATTATACAAATAATTATCACTAAATTAATTATTCAAATATTTATAAAAAAAATATGATTCCATATATTAATATCATGATGATTATACCTTACTAAGAACCACCATATATGTACCTAATTTGGTATATAGATCTTTATAATCTATCGATATTACTATATCAACTAACATTCTGTTACTATATACTTTATTGATACATCACAGTATAGTTATTATAACTATCCAAGATATAAAAGATATGAGATGGAGTGTAACCTTTTAATAAATCATCATATACAGTCAAAATCACTATTCAAAGAGGTTATTGTTCTTAAAACCACTTAGATTTAGCAATACTCAGATTCTCAATTATAATATTAATACTCAAATAATTGGTACAGACAAATAGAGATATTCAACCATCACTATTTATACAAATAGTTTATATTTATTATAACATAGAAAATTATTCATTAGTTGATGCTATTTGTAGTTACCATAATAAGAATAATAATTTATAAATATTTTATTCATTACGCTACTTAGATCAAAGCCTAAACATTAGGGGCTCTCAATTATTAAACATCCTCACCAATAAAAGATATAATTATCAGAATAATAGTATATAGGCACTCTACTTAGAGTACTATTTTATTTTAATTTATTCATAATACATTATATAAAATAGTATCATTGTATAAAAGGTATGAGTTGCTATAATAAATTGCTACATAGGAGAAAAATTATTATACAAATGCATAATCTAAATAAAATTGTTGTGCTCTGAAGATTATATATATGGATTGCTAAGCTACAACCACCTCTTTTCTTTGAGCAAGGTCCTAAAATGTTGTTCCCTATGTTATTCTGTTAAACATCTAAGTAGAAGTGGGATGATATTCAAAGGTGAGGAGATTGGTGTATGGTTGGTGAATTTGTATTTTCTATATTCAAGATATGTCTTAACTAGAGTGGAAGAGGAAGAAAACTATTCTTTAATAGATACCACAAAGCTATACATCACTATACATGCTTATTATAGATAATCGCTATAACAGATAGATAATTGCTATAATGGATAATAAATATTTACAAATACAAGGATATAATGCTATAGATAATCGCTATAACATATAGTGTCTTTAAAATTTTTAAAATTATGGTGGTTAATCTCTGAATCACACACACACACACACACACACACATGAACCATCTCCACTTAAAGATTACTATATTTATATATAAATATATCACCATATTTTATATGTAGATCACTGTAATTTATCTTTAGGCATATATAAGAGACAAATAAAATACTGATTACATAGATTTATAACTATCATAGAGGTGTAAGAGTATTCTTATGATACTACAAATATAAATAATATATTCGAACCTTAACATCATACTAAGATCATCAATATAATAGGTTCATCAATGTAATTAGATATCACACTAAGTACATATATAAGTTCATGCATCTTGATGTCTGAGTATTGTATAGTTCATTATTTATATATATATATATCAAAGTTTGATTTTTTTAAATATCATTGTTCATCATTGTTTTTTTCTTGCATAAGATCCATTACAATCTTAATACATGAATACATTGCAAATTTAGACATAATACTCATCTAAATTACCACTTAGAATTCATGATTCTTGTATAATGAATTTATATATGTTTATATATTTTTTAATATATAAATATATATCACTATGCATATTTAGTAAACTTTCCAAGAATTGCAGACATAATAGATATTTCACACTGAATTTTCATTAATTTCTCAACAATAATTTAAATACTCCACCTACCTGGCAATGTGTCTAATTCTATAGTGGCATGATCTAGATGATTTTGATTTTCTGATTATGCTTCTCCTCCAGCGTAGCTATCTTCTCATTTCCTCTATCTCCTCTTATATTATGCAACACATCTCTTGTTATTCCATTTTTGAGTAATTCTTTTTATTTTTCTTTAAATCAAAATTACTTTCTTTTTTAATTTATTTTATCCATGATTTATCTATTCTTCTTTTTATCTTGCCTTAAAGCAAGATTAAATATATTTTATTCTATTTTATTCTAACCTGCCTTATTTCCTAAAAATCAACACAATTATTTTATCTATTTTTCCCCCCTTTTCCTTTTTTTCCTATTTAGACATTAATTAGGATATATTTACTAATTAATAATAATATGACTTAATATCAACAAGTCATTAATTTTATTTTAATCAAAATTGGTATTATACTCATTATTACTCCCAATCCGAACTTATAACAACCACAACACAAAACCTACAAGATTAGTTCTGTATAAACTAATACACATAAGCAATCATCTAAAATAGAGAATCATCAAAAATTAATAATTCTATCCACTCTTAAATAATTTAAAATGCAACCAATCCTCAAAACATACTAACTTTAACAATTTTACTATGCATCTAGTATATATTATTTAATGTGGTGTGTGCAGATTTCTAGTCATTCCTCTATCATCCCCCAACAACTCCATGTATGTCATCCTCTCTGATGATTCTCTCCATCCATCAGTATCTAAGGGATGAATTTATCTTATGTCTAACTCATGACAAATAGGTAGTTAGTCCATTACATTATGACATATATACATCATAAAATACAGCTGGAATAACAACTTGGATCATGATCAAAATTTAAAAATATACACTACTTCTAACAATTGGCTAAATAAAACAATTGGAATAGAAGATTCCCTAAAACTTTATTCTTAATCACATAATTAAATGCAAATACTCACACGCACACATAAAATCATAATATGTAATTAAATAAACAAAAGAAACTACTTATATATACTAACAAGTAGGATATCTAATTCAAGTGTTCCTGAGGGGTCCCTCCTCTCTCAGCCTTGAACTTCAATTTTCCTCTTAATAGAAAACATGATTAACTTAGAATGTTGTCTTTATTCATATCATGCAGAAATTAAAGATTGTTACAATAGATTACAATATATCAATTGGATTACTTAATACACTTACACACTTCTAATTTCAAAACAAATTCCTAACACCCTCCACATCTCTGCTATATTATATTTATATTAGAGGTGGCAGATTTATGTTTATGATTTAACTAAAAATATAAACAACATAACTATAATGAGATTGATTAACTACACAAATAAAAATTAGTTCTAGAGGTTAAACTCTACCCAATGAAACATATAAAATATATTGAGTCATTTATAACTAAAGTTTGTTGTGATACACCTAACAGATTCCTTTCATGAAGTCAAGCTAGATGTTATATCTTTCATGGTTGTAGCAGGTAGTAGGCAACCTAGGCAAGTTAATTTTTATCCATCTTCTAAAGATTATGAGTTTGTTATAAGTTGTTTAGATTTTATTATAAATTGAGTCAGTAGTTGCATATTCCTCACTATGTTGTTATCATAATTGTCATCACATGGCTACAAAATGTGCTAATATGGAGTCCTTTGACTGTATGAGGCATTGACACATGATCCTTTGACCACAAGATGTGTTGACCTAAATTACTCATGAAATATCCATGTTTGATTTTCAAAATTTTCAAACAAATATCATAAGAACTAACCACATAACAAAATATAATCATATCTACTTAAATCACAAAGTAAAATCTCATTACTCTAATAAATATAGTAATATATATCTTTCATGTATTAAAACTATTTTGAGTAAGAATATATAGGGATAGTCTTAAAAAGGCACAATTTAGGAGAAGTTATAGGTAGGTAATGGGTGCTCACAACATGCCATTTTTGGGGCTCATCATTGGTTTTCGGTAGTCTAAAGATATTTAATATCATTTTGGATAAGGAATGCCATAAGAACATTTGATGGGAACCACACCCTTTGCATATGAATTTGACATCTCTTTCTAACCATTTTTTGAAAAACCAATGTTAGATGTTTGATTTTTTGCTCCAAGTGTTCCTCATTAAAAAATCTATAAGTCCTCATGCTAAGGGTCTGAATAACACCTTATTTTTGTCTATTATAGCAAAGTTAATAGAAAATGCAGTAGATATCTTCATTAATAGAAAACAAAATGAGATGTTAGTAGAACACTCTTTAAAAACCTTACATATTGTTTGCATCAAGAACACTAAATGTTGACAAAAATGAACCATTAATTCAAACATAGGTTGAGGGTGTTTTTGGAATTCGATAAACATTTCTAAATTTTGAATAAAGATGAGGGCATAGGTTTGAACTAGTCATAAAGATTCATCCTTAAAAAACTAAAAAATGGAACTTACTATAACATATTTTACATTTTATTTTTTCATAATAATTGGTATAATTTAATAATTGTAATCTCTAATTATACAATTTTATTAATTATCATAAGTTTGGTCCAATATATGCCAAGTTCGGGTTCATAATTATTATATATACTACATTCTAATGATAAACAAAATAATAAATCATATATTGTGATTTATAATGGTAATAAATTAATCATATCAATGCATTTTTTATTTTTATTTTTAACTTTTTATTTTATAAAATTAAATATTGATATTGATATCAAACCACATAAATTAAGATAAAGGTAAGAGTTGATGTTAGATATACATAACACCTAAACCCCCCTTTAACCCCCTAAATAACCCCCAATAAATAAATAAATAATAATAATTAATGAAAAGGAAAATATGAATGGTATATATACATATATATATAAATATAAATATAGACATATTCTTACTTACATTGTCTCAATCACCTCGATACTACATCAAAGTATTATGAAGTTTAGAGTTTGATAGCTTTGTTAGATATACTAGCATACATATCTTAGATAAATATATGTAAAATAAGTTGATGCAGGAGCATCTACAATAGCACCATGGAGGACTAGTTGCAAATGCAAATGATATTCTAGCATGAAAATTCAAATTTTGGTTTTCCCTCCAAATTGTGTGAGATTTCAAAATTTCACCTTAAGAGTAAATGTAATGGTAAAAAGTGAAAAGTAAAAAGGTGAAAAGTGATTGTTAGATTGTTTAGGAAATAAAGGGGAAATGGTTGAAACTATTTTCAACCTTAGTAAATTGTTAAAACTTAAAAACAGTCTTTTGTTGCCTTAAGCCCAATTTGGGCGTAGAAGTTAGAAGGGAAGCTATTCAAAAGAACAAAGAAGAATTCATTAAGTAAAAAAGGAAGAGAAGATAGAAGAGAGGATGAGAGGGGCATAGAAGTGAAGAAGGACAGAGAAGAAAAGCCCTCTCATTCAAGGGAAAGAAGATAGAATGAAGAGAAGAGAAGAGAAAAAGTGAGGGAGGACCTCATTCAAGAGATGTTGAAGAAAAGAGAAGGAGCAAATTTGATTGAAGTCAAGAGAATGTGCAGATAAGGCTTTGGAAGCCATGGAACATTGATATTGAATTGTAAGTTTCTTATTGATCTATAAAAGAATGAATGTTTTGCTTCATGTGATTATGTTATGAAAATCATGGTGATAGGCCTATATGTATATGTGTATGTGAATGTGTATGATGATTTTATATTTAAAAAAGGAGAAAATTTGGTTATTTTGTATGTGATAACAAGTTGAATTTAGTATCATTGTGACCAAGAGGTCTTAGAAAGCTTTGAAAGCTTAAGAAGCCTAAATAGGCCTAAACAGGGTATTCAGGCCTATATACTACAGCCCACTGTCTAAGGGAAAACCCACGTATAAATGTTTGCATAAGGTCCATTATGTCATGAATACAGGTCTATTAGACAAATATAAACTTAAGGGAAGAGAAACCAGGCTTTAAAAACCCTTTTTGATATCCAAAATCTCCCACAATAAGCTCTTGGCCTGTGTGGACAGAAAGTTAGGCCATATTTGGAAAAATGAGTATATCTCAAGATTTACCCAATGAAAAGTTGTGAAATTTTGTATTAGATGAAAATTAGAGTTAATAATCCAATGAAAGTGGTTTCAGATATAATGGAGCAAACTATAAAAATTTATGGTCAAAATACAGACTTGTAGTTTTGGAATAGTTCAGAAAAATGTGTTCCCAGTCACTAAAAAGGACATAACTCCTAAACTATTAATCCAAATGAACTGATTCTTTTTTTAGAAGGTGTAGGGAATTAATAAAGACCCTAATAAATTGATTTGAACCCTTGAAATAGGGTAAAACGTTCCCAGTCCCAGTTACAATGCTCTCGGCCTGTGACAGTCATGAGAAAATCCTAAATTAGGTTCAAGCCTTCAAAATGAGTTTTAATGCTTGAAAACTCTTGAAACTTTGTAATCTAAACCTTGATGATATTATAAAACTGTTATAAGTGGTTTCAAGGTGTCACATTATGGAGAAGTATGGAAAAGAACAATTGCCAAGTGGATCCTAGGTGTATGTAAAGGGAAGAGCATAGGCCAATATAGGAAAAATGAATTTATCCAAAGAAGAGCACTAAACAATGATTGATTCACCTGTAATAAGATAATGGGTATCTGGAATGGTGCTTTTTTTATTATAAAGTCTGTACTTTACTCTAGACAAGGTGTTTTGCACACAAAGAGGGCTAATTAGAACATGACCTAAAGAAGAAAGTACAATTATGTACAAAGTAACCTCATGAGATTTTCTATTATGTTATAGAAGGGCTTAATGGGTATCCAAAAATGGTTTTAATTTCATGATTAAGTTAACCTATAAAGAGTTATGTCCAATAAATAGAGAAAATAGGGCTACAAGGAATGAATGATCTAGATAGGCCTGTATAAGAAGTTAGCTCAAAATTTGATGGTTACAGAGCAGTCTAAGTGTAAGGTCAGTTTTCATCATTTGGTATCAGAGCTTGAAGCTCTTTTAAATTGGTAACTTGTTGTTGGTTATGATCTCTAATGAGTTGTTACAGGATTTGGTAAGAGGATCAGCAGGACAAAGCACTAGAAGACCCTGGGGAGAAAAGGTATGAATAATTTTGCTATTTGATTTGAGTTATTGTGTTGAGAAGAAATCAAGTGAAGGATTTTCAGGTTCAAGGCAGCCAAGCCATTGAGGCTTAAGAAGAGAAGAAGCCAAGGAAGGCTTAGTGAAGATCCAAGAAGAAGCTTGGATAGTGTGCCAAAAGACTAAGGTGAAATAGACTTAGGTGAGGTAAAGGATGAAGTTTGAAGAATTGAGAAGAGAAGCTTAGAGAAGCTTAAAAGTAAGGGAGCAAGTGAATGCTTAAGAAGAAGATCCAAAGCAAGGTAAGCTTGGATTTGTGATTTGTATTTGATGAAGTGTTGTATAAAGAGGTGTTGTAGGATTGAGAAAATGGTCAAAAGACTAGGATGCAAAAGGCCTAGGTGAGATCAAGAAGATTGTCAAAAGACTAGTCAAGGAGAAAGGCTTGGGTGAGACGAGGGATCAAGAGACCAAGGTGGAAAAGACTTGGGTGAAGAACTCAGAGATGGAAATGTTGTTGAAGGTACTACAGAGCAGCAAGGTATATGAGGGCACCAAGAAGAAAGCAAGCATCAAAGGTATGGACATTTTTGTAATTGATAAAGAAATTGCTAATTTGAAGAGAGAGTTAGCTAAGATTAAAGATGAATATGAGTCTTGGATGCATATGGATAAGCAAGCATGGGTATGGCCAATGAGGAGGAGGTTGAACTAGCTAATAGATCTCCTAATGAAAAGGAGAAGAAGGCAAAAGAAGATTGCCAAGAAGAGAGAAGCCCATAGAGGATTGAAGAAGATAAGAAGGTTGCCAAGTGAGCAGCAGGAAGGAGAAGTTGTGAAGAAGGTTCTCATTGTGGAGAACAAGAGAAGAGAAGAAAGAAAATAGGAAGTGCCAGGAAGAGCACTTGAAAAGATGAGAGTGTTGGTGAAGATAGCACTCATAGGGACCTTGTGGTCTCTTGTTTTTATTTCTAATATTATCTTTGAGTGGGTAATTTTAGGTATGAGCAGCCTTATGAAGGTCAAGAGAAGGGCCTTGGAAAGTGAAGAGATTGGTGCAAGAGAAGACACCAAATGCACAAGTGAATGTACAAGAAAGAGAAGAGAGTTTGTTGTTGTTGATAAAGAAGAAGAGATGCATTGGGTAATGCATAAGAAAGGTGTTGATGATTCCATACAAGCAAGAGAAGAGATGGAAGATGAAGTTGAATTCCATGATGCCATTGAAGGCCAAGAACAAGAAAGAGAGCAGCCAAGCATAAAGAAAGAAAAAAGTACAAATAATCAAGAAGTTATGCAAGTCAAAGAATTAATGGAGCAGCCCATTAAGGAGGTAAAGGTGAGTTCAAAAACTGATTTGTCTTATAAGCATGAAATTGTTGATATGCATGTTAGAGAAGGAAAGAGAAAGGTGAAGTTTCCAATTAACCATGGATATGTGATGCCTAAATGGTGGATGAAGCAAACTCCCAAGCAAGAGGAGGTGATAGTACAAGAGCAAAGATGCAAGATGCCTACATGGCTTGAGAAGAGAAATGGTAAGAAGGAGAAACAAGTATGGGTGCCTAAGAAGGCAAAGAGAAAAGATGTGAGTATTGAGACAGCAAAACCAAGAAGTCAATGGAAGAGGATTGAAGGTGATTCCAGAAGCCAACAGAATGAAGGAGAGATGGTGAGTATGGAAGAAGCATTCCATGAAGACAGGATGCTTGAGAGGTATACCAAAGAGGTAAAAGGTAAACAATTGGTTTATGATAATGTGTTTGAATTATTTAATGGTCCTTTCATGAGAAATGAGGAATGGAAAATGTCTATGAAAACTAATGTACAGCAAGGAGAGAGTTCCAAGAGGATGGAAAATGAATTGAGGCAAGAACAAACAAGATGGCTTCAGGTAGCAATTGAAGATAGTAAGGAGACACAAGGTAATGGTGTTTCAATTGTTTTTTATGAGTATATTAATGAAGAATTTGATTTATGTGAAGACAAGCTAAGAAAAGATGAGATAAGAGATAAAGGGCAAGTAATCCTTGTGTGTGATCAGCCCAAGTTTGATGAAGAGAATAGTGAGATAGATGAGATCTCACTAAAGGAAGAGTTGAAGATGTTGGAAGAGCTGTTTGGTAATTCAAGAGAGATGAAGGAAGGTACAAGCCATGGTGAAGGCAGCATTGGGAAGAGTGGAGCAAGACAAGAGCAGAGCAAAGAGACAAAGGTAGTTTTAGTCAAAGAGCAAGCATGTGAAGACAGCCAAGAGGCTTCATGGCCTAAAGATTTTGATTCTAAGGTGGCTTTTGATGTTTTGTATGCAGGTATGAAGGTTGATGAAGTGAATGACATACATGAGTCATTGAAGAAGCTCATGAACCAAGAAGAACAACAAGAAGATCTAGAAGCTATGTATGAAGATGAAGAAGCGTGGAAGTGGGAGATGAAAGTTGAGAAAGAAATAAGGAGAAGAACATACCAGAAGAGGAAGAACAGCAAGATGAAGGACAAAGACAATCAAAGACAAAGACAAGCATTGATATTGGTAACAAGACCTTGGGATCCAGGAAAATAGTGAAGATTATTGTATGGAGGAAGCATGACATTTGAACTAAGGTTCAAATATTTTCTAGAGGGAGAGTATGATGCAGGAGCATCTACAATAGCACCATGGAGGACTAGTTGCAAATGCAAATGATATTCTAGCATGAAAATTCAAATTTTGGTTTTCCCTCCAAATTGTGTGAGATTTCAAAATTTCACCTTAAGAGTAAATGTAATGGTAAAAAGTGAAAATTAAAAAGGTGAAAAGTGATTGTTAGATTGTTGAGGAAATAAAGGGGAAATGGTTGAAACTATTTTCAACCTTAGTAAATTGTTAAAACTTAAAAACAGTCTTTTGTTGCCTTAAGCCCAATTTGGGCGTAGAAGTTAGAAGGGAAGCTATTCAAAAGAACAAAGAAGAATTCATTAAGTAAAAAAGGAAGAGAAGAGAGAAGAGAGGATGAGAGGGGTGTAGAAGTGAAGAAGGACAGAGAGGAAAAGCCCTCTCATTCAAGGGAAAGAAGATAGAATGAAGAGAAGAGAAGAGAAACAGTAAGGGAGGACCTCATTCAAGAGATGTTGAAGAAAAGAGAAGGAGAAAATTTGATTGAAGTCAAGAGAATGTGCAGATAAGGCTTTGGAAGCCATGTAACATTGATATTGAATTGTAATTTTCTTATTGATCTATGAAAGAATGAATGTCTTGCTTCATGTGATTATGTTATGAAAATCATGGTGATAGGCCTATATGTATATGTGTATGTGAATGTGTATGATGGTTTTCTATAGAAAAAAGGAGAAAAATTGGTTATTTTTTATGTGATAATAAGTTTAATTTAGTATCATTGTGACCAAGAGGTCTTAGAAAGCTTTGAAAGCTTAAGAAGCCTAAACAGGCCTAAACAGGTTATTCAGCCTTGTATACTACTACCCACTATCTAAGGGAAAACCCACGTATAAATGTTTGCATAAGGTCCATTATGACATGAATACAGGTCTATTAGACAAATATAAACTTAAGGGAAGAGAAACCAGGCTTTAAAACCCCCTTTTGATATCCAAAATCTCCCACAATAAGCTCTTGGCCTGTGTGGACAGAAAGTTAGGCCACGGTTGGAAAAATGAGTATATCTCAAGATTTACTTAATGAAAAGTTGTGAAATTTTGTGTGTAGATTAAAATTATAGTTAATAATCCAATGAAAGTGGTTTCAGATCTAATGGAGTAACCTATAAAAATTTATGGTCAAAATACAGACCTGTAGTTCTGGAACAGTTCAAAAAAATGTGTTCCCAGTCACTAAAAAGGACATAACTCCT
Source organism: Torreya grandis (assembly GCA_037957365.1). NCBI lineage: Eukaryota > Viridiplantae > Streptophyta > Pinopsida > Cupressales > Taxaceae > Torreya > Torreya grandis. Next base: position 2,869,847 of record JARHVA010000739.1, on the reverse strand, counting down.
AAAATATTAATCCAAATGAATTGATTATTTTTGTATAAGGTTTAGGGAATTAATACAGACCCTAGGAAATTTATTTAAACCCTTTAAATAGGGTAAAACGTTCCCAGTCCCAATTACAATGCTCTCGGCCTGTGACAGTCATGGAAAAATCCTGAATTAGGTTCAAGCCTTCAAAATGAGTTTTAATGCTTGAAAACTCTTGAAAATTTGTAATATGAACCTTGATGATGTTATCAAACTGTTATAAGTGGTTTCAAGGTGTCACAATATGGAGAAGTATGGAAAATAACAATTGCCAAGTGGATCCTAGGTGTATGTGAAGGGAAGAGCATAGGCCAATATAGGAAAAGTGAATTTCTCCAAAGAAGAGCACTAAAAAATTATTGATTCACCTGTAAGAAGATAATGGGTATCTATAATGGTGCTTTTTTTGATTATAAAGTCCGTAATTTACTTTAGACAAGGTGTTTTGCACACAAGGAGGGCTAATTAGAACAGGACCTAAAGAATAAAGTACAATTCTGTAAAAAGTAACCTCATAATCTTTTCTAGTATGTTATATAATGGCTTAATGGGTATCCAGAAATGGTTTTACTTTCATGATTGAGTTAACCTATAAAGAGTTATCGCCAATAAACAGAGAAAATAGGGCTACAAGGAATGAATGATCTAGATAGGCCTGTATAAGAAGTTAGCTCAAAATTTGATGGTTACAGAGCAATCTAAGTGTAAGGTCAGTTTTCATCATAAGTTGAGAGATGTCATAATCAAAGTATTTGTATAATTTTAAATTTGTGAAACAAATAGAATGGGACATCTTAAAAATGAATTAGTTGTTCTGATATATATATATATATATATATATATATATATATATATATATATATATATATATATATATATATATATATATATATATATATATATCATTAATGAAAAGGAAAATATGAATGGTATATATACATATATATAAATATAAATATAGACATATTCTTACTTAAATTGTCTCAATCACCTCGATACTACATCAAAGTATTATGAAGTTTAGAGTTTGATAGCTTTGTTAGATATACTAGCATACATATCTTAGATAAATATATGTAAAATAAGTTGAGAGATATCATAATCAAAGTATTTTTATAATTTTAAATTTGTGAAACAAATAGGATGGGACATCTTAAAAATGAATTAGTTGTTCTGATTTATATTTTATGTGTTATATATATATATATATATATATATATATATATATATATATATATATATATATATATATATATATATAAACTCTCCTTGACAATTATATATACAGCCTTTGTCTATTATTTATAGCAATATCTAGAAGGACTTTGAGTCACTTTAGAAAGTTGTGTTCACTCCAAATTCATGTATAATAAATTTCACTCAACAAACATTTAAGTTTTAATATTTTTTATATGATATGTCTAATTTAAATGGATTTAAAAAGTGTTTTTGTTTAACAATTGCCATATAATTCATGGTAAAGGATAAAAATATTAAATAAAATACATATGTTTTAATAGTTCAATGTCTTAAAATTTTCACTATTGCATCAAAAAAATATTTCAATTATAATTTAATACAAATAATTGTACTTAAATCCATAACTCATACAATGATCAAATGTATATGATATGTCTAATTTAAATGGATTTAAAAAGTGTTTTTGATCAAAATTCCCTATATAAATCATAGTAAAAGATAAAAATATTAAATAAAATACATATATGTTTTAATAGTTCAGTGTCTTAAAAATTTCACTATTGCATCAAAAAAATATTTCAATTATAATTTAACATAAATAATTGTACATAAATCCATAACTCATACAATGATCAGATGTAGTTTACAACTTTTAATGTAGTTTTATTTTTATTTCAGTGATAAATAATTAAATTTACAACAAAATTTATCCCCCAAGACTCTACTACAATGTATTGACATCTCCAAAATATAATTCTTTTTCCCTCAAACCCAAGCCGTAAGTTGACGTAAAAAACTATAGTTATTAATCCATTAGAACAATTATAATTTAATACAAATAATTGTACATAAATCCATAACTCATACAATGATCAGATGTAGTTTAAAACATTTAATGTAGTTCTATTTTTATTTCAATCATAAATTTCAAAAAATGTTATCCCCTAAGACTCTACTACAATGTATTGACATCTCCAAAATATATTGTTTTTTCCCTAGAACCCAACTCGTAAGTTCACATAAAAAATATAGTTATTAATCCACTAGAACAATAATTTTTTTAGCAAAGAAATAGATCTGGTTTTGAAAATCTCATTTAATAGATTTGGAGATCTTGGCTACATCACCACTCAAAATACATAGAAATAAAAGTGATTCTTCGAAAACACACTAATATTGAAACTTAAATAAAAACAACCAATTTTACTACAAAGATTAAAAAATAAATGTCTTTACTTGACTTGGAATTACATAGAACAAATAGAAAAATAATTTAATATTATAAATAATCAAAACAATATTTTATTTCAATGAACACTTTCCTTTTAAAGTAGTCTAAGTCAAACAACCTGTTTATCCACCCTTGTAAAAGGCAACCTTCACATTAACAATTAAAATAAATCCATCTAATCCTACTGGTTTTTTTTGGAGAATGGTGAACATAGTGTTCTTCATGAATTTCGAGTGGGGTGGGATCCAAATGTTCACATTTATCTATTTTGAGTCAGGTTCTTATTTGATAGAGACTCTGGATCGTGTATACTTATAACTTTTATTAAATAAAAATAAATTTAACGAAACGTTCGAATAGCAAATTTATGAATTGTATGAATGGTTTGAATGACTTGAAGCTTAAATTAATCAGGGTCAATTAAAAATAGAAGTTACGATGCTCGACTTAAAACAAAACTTATAAAAACTTGCGCAACTATTAATACAAGTGAAAGTAACGAGTAAATGAAATAGATATTAATAAAGCTTTTTAAACATTTTACTAATTACCAATAAAAAATTAAATGTTCCTTGCGACTTTCAAAAAATAATTACTTAAAATGTATTAATGAGAAATACTACAAACTAGATTTCTGAATCCATATGTTGTTAGATATCATTGCATATCATTAGATCAAAGTTGAGTAAACAAATGAAAAACGATCTATTAAGGAAGCCATTTAAGGCTTAACAACTAAATAAGTTTTCATATAAATCCCAGTTAACGACATCGAACGTACATTGTTTCACACTAAATAACACACAAAATAACACAACGGACAAAGAAAAATAAAACAAAATAAAATTGCATTTGAGCATTATTTCGGTCCAATACACAATGCTCCTTATTTTAGATTAAAAGTTGGTGTGGCAATAACAGCATCTGGCCTGGCGATTAGGCTCCTGTGTACATACGCATCCAGGCCCTTGGCATTGGTCACAATTGTTGAGCTTCCCACAATCCTTGTGTCGAATAACAGCTGCTGCATTTGCTCCTCTTAACATTATGCGGCTAATATGCCATTGGATGCATGAGAATGCTAATTAATCTAATTTGGAAAGTCTAATCATATGTTGATTATAATTCTTTCATACCTGTAGATATGATCATCACAGTTAAAGGAAAGAAGAACTAGTGAACGTATGAAGAAAACATAAAATCCTGCCATTTTCAAATCTTATGAAGCTTTACTCGTGGATTGTTGGCCAACGTACAAGATGCTTTTATAGTCTGTTATTATTGTCATTTACTTTGTTTTAGATTTTCGCATGGTTTTCGATCTTTTCGCTTGATTTGGATTGCTAGATTCTCGGGATTTATTTTCCTGTTTTGATTTGGATTCTTCCAATCTCCTCACTATCCACGCCCCTGAGTTGGTCAGATCACGATATAAATATGAATGCATTTCAAATAAAAATAAGATTGCTAAATTCTCGAGATTTATTTTCCTGTTTTGATCAGATATAAGATCAGTACCAGTCCAGAGCTCGCCCTTTGAAGGAGGCTGCTAGTAGCCTTAAGGATACATTCTATGTGTTCACGTAGTGCATGGTACGCACATTAGCCACATCTTGGAGGTGTTCAGTCACTGTCTTGAAGTCTTCTACCCAAAAGAGATGAGACCCACCACTGTATTCTCCAGCAACTGGGTAAATACATGAAGGATTTCATTTTTCACATGCTGAAGCTCCTCCGACCGAACATATGTGTCCACCACAAACACAAATCCAGGAGCCCATCTTCCCCCTTGCATCATCTGCTGTTGATTATTATTAGAATTAAATGCAGATGTGCGGTTGAGGTGGTATACGACAGTGGAGTACGTGGGAAAGAGCTTGTTGGGGAGGTTGTTCTCATTGATGCCAGCGAAGGAAGGGGGAAAGGTGGTGCAGTGGTAGCAGCAGGGGCAAACCCAGAGGTGGGCATGGTAGTCGACGCAGCAGTAGGGGTTGAGGGCGGCGCGGCAGGAGTTGCAGAGGAGAGGGTCGTAGGGGAGGAGCGGCACGTCCTGCAAGGGCATTAACGGGCTGCACATCACCCCCAGCGGGATGACCATTCGCACCGCTTCCACGCTACTACTCGCCCACGAATTCCACGCCCACCGAACACCGTCGATCGCCTCCACCTCGTTGAAATCCATCTGATTCTCATCTTATTTACATTTTATTTCTTTCTTCCCGCAGAGAAGGTTGCTGCTTCTCCGTTTGCCACTCGTTATATCTTCGTCGGAGGGGTGAAGTAACAGATGCCAGAAAATAAAATAAATAAAGCTGCGCTACTCGGTACTCTCTGCTTTCTCCTCCAACTCAAATAATCTTCTAAACAAAGATCGCTCCTCACATTTACCTACTGGGGATTCTAAATAAAATACATATGTTTTAATAGTTCAGTGTCTTAAAAATTTCACTATTCCATTAAAAAATATATATTTCAATTATAATTTAATATGAATAATTGTACATAAATCCATAACTCATACAATGATTAGATTAAATGTATATGATATATCTAATTCAAATGGATTTAAAAAGTGTTTTAATTCAAAATTTCTCATATAAATCATAGTAAAAGATAAAAATATTAAATAAAATACATATATGTTTTAATAGTTCGGTGTCTTCAAAGTTTCACTATTGCATAAAAAAAAATTCAATTATAATTTAATAAAAATAATTGTACATAAATCCATAACTCATACAATGATCAGATGTAGTTTAAAACATTTAATGTAGTTCTATTTTAATTTCAGTCATAAATAATTAAATTTGCAAAAAATATTATCTCCTAAGACTCTACTACAATGTATTGACATATCCAAATATATTGTTTTTTCCCTCAAACCCAAGTCATAAGTTCACGTGAAAAAAATGATGACTAAAAACAAGATTGGGTAAGATGACTAAAAACAAGCTTTGGTCTAGATAGGAATGGAAATGGTATAACAAAATGATCAGAAGAAAATTAGATATGGTGGTGACAAAGCTACCCCTAAGCAATGATTGAATCATATTTCTCACAAAATGGTGAGATCATGGGAAAGGGGTGATCGAGCTAACCTCAATAAAAATTGAGTGCTGCCTACAGAGTCCCAAAGGACCCCAAATCAATGTAGTTTAAATAACCTGGTTCATGGATCTCAATGGTATAATAATGCCCAAAAAGGGTCTATAGGGTAGTCCCCAAGAGATGAGGCATGGTAATGGAAAATGGGTGAATGATAGATGAAAAAAATGGTTTTGTTGCTCTTGTTGACATGGAGATGCACGTCCTAGTCAATATGTGAGACAACAAAAATGATCATCTATATAAGTTGCTATTCAACACCCTTTCAGAACAACTACTCTGTTAAGAACTTGTTATTGATCTGGATCTCAATAATGTGTTTGTGATCTTCATAGATTGTTGATTCTACTTTCTTCAAACATCGAGATAAGATATCCTTATAACCTCGATAAAGGAAATTTCTACCAATGATGGTAAATAATGGTAGGACAAATAAGATAAGTGGGTAATAAATAGGTCGGTGATAATGGAATGTATAATGGATGTGAAAAAAATGGAGATTAGGACTTTTAGTCACATGTAATGTTACTGATGCTAGATTCAACATAATTTTGGTTGTGACGGGGTTGAAGACCTCTAAAGATGCTCTCAATAGGACCATTAGATTGTTTTGTTGGTTAATCTTGAGAGTAGCTACCATTTAATTATGTTGTAGATTGGAATCTATTTTGATTTGATCTTTGATATTATCTTCTGTAAATAATGAATAACTTTTGTGCTTAGCTATTGGCACCTCAATGAGGTTTTCACCAATGAATTTGTTTTGATTATCCCATAGCACCTCCGAGAAGGTTTCACAAAGAGATGTTAATATTTGAATTTAATTATCTTCTAGTCCCTTCAAAAATGTGTCATTAAAAGATGTTGAGTTTGATATTTGCTTATCTCCTAGTGCCTCAAAAAAGGTTTCAATAGGAGACTGTTCTTCTACTATATGAATGTGGCCTTGGCCTCCTTGTTCTTCTTCAACTACTATGTCACTCTGGATGTAGTTTAATAAAGTGTGATTCTGTCATTCTTTATCGACACTAGTGGGAGGTGAAATGTCAATAATATGGATATTTTGGGTGGTAATAATGGGATGGTAAAAGGTAGCACAATCCTCATAAAAGATACTAGGATAACTTGTGTTGATGCTAAAGTAATCATCCTCAAAAACTATAGAAGGATCACAAATATATTCAAATTGATCTTCAAGGTAATTGTAACCAATGTCATAACAACCAATATGATAATCTATTTTTTACTTTGATTCTGAAGAAATGGACTCTAAATCCAATATCGTAACTAATGTTGAGTCTATTTTTGATGCTAAATCCAATGCCAGTTCAAAAATGGAACCTAACTCTAGTATTGATTCTTCATTTGATATGGTTATTTTGATATTATTTTATTGAGCAATGAATTTTTGACAAGTAATGGCCTATGATGGCATAATGGGCTCAATAAAAATTGATTCATTTTATAAGGGTTCAACATACACTGACTCATCTAAGTGAAGCCCCTTAAAAAGAGGGAACCGCTCAAGGGACATCTCAACAAAATCATGTTTATCAAAGTGAGACTCCTCGACGAGTGTGAAAAGATCAAGAGACAACTCTATGAAGACTAGCTTGTCAAGGAGATGAGGCTCTTTAAATTAGGTATCATATGAACAAGTAACTTATCACAGTTTATGTTGTCACAAATGGGTGTTTCAATAATAACATGTTGGTTTTGGTTCACAATTGGTTGCTAAAGGTCAACTTTGAACACATTTTGATCCTCATAACATGGTTTTTAAAAAAGTGATGGTTCTTGTTTAGGCTCAAAGATCGCACAAAATTTCTAAAGTGGGGAACATTTAGTTGAACAAGAACTTTTGGTTTAGTGGGAATAATGGTTTGTGGTTCAATAATGGACTCTCCAAAGATTAGACTATTGAAGAAGGGATAAAAAATAATCGGTTCATCAAATAGAGGTTCTTCAATAATAGGTTCATCAAAAACTATTGATGGCCAAGAATGGTAATAACTAGAAGCTTCTTAGTTTGGTTGATCATGTGAACCAAAGGAGGAGGTCCTAAAATGCTAACGACCAGATGTTTATTAGTTTGGTTGCTCATGCGAACCAAAGTAGGAGGTCCTAAAATGGTAATCTTGGTAAATTATAGAGTTTGATTATTTACACAAGCCAAAGCATCCAAGTATTCTTGATAAACCTAATCATTTTGATCATGATTTGGATCATAAGTTAGATCTTGACTATGTTCCCATGATTGATTTTTATGAGGTGGATAGAAATCTATCTCACAAACCATATTATCACTGTAGGGGTCTTGACTAAAGTCATAAAAGTCATTTTGTTTGGCCATTCTATCACAAGTTGGTTTAGCCGTGACTACACCATAAGTGTAGCTAGACATATCTACATTTAATGAATAAAGCTCCAAACATTAAAAGACTTAAAGTTTTGCAAACCCTGAAAAATGATCCAAAGGATAAATGGTTCAAACTTGGTTCAACTTGGTCGAAGGGGTGGAACTGCATCTCAAAAGTAGTTTGTACTGAGATTTGGTAAACAACCTAATATCAAATATCTAAGATCAATGTTTTTTGAAGAAATATTATGTTTTCCCAAACAAAGTCACAAAAAATTATGAGAACAGGCACTCGAACAAACAAATAATCAATAGTGTTCAAAATTAGGTAATCATTTAAGTAAATCTATACAACCCAAAATAAAAATATCTATGTACCAACCCCATGAATTGAGGCTTAAACACAAATCAATCAATGTTTGGATCCAAACTTGACAAGGCTAATGGAAAGCTCAATGTTGAAAACTAGGATTTGACTAAATATGCTAGACAAGACTGGACAACATGATGGCACAAGACAGAAGTCTAAATGGTATACACAAAATAGTTTGAAACAAATGGTTTTGATTTAATGGTAAACAAGTCTTGAAATAAATTAAGCAGCCTAATGACGTAAGCATACTTGAATAATTTGGTCAATGGTTATGTTTTAAAAACTCAAAGGCAAAAAAGATTTGACATGATTTGGGTAGCATAAACCAACCCTTATTAACTTAAATACATGATTTTGACATGGCTTATGAAAAAAAAAAAAAACAAGTTTTAACCTCAAATCATACCAATCAAATTATGACCAAAATATACTAAGTATAATCATCCAAATCCTAGCAAGGGTATGGCAATATGTGGTTGACTAAACTAGCAAGATTTCAAACATTTCTAGGGGAGTCAATTACACAATGATTTTTATGCCAAACAATACAAAAGAAAAGCAAGAATTTTGGGTCCATATCACTCAGTTTGTTACATAAAGGTCTAGTCCTTTATGCAACCACTACATCCTTATTCGCTCAGTGTAGTGTGATTTCCAAAGTGCCACTATGTCCTGTGTGTAACTTAGAAGGAGTAAGTGTAGTCAATGCTGGGAGATGAAACACTAGGTCAAAGCTTCCCTAAAGAACTTGTGGGAGGTAATGACATTCCCCTCTCATTCCAAGATGCATAAAAATAAAGAAATCATGAAAATAGAAAGACTTTAGGGTCATTTTCAAGGTCACCCAAACTTTGACAAGTTTTTGGGGAGTGCTTTAGCTGACATTATTTCTAAGCTTTGGACTAGGCTATTTGCAATAGGAATGGTGCTTTTGATTCCAAGGGTTCCCAATAGGGGACAAATGGAAGAGAATACATGAAACATTTCTATTTTTTCCAAACAATATTAATCTAAACAACTATTGCAAATAAGAATTAATAAGTGTGTTCAATTTTAAACCCAAATAAAATGTTTGGTGGTGTTCATTTGACCCCTTGGTCTTAGTTGTAACTTTGAAAACTAATGCAAAAAAACTTATTTAAGTACCTTAAGTGTTAGTTTAAGCAATAAAATAATTTTCTTAATTCATTTTAAAGCATGAAAAATATGTTCTAAAACATGATTTATCAAACTTGAAATCCACTAGTTACTTGTCTACCCTTAAGGCATCACCCCAAAAGCAAACATGTTAGATTAGAAACATTTTAAGAGGATTTTCAAAATATTGTAAAACATATATGAAAATTTAAGCTAAAGTAATGCCAAATTATTAAAATTTAGGAGAAAACATATGGTTTTAAAAAAACAATCATCCAAAATAGAGTCTGTATGACCCCAAACCAAGCATTTTAAAATAGCTCTCGAGTTTATGTTTTTAAGAAAACACAGTGACCGACGTCGGTTATATACCATCAACGTTGGTGATATCTAACCAAGATCTAACCAATCTTGGTTCTACTCATGGTCCACCTAAAACAACATGCACAACATTGTGTTGCTCATGGTCCACCCAAAACCACATGCATGAGAAAGAAAATAGGCTTGAGTAGTATACAAAATGTAATAAACATTGCATCAGTAGCAACTCGATAAATTACAAAAGCAACTCAATGAGTTACAAAAATAACACAACAAAGTCTTTGTATAATGTGAAGGTATTTTGACACATTTTAAAGTAAAACACCACATAGATTTTGTTCCAAGATACCCTCTTCCAAATATCCTTATGTGTTGATAATTAGTCTAGAATAATAATGAAGTTTGACACTAAATACAAGATCTCTTTGATTAGGGTAAGATAATTCCTAGCTCTTATCCTTATAAGGGTTTGATAATCCTCACACATAATAAGGATGAGTCCTGACATCCTACATACATTATCATGAATTCAATAAAATCACAACTAATAATGGGTAGTCGATGTCATGCATTGACAACCTCTTAGACCAGCTCTGAGGTGCACAATACTTCATCGAGATCGACTTGAATCTAGGATAACACTAAGTTTTAATCCATCTTAATTATGTCTAGAAGATGAATTTAGAGACATAAAAAGGACTGTAGAAATGGTTGGTTATGACTTTCACTTAACCAATGTGCAAACAATATTTATGTAATATACGACTGATCTACTTAGGCCCTTCCTTGGCTCCTTCATCATAATCTACTTGGATGGCATCCTCATCTTCAACAAGACTTTGGAAGAGTACATGGAGTTCATCTCACATGTCTTAAATGCCTTTCACCAACACAAGTTCCATGAAAATTTATCAAAGTATACTTTTGGCATTGTTATCCCTCATTTTTAAATTGAGGATAACACCCCTAACTGTGCTCCTGATAGGTGATTAAAGATAAATTGAGGATAAGGACAATAAAAAAATTGTAGGATGAGGAAGTTGAACCTATCACCCAATGTACAAGGCTTGACAAACTCATTTAGAGTTTTATTCATAATAGAATCCACATGGGGAAACTCTACATGAATAAAAGTCAAGAACTAACATTCAATCTATAACCAAATTTGAGCAATTTTGTGATATTAAATCATATTAATTCTCTTGAAATTAATTAATATTATTTTAAGATTATGATAAATGAGTAGGTCAATTTTGTAAATATAATTAAAAAAATCATCTATTAATGTTATCAATTACAAATGATCATGAATGTGACAGTAAAAAAATAAGGGCCAACTTCAAGCATTTATATTTAATTGCATTTGGTTCTTATATAATTTTGAGCCTTTTGGATTTAACATTGATTCAATTTGGCATTAATTTAATTTGACACTTTTTAATCTATGATTATTTGCATTTGGTGTTTTTTACCATTTGGCACTTACTTCATTTGGTGCTCATAGCATTTGAGTGCTTATTCAATTTGGCATTAGTTAAATCTAGCACTTATTTTATCTAATCCAATGCTTATTTGATCTAATCCAATGTTTGTTTAATTTTGTGCTAAAATGATTGAATGAAAAAGAGATTTTAAACATTAACATAAAGTTTGGAGTTAATTTGACTCGATAACAATGTTAATTAAAGTCAAAATCAAAGCATCCAATAAGTAATGTTCGTAAGTCTAAGTTGAAGTCAAAAGGTGAAAATCATTAAATTAAATGTCAATGTTAGAAAATTAGTGCCAAATTAATTTGACATCAACATCAATTTGATTTAATGCTAAAATTAAATTATATGTATTTAGAGGTCAAAAAGTGACATTATTGGCTATATCACCAAATGGATCAAACTTGGTGGGTCTCATTCATCACATTAAGTTGTCTTAGTTATGCTACTCATCACAAATTATTTCATTATTCTTACAAATACCTCTAAATGCAATGTTCATGAAAGGTCACATCAATGTTTGAAATAATTAATATGATAAAAATGTTCTTAATCCAAATTGAATGTCAAATGACTTCTTGGTATTAAATCATATATATCCTTTTTAGGTTAACATATTTTTATACTAAAGTTGCTCTATATATTTTTTCACTTGTAAAATGTTTCTATGTATAAAATCACCAAAATTGAAAAAATCATGTTTATCACGAGAGATAGTTAAATATGTGGGCCCCAAGTTAAGTGACTTAGCCAAGGTGAGCTAAATTAATTCTTTCTATAATTAATTAACATTATTAAAATGTGTAGATTCATCATGCAATACCCACATCTTTTATAAAATGTTCATACTATATAAAGCATGTAAAATGAGCAAGCTCTAATAAACATAATTAAGGGAAATTAATGTCAAATAAAGTCAAATAAACTACAAGTAGTGTGGTGGGTCAAAATTAAGCATCAAGTGAATTCCACATGTCATGGCCTCTCAACTAGATAGCACGTGTCAAATCAAAGTTTCATTAGACTCATCTGTAACAACATGATTTTGAGGCTCAACTTTGTGTTTCTCATGGTCTACCCTAAATCCTAAACCCTAAAACCTAAAACCAAAAACTCTAAACCCTAAATCCATAAAACCTCTAAACTCCAAACCCTAAACCCTAAAACCCTAAACCTTAAAACCCTATAACCCTAAACTCTAAAACCAAAACTAGAAACCCTAAACCCTAAACCTTAAAACCTAAAACATGAAACCCTAAACCCAAAACCTTGAAACCCATAAACCCAAAACCCAAAACCTAAAACCCTAATCCCCAAACCCTAAACCCCTAACCCTAACCCCAACCCTATAACCCTAAATTGTAAACCCCAAACCCCAAACCCTAAAACTTTAAAACCCTAAACCCTAAACTCCAAAAGCCAAAACTGAAAACTCTAGAACCTTAAAACCCTAAAAATGTAAACTCTAAACCCCAAACCCCAAAATTTGAATCCCAAACCCTTAAAATCTTAACTCTTAAGCCCTAAAGCCTAAAACCCTAAAATCCTAAACCCTAAACCCAAAACCCCAAACCCTAAAACCCTAAACCCTAAAACCTCAAAGCCTAAACCCTAAACTATTTAAGAGTGTTAGGGTTTGGGGTTTTAGAGTTAAGGGGATTAGGTTTTAGGGTTTAAGTTTTTAAGGTTTAAAGGTTTTAGGGTTTAGGGTTAAACATTAAACCCTAAAACCTAGACCATAAATCTAAAACCCAAAAAATCTAAACCCTAAAACCCAAAAACCCTAAACCCAAAAACTCAAAAACCCAAAACCCCAAAACCCAAAACCCAAAATCCAAAACCTATACCCTAAACCTTGAACCCCAAACCTCAAACTTGAAACCCTAAACCTTTAAGCCCTTAAACCCCAAACCCTAAACCCCAAAACCCTAAAATCCTAAAAGCTTAAATCTTAAACCCTAAACATGAACCCCAAACTGAAAACCCAAACTCTAAACCTCAAATCCTGAACCCTAAAGGTTTTATTTCAATTAACATTTTCATTTTAAAGTAGTCTAAGTCAATCAACATGCTTATCCACCCTTGTAAAAGGCAACCTTAACATTAACAATAAAAATAAATCCATCTAATCCCACTAGGTTTTTTGAAGAATGGTGAACAAAATTTTCTTCATGAATTTCAAGTGGGGTAGGATGCAAATGTTCACATTTGTCTGTTTTGAGTCAGGTTCTTATTCAATAAAGAATCTAGATCATGTATACATATAACTTATATTATTTATATTAAATAAAAATAAATATAATGAAATGTTTGAGTAATAAATTTATGAACTGTATGAGTGTATGAATGGTTTGATGACTTGAAGCCTAAATTAATGAAGCGTAATTAAAAATATAAGTTACGATGCTCGACTCAAAACAAAACTTATAAAAGTTTGCGTAACTATTAATACAGGTGAAAGTAATGAGTGAATGAAATAGATATTGAGAGAGGTTTTAAAACATTTTACTAATTACCAATAAGGGATTGGATGTTCCTTACAACTCTCAAAAAATAATTGCTTGAAATGTTTGGATGAGAGATACTACAAACTAGATTTCTTAATCCATATTTTGTTAGATATCATTACATATCATTAGATCAAAGTTGATTAAATAAATGAAAACAAATCTAACAAGGAATCCATTTAAGGCTTAAGAGCTAAACTAGTTTCATGTGAATGACAGTTAATGACCTTGAACATACATTATTTAACACTAAATAACCTCAAACATACATTGTTTAACACTAAATAACATGAAAAATAAAATAACAAACAAAGAAAAATAAAATAAAATAAAATTACATTTGAGCATTATTTTTGTCTAATATATAATGCTCCTTATTTTAGATTAAAAGTTGTTATGGTAATAATAAAAACTAGCCTATAAATTGGGCACCTATTCAAATACACATCCAAGCCCTTGGTATTGGTTGCAACTATCAAGCTTCTCACAATTCTTGTGTCGAATAACAACTATTTCACTTGTTCCTCTTAACATTATGCTATTGTTGCTCCTTACACATGTAATATACCATTGGATGCATGAGAACCCTAAACCCTAAACCCAAACCCTAATCATGAAAACCAAATCCATAAACCTTAAACCCCAAACCCTAAATCTTAAACTCTAAACCCTAAAACCTATAACCCCAAACCCCCAATCCTAAACCCCTAACTCAAAAACCCTAAAACTTAAAATGCTAAACCTTAAAACCTAATATCCTAAACCGTAAAACCTAAACACCAAACCTTAAACCCTAAACACTAAACCCTAAAACCTAAAACCCTAAAACTTAAGCCTTAAACCCTAAACCTAAAATCTAAAAACCCCAAACCTTAAAACCCAAAAAACCTAAACCCTAAAACCCTAAACTCTAAAACCTAAACCCAAAACCCAAAACTAAAACCTTAAACACTAAACCCTAAACCTTAAACCCCTAAAACCATAAAACCCTAAACCCTAAAACCCCAAAGTTCAAACTCTAAACCCTTAACCCCAAACTCTAAAACATTAAAACCCCTAAACCCAAAACCTTAAAACCTAAACGCTAAGAACCAAAACCCTAAAAACTCAAAACCTTAAACCCTAAAATCTAAAAAAACCCTGAAAACTAAATGCTAAAAAAAACTGTAAACACTAAATCCTAAGCCCCCTAAACCCTAAACTCCTAAACCCTAAAACTCTAAACACTAAAACCCTAAAACTCTAAAACCCTAAACCCTAAACATCTAAACCCTAAAACTCTAAAACCCTAAACCCCTTAAATCTTAAACCTTAAACCTAAAACCTTAAATCCCAAACCCTAAACCTCAAACTTTAGATCCCAAACCCTAAACCTCAAACACCAAACCCTAAAATCCAAACCTTAAAACCTAAACCCTATAACCCTAAATAATAAAACCCAAAACTCTAAATCTAAAACTCTAAACCCTAAAATGCTAAAACCCTAAAACCTTAAAATATTAACCCCTAAACCCTATAACCTTAAAACCATAAACCCTAAAATATTAAATCATAAATCCCAACCCCCAACCCCTAACCCTAAAACCCCAAACCCTAAACCCAAACTCTAAAACACTAATCCCAAAAAGCATAAACTCTGAACCTTAAGCCCTAAAACCCCTAAACCCTAAACCAAAAATCCTAAATCCTAACCCTAAAACCCAAAACCTAAAACCATAAACACTAAACCCTAAAATTTAAAACCCAAAAGACCCCAAACCCATAACCCCAAACCTTAATCCCTAAACCCCTAACCACTAAACCTTAAACCCTAGACCCAACCCTAAAATCCCAAAACCTAAACCCTAAACCCCAAATCAATAAATCCCAAACCCATAAATCCCCAAACCCTAAAACCCCAAACCGCCAACCCTAAACTCTAAACCCAAAAATTGAAAACCCTAAATCTTAAACCCCAAATGAGAAACCTTAAACCCTAAAACCTAAAACACTAAACCCTAAAACTTGAACCTTGAACCCTAAAAAATAAAACCCTAAACCCTAAACCCCAAACCCCTAAAATCCCAAACTCGAAACCCTTAAAATATTAAACCTTGAAACACTAAAAACCCAAAATTCTAAAACCCCTAACCTAAAACCATGAACCCAAAACCCAAAAACCTAAAAACCTCAAATCAAAACCCTAAACCCTAAACCTAAAATGCTAAAACCTTAAACTCTTAAACCCTTAACCCTCAACCCTAAACCCTGAACCCTAAACTCCAACTCCAAAACCATAACCCCAAATACCAAACCCCATACCCTTAAACCCTGAAAGCCTTAAACCCCAAACCTCAAACCCCAAACCATAAAACACTTAAAACCCCAACCCAAACCCTAAAACCCCAAAAACCTAAAATTTAAAAACCTAAACCCCAAAACCCAAAACCCAAATCTAAAATCTAAAACCCTAAAACTCCAAACCCTAAACCCTAAACCTAAAACACAAACCTAAACCCTAAGCCCTAAAAGCTAAAACCTTAAAACTCTTAAACCCTAAAATCTAAACCCCAAACCTCAAAACCCAAAATTCCAAAACCCAAAATCATTAAACCCCAAAACCTTTAAACCCTAAACTCAAACCCCAAACCTTAATATCTCAAACTGTAGAACACCAAATCCCAAACCCTTAAACCCTAAACCCTAATCCATATTTGATTTTGAAATTTTTCAAACAAATATCATAAGAACTAACCACATAACAAAATATAATCATATCTAATTCAATCATAAGGCAAAATCTCATTAATCTAATAAATATAGTAATATATATCTATCATGTATTAAAACTATTTTGGGTAAGAATATATAAGGATAGTCTCAAAATGACACAATTTAGGAGAAGTTATAGGTAGGTAATGGGTGCTTAAAACATGCCATTTTTGGGGTCAGCATTGGTGTTTGGTATTCTAAAGATATTTAATATCATTTTAGATAAGGAATGCCATAGGAACATTTGATGGGAGCCACACCCTTTGCACATGGATTTGACATCTCTTTGCAACCATTTATTTGAAAAACCAATGTTAGTTGTTTGATCTCTTACTCTAAGTGCCCCTCATTAAAAATTATATAAGTCCTCAGTTTAAAGGTCTGAATAACACCTTATTTTATCTATTATAAAAAAGTTCATAGAAAATGCGATAGATATCTTCATTAACAAAAAATGAAATGAGATGTTAGTAGAACACTCTTTAAAAACCTTACATATTATTTGCATCCAGAACACTAAAATGTTATAAAAAATGAACCATTAATTCAAACATAGGTTGAGGGTGTTTTTGGAATTTGATAAACATTTCTAAATTTTGAACAAAGTTGAAGGCATAGGTTTAAACTAGTCATAAAAATTCATCCTTAAAAAATTAAAAATAACACATACTATAATATATTGCACATTTTTTTTTTTTCATAATAATCGGTAAAATTTAGTAATTGTAATCTCTAATTATTCATTTTTATTAATTATCATAAGTTTGGTCCAATATATGCCAAGTTTGGGTTCATAACTATTATATAAACTACATTCTAATGATAAACCATATATTGTAATTTATAATGGTAAAAAATTAATCATTTTGATACATTTAAACAAAACTTTTTATTTTATAAAATTAAATAGAAATATTGATATCAAACCACATAAATTAAGATAAAAGGTAAGAGTTGATGTTAGGTATACATAACAACTAATCCCCCCTTTAACTCCCTAAATAACCCCTCATAAATAAATAAATAATAATAATTAATGAAAAGGGAAATACACTTTAAAGTCTTAAATGGAAATAAAAGTGATTCTTTGAAAACACACTAATATTGAAACTTAAATAAAAATAACCAATTTTACTACAAAGGTTAAAAATCAAGTGTCTTTACTTGACTTGGAATTACATAGAACAAATAGAAAGATAATTTAATATTATAATTAATCAAAATAATATTTTATTTCAATGAACACTTTCATTTTAAAGTAGTCTAAGTCAACCAACCTGTTTATCCACCCTTGTAAAAGGCAACCTTCATATTAACAATCAAAATAAATCCATCTAATCTCACTGGTATTTTTTTAAGAATGGTGAACATAATGTTCATGAATTTAGAGTGGGGTTGGATGCAAATTTTCACATTTGTCTATTTTGAGTCGGGTTCTTATTCGATAGAGAGTCTGGATCATGTATACCTATAAATTTTATTATTTTTATTAAATAAAAATAAATATAACGAAACATTTGAGTAGTAAATTTATGAATTTTATGAATGGTTGGAATGACTTGAAGCCTAAATTAATCAGGCCCAATTAAGAATGGAAGTTATGATACTCGACTTAAAACAAAACTTATAAAAGCTTGTGCAACTATTAATACAGGTGAAAGTAATGAGTGAATGAAATAGATATTGAGAGAGCTTTTCAAACATTTTAATAATTACCAATAAGGGATTGGAATTTTTTTTACTCTCAAAAAATAATTGATTGAAATGTTAATATATATTTTGTTAGATATCATTGCATATCATTAGATCAAAGTTGAGTAAATAAATGAAAGAAAAATTTCAATGAATCCATTTAAGGCTTAACAAATAAATTAGTTTTCATGTGAATGGCAGCTAATGACCTCGAACATACATTGTTTCACACTAAATAACACAATGGATAAATAAAATAAAATTACATTTGAGCATTATTTCGATCCAATACATAATACTCCTTATTTTAGATTAAAAATTGGTATATAAATAACAACATCTGTCCTAGTGAATAGGTGCTTATGTATATACGCATCTAGGCCCTTGGCATTGGTCACAACTGTCAAGCTTCCCACAATCCTTGTGTTGAATAAAAACTGTTGCATTTACTCCTCTTAACATTATGTTACTATTGCTCCTTGCACATGTAATATGCCATTAGATGCATGAGAATGCTAATTAATCTAATATAGAAATTCTAATCATATGTTAAATGTAATTGTTTCATACCTATATATATGATCATCACAGTTAAGGAAAGAACAATTAGTGAACATATGAAGAAAACATAAAATCTTGCCATTTTCAAATCTTATGAAGCTCTACTCATGGATTGTTGGCCAACGTACAAGGTGATTTTGTAGTCAATTATTATTGTCATTTACTTTGTTTTAGATTTTTACATGGTTTTCAATCCTTTTGCGTGATTTGGATTGCTAGACTCTCAAGATTTTTTTTCCTATTTTGATTTGTATTCTTCCAATCTTGTCACTATCCATGCCCCTGAGTTGGCCAAATCATGATATAAATATGAATGCATTTCAAATAAAAATAAGATTTCTAGACTCTCAAGATTTATTTTCCTATTTTTATTAGATATAATTTACATATCAGTGAAGAGCTCACCCTTGGAAGGAGGCTGCAAGTAGCCTTAAGGATAAATTCTATGTGTTGACATACTGCAATGTACATACATTAGCCACATCTTGGAGGTGTTTAGTCACTATCGTGAAATCTTCTCGCAAAAACATGGGAAACACCTTCAAAGTGTTTGCAAGGATTAGATCTCATATGGTCAGGGGTATTGGATGGATAAGCGGTCTACCCTAAACCATAAACCCTAAACCCCAACCCCAAACCCTAAACCTTAAACTCTAAATGCTAAACCCTAAAACCCTAAAACCCTAAACCCTAAACCCTAAACCTTAAACACCAAACCTTGAACCCTAATCTTTGAACCCTAAAACCCAATCCTTAAATCCTAAACCCCAAACCCTAAACCCTAAACCCTAAACCCTAAACCCTAATCCCCAAACCCTAAACCCTAAACTATTTAGAATTCTAAATTTACTAAGTTTTATTTAAATTTTAAATTTAAATTTATAATTCATTTTAAATTTAAATTTATTATTTAATAAATTTATTAAATTTTAAAATATTATTAAATTTTAGTTAAATTTATAATTTAATAAATTTATTAAATTTTAAATTTTTACCTTTAGTATGTTTACTTAAATTTTAGTCCTTTTGGATTATTTATTTAAATTCACTACTAATTTATTTTTAGTTATTATTTTAATCAAATTTCCTCGATCAATTTTTTTGACCATTAGCAATTTAAAAATTCTAACCATTATATCCTCGGGTAAAATTTTATAGCCATTAAGATTCTTGTGCAACCATTACCTCTCCTTACTATTTATTAAAACTTCTCTTTCCCTCTTTTTCAAAAATTTCTCTCCTAAATCCAACTGATGAGCAGTTGAAACACTGTGCAACATGTTTTGGACGAGAGTTTTGTAAAATAGTGTGTTGAAAATTTTGTAAAATATTGTATTAAAGATTTCATTATTTAATCAAATTTAGTCAATTTTGCATTTCATATTATCTTTTCTCAAAATTCATTCCTCAAAAGTAGCCAGTGATCACTTTATTCTTGTAAACCCTAAACCCTAAACCCTAAAACCCTAAAACACTAAAACCCTAAACCCCTAAAAACCCAAACCCTAAACCTTAAAATGCAAAACCCTAAACCCTAAACCCTAAAACCCCAAAGCCCTACACCCTAAACACTTAAAACTTTAAGCCCTTAAACCTTTAAACCCTTAAACCTTAAACCCTAAACCTTAAACCCCTAAACCATAAATCTTAAATGCTAAACCTTAAACCCTAAACCCCAAACCCTAAACCTTAAATCCCAAACCCCTAAAACCCCAACCCCTAAACCCCTAAAACCCTAAACCCTAAACCCCAAACTTGAAACCCTAAACCCCAAACCCCAAACCTAAAACCCCAAACCCAAAATCCCAAACCCTAAACCCCTAACCTCTAAACCCCCAAACCCCGAATCCCAAACCATAAACCCCAAACCCCAAACCCCAAAACCTAAACCCTAAACCCTAAACCCCAAAGCCCAAAGCTTAAAGCCCAAAACTGAACCCCTAAACTCTAACCCCTAAATTCTAAACCCTCAACCCTAAACAACCCTAATAAACCTTAAATCGTAAACCCTAAACCTTAAAACATAAATCCTAAAACCCTAAAACCCTAAACCTTAATCCTTAAACCCTAAACCCTAAAACCCTAAACCTTAAAACTCTAAACCTTAAATCTTAAAACCCTAAAACTCTAAAACTCTAAACCCCTTAAATCTTAAACCCTAAACCTTAAACCACAAACCCCAAACCCTAAACCCTAAACCTTAAACCCTAAACCTTAAACCCCTAAACCCTAAACCCTAAATTCTAAACCTTAAACCCCAAACCCCAAACCCTAGACCCAACCCCAAAACCTAAAAACTAAACCCCCAACCCCTAAACCCCAACACCTAAACCCCAAACCCCAAACCCTAAAACTTAAACCCTAAACCCTAAATCCAAAACCACTAAAACCCCAATCCCTAAACCCCTAAAAATATAAACCCTAAACCCAAAACCCCAAACCTAAAACCCCAAACCCAAAATCCCAAACAATAAATCGTAAACCCTAAACCCCTAAACCCCCAAACCCCAAATCCCAAACCACAAATCCAAAGCCTCAAACCCCAAACCCCAAAACCTAAACCCTAAACCCTAAAGGCCAAAGCCCAAAGCTGAAACCCAAACCACTAAACCCTAACCCCTAAATCCTAAACCCTAAACCCTCAACCCTAATAAACCTTAAACCCTAAACCCTAAAACCTTAAAACCCTAAATCTTAAACCTTAATCCCTAAACCCTAAAACCCTAAACCTTAAAACTCTAAACCTTAAATCCTAAAACACTAAAACTCTAAAACTCTAAACCCCTTAAATCTTAAACCCTAAACCTTAAAGCCCAAACCTCAAACTTTAGACCCCAAACCCTAAACATCAAATCCCAAACCTTAAAACCCTAAACAATAAAAAACAAAATTCTAAATCTAAAACTCTAAACCCTAAAATGCCAAAACCCTAAACCCTTAAAATACTAACCCTTAAACCCTAAAAACCTTAAAACCCTAAAGCCTAAA
Source organism: Torreya grandis (assembly GCA_037957365.1). NCBI lineage: Eukaryota > Viridiplantae > Streptophyta > Pinopsida > Cupressales > Taxaceae > Torreya > Torreya grandis. The sequence continues at coordinate 2,848,108 of JARHVA010000739.1, read as the reverse complement.
CCTTAATCCCTAAAATAATAAATCATAAATCCCAACCCCCAACCCTTAAACCTAAAACCCCGAACCCTAAACCCGAACTCTAAAACACTAAACACAAAAAGCATGAACCCTAAACCTTAAGTCCTAAAAATCCTAAACCCTAAACCCAAAATCCTAAATCTTAAACCTAAAACCTAAAATCATATACCCCAAACACTAAACCCTAAAATTTAAAACCCTAAAACCCAAAACCCCAAACCTTAATCCCTAAACCCCTAATCGCTAAACCCTAAAACTTAAATCCAACCCTATAATCCCAAACCTAAACCCTAAATTGTAAATTAATAAATCCCAAACCCTTAAACCCCCAAACCCTAAAACCCCCAACCCTAAACTCTAAACCCCAAAACTAAAAACCCCAAATGAAAAATCCTAAAGCCTAAAACATAAAACACTAAACCCTAAAACGTGAACCTTGAACCTTAAACCCTAAAACTTTAAACCCTAAACCCTAAAACCCAAACCCCAAACCTTAAAACCATAAAAATTTAAACCTAAACCCTAAACCTCAAACTTGAAACTTTGAATCTCAAACATGAAACCCTGATCCCTAAATTGAAACCTCAAACTTGAAACCCAAAACTCTAAAAATGAATCCCTAAACCCAAAACCCCTAAAATACCAAACCCAAAAACCTTAAAATATTAAACCTTGAAACCCTAAAAACCCAAAATTCTAAATTCCCTAACCTAAAACCATGAACCTAAAACCCAAAAACCTAAAAACCCTAAACTCAAAACCCCAAACCCTAAACATAAAACCCTAAAACCTTAAACTCGTAAACCCTTAACCCTAAGGCCTAAACCCCAACCCCAAAACCATAACTCAAATACCAAACCCCAAACCCAAAACGCTTAAACCCCCAAAGCCTTAAACCCTAAAACCCAAACCTCAAATCCCAAACCATAAAACACTTAAAACCCTAACCTAAACCTTAAAACCCAAACCCTAAAACCCTAAATGGTAAAACATAAACCCTAAACCCCAACTCAAATCCTAAAACCCAAACCCCAAAACCCAAAACCCAAATCTAAAATCCAAAACCCTAAAACTCCAAACCTCAAACCCTAAACACAAAACCCCTAAAACCCAAAAAACCTAAAACACAAACCTAAACCCTAATACCTAAAACCTTAAAACTCTTAAACCCCAAACTCAAACCACAAACCTCAAAACCCAAAATTCCAAAACCCAAAATCCTTAAACCCCAAAACCTCTAAACCCTAAACCTCAAACCCCAAACCTTAATATCTCAAATCGTAAAACCCCAAATCCCAAACCCTTAAACCCTAAACCCTAATCCATGTTTAATTATGAAAAATTCAAACAAATATCATAAGAACTAACCACATAACAAAATATAATCATATCTACTTAAATCATAAGGCAAAATCTCATTAATCTAATAAATATAGTAATATATATCTATCATGTATTAAAACTATTTTGGGTAAGAATATATAAGGATAGTCTCAAAAAGGCAAAATTTAGGAGAAGTTATAGGTAGGTAATGGGTGCTTAAAATATACCATTTTTAGGGTCAACATTGGTGTTTGGTATTCTAAAGATATTTAATATCATTTTAGATAAGGAATGCCATATGAACATTTGATGGGAACCACACCCTTTGCACATGTATTTGACATCTCTTTGCAACCATTTCTTTGAACAACCAATGTTAGTTGTTTTATCTCTTGCTCTAAGTGTTCCTCATTAAAAATTATATAAGTCCTTATTTTAAAGGTCTGAATAACACCTTATTTTATATATTATAACAAAGTTCATAGAAAATGCGGTAGATATCTTCATTAACAGAAAATAAAATGAGATGTTAGTAGAACACTCTTTAAAAACCTTACATATTATTTGCATCCAGCACACTAAAATGTTAGAAAAAATGAATCATTAATTCAAACATAGGTTGAGGGTGTTTTTGTAATTTGATAAACATTTCTAAATTTTGTACAAAGATGAAGGCATAGGTTTGAACTGGTCGTAAAAATTCATCCTTAAAATTTTGAAAACAACACATACTATAATATATTGTACATTTTATTTTTTCATAATAATTGGTAAAATTTAGTAATTGTAATCTCTAGTTATACATGTTTATTAATTATCATAAGTTTGGTCCAATATATGCCAAGCTTGGGTTCATAATTATTATATATACTGCATTCTAATGATAAACCATATATTGTAATTTGTAATGGTAAAAAATTAATCATATCGATTCATTTAAAAAAAACTTTTTATTTTATAAATTAAATAGATATATTGATATCAAACCACATAAATTAAGAGAAAAGGTAAGAGTTGATGTTAGATATACATAACAACTAATACCCCTTTTAACTCCCTAAATAACCCCCAATAAATAAATAAATAATAATAATTAATGAAAAGGAAAATATGAATGGTATAGATATATATATATATATATATATATATATATATATATATATATATATATATATATATATATATATATATATTCTTACTCATATTGTCTTAATCACCTCGATACTACATCAAAGTATTATGAAGTTTGGAGTTTGATAGGTTTGTTAGAAATACTAACATACATATTTTAGATAAATATATGTAAACTACATTGAGAGATATCATAATCAAAGTATCTTTATAATTTTAAATTTGTAAAATAAATAGAATGGGACACTTGAAAATGAATTACTTGTTCTGGTTTATATTTTATATGTTACATATATATTTTTACTACATATAACTCCCCTTGACATTTATATATAGAGCCTTTGTATATCATTTATATCAATATCTAGAAGGACTTCGAGTCACTTTAGAAAGTTGTGTTCACTCCAAATTCATGCATAATAAATTACACTCAAGAAACATTTAAGTTTTAAGATTTTTTATATGATATGTCTAATTTAAACGGATTTAAAAAGTGATTTTGTTCAAAATTTTCTATATAAATCATAGTAAAGGATAAAAATATTAAATAGAATACATATGTTTTAATAGTTTAGTGTCTTAAAAATTTCACTATTGAATCAAAAAAATATTTCAACCCAGAGACATAAGCAAGAGATGTTGAACTCCATTATCAATGTCAGATGGTAAAATTGTCTTTGTTTGCATGTTTTAAATTCAATTTTTTTAATTTTTAAATTAATAAAGAATACATGCAATTTCTAAAAATCAACAATTTATGAAAAAAAATTGGTTTAATTGGTGAATGGAAGTTAAAAATCTTGTGATGGTTCCAATCCAATTCGATAACCGAGAACACTTTTGCCAAACAATTTGCAAGTTCTTTTGAGTATTGAGAGAATTTGTTAAGTTTGATAAATTCAAAATCTATAGTTTTTAAACTTCACTTTGAGTTTCTCAGTGTATTTTATGGATCAAATTGGTATCAGAATAGTTAGAAAGCAGGGTTAGCTTCTGATTGTGATTTGACAGTTGCTTTCAGTTTATTGGTTATCAATATCACTTGATTAGATTGTAGTGTGAATTTGTGGAATAAATGTCTTTATAAAAAATCATGGGCAAGTTGTCACATAAAGCTAAGATGGAAGAGCTTGAAGCCATCAATACCTAGATTCAGGATGAGAATGCATTCTTGAGATGCAAGCTCTTAGCTCTTGAAGAGCAAATTGCAAGTTTGAAATTAGAGCTTGAATCTAAGGATGAGCTCTTGATCAAATTGTAGTGTGGTGAGACAAAGAAGGCCATACCTTCTACTTCAGATGTAGAGACTATGACTAAGTGCACTATAAGTTATTAACCAAGTAATTCATCTACTTCTTCTTTCCATTCAGATTTAGATTTAAGTAATGATGCTTTTGGTAGTTTTGAACAACACACTAAGGGTATAGGATCCAAATTTTCGAATAGAATGGGCTTTAATGGAAAATGTCTTCATCGATATGGCCAATAAATTAATAACCCAATACAAGTAGAGCATAGATCTCTTCATGCAGGTTTGGGTTACACTAGTGAGCAGGTGGAAATTGTAAAAACTTCGTCCATGGCTAAAGGAAGACAAGCTTCTAATAGCAAAGGACCGAGGCCACTAGTAGAGCATGTACAATGTAAGAATGAAGGTAGAAGAGGTATTGAGATTCCACCTCTTAGTTCCTACACTAGATCTAGCATTAAATCTTCTTATCCACTTTTTATGCTTAAGAAATTTGGATTTAACATTCAAAAGATGATACAGTCATTTCCTTGCACTTTATTTGGGATGCATAACCACAATGTTGCATTTTTTTAGAAGAGGCATGCTTTTATTAAGCTAATTACAGGTGTTAAGGACCATTCTCGTCATGGCAAAGTGAGAAGAGGTAAAAGGGAGACCTCACCTAAGAAGGTTATATGCACTCATTGCCATATGAGTGGACATCAGATTGATCATTGTTTTAAACTTCAATCATCTTCTCATTTTAGGCATGGTAAAACTAAGATGATTTATCAACCTATTAATAAGGTTAATGAATTTAAATCAATCCATAATGGTGTTAAGGAATCCACTAAGGAAATCAAGTTAACTAGGCAGAAAAATTGATTAAGTGGATTTATAATGCATTTATTTTTCAAAGCATTGTTAAGAATGTTGTTAAGAGAAAGAACAATCTTTGATGATGCATTAGTAGAGCTTGTGAGAACACTTCAAGATAGGTTTATCATTTGAAGTATTTCAATTCTCACTTATGTTGACTAGTTCTACGTTTTGGAATCTCCTATTTATGCTGAGTGAGTTGTCTATAGGACTTGAACTCATTTGATCAGTTGGAGATAATAGCAAAATACATGTTGTAGGTTGAGTTAATTTCATTACAACAATTTCTCATATTTGACTGATATTTTTGGGAATGTATCTATTTTTAGCACATGGATGTATAGATGCATTGTAAGACCTTATGGGCATGTTTGGATGTTAGGCAATATACACTTTGTGTTGTTTACATTTGCTTAGCATATAAGTCCTATCCTAGGGCATTGTATTGCAACATGTCTAAAACATTTATTGTATGTTTTTGACATTAACAAACTTATTTTGCAGTTACATTGGGAATTGTTTTAGTTATTGATAGTTCACCGCTTTACAAGATGTGACATGGGCAGATAGTTTTGGTATGTTGTGATTAGTTTATTGGCAGTTACAAATTCATTTACTCATGCCATGTTATAGGCATTTTTAGTTGAGATGTGAATCATTTACTTTGCCAATGTTTATCTCTTACTATGATTGGGTTCTGTTTGATGTGATGTAGTAGACCAATTATCAATTTTTAGGAGATAATAGACTTTTGGAGACCAAAAGCCTCTTTTGTAGGGAGGTGTGATCTAGAGTTTAGTTTATAAAAAGTTTCCAAGTCATAATGAAACATATTTCACATGGAAGAGCTCATCAAGATATTTTTAACGCTTCTTTTGGATCACAAAATGGAGTTCGAATGCCCAAGTTATAGGTTGCTGAAGTTATTTTACGATAGGCAAAATAAGGAGGTGTCGCAATGTGAATGCGACAAGTGGACCAATCACCCATTAACACATGGCAGTACATTTATGTATGGTCATGAAAAAAAATTAGTTGGTGTTTGGTTTGGTTTCAGACTTTGGTCTTTGACAGGTGGTCATATGGAGAACCATGGGCCCCACTATTGGCTCGTTGGGGGCCCTTAGTGAGGGTCGACACACTCTTTTTAAGGAGGGGTGCCTTGACCTCCTGATTTCATATTACAATGTATTTGACTTTTCTTTTAAATCATTATATTGTGTCCACCGAATTCATGTGAGATAATTGAATTGTAAGTTTTTAAAGGTTGTAATTTTCCTTGGTAATACGTTGTATTTATTATTACCAAGTAAACCCCATACGTCACATGGATAACTAACTTACCATGGACATCCAACTACCTTGCCGAGTTAAGCTCAATAATCTATGCTAACTTTGGAGACCATGTAAAATGTGTGCCTCATCTGAGTCAATACAACTTGTGATTATATTCCAACTAACCATGTCATAAATCATGAGAAATGCCGAGTCTTATGCCAACTTTAGAGATCGAAATGCATGCCACATGGAATGTGAGAAGGGGACATCACACTTACCCATACTAAGTTGGTATACTAAACTAATGAATTAAGCTAAGCTTGGTGCCTTAAGCCCACCAAAAGGGGCATCAACATTGTAAAGGGAAGCTGCCAACCTTTAGAAAGACACAAAATCATTGTGATTTTGTAAATGTGGGACTAAAGTGATAAGCCAAGTGCCCAACAAGGAGGCCGATGACTTGAACCCGTGACCTCCCATGCAAAAGGGATAGGCCTTGACCACTTGAGCTATGGGTTCACAAACAATATAAAAGGCATGAACTTGTATTTGAAGGTAAGCTTCGTAGGACTATGTTTTTTTTTTATTAAGAGGTCAAGAGCTAGATGGAAGCTTGAAGATAGCTTTAGCAAGCGGATTATAATCCAATTTTTGACCTCTATACATAGGGTAAGCCTTTTTATTTATGTTTTATAATTGACAAGAGAATCTTTTTATTATTATTTGGATAGACCAATAGTTTGAGTGAAGGGACAAAAGCAACTTTGGAAAGGGAATGAAGAGTGAGGAAGGATTTCGTGTTGCCGAGCTTGAGTTTATCAACATAGGTGGAATTCTTAGACAGAGATCAGACCTAAGGGGAGTTGTGCAGTGTTTCAAGAAATTTGTAAGCCATTTTTTGCACAAATTTAATAGAAACAATCCTCAATATTGGGCAGACCTGGAGACATAGGCAAGAGATGCCGAACTCTGTTATCAATGTCGAATGGTAAAATTGTCTTTGTTTACATGTTTTAAATTCAATTTTTTTGATTTTAAATTAATCAAGAATACATGAAATTTCTAAAAATTAACAATTTAAGACATTTGATTTAAAACAAAAACTAGTTTAATTGGTGAATGGAAGTTAAAAGTCTTGTGACGGTTCCAATCCAATTCGATAACCGAGAACACTTTTGCCAAATAATTTGCAATTTATTTTGAGTATTGCAAGAATTTTTTAAGTTTGAGAAATTCAAAAATTTTAGTTTTTAAACTTCACTTTGAGTTTATCAGTGTAGTTTACGGATCAGTCACAAACCCCTTCTTGATTTTTTAAAATAGACCCAAACCATTTAGCATAGGTATTGACTCGCCTATTACTCAATTCGTTATTTTAGCCTATTTCTCTAGCAATCACTCTTTGTATTCAATTTTAGTACCTTTTTATTATTTATACAATTAATTTATCATTCTATTTATAAACTTAAGTTTTTAAAACATGTGGATTGATAGCCCCTGAGGAAGCTCTTACTTTTGGGATCTAGCTAACACTAGGCAATCCACCTAGCTATCTATCTAACCAACCATTTGCTTCAGTGTTGTCTGATTTTTAGGTCATCCTCCTAAACCAAAGAATATCTCTTCACATTATTCTTATCAATTCATGCATAACCAAATGGTTTTTCAACCATATCTATATTTAATTTCTTCATTCTTTCTCGAAATATAAGCTGAAATTCACTAAAATAGGACGTCCAATACAAAAATGAAGAATAAAGTGAAGGAACACCATGTTGTGTTCATAAATACGAATAAATTTATCCATAAAAATTATCCATAACATTTGATAGATATCTATGAATTTGGACCCTAATTATAACGAGGGTCTCATCGATCTTCACTAAAAGCTAGAAAAATACCTCTCATCAAATCTCCTCTATATAAAATATAGGCATGATTAAAGGATCATGATCATGAGGACCATCATGCATGGGATACCTAAGAGAATTAATAGGAGTGGAATCTATGGGACATGAAGGATCCATGGATGGGGAAGGGACCATAAATGAAGTAGGATCTATGGGTGAAGAAAATATAGGTGGACAACGGACCACTGATGAAGGAACCACAGGTGGATAAGGGACCACAGGTGGAGGAACCATGAGGGAAGAAGGGGGAACCTTCTTTCATGGGATACCTTTAGGAGGAGGAATAATAGGCATAGGAATAGTCATAAGATGATCCTAGAGGTGTTGTTAGAGGATGTGATAATGATCAGTGTGATGGGTAATGCATTTGTACCACTAATAATATACCTCTCCATATTTTTGAATATACTTAGGTAATAAGTTAGGATGAAGTATAGCCTTGTCTATAAGTTGAGGAAGAGTAGGATGAAAGGTATCAATATATTATCGAAGCTTTTGATAATGGGTGGAGGAATGATTATATGTGTTATGAAAGCAATAGATGGGCTTGTTAGTAGACTTTGTGGGTGTACTAACAAAGGGATTAGAATTATAATTTAGGGATGGTTGGTATTATTTACAATCTCTAATCTAATGACTAGTAATTTTATGAATGTCACAGTATAGCTAATTGGCACATTGGGTGGGTAAATGAGCAATTTGTAGTAAAGGAAGCATGCCATCACCAAGGGGAGGTGGGGATGGTGAAAAAATTGGGTGAGGATCATCTGAAGGAGAAATAAAATCAAAATAAAGAAAAGACTCAGCTAAAGCTAGAGTGGGAATAGGATCCAAACTAGGCTTAGCTAAGAGATGAGCAAGATACATACATAGATTAAGGACAATGGAAAGAATCTCAAGGAGAAGCAGGTTATAGAGATACTGGTATCTAGTGAATTGATAAGGACCAGTGATAACATGATCCATAAGTATTATCCTAAGAGGTTATTCAAAAACTAGATGTGTGTCATGTGAATGCACCATATCTACCATGTGAATAAGATTAATAATGTTAGAATTAGGAACTATATAAGACATAATACAATAATATGAATGGAAAGACTAAAATAAAGAAGAGCAATAACGAATTATCTCAACATCTCTTGCTTGAAAAAAACATTCTAGGAATGGATCATCTAAAGTGTAACCATCATCATAGTTAGGTTTATGAAGATCAATGGTGTAAGTAGGTATGACATTCTCATCAAAGGTTATGTGGTGAATAGAATGTCAAGTCTTAGTTAAGACTATTGGTATATCATTACTTGATGGTTTACAGGAATGTGGCCTCAAATATGATGAAATTTGGGAAATGAAATGAGGAGATAGATTAGAATTTTTATCTTGAGTTTGATCTCATCTAGCTCATCATCATCAAACTCTATAACATTAGGTGGTATGTTCCTGATGATTTCATGGTGACCATGATAACCTCATGTAGAGTTGATAGGAAAATTAAAATGTTGAGATTATTAAAATTTAACACTTGACAAGGGTTCAAGTGTTAGAATTTTGAATACACCATGGCCTTAGAACTGTTTAAAATTTCAAGGGTTAATGTCACCTTAAATATTATATATAGTACCATTATGAGGAAACTTGACACATTGATAGGCAGAAGAAGCAACAACCCTCATGCGATGAGTCCATGGATTTCTAAGCAAGATATTTTAGGAGAGGGTAAAATTAAAGATCATAACTTTCATTCAAAAAATGACAAACGAGATGGTAATAAGGAGCCACACACAAGATAAAGGAGGCATTTTCTTATGATCATAACCTTGACATGTGTTACTTGTGGACTTAAGATTAGACTCAGAGTATCCAATGGTTTTAATAAAGTTAATAAAGACAACACAAATGCCTAAACCTTGGTAAATCAAAGCACACTTGACTTTAATATCACTGATTTGAATTCTTATAAAGAGGGGAGGATCATCTACATGAATCAAGATATCATCTAGGATCATAGAAATAATATGAAATTTGAGAGAGAGAGAGAGAGAGAGAGAGAGATAAATGTCCATTATTTCATCAACATGTATAGACGTCTCTTTGCATTTTTGTAAGATGTTATCTTTTGACCAATAAAAAGTGTCTTCACATCTTGTTAGGGGAGGATGGGGGATATTAATTTCAAAGAGGAGTTGTATAAGGTGGTTATGATGATGCAGATAATTCAACATGAGTTAGAGAAATGAAATTTGAGATGGGAGATTGGTAAGCTCCGTGATAGTGTCCCATTCATCATAACCCATGGGTGGACTACTAAATATATGTGCGTAATGTTGGATAAGATCCTTGGAGTAAGTATTATAAATGTATGTAAATTTATGTTGATAAGAAGTGGTGACTTTATTTTGGAGACAAATTAGTTGATTGTCTTGAGAGGATGGGGTAGTTGATTTAGGTTTGTCTTGTGATAGATTTGAAGAAGTGGTATTATAAGGTTGAATGATGTTTTCGATGGGTAAAGAGGTTGGAGAAATTTTTTAAATAGTATGAGAGGTGTTATCCAATAGAGGTGTTGGAATTTTTTCTTCAAAAGAGATAAGGTCTACTTGTCCCAACTATATTAGGTGAGTTGGAGAAGAATATTGGATAACATGGAAAGTATTAGATGATTGGTGTGTGTGTGTAGGATGAGAATCAATGAAATCAACTACCCTTCACATATTAGTCAAATTTATCACATTATCTTTAGGATTTTGGTCTATAAGACTTTTAACATTATTGGTGAAAGGGGTAGTCTTGTTATTATTGTCTTGATGATTTAGAAGAGGATCTTTGTAAATGACTAGATGAACATTAGCATAATTCAAAGATTGATTTTTATTTTGTGTCTCATAAGCTTTGAATTCAATGTCATAGGATTTTTTATATTTACAAATGAGGGAATCATGATCAAAATTTGGACCAAGGAATAAATCCATAGCTAAGTTACGTAATTGCCTTCAAGTTTCATGAGAGTGACCCCAACTAACATGAAACCAACAGAATTTATTTGGATCATATCATGATTTCATGGGGCAAGTGGGATCAAGATCTCATGGAAGAGGCCTTGGTAGATGATTTTGGAGTTCCACTAAGGATAATGGATTATGAACATTGATGTTGTTTATTTGAGAAAATTGAGGATTAGGGGTGTGGTTTAAAGGGGAAGCTTACTCTGGAATAGGGTTGGGAATAATAGCTTGGATATTATGAATGTTATCATAGAAATTAGTGACACCATCATTAGTAATATGATGATTTTTATTTTTAATGAGCATGTGGGTACCCACAAGAGGTTGGGATGGCTCAAATTGATCTATGAGAAAATCTTGGCATTTGACTTGGTTAAGGGCCTCTTTTATAGTTCATGAAGAGAGAGTCCTAACCAGATATTACAACTTGGGATAAAGAGAGTTGATCAATAAAGGAAATAGGTTATCATCTTCCATGTTGTGTTCACACTTATTAGATAATGTCTTCCACCATTTGTTGAAATCTTATGTGGTTTTATTCTTAAGTTGTTTGCAATTGATAAAATGAGCCAAGGTATTCTCAGGGAGGTCACTAATTTTAAATTTTTGTACTAGAGCGTTAAGTAGATCTTCCAAACTAGTGATATAATGGGACTTGAGTTGATTATACCAATGTAAATCATCTATAGATAGGGTTTTTGTTAAGATTTTGGTAGCATTAAAAGTGTTTAACTTGACCCAATATTTTTATAGATTGCCAAACATTTTTAAATATAAGGTAGGATCAGTTATCCCAGTGTAAGTAATGGTAGGGGTGATACCTCCTATATCTATGTTGTCAATTTGAGGTGTAAGAGGTTATTTTTTAAGATGTTTAATCATTTTATGAACAAGAGGTGTTTAGGTAATGAGGTTTTCATGGGAATCCCTAAGCGGGGTTGGGGGGAATTTTTATTTTTCCCTCCTCATAAAACCTATTGAGGTTTATTTTGGAGGTGTATAAAGTGATTTTGCATTTGCATCATTTGTTTAGAATTATTATCTTGGAAATCATTCATTTGGTTAAGAATTTGAAATAAAAGTTTATGGGTTTGAGTGGTGTTTTTATTAGCATGTCTGGCATGTGAAGCATTAGCATTGGTATTAGTGGCTTGGGTGCCACTTTGAGTAGTGGCATGTGTGGCACTAGTAGCTTGAGAAGCATTGGTATAAAAGGAGGCACTAGTGGCATGATTAGCATGTGTTTTGAAAGATGCATTAGTAGAAGGATTAGAATAAAAATAATCACTAGTGTCATTATTACCATTGGTAGAAAATGATGCACTAGTGGAGTTATTGAGAAGGGTGGATCTTGGAAAAGGCCCACTAGATGTTGAACCTACCATGTTATCAGAGATACTTGGCATAGAGGTAGAATAAATCAAGGAAGAAGAGGTCATAGTATGATTAAAAATAGAAGGAAGAGGTTGAGAAACAAAAAATATATCACCCCCCAAATCCATGTGAGAATATGGGGGAAGGTGAATGGGGTTCTTCTTATTGACCACGTATCATAAGGTTGTAAATAGTGGAAGAGTCTTTTCCTCAATGTTGAGAAAATTCATTAATAAAGAAAAGAATTTTTAGAGTATACTCAATTCACATTGATCTTCTAAGGAGTAAAAAGGGTTACGATCTGAAGAGGTATGAGAAGGAGTCTCATAATTTATAGTGCAAATGGCCACATGTACATTAATTTCATCTAAAATGGAAACCATAAGATATTTATGGGGAAACCTATAAGAATTGGTAAAGTTAATTATATTTGTTGAGTTCAAATCTATGTTGTCTTCAAATATGAAATTCATGATGAAAGAGAGGTTAAGAAGGAGGATCATGATGCAAAGACAAAGTCAAAAAATAGGATACGTCTTCGAATCAATCAACTATATTTTGTAACCCAGGGAAGAAAATAAATAGATAAGAATACATAGTCATTCAGTTTGACAATATATCATAGATAGGAAATATAAACAAGTTAATAAGGATACATAGTTATGCAGGTCAATTATGTAATATTAAGCAAAGAACTGAATAGGGGGATAAGAATACACAATCATACAAGTCAACTATATACTTTTGGCAGGAAGTTAAAACATAGTCTAAGAGAATATATCAACCAAGATGATAGTGTTCTAAAATAAGGAAAAAATTTGCAAGATGATCTGAAGAAAAAATGATTTTAAACACATAAATAATTGGATTGATGTGATTGATCCAATTAGGTCACACAACACAAATCTTTCACCAATGTTGGCTAATGCAAGTTTTGTAATATACCACATAATGATCAAAGAGCAAGCAATCAACTAAAAATTAAATGATAACTAATTAGTCACCATAAGTGTTATTATATTATTATAAATTTTGATTTTAATGTGATAGGAAAGTTGGCTAAAATAGAGAATTAGAAAGAAATCTAAAGTTTGTTTTAGGACGTGTGAACTGAAAGGGATTTGTATTGGTAATGGTATTGGCTTAGTATTGCAGTCTACCCCCTCACTTCATAATCCCATAGCAATAAGGGTGTCAGGATATTTTCCAATACATACCATTAGCCATGTATTTATACTTGGCTAGAAAACCAAGTTGGCTTCCCCCTTGGTGATGAAATCCAAGTAGGTAGGCATTAGGAAGACAAATATTTAATGATTTTTTAATGTAAAGTGGTTTAGTAGTGTGTAAAAAAGAGTAAAATAGTGTATCTAGAATGGTAATTTGAAAAACCATCTATTTAGACTATGTTAGTTACTCTAAGCATGCAAATAACTAAAAAGAAAATGTGAATTAATTACTAGAAAATAGATGTTAATTCCTTGATTGAGAATAGTACAGAGCCAATTCAAGTGACACTATATGCAAATATTATATAACAAATTAAAATGGGTAATTTTTATTTTACACAATTAAGGTCTTTAAGAACATATTCGAATAGGTTGACTATGTCTCTCATATAAAGATAGACTATAGAACTAAGTCGACCAAGTCGACCTAGTTAGTTGTAAGGTTGTAATTTTGAAGATTGTCAACTTGTGAAAAATAGTACTAAAATAAGAACTAAGATGGTAGAGAGAGATGATAAAGGAACCTTGGTGGTCTGTAATATGATTTAGATTAAAAAACTTTATGTTGTAGTTCCACAGTTGTTGCTTTCAAATTCTAAAAAGTGGGTTGATTGGTTCAACCAAGTTCTATAAAACCATGTGGGTTGAAGAAGAATAACTAACAGAGTTGAGTTGTTCAATAGTGTTTGTTGACCTATATGTTGGCAAAAGAAAATAGAAGATAGATTAAACCTTTTTGACTATGTATACTAATATATAACTAAAGAAGAATATTGTGTCAAACTACTTGATCTAATAACCTGTAATTGATGAAGAATTGCATAGATATAATAGCATTGTTTTGAAGTGACTATGTTAAACTTGTACATAAAAAGCTGTAACTATATTGACTGGTTTGATACATTACTACAAATATAGAGAAATATAAATGAAGACAAAAATTATGACATGAAAGAAAGCTTGCAAGGTTTAGATTCATGTTAGGTTCACTAGAATGTATGCAAATGGAAATGTAAACAATCTGTAAATAAATCCTAGCTCAGAGAAGATAAATCCTACTTGCAATTTCAATTATTGATAAATTAGATATTCAGGGTTATGACCAAGATGGATTTGTTAGACCTATCTAAGGGATCTCTTACTACAATAATATCACTAAGAAGGGTTCTAAATCCTCCAATCAAGGAAAACTATGCAATAACCCTAACTAGGTCCTATGTTTCTATATTCACTAATGTACAAATGATAAAAAAGAAACTAAATCTAATCTAGTGTTTACCAAAGCTTGTGGCATAAAGTTGTGGTAATAAACATAAAAATTAAGACATATACTCATGTCAATATATACATAATCCTAATGCATGGGAGAGAAGTACAAATGCAAATCTACCTAGTATTACAAAGGAGGAACAAAGTTAGGAATACTTACCTTTGAATATGAACCCATCAAGCCTCAATCTCTCCCTTGGCCATGGTGCTTTGCAAGAGGTTGTTGTGGTATGTAAGGATGACAGGGATAAATTTGCTCTAGGATACATAACTTATCAATGCATCTAAAATACTTCTTCATAAGACAATATTCATATCCCCAAATAAAGTATGAAACCTTAAGCTATGCTTTTGAATTATAATGGTGGATAAGTAGATGCACAATATATATCTCTTCTTATTCTCTTCTCTTCCTAATAAATGATGAAATGAATATTTTTATATAGCTTAATCTAACCCTAATACTTCCAAAATTTTATCCAATAGGTTCATCCCAATCAAATTTATATCATTATTGACAAAAGAAAATTAGCTCTCAGTCTAGGTTGGCCAGGGGTTGACCTAGACCCTCAATGAGTTTTGTCACTTAGATTATAAGGTTGATGGGGCCGACAGTGTATCATAAACCATAAAAAAAGAAGTAGGCTAGGAAATGGCTAATGGAGGTGGAAAAAGAATAGAGGAGGGTTAAAAATAGGAGGAAAAGCTTAGGGAAATGTTTTTAGGAGATGGTTGTGTAGATAACAAGTGGTAGTAAAGGGGAAAAAATCCTAATGTACACCAAATTTTAGATTCAAGAAATATTACTAAACTTAGTAATAAAAAACCTAAAATTCAATGACACCAATAAGAATGGATAAAAGAGGGAAATAAGAATAATAAGAACGTGCTCACCATCATTTTTACCTCATTATGACTCTACTCCAGGATTTGTAATGGGATTGTTTGATGTCCAAAATTTAAATATGTTGAATTGCTTACTAAGTCTTGGCAATGGCTCCCAATGATTGTATGAGATTGATAATGTCTTGGATGAGTGATAAAGAAATTTTATGGATGCAAGATAGTATAAATATGATGGCTTGAGGTATTTTTAAGTTGGCTTGGCCATGGCCCAAGCATGGTTTTTTATAGGTTAAAGAGGGAATTTTAGGGAATTTAAAATCATTTAGAAGTCTTTAGTTCAAAGACTTCTAGAATTTTGTAGGAACTTCCCTAGTTATAGAGGTTTTTAAATTATCTTAGGGGATTATATGGGAGTTAATAAGGTTTTAGATTCATATAAAAGTAGGAATGGCTAGGGTGGTAGGGTATCTAGGGTGGTAGTTGAATAAAAAGGAATTTTAAATTCGCTAGTTAGCTTAGGGGATAGGTTATTAGATAATATGCTATATTAGGGGTTTAATGAGGGAATTAATTAGTTTTATGATGGGATAAAGGTTTATAATATATAGTAATGGGATGGGGATAGTTAGGCTTATTAATTAGTTTTATCTAAGAAATATAGAAATTAGTATAATTAATATAATTAGCAAGGTGATCATAATTTAGTGCATACATTTTGCTCCTCTTTGAAAGGGTATTATGAGTGAAATAAAATTGAAGGAGTAATGTATTTTCAAATAAAAACCATAATATTAGACATTGTCATATGTTAATGAGATATTATACCCCCTCGAAAGAGCATACGAGGAGAGAACAATGCTAATGGTCACTCAAATAAAAATCTTGGGTGGGATAAGACTAGGATATTAATAGGGTTAGGATGCCCTAATGGATAATTTAAATTCCCCAAGAGTGAAGGGGATAGATAGAGTAGCTTAGGTTATGGGTTTTAGACAAATGATGAATGTCTAGAAGGTGTCTTGATTGATAGCATAAAATTGATTAAAATAGGATGGGTTCAAGCTAGTGATAAATCTCGTAGCAATGACACATGCTAGGGAAAGTTTGAAAAAGGGGTAATAGTGATTATGAGTGTTGATTGGTGATAAAGAGATAATTTTTGTAAGATTTGGGGCTTTAAAATGATGAGTGATTATTGAGTGACTAGTTTGAGGATGGGATGTTGATGAGGGATGAATGGTGGCTGAGCTATTCATGGGTACAAAAGTGAGACCAAGTGTTGCCTACATAGTTTGAAAAGACCTTGGGTTGATCTAGTTCTACTGTAAGATAAGGTGGATGATAAGGGGTTAGACATTTTTTGCCCTAGATGATGTTAAAATATGATTAAAAATGATTAGATTGGGATAATTAGTTAATTGGGTAATATTAGGGTCAGTTAGTGTTGGAAATGGGTTATTAAGGGTGTATGAGGATGGG
Source organism: Torreya grandis (assembly GCA_037957365.1). Taxonomy (NCBI): domain Eukaryota; kingdom Viridiplantae; phylum Streptophyta; class Pinopsida; order Cupressales; family Taxaceae; genus Torreya; species Torreya grandis. The sequence goes on along the minus strand of JARHVA010000739.1, from coordinate 2,831,136 downwards.
TTCATATAAGACAAAAGAAGCAAAGTGGGGTCATTTGCACTTTTGTCTTCTTGTGATTTGAGCTCTGAGATGAAACCATGAACCAGTTACACTGAGCTTCCCATTAGGGTGAGAGGGTTTGAGAGCACCAAAAAGAGGTTGATGTTGGACCTATGGTGAGTAAAAAACCCCTATCTCAGTCATTTTGTGAACTTTTGTTAGTTTTTGTGAATTTTGAGATGGATTTTGGTAGAAAAAGACATCATTAAACTCATCCTAACAATACCCTGATAGTCGATAATGTTTATGGTCATGATGTTGTCATTGTAAGTTATGGTTTTGGGGGATCAAGCTATGGTATTACAATATTATAGGTTTATAGTTACAATATTTCAATACCATAATAGCAGAATCATGATATTGTAATATCACAACTGTGGTAGTCACAATTTTGCAATACCACTAATATCAAGTAGCAATTTTGTTAGTAGTTAGAAAAATAGATAAGTGTTAGGTTGAAAGAGTTATTTTGGATTATGTAGGATGTTAGGGTAGTTAGGTAGCTAGGTAGGTTGGGTAATTTAGATGGATAGGGTGGTGGATGTTAGGAGTAGAGTAATTAGGTTAAGTGAATGTTAGTGTTTAAGTTTATGAGGATGCAAGGTACTTTGTGTAGTGTTAGTGAGATAGGGGTTAAAATATGATGATAGGGTTAATAAGGTAAGGATAGGGGGGTTTATATGGTTTAGATAGGTGATAGAGATGTAAGGGTTAGGGATTATCTAGGGCTATAAGGGTCTTGGATAGATAGGATAGATGGGTTAGGATAAGTATTTTGATGATGGAGATGGTGATAAGTGGATAGTGATTGGCACAGGAGGATCTAGGTGTGATGGCATCATGATTAAAACATCTATAAGTGTTTCATGAAATGCATCAATTAATGATAGTAGAGTTAGGGGTACTTGAGTTGATTGGTTTAGATGATGTAGCAATGATGCATATGATACGTATTGATCAAGATTTGATCATAACATTGGTGGAGCATTGGCATTCAAAGACTAAATATTTCCATTTCATTACCAGGGAGATGATAGTTACTTTAGATAATGTGTATATGATTTTCCATCTACCCATATGTGGATACAAGATATACTATTAGTCATGTACATTAATGTAGACATTATAGTGCCTAGGGGATGATTATAGGTGGGGATGTGAATAGATATAGTGATATTGATAGGTTTTTACATGAGGAGATGTTTGATAAAATGACACTGGTGGTGACGTCTCTTGCTACCAACATTCTCATACCAGATAAGAGCAGTCAGTATTAGTGAACATGGTTCAAGATCATTGGGTTTTTACCTAGGGGCCTATTGTCTTAGCATATTTATATAGAGAGATCCATCTAGGAGTTTATATAGGAGTGGCTAGTTTTGGGCCATTATTACTACTATAGATCTAGAGTTGGGATCACATTGGTATCCAACAACCATTAAGGAAATGAGTAATGTATGAGCATAAGCAATCGATGGTCTTTGGTTGGTGTGTACTATTAGGAGTAAAACTAGGACATGATGATAAGATGAGATTTTATAGAGAGGCATTTGATAGTTTACACCCTAAGCTTATCACATGGATGTCATATTGAGGTCTTTGATTTGTATGGGATGACAAGGTAGTTATTCAATAAAAGCTCATAGAGTGTTACTTGATGGGATGATGAGACTTGATCATTAAGAGATATCACCCGAATCATATGCAATGTCAGTTTGTCTTCATCTAGGATGTATCAAGATTAGAGCATTTATTTTCTCATAGTGAGTGGGAGAGGTCATAGTGGGGGAGGCTAGTAGATAGGGTGGATGCCCATATAGATTACAATAGTGTTTCCTTAATTTAGTGGGATTTTTATACTCATATTCCTAATCTTGGTGTGATAGTGTCCTATACAACATGATGGTAACTTAGGATACTAATCAATTTGACATGACCCAGGGTTGTGGTTAGGCAAGTCATTATGAGGATGGTTCTATAAGCTTAATCCTAGTTAAGATGGACGTAGAAGGTGCCAACATGGGATAGACATGATGGAGGTGATGGGTATGATGGTGTAGATGGTCAAGATGTTATGAATGTGGATGGAGGGGATGGGGCTCAAGCAATGGTAGTAGGGTAGATTGGGCCTCAAGCCTAGGTATAAGTATAGGGACCAATTCAACCATAGGTATAGGCTAGTATGTAGGTAAGTGATAGTAGTGGAGGAGGTCCTTCTTGGTCACCTTTGTCATAGGATGAGTAATCCTAGCTTACCCAGATATAAGGTGAGATACAAACATTGATATCAAATATTATAGGGCTCATATGGGAGTGAAACCAGATATAGGCCCAATTTTAGAGTGTGATATCTCAAAGGGATGGTTAGATCAGATATAGGGGTAGGTGACTGTATTATAGGCTTAGGTAGCATAAAAGGATAGATAGTTATCCTAGGTATAGGGTCAAGTTACTAGCATTCAGAGACATGTGATAGCTTTATAGGCATAGGTGGTACAGTGGGATGGGTAGCTTACCTAGGCCTAGGCACATATTACCAGTTTATAGAGCTAGATTTAGATTAGAGACACCTAGATTGTAGGGTTTTAAGGTTAGGTGGTGTAGATGTATGATCTAGATTTCAATTTAGAAAAAGTTTCCAAGTCATGATGAAACTAATTGCATATCATATATCTCATCAAGAGATTTCTAGTGCTTTTTGTGGTTTGCAAAATGGACATTGTATGCTCAAGATATAGCTTACTGAAGTATTCTTGTGACAGGTGAATAATGAGTGTCAAAAAGTAACATGGCATTGTTAAAATATGCCAAGTTGTCCAATAATCATTTGACACATGGAAATATGAATTTGTGCAAAAAAATATTGGTTTGGTGTTTGGTTTGTTGATAGCCTCCGGTCTTTGACAAGCGGTCATATGAGGATCTATGGGCCCCATTACTTGCTCATTTGGGGCCCTCAATGAGGGTCGACACACTCTTGTGGAGGGGTGACTTGGCCTCCTATCCTTCATATGTTATTATATGCAACATTGTATTTAAATCCTTACTATGCCTTGTATTTCCTGCATGTGGGATTAATGTCTAAGCATTGTAAACTATACATTTACATTTTTTTTTAAACCTATATTTTGTACCCACCGGATGCATGTGGGAAAATTTAATTAAGTGTTTTAAATAGCTTATAATTTTTCCTTGGTAATACTTTGTAATTACCAAGAAATCCCCATTAATCCACATGGAGAACCAACACTTACCACAAAGGCCCTGCCAGCTCATATTTTTGAGTCAATACATTGCCACCATTGGTTCACAACTGAAGGGACCAGATGCCAAGTCCACCATGCCATGTCCAAGTATCATGATCGGTCTCCAAGATTGGCTTGAGGCCCCAATTTTGAAATGGCCCAGACAAAAATGCATGTGGCGTGACTGAAGCCACAACCATCTATCCTCATCTTAGGCTATATTAAGCCTATTCTATCATATTCTTCGATGAATGTGGGATAAAGGATGTGGCTAAGCTCAAAAGACTAGGCAACAGTTGGAATAAAAGACTTGTTAAAGCATGGTGACCTTCCCCACCCATCAATATCACATGATTATATTGTAGTGTGTAGTTGTGGAATCAGTGTATTTGTAGGAAACCATAGGCAAGTTATCACATAAAGCCAAGATGGAAGAGCTTGAAAGCATCAATACCCAGATCTAGGAAGATAATGCTTTCTTGAGAGCTCAATTGTACTCCCTGGATGAGGAGATTGCAAGTTTTAAATTAGAGCTTGAATCTAAGGATGAGCTCTTGATCACATTGTAGTGTGGTGAACCAAAGATGGCCATACCTTCTACTTCAAATGCAGAAACTATGACTGAATGCACTGTAAGTTATTCACCAAGTAATTCATCTTCTTTTGATTTAGATTCAGATTCAAGTAATGATGCTTTTGGTATTTTTTAAAAACACACTAAGGGTATAGGATCCAAATTATTGATGAAAATGGGCTTTAATAGAAGAGGTCTTGGTCGAGGCAGCCAAGGAATTACTAACCCAATACAGGTGGAGTATAGATATCCTCATACAAGTTTGGGTTACACTAGTGATCAGGTGGATATTAGAGAAACTTCCTCCACAGCTAAAGGAAGACAAGCTTCTAATAGCAAAGGTCCAAATACACTAGTAGAGAATGTGTAGTATAAGAGAATAGGTAGATGAGGTATTGAGATTCCACCTCCTAGTTCCTACACTAGAGTTAGCACTAAATCTTCTGATCCACTTTTTATGTTTAAGAAATTTGGATTTAACATTCAAAAGATGATGCAATCATTCCCTTGCACTTTTTGTGGGATGCATAACCACAATGTTGCATTTTGTTAGAAGAGACATGCTTTGATTAAACCGATTGCAAGTGTTAAAGAACATTCTCATCATGGCAAAGTGAGAAGAGGTAAAAGGGAGACCTCACCTAAGAAGGTTTTATGCACTCATTGCCATATGAGTGGACATCAGATTGATCATTGTTTTAAACTTCAATCATCTTCTCATTCTAAACATGGTAAAACTAAGATGATTTATCAGCCTATAAATAAGGTCAATTAAGTTAAATCAATCCATAATGATGTTAAGGAATCCACTAAGGAAATCAAGTTAACTAGGCAAAAAAATTGATTAAGTGGATTAATAATGCACTTGTTTGTCAAAGCATTGTTAAGGAAAATAACAAGCTTTGATGATGCATTAGTAGAGTTTTTTAGAACACTTCGAGACAGGTTTATCATTCGAAGTATTTCAATTATCACCTTAATGTTGAATAGCTCTATGTTTTAGAATCTCCTATTTATGATGAGTGAGTTATCTGTAGGACTTTAACTCATTTGATCAATTGGAGATAATATTAGAATGCATGTTGTGGGTTGAGTTAATTTCCTTACAACACTTTCTCATATTTAACTGCTATTTTTAGAATATATCTATTTTTGGCATATAGATGCATTGTAAGACCCTATGGGCATGTTTGGATGTTAGGCAATATACACTTTGTGTCGTTTGCATTTGCTTAGCATATAAGTCCCATAGTAGGGCATTGTATTGCAACATGTCTACAACATTTATTGTATGTTGTCAGCATTAACAAACTTTTTTTGCAGTTACATTAGGAATTGTTTCAATTTATTGACAGTTCACTGCTTTACATGATGTGACATGGACATACAGTTTTGGTATGTTGTGATCAGTTTATTGGTAGTTACAAATTTATTTACTCATGCCATATCAATCAGTTTTGAATCATTTATTTTTCCAATGTTTATCTCTTGCTATGATTGGGTTCTGTTTGATGTGATGCAGTAGACCAGTTATCAATTTTCAGGAGATAGTAGACTTTTAGAGACCAAAAGCCTCTTTTGTAGGGAGGTGTGATCTAGAGTTTAGTTTAGAAAAAGTTTCCAAGTCATGATGAAACCAATTTCATAGTGTATAGATCATCAATAGCTTTCTAGTGCTTTTTGCAGTTTGCAAAATGGACACTATATGCTCAAGATATAGCTTGCTGAAGTATTCTTGCGACAGGTGAATAACGAGTGTCAAAAAGTGGCGTGGCATTGTTCAAATATGCCAAGTGGTCCAATAATCATTTGACGTGTCAATATGAATTTTTTCAAACAAATATTGGTTTGGTGTTTGGTTTGTTGATAGCCTCCAGTCTTTGACAGGTGGTCATATGAGGATCTGTGGGCCCTGTTATTTGTTCATTGGGGTCCCTCAGCGAGGGTCAATACACTCTTGTGGAGGGGTGCCTTGGCCTCCTATTCTTCATATGTTATTATATGTAACATTGTATTTAAATCCTTATTATGCCTTGTATTTACTACATGTGGGATTAATGTCTAAGCATTGTAAACTATACATTGCATTATAACCAAGCATCAAGTATGGAGTCAAATTCCAACATAACCGACCAAGGGTCGAGAGGGAATGGATGAGCCCCATTACACCACATGGGAGAACCCATAATTTCCATGCCTTCTAACCACTTTATCAATTCATTGAGATATATGCCCAGTTTGGAGAGACCATGAGAAATGTGTGCCACATCTACCAAGTTATACAGCTGAGTCATCAACCTCAAGATTGGAGACATCTACCACATCTTATGCCATGGGAAGAGGACATCGATTAACATTTTATACATTGGTACACTAAACTAACAACCCATGCTGTGTTAATCACCTCAAGCCCACCAAAAAGGGCGTCGGCATTGGTAAAGCTGGCCGTCTCACTTTAAAAATTCATAAAGTTGTTTTAGATTTACAAATGTGGGACTAAAAGATAAGTCAATCACCCAAATAGAAGGGAAGAGACTTGAACCATAGACCTACCAAGTAAAAAGGATAGGCCTTAATCACTTGAGCTATGGGTTCACAAACAATATATAAGCTACGAACTTGTATTTGAATTTAAGCTTCTAGTTGACTGTGTATAGGAGAATTATAGACCCGCTTACAGTATTTGGTCATTATGGAGCCCTTAGAGGCCGAACCAGAGCTCGGAGAAAACTAAAAACTTGTTTATAATTATGATATGATCTGTGTAGTATATTCATTTTCCCATTTTGGATAATTTTTGACATCATTTTTATCTATGGAAGTTTCTAATTTTGATTTGGAGAAGCCTCTACATGTGATTCAGGAAGGTGAAGGACATGCTGAGTCAGCCAAGGTCTTTCTAAGGTTTGATCACTATTATTGTAGAGAGATATGATCTTTTGTTGTTTGTAAGTATTATTTTGGCTTGAAAATTTAGCAACATTAATGGATCTTGAGGATGTAGGAATTTTGAACCCTGTAAACAATTTTTGTGTTTTGATCTTTGAATTCATTTTTGCATTTTAGTTTCAATTAATTTGTAGATTATAATTTCAGATTTTAATCAAAATGCAAAATTTAATCATTTGATCATTTACAAGAAATTGATTAAATCAGGAATTTGGAAAATCTGATGGTTTCAATGGATAATTGATGTGAACTTTCAATTCACCTTTATTTCAGTTTTGAAACTTGATTTGAATCAAATTTTAATCACTCCAACATTATAAAGTTGAGAAATTTCTACATCCAATTTTGTTTCATTTAAGGAATTGAGTGATTATCAGATCTTAGTAAATGTCATTTATAAAAATTAGTGAAGTTCTTACTGGTGTTTACGGATCAATGTAGGGACATATTCATTCTTTGATAGGTCAGGTGGAGGTGTTTGAGAGGGCCAGGGATGAAACTAGTCAAGTGATGTAATATCAGGGTATGATGGATGTGATGAGGAACATTGTGTTACTTGTTGTCCCCCAAAAGTATCAGTCTTTTTTGGGACAACATTTGAACTATTTTGGTCCTACAGACCAAAATTGTATCTTCCATTTTCAAATATTTGTCTTAAACATTCAGATTCCTCATTTTCAAATCTTCTCAGAAAATCTACAGACTTTGCAAGTCAAGTTCAATGGATTTTACATGTTGATTTCTACGGACTTTGTATCTTCAATTTCTATAAGCAGGTTCATTTATACAGGTTCAAAGATTTCTACAGGCTATTTCAGTCAAAAGAATTGGTTTTCAATGCTTGGTAATTTTCTAAAATTAGTTCAGAGCTTCAGTTCAATCAAAAATCTTCATCGGCAAACATCTGAGTGCAAAAAGAGACTTGAACCACTGAACCGTTGAACCATTGAACCACTTTGGTTCAAAGGTTCAACGGGTCCAAAGTTCAACAAGTTCAATGTCTTTGGCAAGAGTTAAGTGCTTCATCAAGGTTCAAAGTTCAATCGCTTCAATTAGTTCATCAGCTTCAAGGACACTTGGCCAAATCAAGGTAGCTTGAACCATTGAACCGTTGAACCATTGAACCACTTTGGTTTAAAGGTTCAACAGGTTCAAAGTTCAATGACAGGTTTAACCAAAGGAACAATTCAATGGATCAGTTCAATCAAGTGGTTCAACTCTTTATTTCATTTAGTTGGTTCATTCTTTCAATTCATCCTTTGGTTCAACGTCTACAGGTTCAACAACAGGTTCAAAGACATTTTTCAAAGTTTTATATGAACCGTTGAACCAAAACTTAGTTCAATGTCTTGGTTCAATGAATAGGTTCAACATCAGGTCCATTCACTTGGTTCAACCACTTGGCTCATTGGATGGTTCATCGGCTTTTGGTTCAAAGGGGCTCGGCACGCTTCATTGAACCATTGAACCAGTTCAATCGATTGGTTCAATGTCAAAGTTCAAAGGGATAGTTCAATACAAAATAAAGAGACTTCTTGAAGGACAAGTTCCCTTGTGGAGGATACTTAATCCATAAAATCACCTTTCTAAAGGATCATTTTTCAAGTAAGCCGAAAGGTATTTCTTTCACAATGTTTAAGGCACATTTAAAATTGGCTAAGGAATTGGCTAAGGAATTCCTTCAGATAAAAAGTCCAAAAATAATTCTAAGAAAATGTAGGCAAAGTCTGAAGACCAGTCAAAGACTTCATGGAACAAATTTCTATGGACTTTTGTCCACAAGAATTTTCCTCGAGCAAATTGTTCGCGGGGATTTTCCTTGGGAAAAGTGTTCACAGAAATTACCCACGGTAGAAAACACCCAGGGAAAATGTCCACAGGGAATGTTCACAGGAGAAAGCTCATGGAAATATTTGTCTGCGGGAATTATCCATGGGAGAAAGCCCAGGGATTTGCCTGTGGGGACTGTCAAGGCAAAGGGCCGTCGAAGGACCCCGAAGGGTAGGTACCCTTGTGGGGGACTCTCAGCGGCCAAAGTAAAGGGCCCTTTCTGACCCATTCAATGATCACTTCTTAAGGCCTAAAAGGGTAAAGTCAAAAGCCAAAATAAGACCAAGGGGTGATGCCCCCAAAGATGTCAAATTTAGGATAGTGAACTAGCTGTTAAGATCACATTGACGGGCATGTAAACGTCAATTTTAAAGAAAGTGAAATAACTGTTGATCCTTTGAATTTACAAACCCAAATGCATTCCCAAAATTCAAGACCAAAACCAGCTAAAATCAAGGAAAAATAGAACAATGGATGAATCCAGGGCCGGATTCAATTAATCTAGAAAGGAGGAATGATGAAGACAAGATTAGACCACTAGGTAGACATTGAAAGTTGTACTATTTCAATTGCACGGCTTGTTTATCTACATTGAGAAGATCAAATGGGTAAAATGCCCCAAATTTTCAGCTTGTCTTCCTAACAGTTCCCAATGCATCATGATGTATTACTGTTCCCGACTCCTTGAAGTGGCTATATAAGGGACTTTCTTTCATTGTAAAAGATATCTTCTTTTTGACAATCTAAACGAAACTCTGCCTAAATTGAGAGGCATCATTGAGAATTTGTGCTCAGTCTATTGATCATATTTTGTTAATGAAAGCAAGGGATTTTTTCAGACTTTGTGCTATGATATATGTTTTGTTTCATTAATATTATAAGCAGGATTAGTAAAATTAGTCAAGAAGGTGTCCTGAAGAATCAACTGTGGAGAGACTTTGTGCTCCCATAAGCTGCCTTCAGTGTGTTTTCTTTATATTGCTGTGTAAAAGACTTTGAGAATACTTTGAGCTTTCATTGCCCTTTGTATATCACTCTTGAGTATTTTAGGTGCAGGCTTTGTGTTATGTCTCGATTTAATGGTTACCATATTTTCAGTTACATTCTACTTTTATTTCCAGGAGTATTCTTGTAGCTGGTTGAACAGTTATTCTGAAAGAAGAGGAGTGTTGTCTATCATTCTCTTGAGTTTTTCCTTTCTTTTGTATACATCATCTCTAAATAAAGAGAGATGAATGATTTGTCCTACCCTTGAGTATTATTTTCTGTTTATACATATACATACCATATCCACAAGGAACCTCCCCTTGATGAGAGGAGAGAGCAGTCTCCTTCTGATGTGATAAACTTACACATTAGGATGACTAATCTTCTTAGTTTGGCTGATAAGACCTATTTTGTTTACCAGTACATTGATAGACAAAATATTCAACCAACAGTTTTTGACGACTCCGCTGGGGAAATGCCCATTATCCATTTATAGCCTATTTATTCACCTCCATACTCACAGGGAAAGAACACACAATTTAAAGCCTCAATATTTAACTGAAGTAAGGTCAATTATTTTCCATTTTTTTTTTACAATCTGGCAGATTCAAGGTATACATGAAGCCAAAAGGCTAAAGGTGTCATTGATCCTATGTTCAAGCTAGTACAACAAAGTGATTTTGATATGTTTCCTTCACCATCTCATCTCCAACGAACTAAGAGCTTCCCTCCTACTAAAGCCAGATACCCATTACCAGACAAAGTATCTACTTCTGCTATTGATAAAGCTATTCCTATAATTACCCCATTGAGATTTGTTATCCCTCCTTTTCAGAATCCTATAATGGCAGTTTAAGGCCCCTGGGGTAATGCTTTTGGTCCTCTCAATCTTACTTCTCCTCTACATGAGCTTCCACGCAATTTTAGGAAGAATTTCCCTAAATTCTATGGTGATGGAAAAGTTCATCCTGATGAACATATTGCAGCATTCAATATAGCTTATGGAGTAATCGTGGTAGAGTTTGAACATGTAGAAGTTAGGTTTTTTGTTGAAACACTACAAGGTCCTGCTACAGATTGGTTTTACCATTTACAGGCTCGATCTGTGACTGATTGGAATACCTTGAAAGCTAAGTTTGAAGCCAGATCCAAACCTACAGAAGATGCACATACACTTCTGGCTCAACTTACATAGATGAAGAAAGAGCCTCATGAGCCTATGAGAGACTTCATAGCTAAATTTGATAAATTGAGAAATAGAATCCCTGTAATTGCTAGACCTACAACTGAGAATCTCAAATGCTTTTTCATTAATTCTCAACTACCTAAAGTTAGCTTCCTCTTGAGACGTGCTAGTCAAATAGATCTCAGTACAGCTCAAATTTTGGCCACTAAAGTAGAAGATGATCTCATCTTAGCAGGGAAGATAAGAAGAGATCCAAATAGAAATAGAGCTCCATCATCTTCTGAATTTGCATCTACAAGCACCACAGATCCAATGGTGTAGAAATTAGCAAATGAACTCCTTGCCCTCAAAAAGCAAATGGCTCAAGGAATGTCTTCTACTCCTACATACAGAAGGACATTCCTAAATCAGTCATATTAGGGCAATGTTGCTAGAAACCAAGGACAACAAAATTGCCTTACTCCCCCACAAGGGAAACTTGCCTTGGAAGCTCCTCCAACTAATTTAACATTGAGATATCTTGAAGCAGAATCAGAATTATCTTATCAACCTAAATTAAATCAAGAAAATGACATTGATATCATTGAAGACAGTCAAGAAGAATTAGCTGGAGACTCCCATATTGGTTTCTTGAATTACCAGGATGAATTCAAAAGCAAAGGAGAAGCTTCAGATGGATCATATGCAGTGTTTACCAAGTCGAAGAACCAATCAGTCTAGCAGGCTGATAAAAAGAAGACAAAAGAGCAACCACAGCCAACAGTCACAATTGTCAAGCGTGGGACTAATTTGCCTTTTCAACCAAAATATTTGGCAATCACTCAAAAGGTAAATACATCCATTGTACCTTCCACTTTTGCTTCTAATTTGCAAACCAGCCCACCTCCCATCCCTCTAAAAACTCAAAAAGTTGAAGTACCTTTCTCTGTATCTAGCTTGATTCAGCCATTTGACATAATTGATCATGTCAAAAAGACAAAAATACAGATGTCTGAATTTGAATACTTGCAGTCTAATCCAGATCAACTGAACAGGCTAATTCAATATGTTAAAAATTAGACCGTCCCTGTAGGACAAAAGGCTAAAAAAGTAATTCTTGATTCTCCAAACAATATGCCTATTCCAAATAATCTGATCATTACTCCTCCAGCTGCTCCTGAAAAAATAGAACCCTTCTATGTTTCCCTGTTAATCAATGGCCACAAGCTGAGTAATTGTATAATAGACTTAGGCGCATCTGACAATGTCATGCCTACTAAAGTCACTGAGTCTCTTGGTCTCACATTGACTAAGACGTTTGGGAGATGTTTCTCCATGGAGAATAAGCAAGTGCCATTGCTGAGGCAAATCAAAGATGCTCAATTTGCATTCGTAGCCTTTCCAGATAAGAGGATTAAAATGACTGTATTAGTGGCTGATGTCCCAACATCTTATGGCATTTTGCTTGGATGAAATTTCTACAAGGATGTGGGAGGAGAACTAAACATGGATCTATTTGAGGCAAGGATCCCTGTCCAAGGCATGATGAAAAGATTACTTCCTGAAAAGGAAGCAAAGTATGTAATTACCAAGACATCAGCTCCTGAAGCTCAAATCCTTTTTGAATCTGTAGGTATGGGTAACTACTTTTTATATACAGATGAAGAAGGGCCCTCCATCTATGATGAGGGAAAGTCTGAAGTAAATTCATTGTTTGATGAAATTTGGACTCTAGAATTTGACGGTAGTTGTTCCTCTACTGGTTTAGGAGCTGGAATTGTCTTGATATCTCCTCAAGGAGATATGTTTCCTTCATCCTATAAATTAAAATTCAACAACACAAACAATACAGCTGAATATGAATCACTGTTGTTGGGCATGAAGGCTTCTCAAGAAAGAGGTGTCAAGTTTCTTCATGCCAAAGGGGATGCCGAATTAGTGGTCTGTCAAGTGAGAAATCTATATCAGACCAAGAATGAGAGGCTACGCCACTACCGTAATTTGGTTTGAGACTAAATTGAAAGCTTTGATGCTTTCAACATTTTTGCCATTCCAAGAGAGTCTAATGACAGAGCTGATGCACTTGCTATTTTAGGAACTCTTTTAATTCCTCATTTTGATTTTAAAGAAGACAAATATACCATTGAGATGGTCTATAGACCAAGTGTTCCTGACAATGCTAATCATTGGCAAATATTCAATGATGATCATCAGATCACTGCTTTCTTGGAATGAAAAGACAATTTTGAACAACTGTATTTTGAAGGCAGTGAATCTCAGAAGTCTGAATCTATTTATGAATCCAGTTCAGATGTAAATGAAGAGATCTTACAGCTGAAAGGAAACAAAATTCCTAAAGGCCTGGTTTCTCTTGAGAAGCTATTTGAAAAGCATGATAGATTCGTCAAACAACAGCAGACAAATTTGAATTTCTCTCAGGGATTTGACCAAGTGAATCTGACCAACAAAGAAAATCTCAAGATGATCAACATTGGTAAGTACTGCACACCTGAAGAAAGATTCAAATTCACTTCTTTGCTCTGTCAATACATTGATTTCTTGGCATATTCATATGAAAACCTGAAGTCTCTTAGACCTGATGAAATTTGCCATCATATTACTCTCAAGGCTGATTCAATGCCTTACAAGCAGAAATCTAGACAATACAATCCAAAAAATTTAGGTACTATTATGTCTGAGATACAAAAAATGTTAAATGCTAAAATTATTTTTCCAATCCATCATATTACATAGATTACGAACATAGTACCTATAAGGAAGAAAAATGGCAAAATCCATATTTGTGTATATTTTTGGAATTTGAATCAATCATCTCTGAAAGACAATTACCCTTTGCCGATCATGGACCAAGTGCTTCAAATAGTAACATGATCAAAAATGTTATCAATGCTGGATGGCTTCTCAGGTTATAATCAAGTTGAAGTTGCTGAAGCTGACCAACACAAGATTGCATTCATCACGCCTTAGGGTACATTTGCATATAAAAGAATGCCTTTTGGAATAATAAATGTTGGTGCTACTTTCAGAGAGCTATGGACATGGCTTTCAAAGATGAGATTGGCAAATTCATAGTGGTATATCTTGATGACTTAACTATCTTTTCAAAGCGTTGATCTGATCATGTACACCACTTGCAATAAGTGTTGGAGTGCTACCGGTAGAATGGTATTTCCTTGAATCCTAAGAAGTCTATTTTTAGAGTGATATAGGGGAAACTCCTTGGACACATTATGTCTAAAGAAGGCATAAATATTGACTCAGATAGAGTCAAGTCTATTCAAGATCTGAATTTGCCTACAAGTAAAAATGTTGTTCACTCTTTCTTTGGAAAAGTGAATTTCTTATAGAGATTTATTCCTAAATTTGCTGAGAAGACAAGACACATTGTGAACATGATGAAAGGTAAAACTACGTTCAGCTAGAATAAAGAAGGTAAATCAGCGTTTCAAGATATCAAGGTCGCCATTGCTCATGCCCCTACCTTGGTTTGTCCAAATTACCACAAGGATTTCATCATTTATAGCTATGCGTCTGAGTATACTCTTTTAGTGATTCTTGTCCAACAAGACAAAGAGGGTATGTAATCCCCAATCTCTTTCATGAGTTTCCCTCTCAAAACCCATGAAATGAATTATTCAAATATAGAGAAGCACACCTATGCCTAAGTAAAAGTAGTCAAACACTTTCACTTCTATATTCTGAATTCACATACTACTACCTTAGTTCCTAACAGTACAGTCAAGTCTATATTAACTCAACAAGAGTTTGGCATAAAGAGAGGTAATTGGATTGCAAAGATCCAAGAATTTGATCTGGATATCAAATCGCAAAGCTGGTCAGAGGTAAAGGCCTTTGTCAATTAATGGCTGACAATAAGCCAAAAGATACATAGCATGAAGAAGCTGAAGTGGAAGATGGGCCAACAATCCTCTTTGTCTCCACTACCAATGAATGGTACTTAGATATTGCCTATTTTCTGACTTATGGTGAATGTCCTGCTCATTTGTCTTACAAAGAAAGGAGGACTATCAGGTTAAAAGCTGCCAATTTGGTCCTTTGGGATAACGGCCTATACAAGAGAAGAATAGATGGAGTTTTCCTTCGCTGTGTAGATAAAGAACAGCAAACTCGGCTCTTAAAATCTTTCCACAATCTAGCTTGTGAAGGACATTTTTTTGCCCCTATGACTGCTCATAAAATTTTGAGAGCCAAGTATTACTGGCCAACACTTTTTCAAGATGCACATAAGTGGGTGAGAAAATGTGAACTTTGCCAGCAATTTATTGGAAGACCTAAGTTGGTTGCTCTGCCTCTCAAGTCAGTAATCATATAGGAACCTTTCCAGCAATGGGGATTTGATTTTATTGGGACAATAAACCCATCTTCAAGTGTTGGACATGATTATATCCTTATAGTAACTAATTATTTCACCAAGTGGGTAGAAGCAATCCCAACTAAGCATGCTAATTTAAAAGTTGTATGCAACTTCCTCAAAGAGAATATCATTTCCAGGTTTGGAGTTCCACTCAAAATTGTTACTGATAATGCAGCTTGTTTCACCTCTCAAAAAATTACGTGATTCTATTTTCATTATGGAATTACGCTCTCTCATTCTTTTGATTATTTTCCACAAGGGAATGGATAAGCTGAGTCTAACAATAAGAATTTGGTAACTATTATCAAAAATCTAGCAGATGATAATCAAAGGACATGGCACAAAGCATTGGTTGATGCTCTATGGGCAGACAGGATCACGCCAAAGAGGGCAATTGGTATGTCCCCTTTTCAACTTCTTTATGGTATTAATGCTGCGATACCAATCACTTTAGAGTTACCAGCCTTGAAATTGGCGAAGGCCATTCAAGATCAGACATATGAGAGTTCTCTTGACAAAAGAATCATGTGTCTGACTCAGCTGGAGGAACAGAGAACCATGGTGGTGGACATAATTTCTATTCATCAAAGCCTAATAAAGAAACTCTTTGATCAGAAGGCCAGAAATCATGATTTCCATATTGGGGATCAAGTCCTGCTATGGGACAAAAGAAGAGAGCCAAAGGGGATGCATGAAAAAAATTTGACTCCCTTTGGAGAGGCCCATTCATAATTCATCAGCACATGGGTGAAAATATCTTTCTATTAAAATACCAAGATGGCACGCTCTTTTCTTTGCCTCACAATGGGCAGCGTCTGAAACACTTCAACTCTTGAAGTATCAGATCATTACCTCTGTATATTTGTACAATTTTAATTCTATTTCATTTGGTTTGTTTTCTTTTTTATGCCTTTCATTTCTGAGTAGCATGACTCTGAAGCCCAATGGTACACTTGAAGACATTGGAGATTCTGGATTCTACTCCTTTCAATTCATTTTGTAATTGACAGAAGTTCCCCAACTGGAGCCAGTTGTTGTCCCCCAAAAGTAACAGTCATTTTTGGGACAACATTTGAACTATTTTGGTCTTACAGACCAAAATTGTATCTTCCATTTTCAAAAATTTGTCTTAGACATTCAAATTCCTCATTTTCAAAGCTTCTCAGAAAATCTATAGACTTTGCAAGTCAAGTTCAATGGATTTTACATGTTGATTTCTACGGACTTTGTATCTTCATTTTCTACAAGAAAGTTCATTTATACAGGTTCAAATATTTCTACAAGCTATTTCAGTCAAAAGAATTGGTTTTCAATGCTTGGTCATTTTCCAGAATTAGTTCAAAGCTTTAGTTCAATCAAAAATCTTCATCGGCAAACATCTAAGTGCAAAAAGAGACTTGAACCACTGAACTGTTGAACCACTGAACCACTTTGGTTCAAAGGTTCAACAGGTCCAAAGTTCAACAAGTTCAATGTCTTTGGCAAGAGTTAAGTGCTTCATCAAGGTTCAAAGTTTAATCACTTCAATTAGTTCATCAACTTCAAGGACACTTGGCCAAATCAAGGCAGCTTAAACCATTAAACCATTGAACCATTGAACCACTTTGGTTCAAAGGTTCAACGGGTTCAAAGTTCAATGACGGGCTCAACCAAAGGAACAATTCAATGGATTAGTTCAATCAAGTGGTTCAAATCTTTAGTTCATTCAGTTGGTTCATTCTTTCAGTTCATCCTTTGGTTAATGTCTACAGGTTCAACAACAGGTTCAAAGACATTTTTCAAAGCTTTATTTGAACTATTGAACCAAAACTTGGTTCAACATCTTGGTTCAATGAATAGGTTCAACAGCAGGTTCATTCACTTGGTTCAACCACTTGGCTCATTGGACGGTTCATCGGCTTTTGGTTCAAAGGGGCTTGACGCGCTTCATTGAATCGTTGAACCGGTTCAACCGATTGGTTCAATGTCAAATTTCAAAGGGATAGTTCAATACAAAAGAAAGAGACATCTTGAAGGATAAGTGCCCTTACGGAGGATACTTAATCCATAAAAGCACCTTTTGGAAGGATCATTTTTCAAGTAAGTCGAAAGGTAATTCTTTCAGAATGTTTAAGGCACATTTAAAATTGGCTAAGGAATTTTCCTCAGACTTTTGTCTGAAGGAATTCCTTCAGAAAAAAAGTTTGAAATAATTCTAAGCAAATGCAAGCAAAGTCTGAAGACCAGTCAAAGACTTCGTGGAACAAATTTTTGTGGATTTTTGTCCACGAGAATTTTCCTCGGGCAAATTGTCCGTGGGAATTTTCTGCGGGACAAATGTTTGCAAAAATTACCTGCAGGAGAAAACACCTGGGGAAAATGTCCATGGGGAACATTCATGGGAGAAGTCCAAGGGAAATATTTGTCTGCAAAAATTATCTGCTGGAGAAAGCTCAGGGATTTGCCTGCGGGGACTGTCAAGGCAAAGGGCTGCCGAAGGACCCCGAAGGGTAGGTGCCCTTGTGGGGGACTCTCGGTGGCCAAAGTAAAGGGCCCTTTCTGACCCATTCAAGGATCACTTCTTAAGGCCCGAAAGGGTAAAGTCAAAATCCAAAAGAAGACCAAGGGGTGACTCCCCCAAAGACGTCAAATTTAGGATAGTGAACTAGACGTTAAGATCACATTAACGGGCATGTAAACGTCAATTTTAAAGACAGTGAAATAACCATTGATCCTTTGAATTTACAAACCCAAATGCCTTCCCATAATTCAAGACCAAAACCAGTTGAAAGCAAGGAATAACAGAACAATGGATGAATCCAGGGCCTGATTCAATTAAACTGGAAAGGAGGAATGATGAAGACAAGATCAGACTGCCAGGTGGACATTAAAAGTTGTAATCTTTCAATTTCACGGCTTGTTTATCTACATTGAGAAGATCAAATGGGTAAAATGCCCCAAAATTCTAGCTTGTCTTCCTAACAATTCCCAATGCATCATGATGTATTACTATTCCTGACTCCTTCTTGAAGTGGCTATATAGGGGACTTTCTTTCATTGTAAAAGATATCTTCTTTTTGACAATCTGAACGAAACTCTACCCAAACTGAAAGGCATCATTGAGACTTTGTGCTCAGTCTGTTGATCATATTATGTTAATGAAAGCAAGGGATTTTTTTAGACTTTGTGTTGTGATATCTTTTCTGTTTCATTAATTTTATAAGCAGGATTAGTAAAATTAGTCAGGAAGGTGTCCTGAAGAATCAACTGTGGAGAGACTTTGTGCTCCCATAAGCTGCCTTCAGTGTGTTTTCTTTATATTGATATGTAAAAGACTTTGAGAAGACTTTGAGCTTTCATTTCCCTTTGTATATCACTCTTGAGTATTTCAGGTGCAGACTTTGTGCTGTGTCTCGATTTACTGGTTACCATATTTTTAGTTATATTTTGTTTTTATTTCCAGGAGTATTCTTGTAGCTGGTTGAACAGTTCTTCTGAAAGAAGAGGAGTGTTGTCTGTCATTCTCTTGAGTTTTTCCTTTGTTTTGTATACATCATCTCTGAAGAAAGAGAGATGAATGATTTGTCCTACCCTTGAGTATTATTTTCTGTTTATACATATACATAGCATATCCATAAGGAACCTCCCCTTGATGAGAGGAGAGAGCAGTCTCCTTCTGATGTGATAAACTTACACATTAGGATGACTAATCTTCTTACTTTGGCTGATAAGACCTATTTTGTTTACCAGTACGCTGATAGACAAAATATTCAACCAACATTACTCACACATGAGTCATAATATTATCAGACACTATATGAGGTTTTAGTACCAATTGAGCATCATGTAACATATATTCATGCTAGCTCATCTACATTAGTTTGGTAGCCTTCTAGGGGAACACAAGTACCTCTAAGGCCACCAAGGCCACCTATGCCATAGGCATGATGCTGAGATGTATAGATGTATAGGGGATTTTTATATTATTAGCTCATTCTTTCCCCATGGACTCATGTGATTGTATTATATATTTTTACATGGTTTCCATGTGGATCATGGACATTTGATTTTGATATATATGATGATATTTTATGCTTGTGGATGCATTTATTTGTGTGGGTGATAGATATATTTAATTTTTATGTGATGATGATATGATTGCATAGGCATTTATTTAGACACCTAGTATTGTTTAAACTTGGATGATGTGATTAGATGAGATGTTATGGTTTTTATTTATAGAGATGCTATGATGGATGTATGATGTAGATGATGTTGTTTCCTTTTATGCATGTTATGTGTTATGATAGATAGATTTATAATTTTATTGATGATGTGATGATAGGTAGATATGTTTTAGAAGTTTGATTTTTTATGGATGATGTTAAATGTAATGTATATATGGGATATAAATTTTATTACAGATGTTGTTTCATGATGTGAACTAAAATGTTTATGTATGTATGATTGTGTGCCATTATACACATGTTTATGAGATGATTATGAAATGATTTTGAAATAGATTTATGAATATTCCATGATAGTTATATGAGGATACCCTTAGGGGTAAATATGCTAAGGATAAATTAATTCCCTATTGGTTCTCTTTGTCTTTTCTTGTTGTGTAGGAATCCTCCTACACCATGGAGGTAGGGTGGTGATGGGATGGGGTAGGTTTAGCCTTTAGGTTAGGGTAGGTATGATTAGGAATGGTTGGGATAGGAATGGGGATAGGATATGGGAGAAAATAAAAGGGGTAATGGTTTTGGAAGACATTAAAATATTTGTAATCCTTTTTAATATTACATCATTTAGCTATGTGCCAAGGACATGATAAGTCCAAGACTCATTAATATAGATTCATGGTGAACTTTGTTTAAGAGATGACCTTTCCCAAACATATTCTAAAGTCACTCATACCATCCTTGTTCCCATGGAAATTAATAAGACATAAATTACTATAAGAACTAATTTAACAAACTAAACACTTCACTATGTATATAAAGAGCCTACATACATACATGTTCTAATAAAAAAACATAATCACACAATATAATCAAAGAGATCATAAACTAAGAATAATAATGTTAATAGGGATATTACATTGGAAATGAAGTGATTAGGAATGATTATATACAATGGGCCTAACGATGTTATAGAGGCTATATATAGGATATGTGGTGCCCAAAATTTTGTTCATGTCAGGATGAGACTCCAACCAAGTTAAAAAATGGGGGTCATGATGACCCTTTGGGAATTGGTGGCATAGTGTATGCTTGAAATCCCTAAAAAATAAAATTTATATGTCATGACCCTCCATAATGATGATTATTATGGGAAAGTGTGAGCTCAAGGCTTAATGATAGCAATGGGTAAGTAAGGATGGAATATTGTATTGAGGCTAAAGGGGAGACACACTTGTCAATGAAGACTTGGGAAGGCATGATAGGACTAATGAAGATATGATGGGATTTTGGGATATGTTTACCAAGTATGGATAAGTGACTCCAAAGAACCTCTAACAAATATCCATCATTTAAATCCATGTTTGTTCCTTATGCTAAAGTAGTTTTCTCTCATCTATATTCAAGAACCATATGATGAATGCCCACTATTTAAACTAGGGTCAAGGTTACTTTACCATGAAGCCAAAAATTGGTTTTCACCATGGTACTTGCCCAAGGCACCAATAAACTAGTTTTCACCTTTGGATAGATTTTATTTTTAACGATTACACTGGTGAGGAGGTGTGATGGGTAGACAAAGTGGATATGGGATGTCCCATAGATGGAGGATGATGATTCCTTATTAAAGAATAAAATTGCTTCAGATGCATGATGTTAATGGGATCATCAAGTTCTTCTCCATTGAGTATGGCTAATTTATATACTCCTTATCCAAACTTGGTAATGATGATATAGGGACCTAACCAATTAGCTTAAAACTTCCCCTTATCTTTTTTTACATTGGTATTTTTTTATTCTCCTTCAAGGCTAGGTCACCAACTTCAAATTCCCTGGACTGGATCTTCTTATAGTATTGGCCTTTGATTCTATTTTTATATGGTCGTAGATGATTAAGAAACTTTTGATGTTTCTCATAAATAAGTTCCAATTCCTGTAGACGTTCTTGCCTGTAATTATGATCGATGTTGATGCCTCTCAATTAAATTTTAAGGGAGGGAAGCTTGACTTCCACTAGAAATATTACTTTGGTCCCATAAACCAAGGCATACAAAGTTTCCCTAGTAGGTGTGCAGACTCTAGTATGATAAGACCACAAAGTTAGATATAATTGTAAGTACCAATTTCGGCCTACTTGATTAACTATTTTATTCAATATTTTAATGAGGGTTTTATCGATAGCCTCTGATTTTCCATTACCCTAGGTATAATAGGGAAAGGATAAGTATTGTGTGATGTGATATTTTTGAGATAGGGACTCAACTTCCTAGTTTTTGAAGAATTTACCATTGTCTAAAATGATGTTGGTAGGTATACCAAATCGGTAAATGATCTGATTGAGAATAAATTTGGAGATTTGGAGGCCCATCATATAAGTGAGTGGCATTGCCTTTACCCATTTGGTAAAATACTCCATTACTATGATAATAAACTTATGACTATTTGATGAAGTTGGATTAATCTTGGTAATTAAATAAAGGCCCCATTTGGAAAATGGCCATGGACTCATGATAGGCTATAATTCCTACACATGAGCATGAATGAGGTTTCCATGTTTCTGATAGGCCACACATTTATACACATATTGACAATAGTCTTGTTCTATTATTAGCTAATAATATCCAGTTTAGAGAAGGTTCTTGCCTAAGGCCATTCCAATGATGTGCCTACCACATATACCATCATGAACCTCTTTGATCACTTGAGAGGCCTCATCTAATGCCAAACACCTTAACAAGGTTCCATCATAGCCTCTATGATAAATCATGTTGCCAAGGATGGCATATCAGGAGGTGAAATGTATGAAGGTGTTACGTTGTTGACAGTTGAGTTTGGGAGGGAGGATGTTATCGTAAAGGTACTTGTAAATATCATGGTACCAAGGGAGATTGAGATCATTAATTACATAAATTTGAAAAGGAACCATAGACTGATGGGTTGGAATGGTCAGATGCTCAATTAAAAAGTTCCCTTCCAAAATGTCTTCAAGGAGATCAATGAGTGAGCCAATGGTAGCCATTGAATCATCTACTTTGTTGCTTCCCCATGAAACTTGTTCAAATGTTATGGATTGAAAATTTGACTTTAACTGAACCACTAACTACTTATAAGGGAGCAAATTTTCATCCTTCATCTGAAATTAATCATTGATGTATTTGATAATTAATTATGAGTCACCAAATACCTGCAAGTGTTATATGTTCCATTGAATATCTAGTTAAAGACTAGATATTAAGGCTTTATATTCTAAAATTTTATTATTGCATGGGAAGGAAAGGTAAAAGGATTTTGGAATGATATCACCTTGTGGGTTGATAACGAGGATGCCTACCCCTTACCCTTATGTGATGAATGAGCCATCAAAATATAGTTTCTAGCTACTTAATTATGAGGTACTTATGATAGAATCATTAAGGAAATTGATTTTTAGAGGCTCAGTCATTTTAAGTGGTGCTTCAACCAATTGATCCATGATAACTTGTCTTTTTATAACCTTATGATTGACATATTCAATGTCAAACTCACTAAGCAGCATTATCCATTTTGTCATTCTTCTAGTAAGAGTTGATTTGGATAATAAGTATTTCAAGGGATCAAATTTGGAAATGAGTTGTACTTGAGTATTTACCTTGTAATACCAAAGATTTTATGAGGAAAAAACCATGGATAAACATGTATTTTCTATTGGATTATAGTTCATCTCGTAATATATTAATGTGCACATGAGATAGTATATGGCTTGTTCCTTCCCTTGATCATTGTGTTGTGCTAGAAGGGCACTTATTGCACATGGGGTTTCTAAAATTTATAGGAACAAAGGTCTTCCTGAGATGGGTGGTGATAATATAGTTTGATTAGACAAATATTATTTGAGTTTTTCAAAAGCTTGTTGGCATTTAGAATTCTAGTAAAAGGTAGTCCCCTTTTTCAATAGATGGGTGAAAGGGTGGCACTTATCTGTAATATAGGAAATAAAGCATTGAATGGCTTGAAATTTACCCTGAAGACTTCTAAGCTACTTTAAATTATGAGGTGGAGGCATTTCTATGATTACTTTGACCTTTACAGGGTCTACCTCTATGCCTATTCTTGAGACTATAAATCCCAAAAAAAATCTTGATGTAACCCCAAATACACATTTCTTAGGATTTAGCCTTACTTTATTCTCTTGCAATCATTCAAAAATTATTCTTAAAAACCACATGGTGTTCAGATCTTAGGTGAGACTTCCCTAGAATGTCAACTACATAATCCTTGACTATGTCATGCATCATATCATGAAAAAAAACTATCATCGCTCGTTGATATGTTGCACCCATATTTTTAAGTCCAAAATTCATGACTTAGTAATAGAATGTCCCCCATGGATTAATTAAAAGCTATTTTGTGCTAGTCCTTAAGTATAATTTTGATTTGATTATAGCTTAAGAAACCATTCATGAGATATAGCATTTCATATCTAGTGGTGGAATCCATGATCATGCCAATGTTTGGAAGGGGGAAGTCATCCTTGGGACATGCTTTGTTTATATCATGGAAGTAGGTGCAAATTTAAATTCCACTTTATGGCTTTGTTAGAGGGATAATATTATAAATCCATTCATAATAATCTATGGGGTGGATAAAACTAGCTTCCAAAAAAATTTGTAGCTCCTCTTTGACTAATAGTGCTACTTTCGGGTGCATTTTCCATAATTTTTGTTTGATTGGTTTTGCATTTATATGCAAAACCAAATGATGCACTACTAAGGAGTGGTCTAGCCTAGGCATGTCCACATAACTCCATGCGAATATATCAATAAATTCTTTAAGCATCTTTATGATGATTTCATGTTCCTCTAGTGTGAGAGATGCCCCCAGTTTGATTATTTAGGGGCATTGATCTATCCCAATGTTAACCTCTATTGCATCCTTAATAAGAGAGGGTGATTTCTCTTAAAAATAAGGGGGTAATGATATTTTAGGAACATCTGAAGTAAATTAATCTGGAATTTATGTGTTAATGAAAAAAAAATCTTCTAATTCCAATGAGACACATGGAAGTTTATATGGTGTTTTGGGAAGCTATTATTCATTAAAATTTTATTCATCACTTTGATCATGGGGTTCTTATTGTTTCTAAAAGTATGCAGATTGATAAAGGTTTATAGAAAAGCCCTTTTTATGGTCACTAGATGGCATGAAATCTCTAGTTCTCATATATTCCAAAATAGCCTCATCATTTTGAAACATGATGAAATAAGGATCCTATTTTAAATCCTAGTCTATAAGTGATGAGTAGTGGAGGGAAATATTGATGGTGGAGATGATGGTATTGGGGAAGAGGTTAGTGGTAGTGATTTCCTTGAAGCAACTACAAATGGAACCTATTTCACTGTCTTCATTGGGGAGAGATGGCCCAAGGATCAAAAAAGAATCCATAATGATAATGATTCAGTCAGGATCATATAGTCTGTACCCTAGACCAACATATTATAGATATTCTTGAACCATAATGGGTTCAAGTCTTCCCTGTTCTTGCTTGCCCAGTCCTTTCCCTTTATAATGCATGTTCTCCATCATATTTTGTACTCAAGGATATTGTTTTTTGAGAGATTAGGGCCTCATCATCAGGAATAAGCCATGAATCATCCCCATCTTCATTGTATTCCTCAAATAAAGATCTAATTCTAGAGAAATTTGTTGGTCCAAATTGATATTTTATGGGATTGGTCTTCCTCATGGTTGGGGACCCAAAGCTGCATGGAGAGAGAGGTAAATCATCAATGCAGAAGGTTCTATATTCATATTCTCCATAGCCTATGGAGGTGATCTTCAAATGAGTGATGTTGGGTAGTAGATTGGATATGGATTCAAGCTATTTAGAATAGATCTATTTGGTAATTATTGGACTTAAGATGGAATTATTTATGTCATGATAAGGTGATGGTGATGATGATTGATCCATTTGATAACTATGAAGATGATAAATGACTCCAAAGATGGTGACTCCATTTTAAAGTGTGGGAATTTTACGCACAGATGTAAAGTAGATGTTATAACTTGAATTTCATGAATCTATGGTCTTCCAAGCAGCATGTTATAGGGGAAATCCACATCTACAACATGGACTAGTATTTGATGCACTATTGGTCCCACAACGATGGGAAGGTAAATAGTCCTAGTTGATGGCCTTTAATTATCATCATAATAGTTTATCATTATAAAGGTGGGTCCCAATCATGTTTATGAATATCCCAATTTCTTCAAAAAGTATGTATTACATATATTTAGTGTTGATCCTCCATCTATGAGAACCTAGGAGACACAATGATGGGATATAAACACTTCAATGTATAGGGGATAATTATGGTATGGACCAATGGGAGGCATATCCTTAGAACCAAAAGTGATCTAATATGAAGGGGAAAAGTGTGCTACTAGTGCCTAAAACTCATTAGTATCCAAGTCACTAGGGACTTTTAGATCATTCAATACTTGATTTAATATTTCCTTGTGTAAAGAAGATGTTTTTAGAATCTCTATTAGGGATATTTAAGTTGAAATTTTCTTAAGTTGTCGAATGATGTCATAGGATTTATCAAAAAAACTTGAAGATTTTATATGAACATGCCCCTTTTAGGTAGTAGATGAAGTGGATGTGCCTTTAGGGGGTGCTACAAGAACTAATATATTATTGCATATAGTGGTAAAGATGTAATCAATAGTGGCCTAATTAATCTTTCAAACAGGGGATGAGGTTGGAGTGGATTCTTAGATGTTATATATTTTGATGGTGTTAATGTAATGGTAAGGGACATTGTGGTAATTAGTGTAGTTAGATAAAGAGGCCTGACCCTAGTCTCTTTGTGATCTCTGATTTTGTTGGTCATGTTTAAGGAGTGGATCTTTGTAAATGCCAAGCTACCCATTTTTTTGATTGACTTGGGGGAGCTTCTCCTTCAATTTCAATGTCACCCCACTCAATTAAATCTTACATGTAATGTTTCATTTGCATACACCATTTCTTATCATGCCCTTTGACCCTATGGTACTTTTAAATCTCATCTTCATGATATCAATATGGATTTGGTTGGCAACCATCCCCATGTTTGATTTTAGGCAAAGTGATCATATTGGTGGTAATTAATTGATCCAAGACTATTTCAATTGGGACTCCCAAGCTTGTGAGTGATGTTTTGCCTGTATGAGGCTTTGGCTTTCCTCATGGTACTCGGATGGAAGAGACATTTGGTTGTTATGTGGGGCTTTTATTTTGAACTTATTGTACATGTTATTGTTTAGAATTTTTTACCCCATTTTCCACAACATTAATTTTTTATTGAAGACTTTAGATTTCCCCAAAAAAGAATTATCTTGACTTTGGGAGTGTTCATTCTGAGAATATAATTTGATAGTCCCTTTTTCAATGAGGGCCTCCTCAATTTACATCCCTCTATGATCTCATCAAAAGTCTTGGCACACTATAGTTTTAATTGATACTTGAGTTTAGCATTAATATTATCTACAACAATCTTGGCCAATTATGTTTTAGGTACTATGCACCTCAAGCGGCTTGCCAAAATTTGCCATCTTTGTAAGAAGTATGCTAGACTTTCACTACCTCATTGTTTGGTATTATAAAGGTCAATTATGGAGATATCATGCTCAATATTAAATGAGAAGTGTTTGACAAATTTCTCTATCAACTCTTCAAAGTTATATCTTGATACTTTAGGTAAATGCATAAACCATTCCAAAATAGGTCCTGTGAGACTTTTAGGAAAATGTCTCATCAAATAATCATCTTTATAAGCCACCTCATGGAAAGCTATGTAAAATTCTTGGATATGATCTCTAGTATCCCCTTTTCCTTGATATTTCTTGAATTTGGGTACTTTAAATGTGAAGGAAAGGGTATTTATAAAATACTCATGTCCAATGGTGAGGAAAAAAGTCTTCATATTTATATTTTAGAATTTGTTATCATGGATCTTCTTATTTAAGGGTCTCTTTCATTGCTCTCCATTCTTGTACAAAGGTGAGATCCCTAAGAGGATTGGTAGTTTGATTTTAGTTTCCTTGGAGGATATGAGTATTTGGGTATTATGGATGTTATGAATGTTGTTGGCATTATTGGTAATGTTGGTATCATTGACATTATTGGTGGTGTTGTTATTATTAGATTTATTATTTATATTGTTTTATTGAGGGGATGATGTAAATTGATTATGGAGTATAAGTTTTATTTTTCATGTTAATTGGTCTAAGTGATCTTCTATGATAACTTGTCTTTGATTAGCCTCAATGCAGTTATTATGAAGGGGTAGTGGGCATTCTTATTTAGAAAATATATGGTCCATAACTTATTATTATTAAGTTATTTTATTATCATGTTTACATGGTGTGTTTGGATGTGATAAAGGGTAGACTAGGTTGTGTAAGAGGGTACAGTCAAAAGTGGAAGGTGATGTGCCCTTATTTCTATAGCATGGGCTAGGACATGGTCATGGTTCTCATTTAGATAATGGTATATTAAGTTTCAAACTTCATCATTATGGAGGGGGTTAAACCTTTCATCCTCTTCTTGAAGTGTGTTCATATCACCATGAGTTTCATCATGTTCTCGAGTTGGATCAACTATATACCCCAATGGTTCATTATCTTGGTTTGAGGCTTGTCCAATCCTAAGTTGGGCTTGGGTATGGATAACCATTTTAAAAGAGGGATGTGATGAAATGAGATGTATAAGATGTAGGTATACAAATACTACCTCCATCTAGAGATTAAAATCTACTAGTGGTCAAAAGATAATGATGTAAGAGGATGGGGTGACCAAAGATTACCAAGTGATAAAGTCTCGTAAGAGACCAATCTAGTAAGGATAAATAAGAGTGATGGGATAAAATACTTTGTCTACTATCAATGAGATAATTTTATGGGTACTAGATGATAAATATCCCTGATAAGGATGAAGATAAAATGATAGGTGCTAGATTAGAATCTTGTAAGACTATTTATATTGATAATATGTAGTCAAGAAGATGTGGAAAGTGACAAATGATAATCCAAAGAAGATGGTTGACCACTAGAATATTTATTTCAAGATGGATATAGTATCTAAAGGGAATGGTATAGGTGGAGGATGAGAGAGGTTTGATATTTAGAGTGAAAAATAAGATGTGTAAGGTGAGTGGAATATGTGGTAAATGTAGGATTGGATAAGAATGATAATCACTCAAGATGATTTCTGCATAAATGGAGGTTAAAAATGGATATGGATAAACTAGTTACCAAAGAAATATGTGGGAGGGAGGATGTTATTGATAATGTGTTATGGTATAAATAAAATGAAGTGGATAGTAGTTAGATGTTAATGGAAGATGTATGGGAATAAACACTATGTCAAATATGGTAGGACGGATAGTGGCTATAGGTAGTGCTTTGGAGATGGTGGAAGTTTTTAGGTATAAGAGATAAGTTATATACAAGATGGTGTGTAATGGAAAGGATATGAGATGGTATAATAAAATTGATAAAAATGACAAGATATAAAAATGGATATGAGATAAGATGGTATGTACAATCTAGTTTATAAAGGAAAAGGTGTTATAGGATGGATATTAATGGGATGGATAGTAGGTAGAAAATAGACAATATAGGGTGAATATGATATTATAGGATGAATATAGGTATAAAATATAGTGGTGAAAGGTGATATTAAATGGATATGGGATGGGGGAGATATAGAATTAAACAAAAGGGGTATCCAAAATGAATACTATATGGATGTTGGGTGTGTAGGAGAAATGACAAATGGGGTTGAATGTCTAATATATAGGTGAATGATATGAGGACTAGGATGGGATATGATAATGATAATATGATGAGTGTTAACCTATAGGTGTTTAAGGTATCACATAAAATATAGGTATGACTGACTCAACTCACAAATAATACAGGTCTTGTCATAACACTCAAACAACACACATATGTATGATCCTAAATTAGTCAACTAGTATGGGTGTGTAACCTAATGTTCATACCATCCAAAATCTTCATGGGTGAGGCTATAAGATGATGAACCATTATAATATTGATCAAAACCTCTCAACTCCTCTTGTACTTGATAGCTACTTTAGAGCTGGTATTGACTCATATAGTGATACACCTATTACAACCAAAGGCCCCTAGTCTAGGTATACACAGAAGGTTCTAAGCTTATCACTGATATATGTGAAGGTATGTTGTGGCCCAAGTCCATGTAATATGTTATTTTATCATCCTATGTCTTGGATCCTATTCATCCCTCACTCTATGGAACCCTTTATGGGGAATTTCACTTAGACATGCAATGATAGCTCTCTTGATCTTTAGCCTCCATCAAAATACAAAGTTTGGTTAGTGAACGGTGATGAAATACATGTCACCAACCCCTATATATGAATCCTATAAATGGGGATGAATTCCATGTCATATATTATCCTAGAGGGGGGTTTATAAATGAGAAAAACATGATATGAGTAATTGATCAATTAATTACCTGTGTGTGAGGGGCATGATAAAATGATTATTAATAAGTTAACATACAGACACACACACATACTCACAAGTATATACAAAGAATGATTTTTCATAAAAAATACATATATACAAAAAACTAAGATGATATAATAACAAAGATATAATGAAAACTAAGACAATATACTAAAGGCACCCCTCCCTACAAGCACAAAGGTCAGAAATCCAATTAGGGTACCCAAGTATTCAAAGGTCCTTCACCAAAAAGGGTTAGTATTTTAAGTTTTTGCAAAACCACAAGTTTATGAAAGACCATAAATGCACAACCGTAACCAAAATACAAAAACCATAATTAGCAAACAAAATCGTAAGTCACAAGTCATGATTTTATAGAAGGTTTGTAGATTACTATAGTTATCTGAAAAATCCATAATTGTCAAAAAAAATTACTACTCCAACTAACAAAACTACAACTATCAAAATAATGCAATCTATGATATTGTAGATGATAGCAAGATTTAAAAATATGTGCATAAGAAAACTATGTAATTCTTCTATCAGATCAAAATAATTACAAGGTAGATAATAGAATATATATAATTTTATGACAAAATTTTATAAAGGTAGTCTTATTATACTAAATAAAATGAATAGAATGCTAGCTAGATGAGCTTAAACTACTCTATTGAATCTATGAATCTATATCTACAAAGTTGTGACTGTAATTAATAATATCATGATTGTTTAGTAAATATCACAAGTTTGAGACTTGTAGGTTTGTGACAAGGTTTAAATCAGCCTTGAGATGGGGTTTGGGATATTTGTTTTTTCTCCTTTCTACCCCTATAGATCCTATACATAGAAACAATACTTTGTAAGAACCTTCTTGCAGATAAAGGGATAAAATAATTAGATTGATAAATGGTTAAATTTTTTGACAAAATGAAATTTTATCCTTGATCTAAGAATATTATAACCTCTCTTCTAGAATCAAAGGTCCTCTTATAGAAAATAGATAGGTTATAATTTCACCTTTTTTGTAAGGAAATGCAAAACCATGAGTGTTGATGGAAAAATTGTAGTTAGGAGTGTAAATTTGTTACTTACAGAATCACAATTTTGTATGAAATGTCCAAATATCTCTATAATTAGTACAACTTACTTTCCCCTACAAATAAAAACTAGAATCCCTTCCCAAGAAACATAGTCAACTTATAGATATGTCAATTGTTAGATATTAGCAGGTGGTTTAAAGGTAAAACCTAGGTTCTATAAAATCATGACTATACCTACTAAAACCATTATTACTAAAACAAACTCACAATCGATAGAGTTACAGTTTTGTCTAAAATGTATCAATGGTTGCATATCAGGTGAATATCTTTCCTATATTTCACATAGAGGAGTGCAAACAAATGAACTATCTATAGAATGGGAGGGTTAGTAAAAAATAGATGACAAAATTACCCCTAATTACTACATTCATTAAAATCATAACTACAACCTACAATACCACAATTACAAGAATAAAATCATAATTGTCAGAGTTTTGGTTTGTTGAAAGCTAAAACCCTACAAAAACCCTAACCATTAGTGGTTAATCAAAAAAATCACTCTTGACGTCTACAAAACATGACTGCAATACTACTAATACCAGTGCAAAGTTGTGATTCACCTATGCATGATAAAAATTGAAAATTTAACCTTAGTTTTATGTCCATTTTATCCTATACACACTCAAAGCACTTATAGCAATGTTATTATGTTAGTTAGTGGAGGTTAATCCCACCGTTGTCACCAAAATATACACCAAATTTTAGATTCAAGCAATATTTCTAAACTTAGTAATAAAAAAACCTAAAATTCAATGACACCAATAGGAATGGATAAAAGAGGAAAATCAAAGTAATAAGAACATGTTCACCATTATTTTTACCTCTTTATGACTGCACTCTAGGATTTGTAATGGGATTGTTTGATGTTTAAATTTTGAATATGTTGAATTGCTTGCTAAGTCTTTGCAATGGCTTCCAATGGTTGCATGAGATTGATAGTGCTTTGTATCAGTGATAAATAGATTCTATGGATGCAAGATAGTATAAATATGATGGCTTGATGGATTTCTATGTTGTATTGGCCATGGCCCAAGCATGTCTTTTTATAAGATAATTGAGGGAATTTTAGGTAAATTTAAAATCATTTAGAAGTCTCTAGTTTAGAGACTTCTATAATTTTAGAGGAACTTCCCTAGTTCTAGATATCTCTTAATTAGCTTAGGGGATAATCGGGGGATTAGATGAGAGTTAATGAGGTTTAGGATTCATAGGGATGTAGGAATGGCTAGGGTGGTAGGGTAGCTAGGGTGGTACTTGAATAAATAGGAATTTTAAATTGGCTATTTAGTTTAGGGGATAGGTTAATGGAGAATAGGCTCTATTAGGGGTTTAATGAGGTAATTAATTGGTTTTATAATGGGATAAAGGTTTATGGGATATAGTAATGGGATGGGGATTATTAGGCTTATTAATTAATTTTATCTAATAAATATATAAATTAGATTAAATTAGCAAAAATTAGTATAATTAATATAATTAGTAGGGTGAGCATAATTTAGTGGATACACCTAAAAAGCACCAATGGTCTACCTAATCCTTTCCTGGTACACCCCTTAAGGTGTTCACTCAAATACATTGAGACTCGATGAGTTATTACAAGAGATAAAGCATCAATAATTGATAAAGTTTGAAAATATTATGCGTATACACCAACCACTTTCATGCACTTAATAGATGATCTACTCGAGCCATTCCTAAACTCCATCATCATCTACTTGGATGACATTATTATATTTAACAAGAATTGGGAGGAGCATATGGATCACATATGACATGTCTTAGACACTTTGTGCCAACATAATTTACAAGCAAACTTAGTGAAGTGTACATTAGGCACTGCATAGATCCAATACTTGAGCTATATCATTGATCACACCATAATCAAAGTAGATCCAAAAAAGATTAAAGTGATCCAATATTGGCCTAATCTATGTAATCTCATAAAATAAAGAAGTTTTCTTGCACTCTCTAACTTTTACCATAGGTTTGTCCTTAGTTTCTTGCATATCTTATGGGCTCTCTGCTAGCTCACATGTACTAAAGCCAATTTTGACTAGATAAATGTATAATAATTCACTTTTGAGGCCCTCAAGTATTACCTCTATGCAATGCCTATTCTTGTAATATTTGACATTGTGTAAACCTTAAAAATACACATTGATGCATCTGACTATGCACTCAGTGAAATGCTCATGCAGCATGGACATTTAGTCACATACCAATCTGAGACAATCAACAAAATGGTACAAATGTACCCATCTATGAGAAGAAACTATATGATATCGTACAAGAAATTAAGTAATGGTGACACTACATTATTGGGAAGGAGATAGTTATTTGTTCAGACCATAAACCATTTTAGTTCCTACAATCATAGAACAAATTAGAGAATGCATGCCACATGAAATGGATGACTTACCTATAATAGTTTCATCTCATGATAAAGCATATTAAAGTAAAAGACAATAAGGCCTTATATTACCTTAGCCAACCATATATTTACTCACTCATAATAGTACTAGACACACATGTCCATAATTTCACATAATGGGCTCCTCTTTACTTAATTGATCAAGACTTCACAATAACTTACATTAGTGTCACGTAATGTACACAAGTTTAGGAGTTCTATATGTCTGATCGACTTTTGTACAAGATCAAACATCTATGTGTTCCGTATGGACACTTTGGCATGATGAAGGCTCTATCTACATTGGAGTCACACTTCTACTAGCCATACATGTGCATAGACATGGAGTGCCACATCAAGTCTTGTATTCTTTATTACATCGCTAAACCCACAAATAAGAAGCTAGAATTTTACACACCTCTACCAGTTCCATATAGACCATAGGAATCTATCAGAATGGATTTCAATAATAGATTTTCTATGATGATAAGACAACATGACACTATGTTTGTTTTAGTTGATTTGTTTTCCAAGATGGCTAACATGGTCACATGCAAAAAATACATTGATTTAGTTAGCATTATGCAGGCATTCTTCAACCATGTTTAGGTTCATTTTGGGTTACCTACATCCATCATCTATGAACAAAATCCATGCTTTATGAGTCATTTTTGAAAATTATTATTAGAATTTATGGGTATGAAGTTGGATTGGTCGATAACGTTTGATCCTCAGATAGATGGGCAAACCAAAGTGGTCAATCGCACACTTGTTCATCTTTTTTGAATGTACAACCATGCACATGCTTGTACTTGGGATGAAAATATCTTGTATATTTAACACACCTACAATGGGATATTCAAATATCTATTATCCATAGTCCATTCCAAACATGTCATGGGTTTAAACCTTTAGCACCTCTAGACATCTCTTACCATGCACCATTAGGGATTGAGTTATGCACACAAGAATGGGAAGCAGATAAAGATGATAATTTTACATGTCACATCTAATCTATTCACCAATAGGTTCAATATATTATCTCTTTCACTCAAGATAATTACAAGGAGAACCATGACATACATCACAAACCTCATGCATTTTGAGTTGGTGATAAAGTCTGGTTACAAAATCATAAGGAGCACTTCAAAGGTCCACACTAAAAGATCAAGCCTATACATTATTTTGCATGTAGCTAGGTTAAACACCTTTATTTTGGATCTACCTTAGTACTTGGGAATACACATAGTCTTTAATGTGTAACTTTTCAATCCTTACACTTCACTGTTTCTTGAGCCAGCAGTGACATAATATCTTTTTTATTTATATTGTAAACACTTGATCCCCATAGAAAAGGACCAGATCATCGAAGTGATAAAAAATACACCCTCCATGGCACACATTAAATTTTTCAAGTGGTTAAGGTTTGGAAATTATTAGAGGGTTGTTAGTGATGTCATGGAGGTGTCCAGGTGAGTGGGTGAAGTGTCTTGTTAGTCTAAGTGTCAATGACAAAGTGTGGAGTGTGTTTGTCCTAGTATGCTTGAAGTAGGCTTGGTTGATCTTTAGTTTTTCCATTATTAGGTATGGGTCTAAATTATTTATCATGTATGAGGGGTCCTATTAGAGGTCAAGGATGATTAGAGAGCTTGTATAA
Source organism: Torreya grandis (assembly GCA_037957365.1). Classification (NCBI taxonomy): domain Eukaryota; kingdom Viridiplantae; phylum Streptophyta; class Pinopsida; order Cupressales; family Taxaceae; genus Torreya; species Torreya grandis. Next base: position 2,796,106 of record JARHVA010000739.1, on the reverse strand, counting down.
GTGCATGGTATTCATACAGTTCTTCATTATGTTCATCTTGACATAGTTAGTTTTGTGATAGACAAATCTGTGTAAGAATTTTTTTGGCATCACAATTGCCACATATGGATGAGTCAAAGGGATTTAGTCATATGGGTGTGATCACATTAGTCCCAAGCTACTATGTTCTAAGTTTAAAGTCATGTAATTATGTATATAAAAATTTATAGCTATTTAAAGTTGGATTCTTATGTAGTTTTCAATTAAACACGCACCATTGGATATCCTTAGACTATCAAGGATATCTAATGGTGCATGTTTAATTACATCATAGATCTAAGATGCAAAATTAATTTAGGCTAAATGTCTAAGTTCAAGTAGAACTAAGTAAGTAGTTTGATGGCATTATATTTCACATGCATGTAGGTTCTAGGAGAATCTTGATATATGTATGGATTCCCCTATGAAAGGTGATCATGTGGTTCAAATTTTAGGACATGTGATTGAGCATAGCAAAATTTATTAAGGTTTAAAGTTGGCCTTTCAGGCATATTGTAGTAGTTCCCATACTTAGTCAAACTTGCATGAGGTTAAATTCTAAGATAATCTTGAAGAGGTTGATGGAGCATGTTTGTTCTATATTTTTAGGAAGTAGTGAGATGAGGTCAAAGTGATCATTGTTTAATAGTAAGGTAAAGACTGAGCTACTCAGAGGAGATCAAGGGTGTGTATTATGTTAAAGCTATAAAAAAGAATGAGATGAGGTCAAGATAATAGATGTTTAGCATAGTTAAAGATTAGGATAATTTTTAGGGAGATTAATGATGTGTATTCATTCAAAATATGCAAGGAAATGAGATGATGGCAAAGTGTTCGATGTTTAAAAGTGACCGTTAGCATTTGAATTTAGCAAAAGGAAAAACTAGTCTATAGTATTTTGCTCAGACCTTTTGATATAGGATGAATTTTAAGGTGTAGTGAAAAGAAAAGTTGTAAATAACTTTAAGGCACATATATTGAATATATATATATAAGGTTTGAAGTTTATATAATCAAAGTTATTGAGATCCAAATTTGATTGTGTGGTTGACCATGTTTGGCAAGTGAACCAAGAAAGATATGTTGAGTTGTTTTGATGGTATTTGATTATTTCAAGGGTCTTAGATATTGGAGAGTATTATAGACTCCATGAAGATGATTTATATAGATTTTGGAGGTTTGACCAATCCATATTTGGTATGAAAAAATGCATAGTATTTGACTGTGTTTATTCATGGTGTTTTTATGTATAAGGCCAAAGATTGATGTATTTGGCTTTAGTAGTTGAGTGTAATGATGATTGTGATAATTTGAGAATATAAAAGGGGTCGTGTGGAGTGGACCTATGCTTTTGGAAATGGTCCTATGTTTCTAATTTTCTCATTAAAGTGTTAAAAGAGTAAATAGGTTTCTATGAGACCTATAAGGGCTACTAAGACCTAATTGAAAGGTGTAGTTGCTTAAGTGTGACCCATTGATGCTATGGTTGACCTATGAGGATATTATTGAGATGTGTCTTAATTTGATAGAATACTTAAGGGTTAAGGCATGTCTAATGGATGACCAAGATGTTGATAATCATGAAGGCTCTATAAAAGGTGAAATCAAAGATGATGATTTCTAGACTTGTGAGACTTTATAGAAGAGGTATGTGTGGGCATTAAAGAGTGAAGGAAAGAAGAAATGGTGTGTGCTCAGTGGATGGGTTGTAGAGAAGAACACGCTGATGATTATGTATATGACATGTAGGTCATATTTTTTATATCATAAATAGTACTTTTATAGGTTTGAAGATTGAGGATAAGCTAAGAGGTCTAGAGTGATCCAAAAGGATGCTTTGGATGCCTTGAGTGTGAATAAAGGATAGATGATGTATGTGTGATCTTGGTGGTTGATTTGAGAGGTAGATTAGAGTGTGAAATATGTGTATGATTATTTGGTCATGTTTTTGAGGTTGTAATAGAGTTGTTGTTGAGAAGTGTAGAGTGATCCAAAAAGTTTTTTTGGATGTTTATGAGTGTGTGAAGAAGTGAAGGGGGCTATATTTTTAGGGTGTCTCTATCAGATTGGAAAGAAATTAGTGATTAGGAGATGTTCATATTTTTGGGTGAATATTTTTTCAATAGCTGACTGATGAGAAAAATGGGTCTCTTCAACCACAGCATAGGGAGATTGGTCAAAAAAATGTGCAGGTTTACCACATCAGAGGTGGACAAATCTCTCCTCTCATCAAGGGGAGGTTCCCTATAAATATGAGGAGCTATATACTATATATATAAGTAGAAAATAACACTCAGGGGTAAGACTACACCATCCATCTCTCTTTTTTTGGCGATGATGTTCACAGACAAAGGAGAAATCTTGGTGATAATACTAAAGGCACTTCTCTTCTTTCAGAAGTGGTATTGCAGCAGAGCGCATGAGTTCTTTTTGGTGGGTAACCAAAAGGTAACAAGGGTGCAGTAACTAGTAGAATGAGGTGCAACACAAAGTATCCACCTCAGCTACCCAAAGAGTGAAATATGAAGGATAATGGGGGCACAAAGTCATCCCAAAATCCTTTACACATAAAGAAACTAAAAACACACTAAAGATAATTGTGACAACACAAAGTCTTTCCACAATTGGCTTCAGGACACCTTCTAGATTACTTCCACTAGTTCTGCTTGTCAAATTAAATAAACAAGAATGCTCTTAGGAAATGGACATAAGAACAATTTCCTAAAATAACACAAGCTATAACAACACAAAGTCTAAAAGTCACTTGATTTCTCATTCAGATAAAGTAATATGATCAATAATCTGAGCTCAAAGTCTCAGTCATCACCTTTCAATTTGGGCAGAGTTTTGCTTCTATAATGGAGAGATCTCCTTTGCATAAAACTAGAGATTACATTATATATAAATCAAGAAAGGCTTGGTGTTTTGTTCCATGGAACGGCCCATGCTATATTCAATGCCTTGAATGCATTTTCAGTTCTATCAAGGGGCCTTGCTTGGAACAGTGCATCAGCCTTAACTGTGGCATGCCAATTCATCTCATATGTCTCCTCCAAAGTATAGGCCACTTGTTCCTTATTATTTGCATAGCTATCAACTTTGCCTTTACTTCATGGAAGAAAAATAGGTTGCATCCTTGATTTGGTGTGCTCAGATGACTACTTGGTGGACTGTTTCACCTACCAAAAATAACTCTCTTGTAGATATTTCAATATCTTCTGTGCCTTCTCTTCTTTCCTGATGCAATTGGAGCTCTCAAGCTATCTTATTCATTTGGTCACTTGGTTCATCCTTCAAGCTCCATGCTATATTTAAAAATTAATAGATATTCCATTACCTTAAATTTGATGTCTGTGGGGACGTCAATGGTTGCTAGTTTTTTAAACCATATTGAACCATGAACCTTTTAAATTTCATTGGTTCAATATTTCAATGGTTCAGGTGGTATTTATCAGTTCCTTGGTTCCATCGCTTCCCTGGTTCAATCGCTTTCCTAGTTTAATCACTTTCCTACTCTTTGGTTGAACCATCTCTTTGAACTGGTCTCTGGAATCTTCCACTTCCTTCCTTTGCTTGGAGCTTTCTTTGAACCTTTAAACCATTTTGGTTTAAGGTTCAACGATTCAATCTCTTTCTCAAAATCCTTTGTTTTGGCTAAGTCTTTTGAAGCTTGAAATTCCTTCAGCTTTATGTCTTTGGAACACCCCGAAGGGAAGGTGTCCCTTTAGGTCTTTGAGAAAGGTCTATTTTTTGGGTGCTGAGAGCCCCTCGCAAGGGTACCTACCCTTCAATATTCTTTGGGTGGCCTTTCCCTTCAAATTATTTAGACAAAATGTCTGAAAGAAATCCTTCAAACATTTTGTCAGAAGGAAATCTTCCCTTGCCTTAGCCGCTTTTCCATCAGGCTTTTGATCATTCTTTTGGGCAAAATGTCTGAAGGAATTCCTTCAAACAATTTGTCTGAAGGATTTTCCTTTGAGAAATTCTTCCATGGAAAATCTTTCCGAAGGAATTATTTTGGTTCCTTTACTTGGTAATTTCCTCAGATAAAAAGTCTGGAGGAAATCTTCCCTTTCGGCCTTCTCTTTGATCTTTGAACAAATGTTCCCTGCCCTCTGCAAGGGCACCTAACTTTTGTTCACTTCCCTCCAAAAGGGCACTTGCTATTTGGGTTTTGGGGCACTCCTTTGAATCATTTGATTGAACTGACTGATTGAACCAACTTTGGTTCAACGGCTGAATGGTTCAATATTTTGTTTCGCTCATTCAATTGACCGCTTGAACCAACCGCGTTGAACCTTTGAACCTTTGAACATTTTTTGTTTCAAGGTTCAATGGTTCAATGGTTTAATCTTCCTTCTTTTTTCTAAGTCTTTTGAAGCCATTGAACTTGCCGAAGTGGTTAACTCTTTAAGCTTGTTGACGTCGTTGAACCTTTGAACCTTTTGGAAGCGGGGTTCAATGGTTCAATCCTTTGTTTGAATCTTGCTGATGAACATTTTTTGGTTGAACTGAGGTGTTTAACCAATCTTGAAATTGCCTAAGTGCTAAGAACTTATTCCTTTGTGAGAATTCACCCATTGAAGCCATTGAACCTACTAGTCGCTTAACTAGAAAAAGCTTGAATAATGAAGAATTTGAATGCTCAGAACAATATTTTGAGAAGGGAAGAGATAATTTTGGTCCTGCAGGACCAAAATACTTCATGTGTTATCCCAAAAATGAGTGACAAATTTTGGTAACAACACATATCATAAGTTTTGGGAGGGTTCTCAACATCTAGGTCATAATGACTTAACCATCCTTAGGGGTAGGTGTTCCTTTTTGAATAGGTGTTTCACTAAACTCTAGTTAGAAGGATTTAACCATCCTAAAGGTAGGTGATCCTTGTGGAACAAGTGTTTCACTAAATTTTGGTTAGAAGGACTTGACCATCCTAGGGGTAGGTGTTCCTTGTGAAATAGGTGTTTCACTAAACTTTGATCAAAAGGACTTGACCATCCTAGGTGTAGGTGATCCTTGTGGAATAGGTGTTTCACTAAAGTCTCATATTTACTTACTTATTATAGGATAAGTAGTCCATTTGTTTGTAAACTTGAGAGTGGGTTTTATTCCCCAAGAGGGTTTCTCACAGATATTGTGTTGTGTGTTTGATCTTACATTATCTATTAATCATTACTATAAACATCTTGAATGCTTAAGTGTTTGAATGGGTTTGGGAAATTGAATTGAATTATTTACCACCATTGATGCACCCCCCCCTCAGTGGTTTTTACCTCTAACAGTTGGTATCAGATCAGGTCCTCAAAATTTTAACCACTTGAAGGTAATCAAAGGTACAATGTGTTGGGTGAATATTTTGTCAATTAGCTAACTGATGAGCAAAATATGTCTCTTCAACCACATAATAGGGAAATTGGTCAGCCAGATGTGCAAGTTTACTACATCAAAAGGGGACAAATCTCTCCTCTCATCAAGGGGAGGTTCCCTGTAAGTATGAAGGGGCTATATATATATATATATGCTAATCTACTATAAATAAGCTAAAAATAACACTCAAGGGTAGGATAACACCATCCATCTCTCTTTTTTCATCGATGATGTTCACCAATCAAAGGATAAATCTTGATGAAATGATAAAAGGCACTCCTCTTCTTTCAAAAAGCGTTGTTCAGCAGACAAAAAGAACCTTTCAGGTAGTGACAAGTAACTGTAACATGACGCAGTAACACAACAAGATGAAATGTAGCACAAAGTCTCCACCTCAACTTCCAAAGAGTGAAATACGAAGGATAATGAGGGCACAAAGTCATCCCAAGATCCCTTACATAGAGATAAAAAATAGACAAACTAAAGACAATTGTGGCAGCACAAAGTCTCTCCACAGCTGGCTTTAGGACACCTTCCTTATTACTTTCACTAATTTTGCTTATTTAATTAAATGGACAAAAAACCTATTAAGAAAATAGACATAAGAACAATTTCTCCAACAACCAAGCTATTCTAGCACAAAGTTTAAAAAGTCACTTGCTTTCTTATTAAAATAATGAAATATGATCAACAATCTGAACTCAAAGTCTCAGTAATGCCTTTCAATTTGGGCAAAGTTTTATTTTTGATAACAGAGAGATCCCCTTAAAACAATAAGAGAGAGTCCAATATATAGTGCTCCAAGAAAGACTTGGGTGCTTTGTTTCACAAAAATGATGGCCTATGATGCATTCAATGCCTTCAATGCATTTTAAATTTTGTCCATGGGCTATGCTGGAATCGGGTGTTGGTCTTAAATATGGGCCACTTGATGTGTTTCTTGATGTGTGCATAGCTATTTTTGCTTTACTCAATACAAGGAAACATGTCGTGCCATTGAATGTTCATGCTCTCTGATGTCCACTTGGTCAGTTGCTTCACCTTCTAGAAACATATCCCATGCATAGATATTTTTTTATCTTTCTCCATCATTTCCCCTTTCCTTGTTGTATTTTGAGCTCTCAGGTACTTTATTCTTGATGAAGGGATAGGTGGCGCTTTCCACTGTGAAGCAGGCGAGGACACTTGGCAACATCTATTTACCTTATAGAAGCTTAAGATATCCTTTGAGAGTCTTGCAGAAGATGACACATGGTAGCTTCTATTGAGCTTTTAGAAACACTATAGAAACATGCAGGATTCATTTGGATTCACATGGATGATGCCACTTGGCATACTCTGCTTACCGTAGCAATTCGCCTGGGACCCACCATAGTCCTTACTCAATAATGAGACAAAAGGAAGAAATGGTAGATGTTGACACTTGGCACTTTCCATCAAGTTTTACAAGGGACACGTGGTGACTTCCATTTTGGCTAGTCGCTGAATTTGTTCACAAGGTCTACATCATATTTGAAAATTGATGGATATTTCATTATCTTAAATTTGACATCCACGGGGATGTCAATGGTTAAATCACTTCCCTAGTTTAATCACTTTCCTAGTTCAATCACTTCCTTAGTTCAATCGCTTTCTCGATTCAATCGCTTTCTTAGTTCAATTGCTTTCTTGGTTCAATCACTTTCATGGTCTTTGATTGAACCATCCTTTTGTCCGATGCATCCTTTGAACCATTGAACCTTTGAACCTTCAAACTTTGAACTTTTTTGGTTCAAGGTTCAATCAGTTCATTGGTTCATCTTTTGTTCCATCGTTTCTCTATTTTTCTAAGTCCCTTGATCTCTTCAAATCCATTAAACTCGTTAAACCCATTGAACCAATTTGGTTCAAGGTTCAATGGTTCAATGGTTCAACAGTTCATTCCTTTGTTCTTTAAAGTCTTATTTTCTTCACTTCCCTCTGCAAGGGCACTTGGTCTCTTCACTTTGGGGTATTCCTTTGAACCGACTGATTGAACCGACCGATTGAACCAACTGCGGTTCAAAGGTTCAAAGGTTCAACGGTTTAATCACTTTCTTCTTGTGTTCCACTTGATCGCTTGAACCATCTACTTATTCAACCTTTCAGCCTTTAAACCCATTGAACCTTTGAACTATTTTGGTTTAAGGTTCAATGGTTCATTGGTTCAAGCCTTCTTTTTTCTCACTAAGTCTTTTGAATCCTTTTGAAGCCATTGAATTTGCTGAAGCAGTTGAACTTTAAACTTTTGCTAAAGCACTTAACTCTTTAAGCTTGCTGACGTTGTTAAACCAACCTTGAAATTGCCTAAGTGTTGAGAGCTTGTTTTTTCCTACAGAGTCCATAGATTTAAGCCTACAGAGTTCATAGATTCAAGCCTATAGAGTCCGTAGATTTAAGCCTACAAATTTTGTAGATTTCTTCTAGTGAATTTTGTTAGCTGAAAAAGCTTTAAAAATGGAGAATTTGAATGCCCAAAACAATTTTTGAGAAGGGAAGAGGGAATTTTTGGCCTGTAAGACTAAAATAGTTCATATGTTGTCCCAAAAATGAGTGACAGATTTTGGGAACAACAGTTGGCTCAAGTTGGGAAAGTTCTTTTAGTTGAAGACTTGGAACAGCTGAGGGAAGTAGAAACCAAAATCTCTAGTGCCTTGAAGTGTGCCATTGGGCTATGGAGTCATGTTGTCCAAAAAGAAAGGAGCCAAAAACAAAAATGAAAAGCACAAAATAGAACTAAAGACTATACAAATATACATATGTATAGATGATCTTATCTAATGCCTCAAGATTTGAAGCGCTTCAAATGCCACCCACTGTGAGATAGTGAAAATGGCATTCCATTCTGATAAACCATTAAGAAACTATTTTCTCCCCAGAATCGGTGATGGGTGAATGGAAGTCTTCACCAAGAATCACATTTTCTATGCCCTCCTTTTGGTTCTCTCTTCTTGCCCCATGGCAAGGTGTGGTCTCCAATCTGAAAACCATAAATCTTTGTTCTCTTGGCAAAGAGTTCCTTTTCCTGACTTTGGCATGCAGTAGTATGGTACACTACCATAGCTTGTTGCTCTTTTGGTTTAGTTGATTTGATTGTCCCCATCAGATACTTGACAAACCATCAGCTCAACATCTCCTTTGGTGTGAAGGAGTTTGACACCTTTGTCTTGAGCAGCGTTCAACCCGAGTAATAGAGATTCATACTCAGCAACGTTGTTGGTGTTGCTGAACTGCAACTTGTATGAAGAAGGAAATATATCTCCTTGAAGAGATATCAACATAGTCCCAGCTCCAACACTGCTAAAAGAGTAGCTGCCATCAAATCCTAGTATCCATACATCATCAAAAACTACTCCTTTCTTAGATTTTTCTTCATTTAGAGAGGAGATTTCCTTTGGGCTTGCACTGTCCTCTCTCATGCCTTCTATTGTTTTATCTAAACCAATTCCTAGATTGCCACCTATAGGAATTTCATCTGCTATAATAGGAACGTCTTCAGTAGACAAAAAATAGTTACCCCTACCTAATGACTCAAATAGAATTTGAGCTTCAGGGATCGATGCTTGGGTGACAACATATTTTGCCTCCTTTTCAGGAAGTAGCCTCTGTATGATGCCTTTGACAGGGATCCTCACTTCAGATAGGTCCATGCTTGATTCTCCTGCAACATCCTTAAAAAAAATTTGCCCAAGAAGGATGCTGTATGAGGCGGGGATGTTAGCCACCAGGATTGTCATCTTGATTCTCTTTTATAGAAAGACAACAAATACAAATTGGGCATCCTTGATTTGTCCCAGTAGTGGCACTTGTTTGTTCTCCATGGAGAAACATCTCTCAAATGTCTTGGTCAGTGTTAGACCAAGGGATTCATTTACTTTGGTATGCATGACATTGTCTGACGCACCTGAGTCTATGATGCAATTGTTCAGTTCATGTCCATTTATCAATAGGAAGACATATAATGGTTAAGTCCTTCTAGAAGCAGTAGGAGGAGCAATGACAAGGTTGTTTGGGATGGACATGTTCCTTGGGGGATCATGAGTTACCTTTTTAACATCTTGTCCTGCAGGGATGGCTTTATTCTTCACACACTGAACTAACCTATCCAACTGCTCAGGATTGGATTGCAAGAATTCAAATTTAGACATTTGAATTTTGTTCTTCTTGACATGGTCAATTATGTCAAATGACTGAAATGGACTAGGAATAGAGGAAGGTAGTTCATCTTTCTAGTTTTTAGGAGGGGTGGTACTGGTCTATAGAATTGAAGTTGAAGATGGAGGAATGATTGATGTATTTACCTTTTTATTACTCACTGGGTCCTTTGACTGGAAAGGCAGAGAAGTTCCTCGTTTGGGAATTGAAATTGTAGGCTAAGAAATTTCCCTTATTTTTACTTTGTCATCTTGTTGGGCTGACTGGTTCTGAGACCGAGTGAATACAGCATATGATCCATCAACTACTTCACCTTTATCTCTGGGTTCATCCTGATAATTTAGGAAACCAATGTTGGAGTCGCCATCTTATTCTTCTTGCTCTGTTGCAAAAAGATCAGCATCATTTTCTTGCTCAAACTCAGGTTGGAAAGATAAATCATGTTTTATTTCTATATATCCAACTACTGAGTTAGTTGGTGCTGCTTTAATGGCAAATTTCCCCTATGGGGAAGGCAGACAATTTGGTTGCCCTTGACTTGTGGTAGCATTGCCTTGATATGACTGGTTCTGAAATGTCCTCCTTGGCATATCTCGATAAGGAAGAGCAGACATACCTTGGGCCACTTGTCTTTTCAATGCTAGCAGTTCATTTGATAGCTTTTACACCATTTGATCAGTGGTGCCTATAGATGAATATTCAAAATATGAAGAAGATTTACCTCGGTTAGGATCTCTCCTTATCTTTCCTACCAAGATAAGGTCATCTTCCACCTCAGTGGCCAAATCCTAAGCTACAACAAGGTCTATTTAGCCAGCACATCTAAGTAGAAAACTCACTTCAAGCAGCTGAGAGTTGATGAAGAAACATTTGAGATTCTTAGTTGTAGGTTGAGCAATTGCAGGAATCCTATTCCTTAGCTTGTCAAACTTGGCTATGAAATCTCTCATTGCTTCATGAGGCTCCTTGTTCATTTGTGTGAGTTGATCTAGTAGGGCATGTGCATCTTCTGCAGGCTTGAATCTGGCTTCAAATTTGGCTTTGAGAGTGTTCTAGTCAGTCATAGTCTGGGCTTGCAGATGATAGAACCAGTCTACAGTAACACCTTGTAAAGTTTTCACAAATAGCCTGACTGCTACATCCTCATACTCCACACCTATTATGCCACAGGCTATACTAAAGGTTTCAATATGTTCATCAAGATGGACCTTCCCATCACCATAGAACTTGGGTAAATTTTTCCTTGCACTGCGTGGTAGCTCATGTAGAGGTGGAGTTAAATTGAGTGGGCCAAAAGAGTTACCCCAAGGGCCTTGAATTTCCATAGTATGACTATGGAAAGGTGGAATAATTAATCTCAGAGGGGTAAGTATTGACAAAGCTTTATTAATAGCCGAAATGTATGCTTTACCCGATAATGGAGACTTGACTTTAGTAGGAGGAAAGCTCTTGGTTCGTTGGAGGTGAGATGGTGAAGGAAACGGATCAAAATTACTTTGTTGTACCAAATCTAATACAAGGTCAATAATAAATTTATCCCTTTGGCTTCGTGTATATCATGGATTTGCCAGATTGTAAAACAAAAATGGGAAAGAACTAGCCCTGCTTCAGCTTGAAGCTTGAGGCTTCAAACTACGCATTCTATCCCAGTTGATGTGGAGGTGGAGGGAGATGGTAAGGCTATAATGATAATGGGTAAGACACATAATGGAGTCACCATAGTCTATAATGGATAAGGGTAGGGACTACTTCAATCTAAAACTTGAGGCTTCAGATTGCGCATAAATCCCCAGCGGAGTTGAAAAAAATTGTTGGGTGAATATTTTGTCAATCAACTAACTGATGAGCAAAATAGGTCTCTTCAACCACAGCATAGGGAAATCGGTTAGCCATATGTGCAGGTTTACTACATCAAAAGGGGACAAATCTCTCCTCTCATCAAGGGGAGTTTCCCTGTAAGTATGAAGGGGTTATATATATATTCTAATCTACTATAAATAAGCTAAAAATAACATTCAAGGGTAGGATAACACCATCCAACTCTCTTTTTTTAGAGATGATGTTCACCAATCAAAGGATGAATCCTAATGAAATGATAGAAGGCACTCCTCTTCTTTTAGAAGTGTTGTTTAGTAGACAACATGAACCTTTTGGGTAGTGACAAGTAACTGTAACAAGGTGCAATAACACAACAGGATGAAATGTAGCACAAAGTCTTGACCTCAACTGCTAAAGAGTGAAATACGAAGGATAATGAGGGCACAAAGTCATCCCAAGATCCCTTACGCAAAAATAGAAAATAGACAAACTAAAGACAATTGTGGCAACACAAAGTCTCTCCACAGCCAGTTTCAGGACACCTTCCTAATTACTTTCACTAATTTTGCTTATTTAATTAAATGGACAAAAAATGTATTAAGGAAATAGACATAAGAATAATTTCCCCAATAACCAAGCTATTCCAGCACAAAGTCTAAAAAGTCACTTATTTTTTTATTCAAATAACGAAATATGATCAACAATCTGAGCTCAAAGTCTCAGTAATGCCTTTCAATTTGAGTAGAGTTTTGTTTTTGATAACAGAGAGATCCCCTTAAAATAATAAGAGAGAGTCTAATATATAGTGCTCTAAGAAATACTTGGGCACTTTGTTTCAAAAAAATGATGGCATATGATGCATTTAATGCCTTCAATGCATTTTAAATTATATCCATGGGCTATGCTGGAATCGGGCATCAGTCTTAAATATGGGCCGCCTGATGTGTTTCTTGATGTGTGTGTAGCTATTTTCACTTTACTCAATGCAAGAGAACATGTCGTGCCATTAAATGTTCACACTCTCCTATGTCCACTTGGTCAGCTACTTCACCTTCTAGAAACATATCCCATGTGTGGATATTTTTTGATCTTTCTCCATCATTTTCCCTTTCCTTGCTATATTTTGAGCTCTCGGGTGCTTTATTCATGATGAAGGGACAGGTGGCGCTTTCTGCTATGAAGTAGGTGAGGACACTTAGCAGCATCCATTTACCTTATAGAAGCTTAAGATATCCTTTGAGAGTCCTACAGAAGATGACACATGGCAGCTTCCAATGAACTTTTAGAAACACTATAAAAACATGCAAGACTCATTTGGATTCACACAGATGATGCCACTTGGTGTGCTCCGCTTACCTTAGCAATTCACCCAAGACCCACCATAGTCCTTACTCAATAATGAGACAAAAGGAATAAATAGAAGACGTTGACACTTGGTGCTTTCCACCAAGTTTTACAAGGGACACGTGGTGACTTCCACTATATTTTGTCCTTATCTGTGCGATCTGAGTTCTCAGGCTATCTCTTTGATTGGTCACTGAATTTGTTCACAGGGTTTGGCCGTATTTAAAAATTGATGGATATTTCATTATCTTAAATTTAACATCCATGGGGATGTCAATGGTTTAATCTCTTCCCTGGTTCAATCACTTTCGTAGTTCAATCGCTTCCTTAGTTCAATCACTTTCTTGGTTCAATCACTTTCTTAGTTTAATCACTTTCTCAATTTAATCGCTTTCTTGGTCTTTGATTGAACCATCCCTTTGTCCAGGGCTTCCTTTGAACCGTTAAACCTTTGAACCTTCAAACTTCAAACTTCAAACTTTTTTGGTTCAAGGTTCAATCATTTCATTGGTTCATCCTTTATTCCATCGCTTCTCTATTTTTCTAAGTCCCTTGATCTCTTTGAATCCATTAAACTTATTGAACCCATTGAACTGATTTGGTTCAATGGTTTAATAATTCATTCCTTTATTCTTTGAAGTCTTCTTTTCTTCACTACCCTCCACAAGGGCACTTGGTCTCTTCACTTTGGGGCATTCCTTTGAACCGGCTAATTGAACTGACTGATTGAACCAACTGTGGTTCAACGGTTCAATCGCTTTCTTCTTGTGTTCCACTTGATCACTTGAACCAACCGATTGAACCAACTGCTTATTAAACCGTTGAACCTGTTGAACCTTTGAACCATTTTGGTTCAAGGTTCAATGGATCAACGGTTCAAGCCTTCTTCTTTCTCACTAAGTATTTTGAAGCCATTTGAAGCCGTTGAACTTGCTGAAGCTGTTGAACTTTAAAATTTTGTTGAAGCGCTTAACTCTTTAAGCTTGCCGACGTCATTGAACCTTGGTGTTGAACCAACCTTGAAATTGCCTAAGTGTCGAGAGCTTGTTTATTTCTTGCAGAGTCTGTAGATTTAAGCCTCTAGAGTCCATATATTTAAGCTTGCAGAGTCCATAGATTTAAGCTTGCAGAGTCTGTAGATTTAAGCCTATAGAGTCCATAGATTTAAGCCTGCAGAGTCTATAGATTTCTTCTAGCGAAGTCCATTAGCTGAAAAAGCTTTAAAAATGGAGAATTTGAATGCTCAGAACAATTTTTGAGAAGGGAAGAGGGAATTTTTGGCCTACAGGACCAAAATAGTTCATATGTTGTCCCAAAAATGAGTGACAGATTTTGGGAACAACACAATGGTTGATAAAGAGGTTGTGTCTTATCTACAAGATAAACTAGTATGTTATTTATCAAATGTCATTATAAACATGGATGATGTGAAGACACAAGTGAAAGATATAGAAGCAATAGTCAAGAATTTGTAGGTCATGATGGATAAAGGTCTCAACCAAAGGATGGAAATTTTAGAAAATGAAGTCATGAATTACTAAAATATGCTCTTATCCAAAGACAAAAGGGATTATAGCTCCACCAAAAGGGTCAAGAATGAAAATTCATGGATCACTAATGGTTAAGAGAAATGAAGGTCAAATATGAACAATGTCTTCAATGGGTATTGCTTCTCCTATAATCAATTTGGTCATAAATATAGGTATTATGCTTTCTCTCTAGAGATCAAAAGGGATCTCATATGCTACAATTGTAACCAATAAGGTCATATAGCCAAGAACTACAAAAGAGATTTTTGGAAAAAGTATATATAATTCATTGACACCATCAAATGGTTCAAGGAGATGAAGTCTAAGATTGAAGAAAAAAATAAGCATAATTCAAGCGTTCTATCGAAGGAAGAGTCAATGTTTGTTCAAGTAGCCTTGCATACTCAAGAAGATAGGAATAAAAGATGGTTAATATATAGTCGATGCTCAAATCATATAATAGGAGACAAGAATAATTTTATCTCTCTCAAGAATACCTACCTAGGTTTAATGAGATTTGGTGACAACAAATCCACTACCATAGTTGGTAAAGGTAGATGAGAATGTCCTATATGTATAAGGTTTGAAACATAATCTTTTAAATGTGATCTAAATGTTTAATCAAGGAAATGTTGTAACTTTTCATGATGATGTATGTGAAGTAACAAAGACAAAATTTGGTAGATTAGTTGTAAATGTTTATAAAATAGATAACAACATGTATGTATTCCATGAATCTAAGAAGGAGAAGTGCTTCATGAGTCAATTGGAAGAAACATGGCTTTAGCATAGAAGTCTTGGACATATAAATTTTGATAATATTGTAAAGATCAGTTCAAAGGGATTGGTAAGGCATATGCCCAAGATTTCTAAGATTCCTCATTCTCTTTTCAAGGCATGTCTTCATGGGAAGAAAACCAAAAGAATATACAAATCCAAGGAGTTCTCCAATACAAATCCATTAGATTTGATCCACATTGATCTATGTGGACCTATGAGAACTCAAAGTATTCAAAGTAATAGTTACTTCATGCTTCTTATTGATGATTTTACTAAGATGACTTGGATATTTTTTCTTAATGAAAAATCAAAAGATTTTACAAGATTTATGGCATTCAAAATGCTTGTGGAAAATGATAAAGGGTCAAAGATCAAGTGTGTAATATCAAATGAAGGAGGTGATTTTTGGTCTCATGAATTTGATGATTTTTATGAAAAATAAGGGATAAGAAGACAATATTCTATTTCTAGAACACCACAATAGAATGGTGTTTTTGAAAGGAAGAATATGAATTTTCAAGAGATGAGTAGAATCATGATTCAAGATGCCAAATTATCACATGGTTATTGGGAAGAGGCAACCAAAAATTATATTTAAATCCTAAACAGGTGTCAAATCAGAGTAAATAGTGATAAGACTCCTTATGATTTATGGAAGAACAGAGTAACTAATGTCAAACATTTTAGAGTGTTTGGGAGTAGGTCCTTCATCAAAAGAGATGAAGATAATCTTAGAAAATTTAATTCAAGGTCTGATGATGGCATTTTCTTAGGTTACTCTTCTATCAATACTGCCTATAGGTGTTTCAACAAGATACTTCACAAGACTATTGAAAGTTAAAATGTAAGGATATATAAGACAAGTAGAGTCAAGAAGCCAAAATTATAGGTAAGTGACTCAATTCAAAATTATATTACAAATAATGATGAGTTATCTATTCAAACAAATGATGAAGATAAAGAGGAGGAAGAAATATAAGAATCTAAAGCTCCATCTAAAAGAATTCAGAAAGATCATCCAATCTCCCAAGTTATTAGAAATGTTGGTGCAAGTTTGCAAACTAGAAGGATAATGTTGATCAATCAAAATCAATAAGACTCAACTCTATTATCCATGATTTAGCCCAAAACATTTATGGAAGCTATCAAAGATGAAATTTAGAATGGTGAAATGGATGAATAACTTGATCAAATAATAAAGAATGAAACATGGGATTTAGTTCCTAGGACAAAAGATAAAAAAGTGATAGGTACCAAGTGGGTTTTCAAAAACAAGATGAATGAGGAAGGAGAATTCATAAGGAACAAAGCTATATCAGTGTGTAAAGGATATGCTCAAGATGAAGGAATAGATTTTGATGAGACTTTTGCTCCTATGGCAAGAATGGAAGAAATTAGACTCTTCTTGGTGTATGCAAGTTTTAAAGGTTTTAAGGTATACCAAATGGATGTGAAATATGAATTTTTGAAAGGAAACTTAGAAGAATAAGTCTATATTGAGTTACCTGAAGGATAATTCATGTCAAATAATAAATATATAGTGTGTAAACTGAAGAAGAATCTTTATGGTCTTAAACAAGCTCCTAGAGCTTGGTATGATAGGTTAGATAAGTATATTTTGAGTCAAGGTTTTAAAAAGGATGTAGTTAATAGTAATATGTACATTAAAATAGAAGGAAATCATCAATTGATAGCGGTTGTATATGTTGATGACATATTTTTTGCATCTGACAATGATAATATGAGTAGAGAGTTTATAGATACTATGAGGACTGAGTTTGAAATGTCAATGTTGGGAGA
This sequence comes from Torreya grandis, assembly GCA_037957365.1. Taxonomy (NCBI): domain Eukaryota; kingdom Viridiplantae; phylum Streptophyta; class Pinopsida; order Cupressales; family Taxaceae; genus Torreya; species Torreya grandis. The sequence goes on along the minus strand of JARHVA010000739.1, from coordinate 2,779,274 downwards.
ACTTTATTTCTTCTTAATATTGCATATTAACCAACTTGATGTAGGGATACTCATTTCATAATTTAAATACAACAAGGATATTCTAAGGAAGTTTGACATGATGGATTGTAATCCAATGTGTACTCTAATGATCATATGATGCAAGTTAAGTAAACTAGATGACTCACCAAAAGTTGAGCAAACTTTGTATAGATCCATGATTGGAAGTATTTTATACTCTATTCCCTCTAGGCCTGATATCATGCAATCATTTGGTCTTATAGGAAGGTTTCAATCTGATCCTAGAGAATCTCACTTAAAATTAGTCAAAAGGATCTTGAGGTATCTCAAAGGCACCATAGAGTATGATTTATGTTATCCCAGGAGTAAAGAATTCACATTGAAATCATATACTGAAGCAGATTAGGTAGGATGTGTGGATGATAGAATAAGTACTAATGGTGGGGTCTTATTCATGTGGGAATTCTTGGTATCTTGGCTAAGCAATAAGAAATCTTAAGTGTCTCTATCAACTACAGAATCTAAGTATATAGCAGATGCCTCTTGTTGTACATAATTCATATAGATGAAATAAACTTTGGAAGATTATAAGGTAAGATAAAATGGACCTTGTCCTATCTATTATGATAATACTATTTTAATTAGTATATTAAAAAATCTTGTTATGCACTAAAAAACTAAGCACATTCCTATTACATATCATTTCTTGAGAGAACAAGTGAGTAATCAAAGTGTTAAGTTAGAGTATGTGCCTAAAAAAGAGAAACTTGTAGATATTATGAACAAACCATTGTCAAAAGAAAAATTTGAGTATCTAAGATAAAGCTTGGGTGTTATTTATTTCTCTATTCATCAATAAAAGGTCTTTTGGTTAAGGGGGAGCAACAAGTTCATGAGCTTGCTCTAGAGGTGGCTTGAGAGAGAAGGTTAGTAAGCTTGTGTGGTGGTTCTTCATGGTGGGTGGAGATTTGAATATGCTAAAGAGGTGTAATAGATCAAATATCTTAGGGGGAGTCCCTCTCATATGTTTCTTGGTGAATTCCATCATATTTCAGTGTTATTCTATGTTCTTTCTTCATTGGTTGCAATGATTGGTTGAAGAAAGTGTTGGCATGTAGCAAAGGAAGTTATCAAGGTAAGAAGAGGTAGGTTTAAGGTAAGGGGGAGTTTTTAACATATTTCTAAGGTGGTCCTCTCCTATTGGAGGTATTTTCAAGTCCTCAAGATCAATATGTGCCCACTTTGTCACTATTTCAAAGGGGGAGAATGTTCTTATTTTGAGAGTGCTTGAAGAGAGAGAAGGAAAGTGAGTTATATGATGGGTTTTGATATCAATGACAAAAGGGAAGATTTTTGGAAAGTTTCTAGTTATTTCATGGAGGTGTCTATGTGAGTGGATGAAGTGTCTTAATAGTCTAAGTATCAATGATAAGGTGTGCAGTGTGTTTGTCCTAGTATGCTTGAAGTAGGCATGGTTGATCTTTAATTTTGGCATGATTAGGGATGGGTCTGAAGTATTGAGCATGTGTGAGGGTTCCTATCAAAGGTCAAAGATGATTGGAAATATTATGGAAGTGCATGGTATTCATCTGGTTCTTCATTATGTTCACCTTGACATAGTTGGTTCTATGATAGACAAATATGAGTAAGCAGTTTGCTGACATCACCATTTCTATGGATTCAAGGGGAGTTGGTCATATGGGTGTGATCACATTAGTCCCAAGTTTCTATGTTCCAAGTTTTAGGTCATTTAATTTTATATATAAAAATATTTAGTTGTGAAAAGTTAGCTTCCTAGGAAGTTTGTAATGTTTTCCCATACTTAGCCAAATTTGTAAAGGGATATCTAACAATACACGTTTAATTGCATCATAGATATATTAATTTGATCTCAATGTCTAAGTTCAAGTAGAATCAAGTAAGCAATTTGATGGAGTTATATTTGACACATGTGAAGGTTTAAGGAAAATCTTGATATATGGATGGATTTGCATATGAAAGGTGATCATGTGGTTCAAATTTCAAGACATGATTGAGCACAACAAAAGTTATTAAGGTTCAAAATTTGGCCTTTTAGGCAAATTACAGTGGTTCCCATAGTTGAATTTGCATGAGGTTAAATTCCAGTCTACTATCAAAGGGATTAATGAAGTGCATTTGTTCCAAATTGTCAAGAAGCACTAAGATGAGGTCAAAGTGCTTGATGTTTAATAGTAAGCAAATGTAAAGGTTGAGCTACTTAAAAGAGATCGAGGGTGTGTATCTAGTCAAAGTTGCCAGAAAGCACAAGATGAGGTCAAACTAATAGATGTTTAGCATAACTAAATATTAGGATACTTTTGAGGGAGATCGATGATGTATATTCATTTAAAGGATGTGAGGACACAAGATGATGGTAAAGTGTTAGATTTTTAACAGTTACTATTGGAATTTGAATTTAGCAAATGAAAAAAATAGTATGTAGTATTTTTCTCATAACTTTTGATCTAGGATGAATTCAAAGGTACAAGTTGTATATAACTTTAAGGAGCATGTAGTGAATCTAGTTATAAGGTTTGAACATTTGTATAGTCAAAGTTATTGAGTTCCAAATTTAACTGTGTTTGACCATGTTCTGTAAGTGACCCAAGAAGGATATTTTGAGTTTTTATGATGGTATTTGGATGTTTTAATGGGACTTAGCTATTAGAGAGTGTTTTAGACTCCATGAGGATGATATTTATAGTTTTTAGAGGTTTGAACAATCCATATTCGGTATGAAAAAAATGCTTAGAAGTTGACTTTGTGTTCATTCATGGTGTTTTTGTGTATAAGGTCAAAGATTGATCTATTTGGCATTAGTATAGGAGTGTAATGATGACTTTGATCATTTTAGGATGTCGAAGGGGTCATTTGGAGTGGACCTATGCATTTGGAAGTGGTCTTGTGTTTCTAATTTGCTTGTTGTACTACTAAAGGAGTGAATAGGTCTCCATGAGACATGTAAGGGCTATTAAGGCTTAATTGAAAGGCATAGCCGCTTAAATGTGACCCATGGATGCTATAACTAACCTATGGGGATAGTATTAAGCTATGTATTAATGTGATATAATAATTAAAGGTTAAATCATGTCTAATGGCTGACCAAGAAGTTGATAATCATGAAGGCTCTATAAAAGGTGAAATCAAAGATGATGATTTCTAGACTTGTGAGACTTTATAGAAGAGGTGTGTGTGAACATTGGAGATCAAAGGAAAGAAGAAAGGGTGTGTGACCAGTCGATGGGTTGTAGATCAAATCAGGTTGATGATTGTGTGTATGACTTGTAGGTTATATTTTTGATGTCAAAAATAGTGTTCTTGCAGGTTTGAAGATTAAAGATGAGTTAAGAGGTCTAGAGTGATCCAAAAAGATGTTTTGGATGCCTTGAGTGTGAGAAAAGGATAGATGATGTCTATGTGAACTTGGTGGTTGATTTGAAAGGCAAATTAGAGTATGGACTGTGTGTATGACCATTTGGTCATGTTGATGAGGTTGTAACAAAGTTGTTGAAAAGTGTAGAGTGATCTAAAAGGTGGTTTTGGATGTTTATGAGTGTGTGAAGAAGTGAAGGGGGTTGTGTTTTTAGGATGTCTCCATCATATTGGTAGGAAATCAGTGATCAAGAGATGTTCATATCATAGGTGTTGGGAGGTTTATCAACATCTAAGTCAAAAGGACTTGACCATCCTTAAGTGTAGGTGTTCCTTGTGGAATAGGTGTTTCACTAAATTCTAGTCAGAAAGACTTGACCATCATAGAGGTAAGTGTTCCTTATGGAATAGGTGTTTCACTAAATTTTGGTCATAAGGACTTGACCATCCTAGGGACACATGTTCCTTGTGGAATAGGTGTTTCACTAAACTCTTATCAGAAGGACTTGACCATCTTAGGGGAAAGTGTTCCTTATGGAATAGGTGTTTCACTAAACTCTCATGTTTGAATACTTATTTAGGACAATTATTCTATTTTTTTATAGACTTGAGAGTGGGTTTTATTCCCCAAGAGGGTTTCCCACATAGATCTTGTGTTGTGTGTTTGATCTTTCATTATCTATTGATCATTTCTATAAACATCTTGAATGCTTCATGAATGGTTCTATTACATGATTAAGTGTTTTAAGGGGTTTGGAAAATTGAATTGGATTGTTTTCCAGCTCTAATTCACCACCCCCCAATGGTTTATACCTCTAATAGCAATATGTTGATCAAGCCAAATGGTTAATTTCATAGTAATATCAAGTGCAATTTTTGCAATTGTGCACCAACATAATGGAGAACATTACTCTTCAATAAAGGGTGAATGATACATGCATAAGTTATGCACATTTGAGCTTACTCTTCCTTCACTCTACTGTGTATGGCATGCACCTCTCACCTAATCTTTTGCAATCCTTGCTCGATATTTGTTCACAAGTATGTGCACTATGATCATTCTCTGTCACAACATTTTGCACTTCCTTACATTATTCCAATGATTACTTTCCAAATATGTGCACCATTACTACACTTTTACTTGCTCATAGTATGCACCACTTGTACTTACTCATAGATTTTCACACTTCATCACGATGTTCTTATTCTTTCTCATTGAACAAGTGCATCACTTACAATACATACACTATCAACTTTCCTCAAATACGTGGCTTGTAAAGTGGCACTTCTTGGCCTAACATTCAGTTGGATAATTATCCACCATGTACCAGGTAGTTATGTTTTTGCTTACATCGCACACATATTTTTAGTTAGAAAATGGGGACCCTCTTTTGCTTTAGAGTTTGGTCTTATACTTTTCAGGAGTTCATTATGTTTGATGGTTTGAATTGACCTTTTTAACAATGTAATAAATGATTAAATTACAAGTGACTGAGTAGGTTTATTTTAATGTCTTTACATTTTTTAGCTTAGTCCAAACTTTAATTTAAGAATACATTCATTTAATACTTGCTTTTGCCTAAGTCTTGGTCTGCTTGTTTGCTTGTGTTTTGAAACACATTTTACACCTTATTGTTAGAATATTTCACCTTAGGTTTATGTAAATTATCTAGCTTTTTATGAAGATTATTGTTTCTTTTCTTGGGAATTTTGATCAAATTCTACTACAATTTCAATTTGAATGGATAAATGTTTATAAGGTTTCACTTTTTAACTTAGTTGTTTTTCATGTAAATGGACAGAATCACCTTTTAAATCAAGCAAATGGTTAACTTTGTGCATAGCTATATTTTATACTTAGTCATTTTTTTGACCTTGAATTTAGTTGTTGGAATTAAAATGTGCATATCCATTTAAATTCAAATTCATAGCCATTGGTTTTAAAACCTAAGTTGCTAACTATGCTTCATATATTTTTTCCGTAAGTTAGCTTTTGTGCTTTTTTCAATAAGAAAGATTTTTAGACTTAGTTTTTAACAAAATGGATAGTTGAGACTTATTTTGATAAAAATTGTGTTGTCAAACTTTATGTCGATAAATTGAAATTGTCGAAGTCTTTTATTCCTCAAGAAAAATGTTGAGGAAATAATTGGAACAATTATTCCAAATAAATGTTTCAAAGTGGTGCTAAATGGTAATTTCTCATGTATTTTGGTGGTCCCAAACCCATTTCAAATTAACTTTTGACACTTGGTTAATTTTTTTACTTTTGCTCGAAGCCATGTATAAAAATTATGCTCCACAAGACTTAGTCCATTTCATCAAAGTTTCCTAGGGACACGTAACATTTTTTCATTACTTCAAAATACTTAGTTGTTTATCCAAAAGGTTTTTTGATGGGGAAATAATGTCAATAATGTTCTATTCTAGTGAACTAATAGGTTGGCAGGATGATGCCACATGGCATAATCCCACTGCTCTACTATCTCAGAGATGTTTGTACTACACAAAGCCTCTAGGCTAGTGGGTTAGGAGGATGCTACCACGTGGAATAATCCTACTACCCTACTAAACCCAAGATTTCCATGTTGACCAGGAGTGATGTTAGATCCTGAGTGAGCGGGTGAGTAGATGAGTGGGTGAGCATCAAAATTTGCATGTGAAAGCCCATTCTAAACAAAAATGTCAAAAATAAAATTTTCAAAGACTGAGACCAGTGCCTAAGTATAAACTCTAAAAGTAGGCACATGAAGCTTAGATATCCATTCCTCTTGTATTCTCTCTTCCTAAAAGTCTTTTACACCAAAGTGTTAAGGTTATGAAACTTGATTCAGAAACCATATATTTTAGTTCTAATTTTTATCCTTTAGAATGCACCCTTAACACTAAATACAACCAAGTGATGGAATAGTATGTAGGTCTAGGCACGTGGGTCTCCCATAATTAAAGTAGTAAAGAGATAAGTGTGCGGAGATATTTCCAAATCATGAAGAGTACACTCAAAATTTCCAATCCTCTTGCATGTTATTATTCAAGGGATTCATCACACTTAAAGGTTGAAGTTTAGCACCGATTCATAGAATTCCACTTTTATGATCCCATGTTTTATAGGCTATGATCTAAACTGCACATGGCTTCCTTAGTTTATCGGTACAAGTTCTAAATATCATGTGAAAATGTTTGTGAAGGTAATGATGCCTTTTAAAACACTTAGATGTTTCTTCAACTTTTCCAAGATCCACATGTCAACATTCTGTAGCCTTGAGCTTGTTTAGAAATCTTTCATGCCTTAGTTTTTCCTTTGAATTTTCTTAGAGCCATGTGTCAACATTTTATGGCCCCAGGCCTATATGAAAGTCCTTCATGACTTAGATTTTCTTAAAATATTCCCAGGTAAAATGATGCCAACAAAGATTCAAAGTAATCAGGTTAGTGGGATGACTTCATGTGTCAAAATCTTGGCAACCTAGATCCTTGAGATAGTTTGTGCAACTATGAAACTTTTTCAAATTATCAAGTTAGTAGGATGATGTCACATGGCATAATCCTAGTAACCCAGTGTCCCATATCCATTCACCAATTTCAAAGCAGTAAGGTAGTGACATCTTAGATTTTGTGATCCTAGAGGCAAGACCATTTGTGATGACAAAGGTAAAAAATTAGAGGTTTATAAAATGATACATGGAAATGAGGGGGTACGAGCTTAAGATATTAGGTGAATTAAAAGAGGCCATATGTATGGGAAGATGATAATTTTAAACAAAGATACCTAAAGTTTTTGAGTACTAACTAGCTTCCAAGTGTCAATTGGAGCTCATGAAAACATAACCAACCATACCATAGGGTTAAATAATAAGGAAACTAAGAGGAATCCAAAACCTATCATAATGAAGGACACATTGGTTGCATATTCATCAAGGTACAAACATGAAACTAATAGACTATATATCCATCAAAATTGTCAGAGACTAAGAATGAACCACGCATCCAATTTGATTTTTAGAAGCAAATATTGGCCTAGATAAATTATGAATAAGCCATGAATCATTATCATGGCCTATGCATAAGGACCAATCATTAAGAATAAGAAATAAATAATATGCCTTTTAGAGGCATGGCTCTAACTATAAAACATATGAACAATCGATGAACTTAATGAAATCCCAACTGAATTCTTCATGGACATTTATCCTTGATTTGGTCTAGCATGTTTACATCTATTATCATGATGCAATTTAATGGGGATCATTCCCAATGAGCCTCAATTAGGCCAACCATGTTAAATATTCCTATAATTTCTTCATGAGATGAATTTAAATTTGAATCTACATTTGAGTTTGCATTTGAACTCCACAGGCCTATGCACCTATTTAAGAATAGCTCTTGTATCATGATAAATGGATGTGTCTTTGTGGATTGTGAAAGGATACATATATAACCATAATATTTTTCTAATTTTCTATGATAATCTCTTCCCTTCTCTTGTTTTATCTTTTTATTTACATAATTATTTTTTGAGTCTAACGATTGTATGAATTTAAATATTGATCATCAAATTTGAAATTTTGATAACTAGATTAATTTTAAGTCTGTGTGGAATTTTTTTGTGTATCATTATAGTAGTAATTACCTTCTTTATTTTAGTTACTCTCTCTCCCTGAATATTACAAAGTATGTAGTTGAACTTGTGTTAAGCCTTGCTCAACTAAATATTGGTTTAAATGAGAATTCATTCAATCATATAATTTTAGTTTCACTTATGTCTATAGCAAGCATTTTTCTATCTAACTCTAATCTTTTTATATTTATTTATGATTAGGTTAACTTAGGAATACAACATTTTGAATCTAATTACTTATCCTGGTTTCTTTTATACAAATTATATCTTAAGTTTATCATTATTATTGCATTGTTGCATTCTTGGACATGATAAACTAATGAGAGGAGTCAGTTGGTGAATGGAATAAAACCTTAGAGGTATGACCTTTGATGAATATCTTGATTAGAGTTAATTCCTTTGATTCAAATCATCAATACCAAGACCCTTGACATGTAATAGTACACATCATCCAACTAAGTGAAGACCATCATACCAAGACTTGGTAACCAAAACCTTGGGGACACCTACTCACATGAGCTTTATTTTTGGATAGAGAAGGATTAATAACCCCTACCTATGTTTTGGTTGTATTTCAAAACCCACATCAATGTGTTCTAATGTTAGGAGGAAAAACCTTGATTTTAATTCATTTGTTAAAATCTTGTGTGAAGATACTTTAGAACCCTTCTATCCCACTGAACCCAACCTTATCTTAAGTTGGAGAATAGGATTACCACCTTATCAAATTTTTTTGGGGATAATTTGTAACTCTTATAACTCCTTGACCATAGAGTACCAAAACCAAGAGCTAACAAAGGGAAAGGAAAATTTAAACACATCCAATTGGCTAGTAGTTCACCCATAGTTACATTTACCCCTTTGTTAACCCATTTGTAATCCCCTAGTCCTTATCAATGGCCAACATGGTTTAGCTTGGACAAGGAGGATATTATCCTATGAATGTTCCAGGCATATATCATGATTTTCCCTAAAATGTAGATAATTTTTGTCCCAAGTCCATAGTATGATGTGTCCAAATAGTTGAGGAACACATCCAAACTTTTAAGGATGCCTTAATCAAAACCTAGGTCCAACATGAAGTTGTTGCTTGTAGATTGTTTCTCCATTCCTCAGGGGAAGTTGTATATGTTTGGTACTTCAAGTTACCCACTGGGTCTATTACTATATGGGATGAGTTGGAAACTATATTTAGAAACCACTTTATAATCCCTATTGACCCTACTATCCTATATCATCAGTTTGTAGCTAAATAAAAAGAATAGAATGAATCCATGAGTATGTTCAATACTCAGTTTCATATGTTTTATCGGCATTTGAAGGACCCTTATATTCAAGATAAAGTAGTTGCCATATAGACCTACCTTATGGTTCTAGATTTAATGACATATATGTTAGGTTGTGGAGCTAAAAGCTTCACTGATGCAAACTGGAGAGGAGGTTGCTGAGGGTTGCTAAGTTGCAGAGCAACCGGCATCGGTCTGATCAACCGACGTCGACAGGATAGCAAAGAGAAGCAACCGACGTCGGTTAGGGATCGGCCGACGTCGGTCACCTCCAGGCAGACAGGAACCGATGTCGGTCGCCTGTGTGGTTCAACTGCGAGCTTATTACGGGCAGTTGGTTGACGAACCAAGTGTTTGCATGATGAGTGCTAATTTTAGACTCATAGCTACAGATCTAATTATTGTAATTAGATGTCTAATTATTGTAATTAGATGTCTAATTATTGTTTGATGACATCTATATAATAGACTCATGGTTGTATTGGAAACTTGTGCTAGGGAGTAAGAGAGCAAAGAGCTCCTTCAGAGAGAGGTAGAGCAATGGTGCGTTCCTCCTAGTGCCATAGTACCAGGTGTGTTGGTGCTGGATTGGAGAGCCAACTGGGTTCTTCAGGTATGTATGATCTTGGTCATCAGGTGAGCATGGCTTATAGGAGATCTACATGGTAAGTAAGATCGTTGATCTGCAGGTGTGTGTGTGTGTGTGCAAGGTCGAGGTTCACAGGTGTGCAAAACCAATTATTAATCTGTAGGTTGGAGATCAGATAGGATAGCAACACAACAGGGAGTAGGATCAGGCAGGATCTACTTGGAGTATGGTGTGTACTCATTGGTATGTACGTGGAGTACATGGAGAGCTAAGAGGAAGGCATGGCAGTTCCTTCCATAAGTATGGTCTGTTGAATTACAGGTTGTTGCAGGTTCATGGGAGATCTACTTGAAGTACCTTGAGTACTTGTGGAGTGCGTGGAGCACTTGTGGTGTGCGTGGAGCACAGGAGGTGAACACCAACTCTGTGTTTGAGTTGTGTGTTGGGACCTGAGAGAGAGAGCTTTGTGAAGAAGAATTACTGTACACTTGAGGTGTGGTAATCCTCTGTAAGGTGGAAGAGTGTGGCGGCTCTTTGTTGTAATCTTTTCTGTAAAGTGTTAATACAAGTTATGTATTGTCTCTCATACGTTGTGTTATTTTGAATTCTAGTTACTTGGTGAATCTGGTTTATTTTCGCATATTAAGTTGCTTGGTTTGGTAATCAATTATGTGCTTCTGGTATTTCACATCCTGAAAGTGGTGCCAGAGCATGTTTGTTGTTCTAGGTGCCTGACAAGTGGTATCAGAGCCTTGGTTGTAGGTTCTTGAGCTTGATACCAACAAGTGGTATCAGAGCCAAGGTTGCAGGAAGCAGGGTTTGTGTTTTGGTTACAGGTCACTCTCAGGGGTTTCTGATCGAGTGGGAGTAGAGCAACGATAGATCAAAGTAAGCTAAGGATGGAGGAGTTGAAAAGCACAGATGGTCATTCATGGTTCGATGGAAAGAAAGAGCAGTAAAAGAACATTGTTGGTTGGTAGCAGATCAGCATGAAGAAACTGAAGAAGTAGATGTTGCAGGTGTTGTTGCACAAGATGCTCTGGGAGGTTTCTTGGATAAAGTTGAATCTTGGATAACAGATTCAGTTGCCTCTTTCCATGCAGCCCCAGGTAGAGGAGCTGGTGAGCCTTGCCAAAGAATTGGCAAAGGGGAAGTGAAGCTGAAATTGCAAGCGGCCAACACACAGGTGTTGATGAAGGTCATGCAGGTCCCAGGTTTGGAGATATGGCTAATTTCTTCAGAAAGATTGGGTGATGAGAGATGCACAAGAACTCTCACAGCGGATGCACTTGAATTAGCTGGTGGTAAGAAAATAGGTACTCTTTATCTACTTGTTTATATTACTGATTCTTCTTCTGTTGCAGAGATGTGGCTTCGTAGGCTTGGTCACATGAGCAGGAAGGAGATGCATGTTCTTAAGCGAAAGACAGATATATTTGACAGGCTTAAGAATTGGAAAGCCTTGGTGTTCTTGGAGGAGATGGCAGACAAAAATCAGTGGATGGGATGGATACTTCTGAGCAAGAGCAGTTTGGACATGGGTTTTGATTCAAAAGAGCTCACAGGTAAAAATTCATCACTCACAGGCGAACACAGATACCGGTGTCGGTCAGGAGGAACCGGCGTCGAACAGACAGGTGCCGATGTCAGTCATGTGCAGACCGAAGCCGGCAGTGTCGGGCAGGGTAAGACCGATGTCGGTCAGGAGGACCGACGTCGACAGTAGGTAAGACCGACGTCGGCAGTAGGAGGACACCGATGATGGTAGGTTGGTAGTCAGGGACAGACGCATGGGAACCGATGTCGATCGGATGCAGACTATGGGGTGGCTGAGGTCGGTCACTGTAACAGATTTTGGGTGGACAGCATGTTGTCAAGGAGTCTCAAACACCCATACGGAGGACTGAAGACGTAAGTAGGCCCTCAAATTCATGTTCCTCTTCTTTATACTTGTTGTTGATTGTAGAGTAGGAAGGATCCAGGAAACAGGTGGGAGCATGGCAGGTATATGATGCAGAACCAAGCGGGAGTTTTGGTAGGATTGCCAGCTAGATGAAAGCACAGAGACAAATGGATACCTTAGTAGAAGAATAGAGAGAATGGATACGTGAGATGGAAGACTAGGCATATGGTCTTGAGGAAGGTGCAGGACAGTGGTACAGGTTTTGACAGGGGGATGACAGAGCATGACTCTAGTCAGTGTCAGGGTAACTACTGTGGTTTGACTTACCAGGGGGATGATGATTGCAACATCATTTTGTTGCTGTATGTGGTTAGTATGCTAGCTAGCAGGGGTGTACATACAGGGTTTTGCTGAGCTAAGGGTAAGTTTAGTTTCAGTGGCATGTCAGGAGGAGTTTGTAGCAACGAAATTCTTTGACATGGGAGACATGGAGATCACAGGTAGATTTTGTCTCCAGTGGGAGCTGATGTGAATCAGGTGTTGGCAAGGTTCAGGATGTAGAGCTGGAGCACACTAAGGGCTGGACAAGTACAGTGTCTGAAATCACATGAGGTCTGGTATAGACCTGAGTATTCCCATGCAGTGGGAGCTGTCAGAGAGTTAGGAGCCAATTCAGGGAAGTGAGTTCTCAGGGATTTGAGAGGGACCAGCAGCAAGTTTTGCTATGCACGATCAGGTCTTCACTACATGGGTTTGTAGGTTCGAATGTGGCAAGGTACTCGGATGACAGGAGGTGCACCATGGGATGTGTGGTGGGAGGTCTTCAGGGTTGTTCTTGAAGAGGGATACAAACCAAGAAACAGATTAGACGGGGTACAAGTACAGGTACAGTGCAGCTGTTTATCTCCAAGTGGGAGATTGTTAGGTTGTGGAGCTAAAAGCTTCACTGATGCAAACTGGAGAGGAGGTTGTTGAGGGTTGCTGAGTTACAGAGCAACCGGCGTCGGTCTGATCAGTCAACGTCGGCAAGATAGCAAAGAGAAGCAACTGACTTCGGTTAGGGATCGGCCGGAGTCGATCACCTCCAGGCAGACAGGGACCGACGTCGGTCGCCTGTGTGGTTCAACTGTGAGCTTATTACGGGCAGTTGGTTGACGAACCAAGTGTTTGCATGATGAGTGCTAATTTTAGACTCATAGCTGCGGATCTAATTATTGTTTGATGAGATCTATATAATAGACTCATGGTTGTATTGGAAACTTGTGCTAGGGAGTAAGAGAGCAAAGAGCTCCTTCAGAGAGAGGTAGAGCAATGGTGCGTTCCTCCTAGTGCCACATTACCAGGTGTGTTGGTGCTGGATTGGAGAGCCAGCTGCGTTCTTCAGGTATGTATGATCTTGGTCATCATGGTGAGCATGGCTTATAAGATATCTACATGGTAAGTAAGATCGTTGATCTGCAGGTGTGTGTGTGTGCAAGGTCAAGGTTCACAGGTGTGTAGAACCAATTATTGATCTGTAGGTTGGAGATCAGATAGGACAACAACACAACAGGGAGCAGGATCAGGCAGGATCTACTTGGAGTATGGTGTGTACTCATTGGTATGTACGTGGAGTACATGGAGAGCTAAGAGGAAGGCATGGCAGTTCCTTCCATAAGTATGGTCTATTGAATTGCAGGTTGTTGCAGGTTCATGGGAGATCTACTTGAATTACCTTGAGTACTTGTGGAGTGCGTGGAGCACTTGTGGTGTGTGTGGAGCACAGGAGGTGAACACCAACTCTGTGTTTGAGTTGTGTGTTGGGACTTGAGAGAGAGAGCTTTGTGAAGAAGAATTACTGTACACTTGAGGTGTGGCAATCCTCTGTAAGGTGGAAGAGTGTGGCGGCTCTTTGTTGTAATCTTTTTTTTAAAGTGTTAATACAAGTTGTGTATTGTCTCTCATATGCTGTGTTATTCTGAATTCTAGTTACTTGGTGAATCTGGTTTATTTTCGCATATTAAGTTGCTTGGTTTGGTAATCAATTATGTGCTTTCGGTATTTCGCATCCTGAAAGTGGTGCCAGAGCATGTTTGTTGTTCTAGGTGCCTGACATTATATGTTCTTTAAAATAACCTAAACCATACTAACACCATTATTATTAGCCTATAATCAAGTTATCAGAATTGAGCAATAGATGGTGCCACAGTGTTATGGACTAGGTCATTTTCCTTAATTGGATTAGCTAAGTGCATACAACTAAATATCTATGATCAATCAACTATAAAAAAACACTCTATTAATGAATCATATATCAAGATCCCTATATGCAAAATCTAATCTAATTTATAACCTAAATCCAATGAATTATAAGCCCAGTGGTCTGCCTTATGTGCCTCCTAACCATGTAGTTCCATAGTCAAACAACCAATAGTTATTCCTAATGATACACAAAAGTATTGTAGTTTTACCAACCACTAATGAGTATGTTGCATCTATCACCACTTAACATACCCTTCCATCCTACTTAAATCCACAAAGCCTTGATAGTAATACTCACACTTAGGCACCCACGACTAGCTTATAACATTGATTGATTGGCTAGTCTAGTACTAGCACAAATTCTAAGGTAAGCAATTTGAAATAATTATTTCTAAAAATCTCTAACAATATGAATAACTTGGACCCTATAATTCTAACCAAAATAATAGTAACCAATCTCAAAGTAGGAATTTTACTTTCTAAAGACTCAATAGGCAATGAAATTCTAGTTCTAATAATGGGAATGTGCCCAATCCTATTAATAATGTTAATCAAAGTAAAAATGCTTCCCATTATATGAATTTCATAGACCTCTCCTTAAAAACTTGGCGTATGTTGAATAATACTATAGACCATGCAGAAATCAACTACACAAAATTCTTAGCTACTTTAAACATCTTCTAAAAAGAGGTGGATAATATGGATATTTTTCCTTCTCCCAAAGATAACCAAAACCTAGAAGGAGGTAACCCAAACATATCCTTTGTATTAGACAATTACTAATTTCCTTTGAAGATAAAAATAAGTATGATGAAATTTAGAATAAGTTTATGCTTTTAGATAGCTCCAGAAAGGGAATAATTACCAACTTAGAAGTAAGTTAGCCATCCCATTGACCACGTCAACTCCACCAAATAACACTCAGGTTCCACCTAACGAGAATTCACATAATAATCCCCCTCCACCCAAAGGATGTCCTACCTCTTATCTACCCAAAATTCATACTATGTATGCCCTAGATAATAATCAACTAGAAAAATCAAACTCAGTTATGATATCGTTGAAGATCCAAAATATACTAAGGCCAACATAAATATGTTTGAGTTGTTTCAAATTTCTAATCAGAGGGAATTACTTTTGAAAGAGTTATATATTAAAAAAGAGAAAGAACCTACTAATGTTTCTCAAGAATATGTTATTTATAAGGAGAAGATCAAAACTCCCCCTTTCCTCTTAATAGTCAAGATATTTGGTAAAAATTACATAGTTATTTGGTTGTTTCAGGTGCTTTTAGGAATGTCATGCCTTATGCCATCTACCAACAATTATTATTAACACCTACAAAATCAAATCAGAAATTTGTCTAATTGGACAAAATAGAGGTAAAGGTAGTTAAAAAATATTCAAATGTAATTGGATTCTGATCCTAAGATCTAGTAATTCATCAATATCAAAGTGGTGGATATCCCAAAAACTTATAACATGTTATTGAGTTGAGACTGGGCAAGGATTCTAAATGGCTACGTAGTAACTGATTTTAGCCACATGTGACTACCTTAGCATGGTTTTCCCAATTAGATCAAAATATAATGGGAACCTAAGGTGGTTCATATGATCATTGAGTATAACAAAATAATTGAGATCATTTATAAAGAATATAAATTGTGAGTGTACATGTTGAATAAAGAAGAAAGGAGGCATAATGTCTTCTCTATTAACATGTTTAGTGTGCAACAGTCCCCAAAGGTGGAAGAATTAGATATGATCGATATATAAGACATATGTAAAGAGATATATTTATTATCCTTATGGGATATCTCTTCTACATGTGGTAGCTTAGGGTGTGGTGAATCCAACAAGAGAGAATAACATTTTTGCTCTCTACAAGAAATTTCAAGACATTACACAGTCAAGGATGATATTTTAGAGCTAATTTTTCATCAAGAAGTAAATATTATAGCAACACTACTACTTTCCAAGATGTCAGTGCTAACTATAGTCCTAGACTTGTCGACATTTAAATTTGATGGTTCAAAGTCTAAAAATGGATGCAGTGCCAAGGTGGAATTGATCAATCTAAAAGGAAAGCTTTATTTGGATACCTTCCATCTCCAATTTTATTACACCAATAATGTAGTTGAGTACAAAGCATTATTTCATGGTTTTTTGTTCACCTTTGGCAAGAGAGTGAATAACATCAAGGCATTGGGTGACTCTAAAGTGGTAGTTAAATAGATTAGAAGCCAATATTCTTACAATGACAAATGTTTATCTAGATATCACAATTGATTATGAAACTTGATCGAAGACTTTGATACCTTTGGCATTGAAACATTGACTAGATAAAAGAATTATGTAATAGATGCATTGGCTACCATTGTGAGTACCTTCGAACCCATCGCCCATTCAAGAATGAGAATATTCTTAGTAGATATAGTCTCTACCCCTTTAGTCCCTGATAACATCAATAATTTACAAGTCTTTAATGATGACCAACATATACTAGAATCTATCACCAATGATGAAGTGTTTGTAGATCAAATCATTGATGAGGATGGTCGAGAAGACTTTGAATTGGAGGAGATTGAGATTATGAGTCTAAAAAACCAATAGCATACTTAAAGGGATGATCTCACTTAAAAAGTTATTCAACATGGACTATATTGAAAATGAAAAGAAGTCCACCCTAGTTAAGGTTATGTTGCATGATCAATGTAACTTGGATAGTGCAAATGAAATGAATAATGTGTTGTTGGGCACCACTTTCACCATAGAAGAGAAGTGAGATTTCATTCAAAGTTTCAAGGAATTCAAGGACATGATAGCATGGAGTTATGAATATCTCAAGTTCTTCAACACTTACATTATGATGCACACTATCCCCCTCAAGCTTGGAATAAAGTCATTTAGACAAATACCACTAAATCCATAGTTAGAACCCATGCTTTTTGAAGAAGTGTAGAAACCACTAGTAGTAAGGATCATCTTCCTGGTGAGACATTACATGGGTTAAAAATATGGTATCAGTGAGGAAAAAGAATGGGGAGATAAAAATGTGTGATGATTTTTGTAACATCAATAAGGATTCTAATAAGGATAAATACCCCTTGTCTTCATTGGATGAGGTGTTACATATTATAAATGATGCCTAGAAGTTTTCCTTTTTTGATGGCTACTCAGGATGCAAACAAGTGGTATTCAATTATGAAGATAGGATCAAGAAAACTTTCACTACTAAGTGGAGCCCTACAAATGAATACCTTTTGTCCTGATCAACACAAGAGCCATGTTTCAAAGGGCCATAGATATTTACTTTAAGGACCTAATGGGTAATTGCATAGTTATTTACATGGATGAGCTTATAGTCTTCTCCAATAAGATAACAGAGCATGTAAATGATCTAAGGAAAGTGTTTTAGAGGTGTAGATACCATGAGATTTCATTAAATCCCAATAAATACATATTCAAAATGACTAAAGGTAAATTGTTAGGACACATTATCTCTAAGATGGTCATTTCTACGGATCTTGATAGGGTGGAATTAATCCTAAATATCCCTTAGCCCAGCACCAATAAATAATTGAAGAGTTTATTTGGTAATATTAACTTTGTGAGAAAATTTATCTCAGGTTTTCTTGAGATAATAAAACCATTATATATCATGTTTAAGAAAGATTACAAGGTGAATTGGAATATTGAGGTGAATAGGTATTTCAACCAAATTAAAACTACCATTACAAACACACCAGTGCTCATCATCCCAGACTATATACAACCCTTTCACCTTTACTCATTTATATCAGATCACTCTATGGCCATAGTATTAACACAAAATAAAGAGCTAGGAGATGAAATGTTGGTGTCTTTCATGATTAACCCACTCAAGAATGCTAAACTAAGATAATATACATTGGATAAACAAGCCTTTGCCTTGGTTAAGGTTGTTAAGAAGTTTAGGCATTACATTTTGCACATCAAGGTGTTTATTGTGGTACTTGATCCAGTCATGAAGGAATTACTAATGCAAAATGAATTGGGGGGAAGTCATGGTAAATGGATGACCATATTATGAGAGTTTGACCTTTAGTTATAGATAATAAAGATCATTCGAGGATAAGGACTCTACAGAACCATAACCAAGGTGGACCCCCAAATTATTTGCCAACAATACTCAGTGCATGACATCATAAATGATAATTGGTACACATATATTATTGGATATATATTGAATAATGAGTGCCCTAAGCACACGAATCCCACATAATGTAGGGTGATACACTTGAGTAGTAGCCATTTCATGATCAAATATGGAATTATATATAGAATAAACCATGAAGGCATATATCTAAGATGACTGAATAAGAAGGAAGCAATTGCAATACTTAGAGACTTCCATGAGAAATATAGAAGCATGCACATGAAGGCATATATCTAAGATGACTGAATAAGAAGGAAGAAATTGCAATACTTAGAGACTTCCATGAGAAATATAGAACCATGCATGGTTCAAGAAGTACTACATCTCATCAAATACTAAGGGAAGATTATTATTATTTGCACTTTTTCAAGGATGCTCACCTACATGTGAGGAATTACCACACTTTCCAAGTCATTGCATCTCATTAACACACTCTAGTAATGCCACTACTACTGGTCATTGAGGATTGACCCTTTTATAAGTGGGGATTGGACTTCATGGGGGCCATCAACACCAATTTCTATATTGGCCACTAATTTATCTTGACAATGATAGATTACTGTACTCATTGGGCTAAATCCAAACCTTTATAGAATTACACCATAGACATAATCATTCAATTATTGGATGAACACATTGCTACAAGGTTTGATATGCCCACCACATTGGTATGTGATAATGGCCTTATTCTATCCTCCCTAAAATTCATTGAATGGGCTTATGATCATCAAGTAACTCTTAAGTTGTATTCCAATTATTATCCATAAGGTAATGGGTTGGCTAAATAAATAAATAATAATTTGTTGATTAAAATTAAGAAAAATTTAGAAAGAAAGCCAAGGGTTTAGCATAAAAATATTAAATTTACTTTGTGGTCAAATAAAATTAGGATCAAATCTACTTTAGGGACCTCTCCTTATCATCTAGTATACAACCAAGATCCTATATTCCCAACCAATATGAAGATCCCTACTTTGATGTTCAGTAAAGAGTACCTAGGAACTAATGACCCAATAGAGGCTCGCATCTTGAATCTCATGTAATTAGAAAAAAATGAGATTTAGCCTTGTTTCACTTCAGTAAACATTAGGAGGTAGTCAAATGCTAGTTTGACAAAAGGGCCAAAGTGAAAGCCTTCTGAATGTCAAATGTAGTCCTTTTGTGGGATAAGGCTCATGAATAAAAGGGACAACATGTAAAATTTGATGAATGATGGCTAGGTCCCTACTAAATCTCTAAAATCTTGGGTGAGAACACATTCTACATAAAGTGTCTTACTAATGAGGATATCTCATTTCATATCAATGGACAATTCTTCAAGCATTATTGCTAAGCTTGAGTGACTGGGGAACCCATATAAATTATTTCTCTTTTACTTTATTTTTTTATTTCCAACCCCTTTTTTGTTAGTTTAGGTTTTCCTTCATTTATTATCTATTTTTCCTCTTCATCGGGTTTTTCCAAACTATTTTTGACCTTGTGGTCCCCTTGCTAATCACAGGATGAAGTGGCAGGATGTTATAAAGATTAAAAAAATGAAACTTAGAGAGCCTAATTGCGATTTTTACTTGAAAATTATGTTTGAAATTATGGTTATTACTTTGATCATTTCGTAAGTTTTAAAGGTCAATAATTTGTAATAGGACTTGTGAATTTTAGAATAGTTCTCTTCTTGTTTGAAGCCACCTAATGCACTTAATGATATATCTAAAAAAAATACAAAATTGCTCTAATTCTAGTTTGTATTGAGTTATCATGAACTTGCTAATTTATTTGTACCCATGGTTTCATCACCTACCCTCTATGGATGAATTCAAAATTTTCCTTTCAAAAGAATATAGTTAAAATGTAAAATTTAAAATTCTCCTCAAAAGGGTGATCTTGGTAGCCTCCACCATAGGCTTTTTAATTGGGTTGACAGTAGAGAAAGGCATTTGGATGGGACCATAAGTACTTCTATTGGGGCTATAAATGCCTCATTGGCAGCAAATCAATGCCCAAACCACTTCCCCCCCAAGCTAAATTGTAAAATATTTTATCCTTCAGTGGTTCTAACCTTATGCAAATATGAATCACTGCATGTGATTATAGAACAAAGGAATAAATCACTTGATCACAAACATAAATGGTTTTTATAGGATCATAACTTAGTATGTCACTCATTCTTATAAATGTTAGTGATTATTGAATTTTGGTTTATTATGAGTAATAGTTTGTAGCTAATAATTTCTTTTCTTATGAAATTAGAGATAATTGATTCTTGAAATACTTAAGATTATTTTCCAATAGGAGTCACCATTTGCTATTACTTGCACCAAATGCTCTATTTTTAGTCAAAAAATAGGGAGCCTCTTTTAATTTAGAGTTTAGTCTTATACATTCCAAGAGTTCATTGTGGTTGATGGCTTAAATTGACCTTCTTGGAAATGTACTAAATGATTAAGTTATAATTGACTGAGTGGGTTCACTTTAATGTCTTTCCATTTCTTCAACTCAGTCTAAGCTTTCATGTAAGAATACATTCATTTAATAACTAATTTTGTCCAAGTCTACTAAGTCTTATTTTGCTTGTCTACTTGTGTTTCGAAACACATTTTACAACTTCCTATCATACTATTTCACCTTAGGTTTATGCAAATTATTTAACTTTTTTTTAAGTTTATTACTTCTTTTCTTGGGCATTTCGATCCATTTATACTTTAATTTCTATTTGAATTGCTAAATGTTTATAATATTTCACTTTTAACTTAGTTGTTTTTCATGTAAATGGATGAAATCCTCTTTCAAATCAAGCAAATGTTTAACTTTGTGCATAATTTTGTTTTATACTAAGTCATTTTTATGACCTTACACTTAACCATTGAAATTTTGAATGTTCATAGCCATTTGAATTCAAATTCATATCCATTGGTTATAAAACCTAAGTCACTAACTATGATTCAAATATTATTCACAGGTTGGCCTTTGTACTTTTATTAGAAAAAGTATTGTTGGACTTGGTGTTTAGCAAAATGGATAGTCAGACTTTGTGTTCAAAAAAATTATGTTAATGGACATTGTGTTTGAAAAAGTGAAATTATCGAAGTCTTTTACTCTTTAAGAAAAATGTTGAGGAAACAGTTGGAATAATTATTTTGGAGACTTCATAGAGGATGTCCAAGTTATGAATCTTTAGAAAAGGTACCCAAATTAAATATTAGTGCCACATGGTGATTTATCGTGACTCCTAGTGGTCCTGAACCCATTTTAGATTAACTTTTGACACAATCATTTTTGCACTTTTCCTAGAGCCATGTGTCAAAATTTCACTCTACAAAAGTTATCTAGTTTCATTAAAAGTTACCTAGGGACACATGTATTAATTTCTCTATGTGTAACTTAGCTTATTTCATAGAAAGTTACCCAGGGACACATGGGACTTTTCCATAACTTCAAAGGACTTAGTTGATTCTTTATAAGGTTGCCCAGTGGGGTGATGACATCATCAATGTTCTAGGCTACCAAGCTAGTGGGTTAACAGGATGATGCCATGTGGCCTAATCCCACTATTCTAATATCTTGGAGATGTCCATACCTGCACAAAGCCTCTAGGCTAATGGGTTAGTGGGATGATACCATGTGGCAAATCTTAATACCCCACTAACCTAAGGATTTTCAGGTAGGTTAGGAGTGATGTCAGATCTTTAGGTGAGAAAGTGAGTGAGTGAGGTGGTGAGCATCAGAGTTTGTGCATGGAATCCCATGCCAAACAAAAATGTTAAAGTTAAAACTTGTGAAGATTGAGACTAACACCCAAGGAGAAACTCCAAAAGCAGGCATGTGAAGCATAGATCTTCTATCATCTTTCACACTCTCTTACTAAAAATTTTTTTCACAAAAGTATTAAGGTTTCATTCCTTTATTGAATAACATAAACTTTTAGTCCTACTGTTCAATCTTTAACTTGCACCCTTTACGTGGAATACAACCAAGTGATGGAATAGTATGCAAGTATGGGTGCATGGGTCTCCCATACTTCAAGCAACAAAGAGAGAAGTGCATGGGGAATATTTCCAATTCATGAAGAGCGCACTCAAAATTCCTAATCCTCTTACATTCTATTATTAAATGGATTTCTCACACTCAAATCTTGAAGTTCAACATTGATTCATCGAATTCCACTTTTGTGATCCCATCTTTTGTAGGAACAATCTAAACTATGCACCACTTCCCTCATTAATCGGTACAAGTTTTATATATCAAGCACAAAAGTTTGTGAAGGCAAAGAGGGATTTCAAAACACTTAGACATTTATTTAACTTTTTGAGGATCCATGTGTCAGCATTCTGTAGCTCTAGGCTTGTTCAAACAACTTTCATGCTTTAGTATTTTCTTTGACTTTATCTGAAGCCACGTTTCAACATTTTACAACCCAGGGCCTATTTGAAAGTCTTTTAGGACTTAATTTTTCTTTACATTTTCCTAGGAAAATAATGTCATCAAAGTGCCAAACTAAGTGAGTTAACAGGATGATGCCACATGGTGGAATCTTCGTTACCTAGAGGCCCAAGATGGTTCATACAGATGCAAAAATATGTCAGAGCAATGGATTAGTAGGATGATTCCACATATCACAATCCTAAAAACCTGTCATCTCAAATCCAACTACAAAGTTCAAAGTAGTAAGGTGGTAGCATCTTAGAGCCTATGATCCTAGAGTCAAGACCGTTTGAGGTGACAAAGGAAAAATCTCATAGGATTGATAAAGTGACACATGGCAGTGAGAGGGTGAGAACTTAAGAGACTGGATAAATGAAAATAGGCCATATGGCTGGGAAGAGGATAATTTTTAATAAAGACAGCTAAATCCCATGAGTACCAAAAAGTTTCCAAGTGTCAATTGGGGCCTACAAAAATCGAACCAACCATGCCACAGGGGTAAATCATAAGGAAATCAAAAGGAATCCAAGTGGATAGAAACCCATTAGAATGAAGGACATGTTAGTTGCGCAATAATCAAGGTACAAGCATGAAATTGATAGCCTATCTGGATGTCAAACCAATTAGAGACTAAGAATGAACCCTGCATCTAATTTGTTTTGTAGAAGCATATCTTAGCTCAACTGAATAAGGTGTAAATCATTAGCATGGCCAAAGCATAAGGACCAATAATAAAGCATAAGAAATAAAGAATATGATTTTTAGAGGCATGGATCTGACTATACAAGAGATGGAGAACAACTGATCTCAATGCAATCCTAGGTAAATTCATCATGGTTATTTGTTCTTGATTTGGTTTAGCACATTTCCAACTATCATCATGATGTAATTAAATGGGGTTCATTCCCAACGAGCCTCAAGTGGGCTATCCAGGTCAAGGATTTCTATCACTTCCTCATGGGATGAATTTGAATTTGAATTAAAAATTGAGTTTGCATTTGAAATCCATAAGTTTGCATGCCTATTTAATAATATCTCTTGTATCATGATAAAGGGCTGGCTCTTTGTGGATTGTGAAAAAATATATAGAGAACCATACTCTTTTTCTGCTTTTATAGAATAATCTCTTCCCTTCTCTTATTTTAGCTTGTCATTTACATAATTATTTTTTGAGTTTGATGATTGTATGAACTCCATTAAATTATTAATCAAAAATAAAATTATGATAAATGGATTACTGTAAAGTCTATGTGGACATTATCTGTGCATTGTTATGGTAGTAATGCCATTCTTTCTTATAGTTACTCTCTCTCCCAGACTCTTGCATCATATTTAGTCAAAGTTGTGCTAAGTTTGGCTCAACCGAATATTGGTTTAAATGGGAAATCATTTAGTCAAATAACTTCAGTTTCACTTGTATCTGTAGCAAACATTTTTCTCTTTAACTCTAATTTTTTGCTCTTTCTTTATGATTAGGTTAACTTAGGAATGCAATAATCTAAATCTAATTACTTATCCTAATTGATTTTATACAAATTTTCTCTAAAGTTTATCAATATTGTTGCATTATTACATTCTTGGACATGATAAAATAATGAGAAGAGTCATTTGGTGAAGGGAATCAAACCCTAGAGGCATGACCTTTGCTAAATATCTTAGTTAAAGTTAATTCTTTTGATTCAAATCATCAATACCAAGACCCTTGACATGGAATAATGCACATCATCCAACTAAGTAAAGACCAACATACCAAGACCTTGGGAAGACCTGATCATAAGATTTTATTTTTAGAAGAGGGAGGAATTAACAAACCCTAGCTAATTATTGGTTGCATGTTAAAACTTGTATCAACAAGTTCAACCAATGTCTAGCGAGAAAGATGAAGCATTTTGTAGCTATCTTCATTGTAATGACCCAACAGTTGTAATTGCCTTTTGTACATACATGTATAAGTATGTAACATACACATATAGCCAAAGGTTGATGCTCCACACTACCATAACACAAATGGAGTGTTCCATGTATTTACTCTATAAAACATGTACTATATCAAATTGTACCAGTTCTCCCTATTATTTGTTAATGAATAGATGTTGCATTTATTACAAATAAGACTTACACTCCATTAAATATTTTTAGTAATTAATTTTTGAATTAACTTTGCCTATTCACTCTACATAACCAAAACTCAATTGTCCCTTGCATGCTTGGTCCTGGGTCCCATGATGAGGATCAAAAGGCAAAGGTTGGAATTCATAAGCAATTATAGATTAAACATGTCTTAAGCGAAACGTAAGGAATTTTGAGTTTTCTATGAATTGAGTCATTGGACATGGATTTAATAAGCCTCATGTTTAAAGGTGACCCTCAAATATTCAACCAAGTATCAAAAGGAAAGTGATCATTTATACCAAGTCATTCAAGCTAAACTATTACAAAATCATGGAAAATATGAGATTGGTGAGTATCTAATACCATTATAAAGATATGGTATAGGGTTTGGAACATAATTTCAAACCCATTAGATCTAACATCCAATAGTAATAAGTAATCAAGTGTATGTTTGATCCCTCTCAACAACTTTGATTCACTAACAAATAATCACATAGAGACATCAATAACTTCTCCACACAATCATAAACATCCATAAATGGATAAACATTCAAGTCATAATCAATATTCATGTCAATTCCATTTCATATTGCATCTAACTGATAATAACCATTTTATTATTGTTTTTCTCCAATAATACGTCACTATGTTATAATTTCGAGAACCATTACCACCCTTAAAATAATTTCAAAATAAAAAACTTAGTGTTCACATAATATAGTGACAAGTTGCATGATCAAATAATATCAAACATGTTGTGATAGGAAACCTCATTGCAACATGGTTAGTGTTTCTTGGGTGTGTGTGTGTGTACACACACACACGTCCCTAAGACTAATCATGTTGCAATGAGGTTTCAATCTTCATTCCCTAATTTCACCTATCAACTAATTTTCTAAATTTCTTATTATGATCTAAAATCATATTTTGAATTGCTTCTAAGTTTAAATCTAACTTGTCCAAGACAAACAACTAGCTAAGAAACCTCTTAATATTGCACTTAAATAATAAGATTTATTTACATATGTTTTTGAATTTTTTGAGTAGTATAAAACAATTTAAGTTGTTTCTTCAAACTTCTAAGTCAACACTTACACCTTCAAAACATGCTACAACAAGTTCCCCAACCATTTCATATAAAAATTCCAAAATTTCTTCCTCATATTTCCATGTATTAATTTTTAAAATATTCTAAAACAATTTGTTGCCTTCTACCTTCATCCATAAGATAAATCCACTAACTAACTAGACCAAGGGTTCATGCCCATAACAAATTTAATATTTATATATGTTGAAATAAAAGCAACACTAAATAATTTTCACCATTACCAACATAACACAACTTTTCACCTAAATGCCCCAATATCAATTAGATTCCACAACAAATTTGGTTATAAGTATGCGTTTGTGGGCACACATACGTTTATGTATAAACAACCTACAATTAAAATTGTAAAAAAAATCCATTAAAAAAATAATCTAAAATTGAAACTAGGCAAAATGTCCATACGAAATAATAATAATTTATAATAAAACTAGGAAAACACCCATACAAAATAATATCATTCGATAAACATTGGCTAATCCGTAGCCTCTTCATCCATCCATGACTATTAAATAATACCCTCATTCACATGAACGTGAATGGATTCAAATCCCAAACAACCCAATAATAAAATGAAAACAACGTCATTGGGTTTAAGACCCATTTTCTTTTCTTTATTAACAACAAATCTATATTTTTCAACCATAATAGAATCTATAATAAAAACATATATTTCTTATTGCCGTAATAAAATTGTTTTCAAGATAATACGATTAAGAGTAACATGTAACCATCAATTTAAAAATTTAAAAACTCTTGTTATCCATCACAATACCCATGACTACAAATCCCAAAATGAAGACCAACCACAAGATAAATAACCCATCAATCTTCTAGCCACCATGCCCTCGATTAGGGAAAATATCATGAATGTGATTTCTCTATTATCTCACAATAATTTATGTCAAAATCCATGAAAGAGACCAAGAACCCCATAGATTTTTATGCATATTTTTTTTCAAAACACATTCAACCCAATAGGGTTTTTAAAAGTCTCCGTGCACCATCATAGCAAAAGAATGATAGCACTCCTATCATGCCCTAAATTTTAAAAACCAAAAAGTCACTTAAATAACATTTTTTTGTTTTAATCTACTGAATTATTTTTAATTATGAGGTCACTTCCTCCACATCACAATTTCCTAATTTTAAACAAAACATTCCTTAATAAATCTCAATATGCAAGGTATTTACATTCCGCATGATAGAGCCCAATCGTTGTCTAATGTTAAAAGCTAGCTAGGTGAATTTAATTAATATATAAAATAATTGGGAATCAATTAAAGTTTACACACTCCTTAAAAAACATAAGTTTTTAATTTAAATTAATTTAATGTGTTAAAATCCCTTATGCCTTTTAAATGACACAAAGTGTGCTCCTCTTTAATCTAAGGTTAGTGAAAAAAGTGGGTCACTTAAATAAAGTTTCTTACAAAAAGTTCATCTCTCCATAAAAATGGTATAGACTCTCATTTTTGGGCATTTTCATGTCTCAGCGAAGATTCAGTGCAATTTCTAGAAAATGACACAATTTAAGCCTATAAATCACTTGAATTTCCCAAATTTATTTATGTAAGGGATGTAATTGCCCACAAACATGGCAAGGCTTGATTATTTATGGTATTACCCTGTATGCACTAATAAACTATCTTAGATTCAACCCTAGCCCAATTACAAACTAGTACATTGACATTCTTGACCTGTTGATCTATTAATGCAAAACATTTAAAAATAATTCATAAAATCCAAAAACCCTAAACAAGATTAATTAAAAATTAAATCTCGATTAACTTGCTTAATTAAAAAATCTAAGTTGAATTAATAAACTACATTTATCTAAAATAAAAAGTTTTCAATAAACATGAGGTCAAAGTCAAGAGAGCTAATAAAATATTTTATTAATTCTTAAAATTCAATAAAAGGTGAGTTATAACCTCATAAATATCTTCTATGGGTTGCTATGGCCCATAATATTTAAAATGAGATGTCAATCCTTCATAATTGATTTGATCCAACCCAAAGTTAACCTAACTCAACCTAGGTTATTTTAGACTCAATCAAAGTTAAAATTAAACCTAACCTCCCTAGGGTTAGAGTTAATTTTGAGATCCATAAATACAATTAATCTTAGTCTACCTAAACAAGCTTTTGTGTATAAGGTTATTCTCCAGGAATGCTTTTAAAAAGCCATCAAAGTAATGTTATAATACTAAATTGATATCAACTTCACACCAAGCCAATCCAAGCAAAGCAAAGCCACATATGCCATCAAAGAAATGCTACTAAGATGAGGAATGCATTGATCAAAATCTATAATGCCAAAAATTGAGAAAGAACATCTTCTATGCTAATAAATGGACACTAATTTTGACAAGGGGGTTGAATTAATGTATGTTTTTATCTCTTATTTGTACTTTTATTCATTGTATTATGCTCCCCCAAATATTTAGGCAAGATTATTTAGTTTCATTTCATTGTTAGACTTGAATTTTCTTTATATTCACTAACAAGGAACTAATGACATTTGTGTGCTCTTCAGATTCCTAAGATAATAATGACATGTCCAGTGAGACCACACATCCTATATGATCTAGATGAATGATGTGGAACTTTTAAAATTTTAAAAAAATAACACTCTAAACTTCAAGTTTAGAGTTTATGCTTAAAATTCTCATCATCTTCTTTAGTCACTAATCGATAACTTCACCTAATGTAACAATAATTTCACCTATTTTGTCCCTTCTCTGCAATCTTTTATTTTGTAGAAATGATGAATTCACTCGAAATAGCAGCATTGCTTTATGGTGAAATTGATGTCATTGACATTTGTTTAGTCTCTAGAAATGGAAACATTGATAAAAACAATGACTTTGACCCTACTATTTGGTAGTTTCATCAGGTATATTTCCTATTAATTTTGATAACTTCACCTAGTTTTAAGATGTAATCAATGAATTTGCCTAGACTAATCGATGACTTCACCCCTATCTATCAGTGACTTTGATAGATACATATTTCTCTCTATCTGTTCCATAGGAAATTGGTGACTTCATTAAAATCAATGACTTTGCTCTATTATAGATTGATGACTTTGCTCTGTGTAAATAGAAACAGAGAGTTGAAAATGAAAAGTTGTTTGTTGATTGGCTTTTTCCCATAAATACAATATAACCTCCTAATGTTTTTATAGGAACCTAAGTGGAGAAAGAGAGGTCTAAACACTTAAATTTTCGTACATACTTTAATTTAAATGTTTAAAATTGACCTAACACAACCTATCTTTTTGCATTTCAATTTTATAAGAACAAACAAGGCCAAGGGGTCAAAACTTCATTCACATCTAATTTGGTGTTTTAAAACAAAAATTCACTTTACAATAGAGATCTTAAGATTTTTTCTCTCTTTTTTTGTTAATTATTTTTACAAATTATTAAATTATATTTATTTGTGATAAACCAAACTTTGTGTGTATACTCTCCCCCGTCCTATAAGGAACTTAGGTGATCAAAAGTGCCTTATTTATTTCCTTGTTTATTTAGCCTGGAATGGAAGAAACATTGTATATGCTCTCTCTAAGCTCTGAGTGACTTGGGTGACCCAAAAATAACCTCGAAAATTCTTTCTATTTCATTTGTTTATTTTTATGCATTGGCTTGTGGGCAAGAGTTCAAAGCCTTCTCACAATTTCTTTAGGGATACGTTGACTTAGGGTTTTATCTCCTAGCATCATATTAACCCCAATCCATGGTGGGGTATATAGATTGGGTATTGATACTATAATTAAATAGTGGTTAAATGGTTAGCCTATCAATCTTAATAAAATTTTGGATCATTTCATGTTAAACATCAGACTTCACTAAGCAGTACATGGCTGAAGTTATTTTGTAAAAGACTAGACCATTATATAACAAGTTAATGAGTTTGAATCCAATTATCATGATGCACCCTTGTTTTATCCACACTTTAGACCATTTAGATCATTTTGAAACTTATAGATTTCAATAAACCCCAATTTATCATAAAATGTCTTGCCAAATGTTGAGTGTTTCACACTCTAAGTTCATGCCATTTGCCAATACTTGAGAGATAGATGGGGATTTAAAACTCTGCATAAATACACTCTTTAATTTTTAGATTAACACTTAATTATTTTTTATCATTGGTATATTGATGAAACCTTTAGCCTAAGCTACACAAACCTTATCAATTTTAGGGATAGGATATGCACTTAGTGCTATTACTATTTTCTTTTATTAGTATGTTTGGGTTTAAAATTATTTGTTTATATTCTAAAGTTGAAATGAGTCTAAAATTTCACATATTACACACCACTTTGAACTAATATGTGTTACTCTACATATTTTGTTTCAAATATTTGCCTTGGATTTTATTCTAAAATCATTTATGTGCCACTTGTTTAACATTGCCCATGTTGTTTCAAACGTTTGCCTTGAAGTTTGTCCAAAACCTTTATTTACCATTTGTTTGAGGGAGTTGTTGAAGTATGTTCCTATTTTTATTATTGTGGCATTGATGTTGTCATTGATGTCAAATTCAAGATGGAGGTCATTAATGTCAAAGTCAAAGTTGATGTCATGCATGGTGAAGTGGTATGTAACAAGGAGTCTTATGACAAGAGAGAATTTGAAGGCAACTTGTTGTCTCTCTATTCAGATAAAATTTTAAGGAAACCTAGTAATTTTTTTGAGGTTGTTCGCATGCCAAGGTCAAGATCAAGATACAAGGTGAGCATAATTTTGAGTACTAGTCTTAAGGAGCATTATCATATCATAAGCATGTGTGTGAATATGGTGTTCTGGTAAGATAGATACACACAGGTGTGAGTGGATGTTTAAGAATTCCCAAGGATGAATATGAATTTTGAAACACTTAGGAAAGTTTCAAGGTAAACATTCAAGAGTATGATCTTAAGCCTAAGCATGCAACCAGACGAGTCCTAGACTCTACCTAACCTAATGAGGAGTCTTGAGGTGTTATCAAGAATGAAAATCATTGGTAGAGAATGTGAGAATATGTTTAAATTTTTTTAAACATGTGTATAATGTATATAATATTTTAGAGTAGGCTTCTAGGTTAATTCTTGGCTTATTCTTTGCATAAAGAGACCTAGTGAGAAGTCACAGGCTTGGTAGCATGATGAGGTGAGTAGTCTAAGGCTTATGAGAAGAATAATGGTAGTGTTTGAGCAAGTTATGAGGTTTTATGAAATGAGAATGGGGTGTTAAAAATAGTACAATAAGTTTCAATGTGAGTTTAAGGTCTAAGTATGACTAACAGTTCAAAGCCTAATATGCAAAGAGACTATAATGAAATTACTTAGATATTCACACAAAATGATTTTATATTACGTAGAATAAGAAAATATGAGAGATTACATAGCGATAATTGATAATAGAACAAAATACTAGATAATATAGCAAAGCCACATCGAGAGGGAAACCTCCACAATAATGCACTAATAGCATAATACTTCACATGATGATTAAAAACTAACCACTACCTCCTATATATAATCTACTTAGCTAAGGTTATTCCATTGGTTGACCTATCTAAGAACATAGAGAAATGTAATAATTAAATAAAAGAGGTATGTAAGACACCAGTCGACCACACATATCCTTAGACACACCAATGGTTAAGGGCATAACAAGCCCTTCCCCTTTAAAACAACATTCTCCTCAATGTTGTGGCAACTCTGGATGCTATTGCAAAAATGCTTCATCCTCCCAAGTGGCATCTTCACATGGTAGATTCTTCCATTTGATCAGGTATTTTGTAATTGCTCTAGAACATTGTTGCTTGGTGCGCCATTAAAATATCACCTCAGGATCAAGAATAACTCCACCTTCCTCATCCAATTTTGGTAATTCTATTTGAATGGTAAATCTGTGTCTAATGACTTTATTTAGGTATGATACATGAAATACTGGATGTATGTGAGTGGATGAAGGAAAATCTAACTTATAGGCCATAATGCCAATTTTTTGCAATATCTGATAAGGCCCATAATACTTAGGGGACAGCTTGTTATCCTTTTTTTATTGCTTCAATGACATCTATTTGTATGGTTGTAAGCGAACAAAGACCCAATCATCAATTTCAAAATGCCTTTTACTTCTATGTTGATCTGCTTGTTGCTTCATGTGATTCTGGGCCATAGCTAAATTTTCATGCAAACTTGCAAGGACCTCATGTTGATGGTGAATATGTTCTTCAACTACACGAACCTTAGGATGGACCTTCAAGGTTGAAGTGATGGATGGAGGGTGGTATCCATATAGTTCCATAAAAGGAGACATTCTATAAGAACTATGAATAGAAGTATTATACCACCATTCAACAAGTGGAAACCAATGAACCCATTTATCCTATTTATCAGAAACAAAACAACAGAGATATCCTTCTAGACATTTCTTAACTACCTTAGTTTTTCAATCATATTGAGGATGATAGGATGAGCTATGAGCCAATTGAGTGCCTAACATGTAAATAACTCAGTCCAAAAATAACTAGTAAAAATGGGATCTCTATCACTGATAATGATCTTAGGGGTCCCATGAAGTTTTTAAACTATATTGAAAAGCATAAAAGATATTGTACTAGCAATAAATAGCTAGGATAATGAACAAAAATGAGCATACTTACTAAGATGATCTACAAAAACCATGATAAAATTTTGACCATCAGATCTTGGTAACCCTATAATGAAATCCATAGATACCTCTTCCCAATGCTAGCTAGGGATAGATAAATGTTGTAAAAGACTTGAAGTTTTGATGGTTTCACCTTTGTTTTGTTGATAGATCATACATTCAACCACATATTTTTGGACATCCCCCTTGAGACCTTCCCAAAAAAAATCTTGCTTGATCATGTGATAGGTTTTCAAAAATCCTGAATGACCCCCAATTAGACTTGCATGAAGTTCTTGAAGTATTTTTGTTTAAGAAGAGAATTATTACATAGGTACAATCTATTTTTGTACCATAATGAATTACCTTTCCATGTGAATTTTTAAAATCCATCCAAACCTTGCTGAAGATTTTGAATCAAATCATGAACAAAACTATCATGTTCCCATTTTGATCATGCTTCCTCTAGCCAATCTGCCTACAAAATGGTTATGGTACATAGCAATGCCTCAACTGATTCATATTTTTTGGATAGTGCATCTACCACCACATTTTCCTTGCCTTTTTTGTAGATTATTTCAAAATCATAGCCTTGCATCTTAGTTACCCATTTCTATTTTTCTTCAGATGATAACCTTTGTTCTAAAAAACATTTAAGACTATCATGATCAGTTTTTACCTAAAAGTGATGACCCATCAAATAAGTTCTCCATTATTTGACTACATGTAAAATAGACATCATTTCCTTCTCATAGATGGGCTTGTGATAATTTTTACCTTTGAGTTGATGTCTTTCAAATGTTATTGGTCTACTTTCTTGCATGAGTACAATACCCATACCATACCCAGATGCATCACATTCAACCACAAAAGTCTTATAAAAATTAGGAGTGGCCAATACTGGAGTAGTGCACATAGCCAATTTCAACTGTTCAAATGCCCAGGTAGCTAAATCAATCCATTGAAAGGAGTCTTTCTTTAACAAAGAGGTAAGTGTGGCTAAAATATTACCATAATTTTTTACAAGTCTACGATAGTAACCAATAAGCCCCAAAAATCCTTGAAGTTACTTGAGTGTCTTAGGAATTGGCCAGTCCTCCATTGCTTGGATTTTTTTAGGATTTACTTTCACTCCTTCATAAGACACCAAATGACCCAAATATTCAACCTCACTAGCCCTAAAAGTATATTTAGAAGGTTTGACAGACAATTGATTTTGTTCCAAAATGGAGAGTACCTATTTCACATGTTGCAAATGATTTGCCCAATTTTTTCAATAAATGAGGATATCATCAAAGAATACCAAAAAAAATAGCCTCAAAAATGGCTTTAAAATAGCATTCATCAAACTCTAAAAAGTAGATGGTGCATTTATTAGGCCAAAAGGCATAACCAAAAACTCATAATGGCCCTCATGAGTCCTAAAAGCATTTTTTGGTATGTCTTCATCACAGATCTTGATTTGATGATACCTAGAACACATATCTAATTTGGTAAAATAAATATCACCATTCAATTCATCACGTAAATCATTAATGATGGGAATTGGAAACTTATCTTTGATAGTGTACTTGTTGAGCTCTCTATAATCAGGGCACATCCTCCAAGTGTCATCTTTCTTTCTCACCATGACAACTAGTGAAGAGTATTCACTTTGGCTATGGGGAATGATTCCTACATCCAACATCTCTTGTACCATATTTTCAAATTCACTTTTTTGGGCATAGGGATACCTATATGGCCTGATGTTGGGTGGTGTACTGCCATGAATAAGTGTGATAGCATGATCATGTGTGTGGCTAGGTAGAAGTCCTTTTAGCATGTCTCTAAAAATAATGGAATGAGCATCAATTATTTGTTGCAGATCAAGAGGTGGATATGGATGAATTGGTTGTACTTCCATAGAAAATAAGCAAGATACAAATCCCTCAACACCCTTATGGAGAATATTCTCATTTGATGGGATATAATAAGTTGGGGAGATTTAGCCTTTAATCCTCTTATCTCAAATTTCCTTTCTTCAGAATGAAAATTCATGAATAATTCTTGAAAATTCATCTCAATAGTGCTTAAAGTGGTGAGCCACTAGACTCCTAGAACAATATCAGCTCCACCTGTCAGAATAGCAAACATAAGAGAATCCAATAAGTAGTCTCCCATGGCCAACTTAATACTATGAAATTTTCTTGAATAGCTGATAGTACCACCATTTGCAATCATAACTTGAAATTCTAGAGCTGGATAAATGAAACGGTTCAAAGGAGCAGCCAACTTATTATGGATGAAGTTGTGTGTGCTCTTAGAATCAATCAAGACAGTGACCTTTTATTTCTTAGGGAAACCCATCACCTTAAGAGTTTGGGGAGTACTAATACCTAATAGGGCATGGCATGAAATAGTAGGCTAAGAGTCTTCATATTCCTCCTCAAGAACTTCTACCTCTACATCATGTACTTCTACATCATCTTCATCATCATTGGTACCTTCAATGTAAAATAGTTTCTTTTCAACACAATGATGGTCTTTGCTCCATTTGTTAT
The DNA here is from genome assembly GCA_037957365.1 of Torreya grandis. Classification (NCBI taxonomy): domain Eukaryota; kingdom Viridiplantae; phylum Streptophyta; class Pinopsida; order Cupressales; family Taxaceae; genus Torreya; species Torreya grandis. The sequence continues at coordinate 2,744,217 of JARHVA010000739.1, read as the reverse complement.
CACAACCATAACACAACCCTTTGGCTTGCTTCTCCTCAATTTGTCATTGTGTTAATCTGGTGGGCTATGGAAATGATGGTGCTAGAAAGTTATGATCACAACCAGTAGTGAAAGTTTTCCTTTTGACCATCTCTTTTTGTTCTATCATGCATGCCTTAGGGATAGCTTCTAATATAGATGTTGGGCCAAAAATTTGAACCTCATATTTGATGTTATCTTTGAGGCCACCCAAAAATAGATCCATCAAATTTATCTTAGTGATATTTTCTACCTGTAAAGAGAGATTCTGAAATTGATGAATATAATCTTTCACAGGTCTTGTTTTCCATAGCTTAACTAATTGGTTGAAATAGTTCTCAAAGAAATTATTATAATAATGAGCTATCAAATCTTTAATAAAAATAGTCCATGTAACAGGACCACCATTATTTTTCTTTTGAGCACATAATTAGAGATACCAAATGAATTACTCGAGTTTCATATATAGGGATGCCACCATCACCCTCTAAGAATAAGGGGTTTGATACAGTTCAAATAAATTCTCAATTTAGTTAATCCAATGAGAATATCCTAACCATCAAACTTACGCATGTCCACTTTTGGCAACATCAGTTTCATACTAGTATGGGATTTCTTGAGAGGAGGATTTAAATGCTAAAGTGGAGGGTTGTTAGGTTGAAATTGAGATGTGAGGGAAGCCAATTGCATAGTGATATACTGCAATTCACTATGAACTCCATTAATCTCTCTATGCATCCCTGAAACATTAGTTTGGACTGCAACAAAGTCATCATACCTCACCAAGTTTTTTATGTCCTCTTGAAGCTAAGAAATCATCAGATATGAAGTTCCAGATTCCATGTCATCAGTAGGAGTCTTAGGAGTTTTTGGTGCCCATTTTCTTCCTCGAGTTGAAGGACCTTCCATAAAAAACTCTAGGAGGGTTTTGACCCCCAAAAAAAGTGTACCAAGAAATGGTACCATTGCGATCACCTTGTCAAGACAAATCTAATGATTACCTTTGTGCACTAGATTAAAAATTTTGGTACCAAAAAAGTGTACTGATAAAATATACCGTTGTGATCATCTCGTTGAGACGAATCCAATGACTACAAGTGTGTAAGGGGAAAAAAATTTAGATTTTTTTTATTTTTTATTTTAGAAAAGTGTTTTGAGCAATACTGCATCAATGAAAAAAATTAATTCATCCTAGATTGAAAGTTATGTTTTTTTTCTTTCACTGCTCCTAGAAGCCACACCTCGCTAGATCCAGAAAAAAATGCTGTAGGAAACTTACCCAAATCGAAGCTCTGATACCACTTGTAACGAAATTACTTAGATATTCATGCAGAATGATTTTATATTGCACATAATAATAAAATGTGAGAGATTACATAGTGATAATTGACATTAGAATATAATACTGGATAATATAGCAAAGCCACTTCGAGGGGGCAACCTCCATAATAATGCACTAATAACAGAATACTTCACATGATGATTAAAGACTAACCACTACCTCTTATATATAGTCTACTTAGCTAAGGTTATTCCATAGGTTGACCTATCTAAGAACATATAGAAATGTAAAAATTAAATAAAAGAGGTATGTAAGCCATAAGTCAGACACACATATCCCTAGACACACCAATGGTTAAGGGCATAACAGAGACCTAGTGTGGCCTAATGATGGGTCAAGTTTATTTCCCAAGGTGATAGAGATATTAAGAGAATTTTCATAGGTGTGATAGGTTGTATCAAGTTTTTTTACCAATTCTGAGATCAAATTCTGAAGGAGAAAGCATGAAAATTGGTGTTGATGTTTTTTGTGTACACAAAATGAGGGATTACAGACCTAAGAAGGTTTTTATTATGATCCCTGGCATGTGTAACATTTTCATGAGGATCTAATCAGATCATGGTAGTTGTGGAATGGTCATAACTTAAATTTCTTAGCATTGGTTTTGGATTTGAGGGGAAATCCTTTATGAATGATTGATAAGAATGGAAGGTAGTATAAACCCTCATAATGACCCGATATGAAATATCTTGTTGTAAATGGATAAAAATGGTTTTGTTGACCTATTTTGATGATTTTAAAATGTATAAGACCCTACCAGGTTTCTCTAAGTGTCATTGGTCTATCATAAGAGTGAGTGGAAGCTACAAGAAAACCGCTTGTTTCTCATATTTTTGATGTAGCAGGAAGGGTTGACTAGGTAAAAGCATGAAAACAACTAGAGGATGATGTGTGAGAAATTTTTGTTTATTCTCATGTAATGTTATGATCAGGTTTCATACCTTATATATGCTAAACTAGTCATGGAATTTGACATATCATTAAATAGGCCTAATGAGGAAGACAGTGAGAAAACCATGTAGCAGTGATATTAATATTAAGGATGGGTTGCAGTAGATTAGGGATAGATCCAAATTCATGAGTTTATTTTTAAATACCTATATCACATATCCACATTAAATATAAGTTTTTAATATGTTCATAGACAAGAAAAAATTTGTTCTTAAAGTGACCTGTCAAACATAGTGAGGTCTGTATAGGGTGAAGGCATGAGATTGATCTATAAGACCAATATTGATATTTAATATTATAATATATTTATTTAAATATTTTATAATTATTATGAATGATAATATAACCCATTTTAAGTTCATAAATTTTTTCACATAGGTGTTCTAAGTCTTGGTTTTCATGACTGTGTTTTTGGAGCGACAGGTAGTTTTTTGTATGTGAGTGAAAATGATGTTGAGTTTTTTTACATAGATAAGAAGAATAAAATTAATATGAAGTTTTTATATAGGTATAATAGGATAATTTTATCATTTTTATTCATGATAAATACCTATGAAGGTGTGAAAATTCAAAGGTTCTTAATTGGGTTCTTGAGGCCTGTTTACAGTTCTGAATGACCATCTAAAAATGGTTTGTTTGAGGTCTTCTGCCATGTTTGGTGAAATATAATAAACATTATGATTACCCTGATATCACTTATTTTCTATCCATTTCATATATTTATTGGTTTATGTGTCAATTTTAAGTGTATGCTTCACATTTTCAAGATAGATTGTTTGGCAGTGAGAAGGGCTAATTGTAAGTAGGCATAATGGCATGGTTCAAGGAGTGAAATTATATAAATGGAGTTGTGGAAATAATTTGAGATTATAATGGGTATAATTTAATAATTTATGAATTTTTTCATCCATTTATTTATTCTCAATGTGTTCTAATGTGGTCAAGATCAAATGTGTGCTTTGAGAAGGCCTGATTGCATTAGGTTTCTATTCGGCCTAATGGTGGTTTTGGTCCTTAAGGGTGGTGACTGACATATTTAATAGTTGTTTCACTTGTGAAACTTTTTTTTTGATCTATTAAAATTATTATCCAATTATTTATAGGTTTATGGCTGATCAAAGTGGGTAAGAACAAGAGTTAAGTATAAAAGAAGGTCTAATAGGCCTAATTTGACTAGTTAGAATATTGAGGACATGAGCGAATAAAATAGAAGTTTATAGACTAAGTAAAGGGATTTAAGACCATAATATAAGTGTAATTAAAATTTCATGAATTTATAATAGTGTCTCTATAGATTATGATTAAGGTTATGTGACCTAATTTTGCTAAGAATAGGGTTAGTTGAGCGAAGAGGCCTAATAGGCTATTTAAGAGAGATAGAAGAGTGATAAGAGAAAAATAAGGGGATAATAATTATTTTAGAGATAAAAATGTGTCCAAATTTAATTATATATTTTATGTAGTTTATTTGATGCTAATTTACCTATGGGGTTGGTGTTTCCTTGCAAGTTGCTACTTGCTAAAGGACTAGTTGAGTTGGTACTTGACTAGTGAGGGGTTGGTGCTCCTTGTCATGTTGGTTCCTTACTAAATAATTACTTATTGCTTATAATATTGTAGTAAAATTTATGTTTTATTTTATTTTATCCTCCATGAGTTTTTCCCACATATCTCTTGTGTTCTTATGTTGCATGCTTTAGTAGATGCTTGTTTATGGATTAGTTGATACATGTATGTGAATGAATGCTTCATGGATGATAAGTGAAATTTAATGAATGTTTTAAAGGAACTAATTCACCACATCCCATTATAATTTATACTTCCAACATTTTTTATTATATTAAATCATTTGAATGATTCTTAATATCATAAAGTAGATCCTAAACAAATGAAGATGGCTAGTCAAGCACAAGGTGGTTTCTCTAGAAGCAAGGATCCATTATTTAATGGATCTAAATATGATTTTTGGAGTGTTAAAATGAAAAAATATTTGATTTCTTAAGGTCATGATGTTTATAAATTATTTTTTGATGGATATACTACACCCCTTATTCCTCTTATGGATGTAGTAGGTAATAAGGTTAGTGACACCAATCAAAAGCAATGAATGGTATTATGTGTGGCCTATCAGAAGTAAAAATTGTGAAGGTGATAAAATGTATGTCTGATAAATAAATGTGGGAAAATTTTAATAATATCCATGAGGGAGACTCCAAAGTCAAGTTGGCTAAGTTTCAAACCCATAGAAGACATTTTGAAATCCTAATGATAAATGAAGATGTGACCATTACAACCTATTTGTTGAGGGTTGATGAAGTGGTCAACATCATAAGAGGCCTAGGTGAATAATTTAAAGATTCTACTATTTTCAAAAGGTTTTGAGATCTCTAACCCCCAATTTTGATTTTAAAGTTTCTATTGTTGATGAGATGCAAGATCTAGACAATCTAGATGTGGATGGACTTCATGGCAACTTAATAATCTATGAGATGAGGACAAGTGAAGGGAGAAATGCAAAGAAGGAAATTTATTTCAAATAAAAAAATAATTCAAAGGAGAAGAAGACACAAGGTAATAAGGTTAAAGACAATGATGATTTTGATATTGATGATGATGAGTTGATAGCTATGTTTGTAAGAAAATTAAAAATAGGTTCAGGTAAATACAAGGGTAAGATACCCTTTAAATGATTTAATTGTGGATATATTAGACACTTTGATAATAAGTTACCTAATAATCATTAGGAAAAGGATGATTAATAAAATGATGAAGGTCATGATGATGATAATAATTCCTATAGGTCTAATAATAGCAAGAAAAGCTTTAGAAAGTGTGATGACAAGAAGAAATTTTTCAAAAACAAAATAAGATTTTACACCAAGGAAGACTGCAACTCATCTAATGAGAGTGAGAGAAGTGATTCTGAGATTGACCATGAAGGTGGTGGTCCTGATGTCAATGAAGTTCTCTTCATGGTTGAGGAAGCTAGCTATTTAGATCAAGAAGAGTCCATGTGGTTTGGAGGTGTTGTTGGTGATTCAAATAAAGAAGAAGATGAGGTAGACTTTGAGACTCAGTTGATAAATGCTCTAAAAGAACTAAATATGGTGAAGAATAATAATAATAAGGTGATGAGGTATCTTATCAAAGACTATAAATAGTAAATCATTTTTTTAAAAGATAGATTAAACAACAAATCCAAGGAACAAGAAGAAATAGTCAAATAGGTGGAGACTCAAATTGAAATAGTGATTTCAAGCCTAAATGCTAAAGAAGAAGAATGTGAAAGGTATGTAAATGAAGTATATTCCTTGATATCTGAGTTGGATGAGGCATCAAGTAAGGTGGAGTCCTTTGTGAATTTTGAAAAGAGTACCAATGATCTAGATAACATTTTAAGTAGTCAAAAGATAGCTAATGACAAAACAGGTATTGGTTTCAATGGAGACAAAAAGAAGAATGCAAATATGATTAAGGAGAATCAGACCTTAAAGTTCAATGGTCAATCAAATAATGATGGTGTTGGTAGAATGAAAACTAATCCTATCAGGTAGCCTAGTATTATAAGTTATGTTAATCTTTTCAATGGTTATTGTTATTCATGTAATTAATTTGGTCATAGATCAAGGCATTGTAAGAAGCCTTCAAGAAAAAAATATGCATGAAACTATGAGGAGAGTTATCAATCAAAAGGTATGGGTAATGGTGTGTTTCTATCAAGAGGAATAGTGTGTTTCAATTATCAAAAAGTTGGTCATATTATAAAGTTTTGTAAGAATGGAATCTTAAGTCAAAACAAGAAAGTTAAGGCCCCTGGAATGCAAGAAATAAGACAAGATAGTGAGTGGAAACCAAAGGTATCTAAGGTGAATTATGACCAATATTTAAGTCCAAGTGGAATATTTTCCATGGTGGAGCATAGTTTAGATGCAAAAGAGTGCCAAGAATTATCTCTATCAACTCAGATTATGGATGGAGTCAAGACAAATAAACCAAGTTAGAATGTTGTTCAAATGAAGATTGAAGAGGTCCATCAAAAAGGGATATTCAATCCTATGAGGATCATGAATAAATATTAGTCTAGTAAGGACATGGATATTTGGGAGTCTCCAGAGTTTATGTTATTTTAGTACCCTGGAGAAGAGGTGACTCTATTAGGATTTATGGAGGCACTTAACTAGTGAGCAGAAGCATGAAGAATGTTTAAACTTAGGGGGATATTTGTGTTCTTTGTTGATATTCAAATATAATGTTTAGTCAATATTTTTATTGTAGGTGTGATTACAAGATATGGGTTACAAAGAATTTATATGATGATTTGATCAAACCAAGTCACATTCATGATAGTACCTAAATATCTCATGGAGATAAGAGGAGCATGGTTGGGTATTGTTGTCACTTGGATTTTTACCCTTTGAGGAGATGGAAAATCTCTCATCATCTAAGTGGAACAATGGAAACACATATAGGCCTGTGGGTAGCCTAAGGAATGAGGTGAATCTCTAGATAGGGCTAGCTCCCTTGATGTACCACTTTGGATCACAACTAAAACTAAACTTTGGGGGTGAAAAGGGAGAGAGAAAACTAAAATAAAAATATCATAATGGGGTGATACAATAAATTATAATATGACTTCTAACCAATAGCATGTTACACATGAAATCAAGGGACAAACTGAACAAACACTCCTTCAATCTACATATTCTCACATCAATGTTACATTATGAGGTTATGGCTAAATGTGAAAAGCTAGGAGGACTAGACAAGAGACCTTGAATGGAATTAATGAAAATACTAAGTCACTTAATCCTTGAAATTTCCTAGAACACTTCATATTCCCTATAAGAAGAAGCTTTTTACTACAAATAGGGTGAAAGAATGAGACAACATGCTAAGGAATCCATAGTATTCACTAAGAAAAATTCACCATCCAAGTAAAAAACACTTATGAATAGTAATTAAGAGGTAAAAATAAATATTTTTATTGATTAAATTGTATGAAAATAATCAAGGCTTCTCCATACTCAAGAGGAGCATAAGTTACAATGGTCAAAATGGCTAGTTCTTATAAAACTTGAGAGAGAGGGGAGAAGAGAGAAGTCCAAGGGTCACAAGGACACTTGTAAAGATAATAAAATTAGTTAATTATAAATAAAAAGTGTGTATGGGATAAAAAATGAAATTTCAAGAAGTACAAATGTCAATCTAAGTCATAAACCTCATGAAAAGTGGCATGAAACTCCTCATTCTGGCTCAGAAAATTGCCTTCATGATTTGGACATGTTTGAATGTCACAAAACTAATTATGGATATGTATGATGCTTATTATGATAGGTATATATTTTATGCATGACTCTTCATGCATTTTTTATAGGCTTGGTCATCTGGAATCATCTCAAAATGAGCTATCATCATCTATTGTCAAGAAAACTCCTCTTCCATGCACCATGCACACTTGTCTTAAAATTTGTCTTTAGTTTCTCATTAAAATTCATGGTATGGACTATATGACAAGTTTAAATACCCTCCATATCCTTATAATTATTATTCACACCTCAAAATCACCCCACTTGAAGTTTTCCACCCTTCTCACTAGTTTGTCCAATATGTTAGTTTTGATTGGCTAAGATAAGAGCTATTTTTTGGACACTTATGAGATTTTTCTTGGAATTAAATTACCATATATATTTTTAAAAATTCATATTCTTCCCTCCAAACTTTATTTCATCTTTAGAGCCCTCTTGTATCCTGCACAATACACAAAACTATCAAGAAAAGCCTATTTTGTACCCTATCCATATAATTAAATACATTTTAAAAGCATTGGGAGTATCTTGAGGGAGTATTTTTCAAGTTATAACATGTTACATGGTCAAACTATGCCATTATATCAGCTATCCAACTCCATTTCTCCAAACTAGCCTTGATTGAGGGTTTGCAAGGGTTTTAGGTCTATTTTGTTTCTTAAGGTTTGTTTATAAAGTTTTGACATTTTATTTTCATAAAAAATCCACAAAGTGGTTTTTAAATACCTCTTATAACTTTCATAAACTCCTATGGCCTCTATAAAAATCTTCTTGAAAGATATGAGCATCTAAACTTGCCTTATCGAGCTCTTTTTTCCAATTTCCATAGGCCTGATGTTGCTCTAAAGCCAAAATTGGATCTCCTAATGTTTTCTCTACATAAAAATATATTTCACATGTTTATTATGACCTAAAAATCATTTCCAAATCCATTAATATGTTTACTTCATGTTATAAATGAGGATGACTACTCATTTGGGTATTAGGCCTAATATTGATCTTATAGCCTATCTGCACCTTGAAGTCCAAAATGACATTTCATGGACTTATTTTCCTATAAATATCTCAAAAAACTATATAATAACTTATTAAACATTCCTCTATAGGTTATAATGATCACTCCATACTATAAATGAGAGTGGTTTTCCTTTTGGCTTTTAGGCCTTACATTTGCCTACTAGGCCTACTTGCAAACCTAATGGTCCAAAGCATTCTATTGGGTTCCCTTCATATGTGAATTAATTATCATGTTAGCCTAATTTTCTTACAACTTCACAAACTTAATTTAATGGTTCACTCAACTCTTAGCTCATCTTATCACTCACTTTCTTCAAAACTTGTCAATATGCTCTTAAGGGGAGTGCCCTCTATCTGAGACAAAATAGAGGGTGCTCCCCTATTTCCTTAGATGAATTTGAATATTTAAGAGGTTTATGTAAGTTATTTATACCATATTCACAAAAAATTATATATTTATCAGGTCAAAATACCTCTCAATTCTTCTAAAGCTTAAAACAAATTTGTGTGAAGAGACTGTTAGTAGGGTTTACGACTATAGACTATTTGATATAGGTTTTTAGTCCTTTATTTTCTTGTTTATAACTCATGAGGGTTACATTATATCAATTTTAATATTATTTAAGTGTTATCATTCTCTCTTATCACTCCAATCTTCCATATACCTTTCCATACATTAAACCTCTCAAGACTGAGTGTCACTTTGACTGACTATTTTTTTTGTGCATGGGAGGGCCACCTGTAGGTAGCTATGATTTAATTAGCTTATGATATTTGTTTATCAACTTCATTTCAATCCCCTTGAATCACTTTATACCTTATTTAACACAAACCTATCTTATACTCCTCAGCTACCTTGACTCAGTCAAGACTGAGTATAACTTCTTAACTATGTTCTGCCTTATGGTGTTGTACCTATAGGTGCGTTCATGGTTTTGTAATGACCCTCACTAGTAGGATCACTAAAACACTGATATTACACTATGGAATTTTGTCAAATAGTTGGTAGGATCACCCAAAACACTGATATTACATTATGGACTTTTGTTAAACAGTTGGCAAGCAATCAAACTATACTGTTGTAAGTGTAAACTGAATATGAAACAAATCCACTCAACTCAATGATTCAAAAATTAGTGCCAATATATTTATTCAAGGGAGATATAGATCCTTTTAAAATATATTGGGACTTTTAGATTTCAACAAAATATGGACAGAATAATATCTTTTCTTATCATGAACAGAATACAAAGGCTTGGCATATAATTGAATCTCTATTATAGATATGCAAATGTAAATAAAACCTCACATGAATTTGCTGATAACAATAATGAAACCTAGTCTATATGTTGCACCCAGAATGTTGTCCGTACACTACCGAGTATGATGTTCATACACTGTTGCAAGTACAGGCCATACTATACGGACTGGTGTGATTTTGGTATTAATTATTGTCTTCACTAGAAAGTGCCGATAATGCCCTGAACCTAGACTGCGAATGCTGATGTCTAAATTGTTGAAGTCAATGATGAAACTAGAATAATCTAAAAAGGCAAAACCCTGTCTGTACCTTGCTATAGGTACAGGCCATACCTGTATGGTACTGTATAAAAAATATATAAATTTTTATCTCCACTTAACACTGCCGAAAATGGTAAATTTAGAGACGCTAGGGCTCTAGGGATGCAATGAAATTGGTGGCATGGATTTTGGTCCAGTCTTGATGGCACAATGATGGAAAATTGTGATCCCAAGCAGATTTTTGAAAATCACCAGTTGATATCATATTTGTAATGAATATCCTTGTGAAGCCCTCCAATTGAACAATGATGCAATCTCCTCACCAAATGACTCCAAAAATGTTAACTCTCAAACTAAGTTTGAATACTCAATGAAGCTCAACATGAAATGGTTAAATACCACTTCCAATATGCAACCCTTCAGAAGTTATTTCACTTTCTCAGTTATGCAATCTCTTGAGAGGTATCGTTCTCAAGGATTACGCTAAAGATTTGTAGACTATCACGCCCCACAAATGCTCAAGAAGACTCAATGAGAAAATAGACTCGGATGCCAAATGAGAGACCCATGGGGTCTATTTATGCACTTTTTTGGAAACTTCCTCTAGAAGCCCCCTTACTTTTCTAGAAGTATCCATAATATTTTTATAAAATCTCATTGCACTTTTTAGACAAAAAGTAACTTTATAAAATAAAAGTGCACCTTAATTTAAAAATATAGCATTTTGGCCCCATATAAAAAGTAATAATAAAATATAATGTCTCCAAGAGCATAATGAGCCATCTAATCACCAAATAAATGCAAAAATGACTCTCTCATCACCACCATCTGCCTACGAGAGTCTAGAATAGGCAAATCTAGGTAAAGTGTCATGTTGTAATAGAGAGGGGACATAACAGTCTGCCCCTCCTGAAATTGCTTGGCCTCAAGCAATCTCAATGCCGAATGCTGCAAAATGGCCTCACTCTCCCAAGTAGCATCCTCAATGGGTAGATCCTTCCGCTTAATCAGGTACTCTCTGATTACCCACCTGTGAAGCTACTTCTCTCTGCTATCCAAGATGGATTCTGGAACCAAGTTTAACTTCCCCTCATCATCCAAGGGAGGTAACACTACAAAAGGCACCACACTCTGACCCAACGCATTCTTGAGGCGCGACACATGGAATAAATTATGCACTATGCTATTTGGTCGGATGTGCCCCATGGCTAGCAACTCCTTAATGGTCCTCTCAATCTCATCCTATAGTCGCTTTGGGTGTCAGTATGGTGTGATCGTGACAGGCTTAGTGCCTTCCTCTAGTTCATTAATATGCTCAATGCCTCTATATGGTAGTCTGCCTAGTGGAATCTTGATGTATGCCTTCTCATATTTAATTCTCAACTTCTAAATATCAAGATGATATTCAGCCTTGTGTTGTGCCTCATGTGTAGGCATCAAGATACAAATAGCTGCCCACTCTATATCATTATGCCTGGCTAGCCTCTCCATCCTCTTAAGTTTAATAGTCCTAACATCACTATTATGAATAGCCTTTAGCACATGTGTTCTTCCATCTACCTCGAACCATATCTCCATATCCTTAAGTCTCAGGGTAATCTCCTCCAATGAATGTAGCCACTGCATCCCAAGCACTATGTCCATGTCACCCATGTTGACCACATGATAATTTGCCTTGAACTCATAGTTGTTCAAGCGTAGAGGTAGATCATGTACCATCATGTCACATCAAAGGGTATATCCATCAAGCCACCTTAACTTTTAGTCCCTCAAAATCCTCAGTGGTGAGCCCATGCCTCTCCACGAAGCGTGCATCAATAAAGTTGTACGTGGCACCAGTATCCAAGAGTGTAATGACCTTTCGTCCTGCCAAGACACCTCTAAGTCTGAAAGATCCCTCTCTCCGAATACTAGATAGACGTGCCTCCAGTAAATGTAACTTTGGTTCCTCCCTAGTGTCAAATTTCCTTTCAGTACTTGCATCTCTATCTTCCTCTGCTATATTTTGAACTAATTTGCCAGTGTCTCTTAATGCTTTTGACAATGTATCCCCTTCAACCTGAGGATTCTGATTTTGTTGTCTCCGTTGTTCCCTACTATAATATCTGATTTCTCTCTCACTCATCTATTATTTAACTGATCATAGGATGGCAAGATGATGGCTCTGATACCACTGTAATGACCCTCACTAGTAGGATCACTAAAACATTGATATTTCACTATGGAATTTTGTCAAACAGTTGGTAGGATCACCCAAAACACTGATATTGCATTATGGACTTTTGTCAAATAGTTGGCAAGCAATCAAACTATACTGTTGTAAGTGTAAACTGAATATGAAACAAATCCACTCAACTCAATGATTCAAAAATTAATGCCAATATATTTATTCAAGGGAGATATAGATCCTTTTACAATAGATTGCAACTTTTAGATTTCAACAAAACATGGACAAAATAATATCTTTTCTTATCATGAACAGAATACAAAAGCTTGGCACATAATTGAATCTCTATTATAGATATGCAAATGTAAATTACCTCACATGAATTTGTTGATAACAATAATGAAACATGGTCTATATGTTGTGCCCAGAATGATGTCCGTACACTACCCAGCATGTTGTCCATACACTGCTGCAAGTACAGGCCGTATTGTACGGACTGGTGCAATTTTGGTATTAATTCTTGTCTTCACTAGCAAGTGTTGATAATGCCTTGAACTTGGATTGCAAATACTAATGTATGAATTATTGAAGTCAATGATGAAATTGGAATAATCTGAAAATGCAAAACCTTGTCTGTACCTTACTTTAGGTATAGGTTGTACCTGTATGATACTGTATAAAATATACATAAATTTTTATCTCCACTCAACACTGCCAAAAATGGTAAATTCAGAGATGCTAGGGCTCTAGGGATGCAATGAAATTGGTGGCATGGATTTTGGACCAGTCTTGATGGCACAATGATGGCAAATTGTGATCCCAGGTAGATTTTCAAAAATCACTAGTTGATATTAGATTTGCAATGAATCTCCTTGTGAAGCCCTCTAATTGAACAATGATGCAATCTCCTCACCAAATGACTCCAAAAATGTTAACTCTCAAACTAAGTCTAAATACTCAATGAAGCTCAACATGAAAGGGTTGGATACCACTTCCAATGTGCAACCCTTCAGAAGTTATTTCACTTCCTCAGTTATGCAATCTCTTGAGAGGTATCATTCTCAAGGATTATGCTGAAGATTTGCGGACTATCACGCCCCACAAATGCTCAAGAAGACTCAATGAGAAAATAGACTCAGATGCCAAATGAGAGACCCATGGGGTCTATTTATGCACCTTTTTGGAAACTTCCTCTAGAAGCCCCCTTACTTTTCTATAAGTATCCATAATATTCTTATAAAATCTCATTGCACTTTTTAGATAAAAAGTAACTTTATAAAATAAAAGTGCACCTTAATTTCAAAATATAACATTTTAGCCCCATATAAAAATTAATAATAAAATATAATGTCTCCAAGAGCATAATGAGCCATCTAATCACCAAATAAACACAAAAATGACTCTCTCATCACCACCATTTGCCTATGAGAGTCTAGAATAGGCAAATCTATGTAAAGTGTCATGTCATACTAGAGAGAGGTCATGACAGGTTTGGATTCAAGGACATCATTCACCACATCCTCTAATCCCAATTAGATTCAATTTAAATTTTTTAGGTTTATATTTTTCATGTTTTGGCCATTCACACACCAAAATACTATTATTATGCTCATTGTCTTAGACAGTCAAACATAGTTGACTGTAGGTGCATACTGGGCTTTTGAGAGGTATGTGTAAGTTGTTTTACATTATTTATAGAGTATGGAGACCCTCATAGTCATAATTAAGTTTATAAAAAACTTTATTTATCATTCTAACCTCTCTATGCCCTTCATATGCACTTTTGGTTCATAAACTAAAAATCCTCTATTGACTAAGATACTCTACCTTAATGACCCCTATAGTGCATATATTAACTTCAATGAGCTTGCTCATAGTCTTTCAAGACCTTCCATGAGCATGAGGATAACATAGTATATAATCATACTATCATTCACCTTATATGGGCTCAAATACCACTGAAACACCAAGCTTAGTTCATTATCTACCTGTAGGTGGGCTTTTTTGGTAACCTATATAGACTGAGGGTGGTCTAGGAAGCAAAATACAATGCATATCCTATTTTAGATGGTATCTTAAATCATCATTACACATTTAAACCATTGGAAAAAATCACAACATGGTTCATAATCCATTGTGCAACTTTGGGTGAAAAGAGTCCCTCTTAGACTCATGCCTAGAGGTTTCATTGCCTACTCAGTGCATAAATTGACAAGTTTGAGCCATCTAAAAACCAATCTTTATTTCCCATCATCTCTCAAAAACTTTTATGTATATTATATATTATATAGGATTCAAATTTCATCTATCTACATGCTCCAACTCTCTATTGTAGACATGTTATAGGATATTCAAAAACCCTTGGGACCTCTATTTTTGCATTTTTGGGGAGGTGGGCCTAAATAGTGTCATTGAGTCCTTAGAGTTAGTTTCCAACCTTCATTTGAAAAATTATATTATCAAATAGATCATCCATTATATATTTATCACATTAATACTTCAAGTAAGTTTTCTTCACATGTTTCAACCTCTCTCTCATGGTTCTTGCTCTCTGTATTATCACATGTAGGTGACCATTCTCCCATATGCAGGCAGTAAGTTGGAAAGGTAGGCAATAATAATTGTCTTGACCTCATGACTAACATACATGATCTTTAAAAATATCAAACAAAATATCATGGTCTAAATAAATTTATTAAATTTTCTATATCACATTTCAATGCTTGAAAACTCTTATAGGTACCTGTCAATGGCAAACTGAATGCAAATGTTGCACATGACATCATAGTCTCTCTCTCTCTTGTATTAAATCAAGGATTGAATCACTATTTAAATATTATAAAGGATACACAAAGTCTACAAAAAACTCAAAAATGCCATTATTTACATGCCATGCAAGTTTCAAACATGTGATTTACCAAGATTGACTGTGTATGATAGTGATAGGGTAAACAAGCTACATGATCCTTATGAATGCAATCTCATGAAGTATGATCCAGAGAATGGAATTGGACGATTAAGGGAGATAAATATAACTTTATAAACATGTAAATTAACTTAACACAACCCCTTGAATCCATGAACAAGCATGAAGTTCTTAAAAATGGTGAAAATTACCTACAACTCAAAAAGGCATATCTTCTTACAACTTTGAGCTACTTGACTCATTAAAACACCTTAAAACATGAAAAAAATCATTTAATACATGAGGTTACATGTTAAAAATCATATGGAACCAATATTATCAAGTTTATTGAATGAATCTTCTCAAACCAAGGCAAAACCCATAGGGTGCATGAAATAACATGCAAAAAAGTATAGTCAACTTCATGAGGATGGTTCATGAAGCACAGGACACCATTATTAAAACTCTTTATATTTAAATTAATTTCTATCATTTTACTACAAGCTTCCAAAATAATTTTATTTTAAACCTCTTTAGCTGTCCATACTGAGCAAAAACCTGAAGGTCACTTCTGCATGTCTAAGAAAGCAAAGATGGATCAGAATGGTTTTTGGCCAAAAATGACACTTATAGAACAAATAAAACATTGGTATGAGTGTGGTGAAGATTAAATTACATTCCATGAGATTTTCCTATGTGGCACACTTTCCCATGGGTTGTACAAGTGTTATTTTCTTCTCCTTTCTCAATAAAATCACCTTTTCTTCTGATGAGCCTACCACTTTTTAGTTATGTAAGTTGATTAAGACCTCTAAGGACACATGAGATGTTACATCATATTTTTGAACCTTCACACTTCCCAATAAATCTATATAAATCATTAAATGCACCTTTTTTACCTCAAAATGACATAAAATGACTAAAAGGGTTAAAATGACTAAAGACCAAGGCTAGTATAACATAAAATGACATTAATTAACTTATAAAACACCTTGTAATATATTTATTAGACCCATAAAACATACATAAGTCAATTTTTTACCTATGGATGCCCTAGTTTGACCTAAAAGTCAAATGTGGTCAACAAATTGGTGACTCATAAGGGTAGTATGCATGATGCGCTGACTAGACCAGTAGCCGTATTAGTCCATTATGATTAGGGATTCATTTGAAGTCTGATATAAATAAGGAAACCTTTTACCATTGACCATCAATACAATACCACTAATTAACTCAACCACACAAAATGAAGGACACACAAAACAAGGCAACAAACTAACAAGACACACACACACACAAGTGCTCAAGGAACTTAGGGGAGTAAAAAAAAAATACTATTCACAATTATCAACTAATCATACCACCTTTATAGGATAAAAAATAAAACTTCTTGAATCATCTTCATGATGGGGTGAATCATAGTACCAAGCATGTTTCTCCTTGGATTGGGTGCTTTGTAGATTAGACCTATTTCTTAGCACTTCACTTAATCTAATCTCAAGTAGATCATACTTAAATAGGTCTATAATGTAGATATATTCCTCTTTAACTTGTACAATTACCTCATAATACTACTTACTCTTCATCTCATGATCAACTTGTATCTCTTTAGTAGGCATGGCTTCAAGAGGAGTAGTTTCATGTTTTTTGGAAGATTGAGGCCAATAGGAGCTTATTCCATCCTTAAAGAGCTGATGTGTTTCTCTAAAATATTTAATAGGATGATATCCCATATTGATTAATTCAAAAATATCATCATGAAATGTATATGCTCTTTGAAATGACATATTTTAAAGGTTGTTTTTCCTTTGCATACTTACTTGAGTGCCAAGGTTGCCTTTTCCATCTTTGACTAGATCATAGCCTCCTTAAAGAGGATTATAACCTGCTCCAATGACTTAAAAAAAATCATCCAAAGGATGATTAATAACTTGTTCTTTCCCATCCATGGTATCTTGCAAAGTGATGGAAGAATCAATGACCATTTTTCCCTCTTTGGCAAGAGGAAAACATTCTTCCTCATCAACCCAATCTAAAATTTAAACACAAGAGACCACTTCTTCTTAATCATTTAAGACCTATTTAGGGATCTCAAGTTGCATATCAAATACCATAACATGAATTTGTTTCTCAAGCTCTAAAAGATCTTCCATCTCCTTCTCCTTCTTGGTGATGCCAAGACTAGGCATCTTTAAGTCATATGATTGAGTCCAATGAGGCTACCAAGGAACTAGAATTTCTTCAAGCAAAAGTTCTAAGTTTTTATCAACCAACTAATTTTTCTTAGGTTACCATACCATAGGTCCATCAAGGAAAATGGAGATGGGGTAATGATAAGATGAATTAGTTGGTGGAGGTGGCACATAAAACTCAAAATCAGATTGGGAATGGAATGTAGGGGATTCTTTTAGAAGTTCTTGAGGAACGGGAGGCAGACCTTGGGATAAAAAAATTTGGTTTTCTTCCTTCCACTTGAAAAACACTTTATTCACATCTGATTTAGCTTGAGGACTCTCTTGAGGAAGGTTGGATGGGGTGTGTTTATGCATAGGATCTTATTTTGGGTCTAAACCTTCCATCACACCTTGACTTAGAAATTTCATCTTTTCCTCTAACTCTTCAATTTTCTTGGCTAGGTTCTCTTGGAAATGTCTTTCTTGAAGCTCATAGGAATCATCATGAGTATAGGGAATACATGAGGGATGACATGGAACACAATAAGCTTCTTGAGTAAGGGTGGGATAGACTTACAAATGATCAACTTCATTCTCTACTTCACACTCCTTAACAATGCTTCTATCTTCTTTCTTTCTCCACGACTCCATTATCTTATTCCAGCTTAGAATTTTAGGATTCGAAAGTCTTTTATTAACGAAGGGTGAGAGGGATTTGTATAGGGTCAAGCTCCTTATCAACCTCACACTCTTTGTCAAAAAAAATCTCCTCTTTCTTTCCCCTTGACTCCACTATCTTATTCCATCTTAGGATGTTAGGATAATAAGTCTCTTTTTGAGGTGCTGGGGATGCAATGTGAGAGGGAAATGAGGACTTGAATTCCACTTCCTTTCCTAATAACATGGACTATTGCATATGCATATAAGCCAACTCAATTTGCCTATCAAGATTAAATTTAAAAACAAGATTTCTCCTTTCAACTCTCTCCTCTAACTGATTAGGAAAAGGATGACTTTGATATCCTTGATTGGGATCATGAGTAAGGATAAAATATGGCTGATAGGAAACTTGGGGAAGTGAATATGAAGGCTGTTAGGTTTGGTTAGGTTGCCTTTCATGAACTCCTAGCCTATCCTCTAAGAAAGTGTTAGAATAATTAATTAATCCTAGCTATATTGTAATAAATGTCTCAAGGTGTTATTAACCTTTGATTGACATAGGTTAGTTATTTGGGGTATTTCCTAGGTGTGATTAGTTGTAATATCCTACAGATTAGGAGATCTAATCTCTTTTAGTATTATATAAATAGGCACCTCTTAAAGTGCTTTTAGTAATTCAGTTAATGCAATTTATTCTAGATTTCATTACGTACCAGAGCAGGAAATTCTTGAGGATTTTTTTTTGAAGCATTGGAGAATCAGTGGAGATCAAGAGTGAGATTCATGTGATCATTGGATGTGTCACGTTGCTCCAATTTCAACCATCTTAAGCCGAAATACTGTCAGAATTCTAGTTAATTTTGTGGAAGGAGAATAGTTATCAAAATAGGGAATTTTTTTTGTTTTGATAAATTTTAGCCATATTTATATTAAATTTTGGGATAAATTTCAGATTTGAGATCATATTTCAGAGCTTTCAATTTGATTTTATTATTTCTGGTCAAGATCCAATTCTGAATTGGTGGAGGAATAGATCTAAGTTTTTCATATGATTGTATATGTCATTGTGATTATTATTTGTCAGATTTGAAAAAATATAGAATATCTGGAAATGATCTTGTAATTTTTTTGAATTATACTCATAAAAATACTAATTTAAAAAATATATATAATTTTTGGAGCTTCTAGTGATTTTCTACAATTTTTTTAAGTTTCTATTTTGTAGAACAAGTGAGGAATAATAAAAAAAATGGATCAAATCATATATCACCAGATTCCCCTCATTGAGATATTTATAAAAATTATTTATTTTTTGAAAATGGAGCACCGAGGCACCCGTGGTGAAAGTTTGAAGGTAGAGTGCAATTTGGAAGTTTTCATTTGGTGCAAGGTCAATTTTTTGGGTGGAGCACCACCCAAATCTGCCACTTCCAGCATCATCACCAAAATCACACCACTAAGATATTTCATCCTCTGTTCATTCAATATGACCACCTGTTGGGCATTTTTTTTAGCCCCTGAGGGCTTGTCCTTCACCACTATGAGCCATCATTGAAGATCTTTTCTTTCAAGGTTCATAACTTTTGATCTGTGAAGCCTGAAAAGGTGATTTTTTTTCACCTTGGATATTTTTTCAAGATATATCTATTGGTAAGTCTATTTATATATTATAATCATCCATATTTCCATAATTTTTAGTTTCTTGCCAGTTTAGTTGACTAGTTCATGTATTTTAAACCTTTAGCCATAACTTTTGACTGGTAACTCCAATTTGTATGTTGTCTTTTTAAAAAGTGCATATTTTTAGATTATATATCTATTGGGGTCATTAAATTTTAAAAATTCAAAATAAAAAATTGTAGCCTCACTTGCTCCTCATACGCATTTTCAGTTGAAACCGACGTCCAATTTTCCATTGCTTATTTGGATGCATTTTCAATAGATTATGACATCCATTATGTGGTACTGCATAATTTGTCATCTTTTTGTATGCATTTTTTGCATTTTCCTTGCATATTTCAAATGTACATTTCATTTCTACACTTAAACACACTTGTATTTCTTTGCCATACACAACTTGTAAAATGTCTGGTTCAGGACCACATTTGTGCTTCTTGACACATAATTGCTTCATGGTGATAATTATGCATCATGGGAAAAAAATTACAAACACATCTAGAGTTTGAAGATATTTGGTCAGTAGTTGAAGGCACATGGGTCAGACATGCAACACATATTGATCAACAACAAAAATATGATAAGGTGAATAAAAATGCTAAGTTGATAATCATGTTTGGTGTTTCGTATGAGCTACAATCTCATATCTGTAGTGTTACAACTACAAAATATGCATGGGATAAGCTTAAAACTATTATGAAACTAAGAATCAAAACCAAATCTTGCATCTTTAGCACTAATTACATAGTCTTAATCTCAAATCAGATGAAAAAGTAGAAGCATTCCTTAGAAGAGTTGCAACTTTGTGGGCTTCACTTTGAATTTATGTGAAATAGTGATAGATAATTCTTTGGTCCCTATAGTCCTTAGAGCACTACCCCCCCGCATATAGGATCTTTGTGACCACATTGAATGTCACAGGACAAAAACCAACTTTTGAGGTGTTGGTTAATTTGTTGCAATAAGAGGAATCTATTCATAATTTAGAGGAAGTAGATGACAAGCATGCACTTGCATCAAATAAGAAGGGGAAAAAACCCATGAAGGGTCAAAATCAATCTCCAAAGTAGAATAATCAACATAACCAACAAGGGAATAATTCAAATTCTCTTAAAGCATGTCAAATTTGTAAAAAACAAGGACATGACTTGAAATATTATTGGTACAACATATTTCAATAGGGCTCATCAAGCAAGAAGTCATTTTTCAACAAGTCATCGTAAACTTATAAAAACAACCACAACAACAAAATAGGTGGAAATAGAAAAATTTCAAGCCTAAACAACATGGAAATGTTGTTGAAGACAATGATTCTTCTAATGAGGAATATGGTTTAGCTACTCAAAAACATGAGTCTACCAATAATCCAAGTGTAGTTTGGTATGTTGATTTAGGAGCAACTAGACACATGATAGGTAGAAAAGATTGGTTTTCTACTTTGAAAAAAATAAAGTAAAAAAGAAATGTATCACTTGGAGATGATACCTCATATACAGTACAAGGTAGTGGTGACATCAAACATCAACTTGAAAATAAAAATTTTAATATTTCAAATGTTTTATATGTTCCAGGTCTTACAAAAAATATACAATCGATTAATCAACTACTTGACCACAACCTCATGGTTGAATTTGATCATCAAAATGGTCAAAAAAATTTCCATATCAAAGACAAGTCTAGGCATTTCAAAGTGATTACCAAAGATTCCAACATTGGCAAAATGTTTCATCTCGATTTTGTTCAAAATGATCATCAAACACTTGTGGTCAAATATATAAAACTAGGAAATTTATGGCATAGAAGATATGGTCACTTGAGTTATGGATATTTGGTTCAATTGAGCAAACAAGATATGGTTCATAGTCTTCCCAAACTCAAGTAATCTTCTGATAGATGTACTAGTTTCTTAGTAATAAAACAAAGAAGAGCTCCTTTTGGAAAGATGGAGTATCAGTCACTTGGTAAGTTGGACTTGGTGCACAACAATCTTTGTAGACCTTTTGCTCCCAGTCTCAAAGGGTACAAATACTTTTAGCTTTTTGTTGATGATTACTCATGACAAATGTGGGTATATTTATTGAAGACTAAGGATCAATATTTTCAAGTCTTCAAATAATTCAAGGCCACAGTTGAAAATAAAACTAGTAGGAAAATCTAGACCCTCCACTCAGATCATGGGGGGAATACACCAGTAAAAAATTCTTAGCCTATCTCAATGTGAATGGAATCAATCATCGATTGACAACTCCATATTCATCTCAATAGAATGGAATTACAAAATGGCATAACAGGGTCATTGTGGAAATATTTCATAGCATGGTTGAGGATGCAAAATTATCTAATACATATTGGGCAGAATCTTGTCACACTGCAATATACTTGTTGAATAGGTCACCCACTAAAGCTCTTGATGGAACCACACCACATGAAGCTTAGACAAGGAATAAACTAAAGGTAACTCACCTTCAAGTTTTTGGTTTCAAGGCATATATGCATGTTACTAAGAAGAAAAGAAAGAAATTGGATTAAAAAACAAAGGAATGTATCTTTGTGGGCTACAGTGCATAATCAAAGGCATAGAGGCTCCTTGATTCAAAAATAAAGAAAGTACTAATCAACATAGATGTAGTGTTTGATGAAAAGAGTGGAATCAATCCACCTTCTACACAATCAAATGACACAGGTAAAAGTCCTATAATATTTTCAAATGCTGATGGTGAAAGTGAACAAGAAGATAGTCAAATAGGACCTCCAACACCACCACCTATAGTTCATCATATGCCCAATTGGTATACAAGTACTATACGAGATGCTAACTTAGATGGAGTATCAAATACATCCAATTCAAGATCAAGAACTCAAAACATGGCTTGAGAAGAGGTCAATATGGCCCTTATGAGCATTTTTCAAGAAACATATGGGCCCTCTATAGTAAAAGAATCCCTACAATCTAGACCTTGGAAAGATGCCATGGATGTAGAATATCAGTCACTGATGAAGAATAACACTTGGTAGCTTGTTGACCTTCCACCAAGGAAGAAACATATTAGATTCAAATGAGTCCATAAAACCAAGTAAAAATTAGATGGTAGTATTGATAAGTACAAGGCAAGGCTTGTTGTAAAAGGGTATGCTCAGAAAGAAGGCATTGACGATGAGAAGACTTTCGCTCCCATAGCTAAGATAAAGACTATCAGAATGGTTTTTTTTATGGCTACATAGTTTGGATGGAAAGTACATCAAATGGACATAAAAATTTCCTTTCTTAATGGATATTTGAAAGAGTAAGTCTACATGACTCCACCTGAAGGATTTGTGGCACCTAATCAGGAACAAAAAGTGTGTAGGCTTATCAAGTCTCTCTATGGGCTAAAATAGGCTCCCCAAGCCTAGTACATCAAGATTGATGAGCATCTCATACAACATGGATTCAACAGGAGTCCATATGATCCTAACCTCTACCTTAAAGAGCATGGGGGGAGGTTGTTATATTTATTATTTATATCGATGATCTATTCATCATTGGCAACACAATGAAGATGATTGATACAACTGAGAATGATCTCAAGTGATCATTTGACATGACAGATCTCAAGCTACTACACTATTGTCTTGGTTTGGAGGTATGAAATAAGTAACATTACATTTTTGTTTCACAAATGAAGTATACCAAGAATTACTTGATAAATTCAAGATGATAGACTACAAGCCTATTGCAACACCTATGGAGACAAGACTTCAGTTGTCTCGTACAGATCCATCACTAGAAGTAAATACAACTCTCTATCAGTAGCTAATTGGGAGTCTCATTTACTTAACATATACTAGACCAAATATTAGCTATGCTATCATATATCTTTCTCGATTCATGCAGGAATGAAAGGTGTCACATTAGAAAGTGGCAAAGTAGGTATTGAGATACATCAGAGGTACAGTTGAGTATGGCCTAGAGTATAATAAGAATGATAAGTTCCTCTTGATAGGATACATGGATGTAGATCATGTAGCTTCTGTTGATGATAAGAAATCCACTTCTAGATTTGTGTTCTTTCTAGGATCTGGTCTGATTTCATGGGGAAGTAAGAAGCAGAATTATGTTTCTAGATCTTCTACAAAGGCAAAATATTATGCTACAGTAGGAGTTATTTGCAAAATGATATGGATACGTCACATTATTTTAGGACTTGGAGTTCCACAAACTCAGCCTATAGTTATGAATTATGATAATTTAGGGTATTCTACATCTTGTTCATAATTCAGTGTTTCATGAGAGAACCAAACACATAGAGGTTTAGATTCATTTCATATGTGAACATGTTTAACAACATAACATATAGCTCCAGTATTGCCTCACTTAGGATCAGTGTATAGATATCTTCATGAAGTCACTTACACATGATAAGTTTGAGTCATTCAATAATTCTCTCTATTCTCTTCAAGCTATGATCAATTAAGGGAGGGAATGTTAGAATAATTAATTAATCCTGGCTATATTGTAATAAATGTCTCAAGCTGTTATTAACCTTTGATTGACATAGGTTATTTATTTAAGGTATTTTATAGTTGTGATTATTTTTAATATCCTACATATTAGGAGATATAATATCTTTTAGTATTGTATAAATATTCACCTCTTGTAGTGCTTTTATTAATTCAGTTAATGCAATTTATTCTGGATTTCAGGAAGAAACTAGGCCACTCACATCAAGCATCTAACTTGTGAGTATTTATCAATTGGATCTCTCAATAGGTACCCACTCTCTTTTGACCAAATCTAATTCATCTCTCATCTTATGAGAAAGATTACCAGGAACCTCTTGACCAATCCTTTTAGAGTATCAAGCTCCAACATGTACCTCTCATAGCCCAAAAGAGTTTTCTTGAAGGTGGAATGGATTGACTTGAGAAGTGACTAGGTGACTAGGAGGAGCAAGACATTAAGGAGACAAGCTATAGGATTGATACACTTCATGATAAGGTTGAAAATGATCATATTGGGGTTGACAATAACCATATTGGGGTTGGTACACTTTAGGATAGGGTTGATTAATAACTTGCTCTTATTGATAGGGAATGGCACAAGCTTGTAATGTCTCACCAACTTGTATAAGACAAATATCAACACCAAAATTAGCCATGAAACCTCATTGAAAGAAATAACACAAATAAATATGTTACCAAATATCTTCAAATGATAACCTAGGATACTTGACTAGCTGATATAGCTTCGGAGTTGCCATTGATGCTTTGATAGATGCCTCCAAAGGATGATTGTTGAAAGACAACACCAAAAATCTTTCAACCTCTTAGACAAAGATTCCCATCAAGCATGACAAAAAATATTGTCACTTAGATTTTCACTCTTTGAGGAGATGGAAAATCTTTCCTCATCCAAGTGGCACAATGAAAATACTTCTAGGCTTGTGGGTAGCCTAAGGAATGAGTTGAATCTCTAGATAGGGCTAGCTTCCTTGATGTACCACTTTGGATAACAAATACAACTAAACTTTAGGGGTGAAAAATGAGAGATAAAATTAAAATAAAACTATCATAAGGGGGTGATACACTAAATTAGATGATGACTTCCACCAACATGTTACATATGAAATCAAGGGAAAAACTGAACATACACTCCTTTAATATGCCTCTTTTCACATCAATGTTACATTATGAGGTTATTGATGAATGTGAAAATATAGGAGGAATAGACAAGAGGAATTTAATGGCACTAATGAAAATACTAACTCACTTGATCCTTGAAATTTCCTAAAACACTTCATATACCTTTCAAGAAGAAGCTTTCCAACTATAAATAGGGTGAAAGAATGAGAAAACATGCTAAAGAATCCATAGTATTCACTAAGAAATATTCATCATCCAAGTAAAATACACTTATGAATAGTTATTAAGAGGTAAAAATAAGTAGTATTATTGATCAAATGGTATGCAAATGAGCAGGGATTCACCCTACTCAGGAGGAGCATTAGTTACAATGGCCAAAATGCTAGTTCTTATAGAACTTGAGAGACAGAGGAGAAAAGAGAAGAGAAATCAGAGGGTCATAAGGACACTTTTTAAGATTATAAAATAATTTAATTATACATGAAAATAGGATATGGATGAACCATGTAAATTTAGGAAGTACAAATGTTAATCCAAGTCATAAACCTCATGAAAAGTGGCATGAAACTCCTCATTCTGGCTCAAAAAATTGCCTTCATGATTTGGACCTATTTGAACATCCAAAGACTGATTAAGTATAGGTATGATTATTGTTATTATATTTAAGGATTTCAATCATTCCTCTCCATGCATTGGTTTTAGGCCTGATCATCTAGAATCATCTCAAAATGAGTTATCATCATCTATTGTCAAGAAAACTCCTCTTCCATGCACCATGCACACTTGTCTTCAAATTTGGATTTAGTTGCTCATGAAAATACATGGTATAGAGTGGATCAAAATTTTAAATACCCTCCATGGCCTTATAAGCATTAGGCACACCTTAAAACTAGCCCACTTGAAGTTTTCCACCCATCTCACTAGCTTGTCCAATATGCCAGTTTTGACTAGCTGAGATGAGAGCTATTGTTTGGAAAATTAGGAGTTTTTTATTGTAATTAAATTAACATATGGAGTTATAAAAAGTCCTAATATTACCTCAAAATTTTATTTCATCTTCATAATCTTCCTGTAACTTGCACAATGCAAAAAATTGTCAATAAAAGCCTATTTTATATCTTTTTCGTATAAATATGTATATCTAAAAAGAATTGGGAGTAGCTTGAGGGAGTCCTTTTAAATTTAAAATATGTTTCATGATCAAACTATTCCATTATATCAGCTATCCAACTCCATTTCTACAAACTGGTCTTGATTGAGGGTTTGCAAGGGTTTTAGGTCTATTTTTATTCTTAAGGTTTGTTCATAAAGTTTTGACATTGGAGTTGTAGAAAAATTCCACAAAGTGGTTGTTTAATACCTCTTTTAACTTTCATAAACTCATTTATCCTTCATGAAAATCCTCTTGAAAGATATGAGCATCTAAACTTGCCCTATCAAGCTCCTTTTTCCAATTTGCATAGGTTTGATGTTGCTCTCAAGCTAAAATTGGCTCTCTTGATATTTTATCTACATACCTATTGACATTGTGGATTGCACCCTTGAAAAGAAGGCCCAGATTCTCTCTTCCATGTGGCACAATGGATACTTTCCTCTTGTTGTGGGCTTGGCAAAATTGAGGAAAGAATCTCTAGATAAGGGCTAGCTCCCTTTGATGCATCTTTGAGGTCCTTAGCTACCACTGTTAATAATGGGGGGGGTGAAAAGGGAGAAGGATATGACAAAAGTAGAACCTATCTAAAATGGTGATGCACCAAATAATTTGATCTACTCATCTTGTATCAACACTTTAGACCAAAAGGGCAAACAAACACTTCATCTGACAAAAGACCAGACTGTATGGCACTTTAATAGGGGACTTAATGAAGATACAAAGAAAAATAACATACCATAGGTGCTGCAGAAGCACACTTCTAGATAACTACTCTTCTATCTCTATGCTCCAACTTGGGCACTTCTTGTTAACCTATAGAAATGGTCTTGGATATACTAGATATTTTGGTGTCAACCTATGAAAGCATCAAGCTGAAATGACTAAAAATAGAGTTGATACATAGACATATTCAGAAGCATAACCATTCAGATAGAGGTAAAACACATTCTATTGATTCCAAGGTAAAATTTGTAGGGATTCACCTTACACAAGTGAGAGATACATTTCTTAACTGAGAGGTTACAATATATAGCATTAAGAGAAAGACCTTTTGGTGTATTCAAGAACAGGCAGTCCATGTTGTATGAAACACCTAGGGAAGAGGAATCTAATCATGATGGTGTCACCCTTCCATAAATGACCTAAAATAACCATGTCTTAGATTTCATAGGTCTTGAATTTGATTTTTAAACTATATTGAATGTTCCCACAAAAAGCATGGGTCACTTTGTTGTTTGAAAGACAAGGCCACCTCTTTATGAAACTTATGTGGTTGTTTGCTTGTCAATGCTAAATGAAGGAAAATGGGCCACACTATTGAATGATTAAACTACCCTTGATGACCACTTGGTGGAGACTACTTCATCTACAACAATAACTTCTCCTACCGATGCTTTTTGTGCCACCTGGACTGCTCTATTCATCCTGCATTACTTCTTGTCTTTTCCTGGCATCTTGGCTTTTGGGGCTATCTTTCATCTCCTATTTTTGGGATCCTTTCTTGGTGGGTCACTAAGTTTCCTTTTGGAATTATGCCTTTGAATTCCTTTAGGCCCATTCTCATAATTTCTCTCAGCCACTTATCATGAGTTCTTTTGGGCAAAATGCCCAACAAAAATCTTTCGGGTGCTTGTCTGAAGGAATTGGCTCTTTGGCTTCTCCTTAAAGGCCAATGCATCACATCAAAATTAATTTATATGGGCTTGTCACTATTTTAAAATAAATGGCTATTTCACTATCTTGAATTCAATGTCTATGCACATGTCACTAGACATTGGAACCTCCAATGGCTAGTTTGTCATGCTGAAGTTGACATTCTCAGGTCCATCATCACCTTTAGCAGTTCCTTCAATTTTTCAAAAACTAAATCTTCCTGAGGGGAAGGTGACCTTATCAAAAAGAGGAGAGGGTCCTTTTTTAGTAGTTGAGATCCCTCTATAAGGGTACTTGCCCTTCAAGCTCCTTTGTCTTCCCAATTCCTTTGGATAAAATGTCCAAAGGAATTTCTTCAGACATTTTCCCTGAGGGAAATCTTATCTTCATGTCTTCGGCCTTCTCTTGGTAAATTCCTTCAAAAAAAAGTCTGAAGGAATTCTTTTAGGTTTTTTTTTAAGGAATTTACCTTTGGTTTCTCCCTTGGATTTTCTTTGGATAAAAAGTCTGAAGAAATCCTTTATCTTTTGCCTTGTCACTTTTCTAAAGGAAAATTCCCCTTCGAGCCTTCTCTTTTCTCCCTTACAAATGTGTTCTCTGCCTTCCACAAGGGCACCTTGGGTCCAAAATGTCTTTCATATCTTGGTTGAATATCCCCATTTGTAAATTTCTTACCCTCCACAAGGGCACTTGACCTTCGGAGTCTTGTGAAAGACTTGCATCTCTTCAAAACTGACCCATTCCTTTGCCAAAAGAGGCTTGTTCAAGGTAATTTGCTGAAGTGAAATGAGCCTCCAGATCAACCCAAAAACTTACAAGACTCAAATCACTCAGCTCTTTCATAGAACAGGCCTATTACAAAGGAAATGGCACAATTGTAGTAAGGTGAATACATCAAAGACTGGTTGTTCAGGAGAACAAGGAAAGAAGGGAGACTAATTTTAGCCTGTAGGACCAAAAATGGTCAACAAATTTGGTGATTCATAGGGGAAGCATGCCTGTTATACATAAGAAAACTAGTGGATTACAAGTCCATTGGGCACAGAGTCAGAATATAGCCTAAAAATCTGAAAACAACTTTGAGAGACTAAAGAATCAACATGAAGCTTCTACCCCAAACGGTAAATGAAACACACACAAGGCTAAAAAACTACAAACATGCACAAAAGCACTTAGGGAAAATATGTACATGACAAGAGAAGGCTCAGTGACAATGCTTAAGATATATCCCATTCATTGGGATATCCAGTTCTCTACCATCCAACTTGGAGAGTTAGAATGCGTTATGCTACTTGCATTGAGTGATGACATATGGACCACTCTATAAAGCATCAAACTTCATGTGCTTTCCAAGTTTAGCCTAGTCTTAATCACATTTCAAGACAATGCCACCTTTTGAGAATCCTTTTGATGAGGATTTATTATCAAAATGTTTCTTCATTGTTGCTAACAACTAGTCATGGAAACCATAACTTGGTCTCTTGCCTCCTGAAGCTCCATCAATTCACAAAGTCTGACCTCCATGCTATCGCTTTCTTCCAATTGCAGGTAGTGGGTAAGGTCCAAGGCTTGAAATTCAAGTGAAATAGGAAGTCTAGCTTCCATTCCATACATGAGTGTGAATGGTGAATTACCAATTGCTCTTTTTGGAGTAACCCTATCTACCCATAGGGCTATTTTCAGCTTGGTATGCCAAGTTCTCTGATTTTCCTCCATTGTCCTCCTAATGGTCCTGATCAGATTCTTATTGGACTCAACTAGCCCATTTCCTTATGGGTAGTAATTGGAACAATTACTAAGGTAGATGTCATATCCCAATGCCCACTCACTTCTTTTGGTTCCCAAGAAAGCCAATGTGTTATTTGAGATGATGGTAGCTGGGACTCCAAATCTTGTCACCATGCCTTCATAAAAGTCTAAGACTACACTTTCATTGGCTTATTTTATAGAGGTAGCTTCTACCCATCTCATGAATTAGTCTATAGTAGTCAAGACCCATTTTTGGCTAGTATTGGAAGGAGGGTTGATCATTCCTATGAAGTCTAGGCCCCATTGCATGAACAACTGTTCCACTTGAATAGGTTGCAGAGGTATTGCATCCAACCATTGCTTTCCATCAAAGAGGGCATATTTCTAACACTTACATATCTAGGCATGGGTATCTCTAAATAAAGTGGGCCAAAATTAACCAACCCTTATAATTATTGCAGTTGTAGGCTTAGGAGTAAAATGACCACCAGCTGGCCCATCATGAAACTTGGATAGTACCCTGTCGACTTGACTTGAGTCTATGCACCTCAAGAGTACCCATAAAAAATCCCTTATAAATATCACCCCATTAATTAGGACATAAGTAAGAGATTGGATTCTTAAATACCTCCTCTTAGTCCTATCAAGGCCCTATGGGCACTCACCAGTGAGAAGGAAATGTGTCATGTCTTGTGCCCAATCCTCTATGATTGCAAATTCCTCTACTACAGCTTCATCATGGAGTATCAAAATGCTCTCTTTCTATTTTTTAAGGTTTATATCAAGGTGTTCACATATCCCTCTCCCCCTTATCATCTTTTTGGTTTTGATATCCATATTGTATTCCATTATCTTGGTAATCCATCCTGCCCTCTTTTCATTCTAATCACGGCTAATCAAGAAATCCTTGACACTAGGATGTGGTACCATGATATGGACTTTGCTATTTGACAACATATGTTTGAATTTTTTTAGGCTTCATATAACTGAAAGCACTTGATTTTCAACATATGTGTACTTAGTTTCAAAACCTTCGAGACCTTGGCTAAAGAATGTGAGAGGTTGTTCAAGGTTTTCATCATTTGCTTGAGTGAGCATGTTGCATATTACCTCTTCATTTTTGAAGGTGTAAAGGTTGAAATACTTGGAGAAGTTAGGACTGATCAAGGTGGGAGCCTAGGCAATATCTTACTTAATCCCTTCAAAACTATCCTTCCTTTGCGTTGTCCATGCAAACTTCTCATCCTTCTTCAGCATGGAAGTTAGTGGCTTGACTATCTCAACAAAATTAGGGATAAATCACATAATAAAATTTATTCTACCAAAGAATCTTTGTAGACCCTTCTTGTGCTTAGGTAAGGATAGTGTTAAGATGGCATGTACCCTTTCTGGATCAATGGTCAAGTCCTCTTTTGAAATAACATGGCCAAGGCATTTACCTTCATGAATAGTGAACACACATTTCTTTGGGTTTAGAGATACCAAACTCTCTACACCTCTCAAAGATTTTCCTCAAGTGTTTTAGATGTTGGCTTGCATCCGTAGATAACACTGTCACATCGTCAAGATAGACCAGTAAAATATTATTATTTAGGCCCTGGAAAGCCATGTTCGTGGCTCGCTAAAATGTGGTTCCATCATTTGATAGTCTGAATGGCATTTTTTTATAAGTGAAATTTCCCCACTTGGTAGTGATTGTTGCCTTGTACTGATCACAGTCTTGCACTAGAATCTTATTGTACCCTAAATACCCATCCAAAAGGGAGAAACATTCACTACGTATCACCATTTGGAGGATCTACTCCATACTTGGGAGGGGATAGTGATCTTTCAATAAGACTCTATTGAGGTCTCTAAAATCCACACATAGTCTGAACTCCCCATTATTTTTCCTAACAGGGACCAGATTGGCCATCCAAGAAGAGTGTTTGATAGGAAAAATGATCCTGGACTCAATCAGCTTGGTGAGTTCTTTCTGCATCAGAGGCTTAATCTTCAAATTTATAAGCCTTTGTTTTTGTTTGATGGGTTTGGCACCTTCCTCTAGATCAATGGTGTGTTGGGCCAAGCTTGGGTCAAAACTCCTCAAGTCGCTATACACCCAAGAAAAAACATTAGTGAACTCTTGGCATATCAAAATGAAGGAATGCCTTTCATCATCTGTACATACCTTCCCAAGCACAAGCAGCCTATCCTTGAATATCTTGACTATTTCATAATTTTATCTCTTGGTCGTGATACTTGATTTATCATTTTTTAGTTGGTCATCCTCATCAAAGATGCTTTTGAGAGTGACCAAGCCCTTGGGAAGTTTTTTGTTCTTTAATTGAACAATCTGGTCATCATACTACTGTTGCAGCTTGGATTGATTTCTAGAGGCAAACTCAGCCTCCTCCTGAAAGAAGAGTGTTATTTTTTTATCACTATCAAACACCTACCAATTGGTGACATTATCAAGCACAGAGGGTCTAATTACCACTTTTAAATGGCATGGACTATTATCCCAACCTATTTCTTTGGGAATGTCAAACTAAGCACCAACTACTACTAGTTTGTCTACTTGTTTATTTTGTTTCCTTGGAACGGAAATAATGTTGAAAGCAAGGAAAATCTCTACTAGGTCCCACACCTTGTGCTTGTAAGACTTAAGCAAGGAATTCTTGGTCAAGTTTCAGCCTCTCACCTGGTTTGCAATTAACTCAATGTCTTTGAAAACCTGCAACTCTTTTATTCCCCTTTTCCTTGCCCTTTCTAAACCATGAATGAGAGACTCATATTCTATAACATTGCAAGTGTAGGAGAATTTTAATCTAAATTTTGAGAAGTATCTCTCCTTTGAGGGTGAGATTAACACTACTCCACCACTGGCTCCCAATTCACTTCTTGAGCCATCGAAGAAGAGTTGCCATAGACCTGAGCTCTCTTGGTTTGCCTTCATCAAATTTTGGCATAAAAGTACCTTCTTCATGCATATAATAAACTCCAAGACTTGCCTCTTCTATGAACTTGTATGGGTCATGTTTGAAATTGTCACTTCCCCACTCATACAAGAGCAAGTCAGCAACCCCTTCAAGGGAAGAGGGTGGAGATCGGTATATTTAGAATTCTTCTTCATCAATGATGGCATAGCTAGTTTTTGACACCTTGAGTGAGTATGGTTCTAGATGATCCTTATAGATGGTTTCTGACTCAATCTTGACTTTAGTTCCATATTTGGTTCTAAAAACTATGTAAGATTAGTTTGTTGCTAAGTACCTGCCTATCTTAGACGTGAAATCCCTAGATAAGCAGAAAGCAAAGTAGGGAGGAACATCCACCACTACCATGTCGTGGGGAACAGATAAGGTTGGATAGGTGTGCAATGTCATATTCAAGCCTCTCACCACTCCTAATGTCTTAGATGGTGATCCATCTAACAATAGGACTCCCTTAGTCATTTCCTCATATTTGAGGCTAGCTTGTCAGCTATGCATTTGGGCATTATTGAGGTGCTCTCCCCACTATCAATAATGCAATTATGAACTAGGAAATCTCCAATGACTAAGGATAGATATAAAGGAGGAACCTTTTCATCCTTCTTCTCTTGGCCTACTATGGAAGGGTGCCCATTCATAATCAAAACATTATCGGCCTTTACTAGGACAACTTGTTCATTCAGCCCATGCAATTCCTTCTGGAGTATGTCTTTTTGTCCTGGCATTGCTAAAGAATCCCACAATGAGATATTCATGTGTATCTTCTTCATCTGGTCTACCACATTGACATGAGGGTTTCTCCCTTTTGAATTTTCTTTGGGGGCACTTGCAACTTGAGGTGCAAGCCGAGGAGTTGAGGGTGCAACCAGTGGCTTGTAATTTGGGAAATTTTGATTCACTTGTGATGAAGAAGATGGTGTATGTGTTTGAGTAGCTACTTGTGCTTCCTCCATAGATCTCTTTTTGGACCTAGTATTGGCTGCAACATAATCACCCTAGTTACTCAGACTACCCACATAATTGATTGCATAAAATTGACATTCTAGGTGATTCATGAGAGTGGAATCAGACTAAGCCTACCTGTTGTCCATCCCAAGTTGTACTGACACCTCAAAAATTGGGAATTGGCTTTTTTAATTATCTTGTGCATTCATATATTGATTTGGTAACTCATTAGTATATGTAACCTATTCTTGGCCATACCCCAAGGGTGGGCAATTAGGTTGTTCCTATACTAAGTTATTTTGAGTAGGAACAAGAGCTTTGGATGATGAAGGGGCACCTAGATTATAACCTTGATATGGTCTAGCTTGAGTAATCTAACCCTATCCTTGGTTACAATTTTGAAAAGTAGGTCTATTCATTTGTTTGAACTACTGGTATGCTTGATTTGACCGATAGTTTTGAGCTTGTTGCCTCTTAAGAGCCACTAATTCATTGGTTACACTTTATAACAAGCTCTTAACTTCATGGAGGTCATTGGGCAAGGTAGCAGTTTACTTTTATACACCAAGTAAAAGAGCTAAGATGGGTGCAACAATCTAAACTGGGGGTGGTAATTCAAGAAAGAGTGGCATATGAGGTCTAGGGGCTATATTTCTGCTTGTACTAGATAATTTTTGGTGGCTATAGATATTTCATAGGTAGCTGGTAACACTTGTCCTCCCATGGACTGTATCATGATAGCAATATCATTGTTCAAAGATTTTAATTAGTAGAGGAAAGCATAACTTGGGGTCGATCTCACTAAAATGGAAATTTTGTCTCAGGTCTTTTGGAACCTGGTATTAAAATCCTACATAAACTCATGCAGAGCTCTTTTCATATTGGTCAATTGCTCAGCAAGAGAGAGATGATCACTCTTCTCCCCAAATCTATTTTTTAAGAGGGTACCTAATTCATTCCATGAGCTGACTGAGTTCATAGGCAAGGTTCCATACCAGTCTAAAACTTTACCCTTAAAAGACAATGCCAGTAACCTAATGGCTATGTTCTCTTCAGTGACATTATGAATGTTACATAGGTTGGTTATATTCCTAATATGCTCAATAGCAGTTATAGGCCCTCTCCATTAAAAGGAGGAACACTCTTAAAGGATGTCCTTGTGATTAGGTCATAATGCATAAATTTTAAAGGGCTTTGACCATGGAAGGATACAAAAGGTAAAGCCATGGTGATAACAGGGTTTAACCGGGGTCTTCTTGTGTAAGTATATTTTATGGTAGGTCTAGGAAATTGATTTTTTGTATAGGGATGAGTCCTTGCAAACCTTAGCCAATTTGCTAAGTTTAAGGGTAGCTCAATGAATTTGAAAGGGACACCCTTGGTAGAAGATCTTGTGGTGACCTTAGGCATAGCTTGTTAGGATGATCTCTAACCAGAGACTGATGTTCTTGAAAATGGAGTCACCATATGTTGGGTTATTTTTTCACTCTTGCAGTAACAGGACCAACACCAATCCTATAACTTCTCTGAGCATTAAAATTTGGTCCCATTGGGCATGCCAAAAAATGTTGACATTATGAATTGCACCCTTGAAAACAAGGCTCAACTTCTCTCTTCCACATGGCACAATGGAGACTTTCCTCTTGCTGTGGGCTTGGCAAAACTGAGGAAAGAATCTCTAGATAAGGGATAGCTCCCTTTGATGCATCTTTGAGGTCCTTAGCTATCACTGTTAATAATGCGGGGGGGGGGGAGGGAGAAAGATATGACAAAAGTAGAACCTATCTAAAAAGGTGATGCACCAAATGATTTGATCTACTCAGCTTGTATCAAAACTTTAGACCAAAAGGGCAAATAGACACTTCATCTACAAAAAGACCAAATTGTATGGCACTTTAATAGGGGGCTTAATGAAGATACAAAGAAAAAGAACTTACCATAAGTGTTGTAGAAGCACACTATCAGATAACTGCTCTTCTATCTCTATGTTCCAACTTGGACACTTCCTATTAACCTATAAAAATGGTCTTGGATATACCAGATATGTTGGTGTCAACCTATAAAAGCATCAAGCTAAAATGACTAAACACAGAGTTGATACACAGACATATTCAGAAGCATAACCAGTCAAATAGAGGCAAAATGCATTCTATTGATTCCAATGTAAAATTGGTAGGGCTTCACCTTACACAAGTGAGAGATAAATTTCTCAACTGAGAGGTTACAATATATAGCATTAAGAGAAAGACCTTTTGTTGCCTTCAAGAATAGGCAGCCCATGTTGTATTAAACACCTGGGGAAGAGGAATCTACTCATGCTAGTATCACCCTTCCATAAATGACCTGAAAGAACCATGATGTATATTTCACAGGTCTTGACTTTGATTTTTAAACTATATTAAATGTTCTCATAAAATTCATGGGTCGCTTTGTTGTTTGAAAGACAAGGCCACCTCTTTATGAAACTTATGTTGTTGTCTGCTTATCAATGCTAAATGAAGAAAAATGGGCCATGTTATTGAATGCTTGTTCTCCCCTTGATGACCACTTAGTGGATACTATTTCATCTACATCAATAACTTCTATTGTTGACACTTTTTGTGCCACCTATACTACTCTATTCATCCTGCGCTACTTCTTGTCTTTTCCTGGCAACTCAGCTCTCAGGGCTATCTTTCATATCCTATTTTTAGGCTCCTTTCTTAGTAGGTTACTGAGTTTCCTTTTGGAATTATTCCTTTGAATTCCTTTAGGCCTATGCTCATAATTTCTCATGGCCACTTATCATGAGTTCTTTCAGGAAAAATGCCTGAAAGAAATCTTTCAGGTGCTTGTCCGAAGGAATTGGCTCTTTGGATCCTCCTCAACGGCTGATGCATCTCATCAAAATTAAGGTCTATGAGCCTGTCACTATTTTTAAACCAATGGCTATTTCACTATCTTGAATTCAACATCTGTGCACATGTCACCAAATGTTTGAACCTCCAACGGCTAGTTCGCCATGCTAAAGTTGATGTTCTCAGGCCCGTCATCACCTTTAGTAGTTCCTTGAATTTTTTTCAAACTAAATATTCTTGAAGAGAAGGTGACCTTTCCAAAAAGAGGAGAGGGTCCTTTTTTGGCAACCGAGAGCCCTTAGTAAGGACACTTGCCCTTTGGGCTCCTTTATCTTCCTAATTCCTTCAGATAAAATGTTTGAAGGAATTCCTTTAGACATTTTGCCCAAGGGAAATCTTGTCTTCATGTCTTCATCCTTCTCTTGGTAAATTCCTTCAGAAAAAATTCTGAAGGAATTCCTTCAGGCATTTTTTCTAAAGGAATTTACCTTTGGTTTCTCCCTTGGATTTTATTCAGACAAATTTTTTGAAGAAATCCTTTGTCTTTTACCTTGTCACTTTTCCAAAGGAAAATTCCCCTTTAGGCCTTCTCTTTGCTCCCTTAAAAATGTGTTATCTTCCCTCCACAAGGGCACCTTAGGTCCAAACTGTCCTTTAAATTTTGGTTGAACGGCCCCATTTGTAACCTGCCTGCCCTCTGCAAGGGCATTTGACCTTCGGAGTCTTGTGAAAGATTTGCATCTCTTCAAAATTGGCCCATTCGTTTGCCAAAAAAGGCTTGTTCAAGGTAATTTTTTGAAGTGAAATGAGCCTCTAGATCAACCCAAAAACCTACAGGACTCAAATCACTTGGCTCTTTCATAGAACATGCCTATTACAAGGGAAATGGCATAATTGCAGTAAGGTGAATACATCAAAGACTGACTAGTCAGGACAACATGGAAAGAAGGGAGACCAATTTTGGCCTATAGGACTAAAAATGGTCAACAATACCAATAGATTTCACATGTATATTATGACCCAAAAATCATGTCCCAATCCATTTATATGTTTAATTCATGTTAGAAATGAAGATGACACCTAATTTGGGTATTAGGCTTAATGTTGATC
Organism: Torreya grandis; assembly: GCA_037957365.1. NCBI lineage: Eukaryota > Viridiplantae > Streptophyta > Pinopsida > Cupressales > Taxaceae > Torreya > Torreya grandis. Next base: position 2,706,435 of record JARHVA010000739.1, on the reverse strand, counting down.
TTACAGTCTTTATACACCTTGAAGTATAAATTGACCTTTCATGGATTTACTTGCCTCCAAATATCTCAAACACCTCTATATTAACTTCTTAAACATGCCTCTATAGTATATAATGATCACTCCATACTATAAATGAGAGTGGTTTTCCTTTTATCTTCTAGGCCTTACATCTTCCTACTAGGCCCATTTGCAAACCTAATGGTCTAGAGAATTTTATTGGGTTACCTCATGTGAAGAACTTCTCACGTTACCCTAAGTGTGTTACAACTTCACAAACTTCCTTGAATGGTTCACTCAACTCCTAGGTCATCTTATAACTCACTTTCTTCAAAACCTATCAGTCTATTCATAAGGGGAGTGCCCTCTATCTGAGATAAAATAAAGGGCACTCCCCTATTTCCTTAGATGAATTTGAATATTTTAGAGGGTTCTCCAATTGATGGATAGCCTCTGTACCAAAAATGAGCTCTTGATCAAGTCAAAATACTTCTCAATTCTTCCAAAGCTTAAAACAGATTTGTGTGAAGAGACTGTTAGTAGGGTTTATGACTATAGACTGTATGATATAGGTGTTTAGTATTTTCTTTATTTATTTATGACTCATGAGGTTTCCAAGATATAAATTTTACTATGAGGTAATTTTTCCCATTCCCTCTTACCACTCCAATCTTCCATATACCTTTCCATACATTAAACCTCTTAAGACTGAGTGTCACTTTGATTAACTATGATTTTTTGTGCATGGGAGGGCCACCTATAGGTAGCTATGCATGAATTATATAGGATAGGTGTTTATAAACTTCATTTAAATCCCCTTGAATCACTTTATACCTTATTTAACCCAAACCTATCATATACTCCTCACCTACCTTGACTCAGTCAAGACTGAGTATAACTTCTTGATTGTGTTTTGCCTTATGGTGTTGTACATGTATGTGTGTGCATGGTTTGGCTTCAAATACATTTTTCACCACATCCTCTAACACCCCTTAGATTAAATTTACATTATTTAGGTTTATATGTTTCATGTTTGGGCCATTCACACACCAAAACACTACTATTCTGCTCACTATCTTAAACAGTCAAACATAGTTGAATATAGGTGCATATTGGGATTTTGAGAGGTATGTGTAAGTTTTTTTACAATTTTTATAGCTTATGGATATCCTCCTAGTCATAATTAAGTTCTCAAAAACTTATTTATTCATTATAACCTATTTATACCTCTCATATGCACTTTTGGTTTACAAACTAAAAACCCTCTATTGATTGAGATACTTTGCCTTAATGACCCCTGTAGGTGCATATATTAGATTTAGTTACCTTGATCATAGTGTTTCAATAACTTTTATGAGCATGATTATCACCTATTATATACTCATGCTATACTTTACCTTATATGGGATCAAATACCACTGAAACACTAAGTTTAGTTCACTGTTTGCCTATAGTTGGGCTTTTTTGGTAACCTGTACGAACTGAAAGTGGTCTAGGAAGAAAAATACAGTGCATATCCTCATTTATATGGTATCTTAAATCATTATTACCCCTTTAAAACATTATAAACATTAAAAATATTGTGTAAAATCCATTATGCAACTTTGGGTGAAAAAAGTTCCTTTTAGAGTCAGCGCTGTAGGTTTCATTGCCTACTATCAGTGCATAAATTGACAGGTTTGAGCCATATAAAAACCAATATTCATTTCCCATTCTCTCTCCAAAACTTGCATGGATATTTTTTATGATAGAGGCTTCAAATTTCACCTATCTATATGCTCCAACTCTCTATGGTAGTCATGTTATAGGATATTCAAAAACCCTTGGGACCTCTATTTTTACATTTTTGGGAAGGAGGGCCTAAACAATGTCATTGAGTCCTTAGAGGTAGTTTACAACCTACATTTTCTAAATTATCTTCTTAAATAGATCATCCATGATATATGTATCACATCAAGAATTTAATTAAGTTTTCTTCACATGTTTCAACCTCTCTCTCTCATGTCTCTTACTATTTGTATTGTCACCTGTAGGTGACCATTCTCTCATATGCAGGCAGTAAGTTTGAAAGGTAGGTAACAAGAATTTTATTGACCTCATGACCAACATCCATGCTCTGTCAAAAGCTCAAACAATAGGTCATGTTCTGAATAACTTGAGGAAATTTTCTATATCACATTTTAATGCTTGAAAACTCTTGTAGGCACCTATCAATGGCCAACTGAATGCAAATGTTGCACATGATATCATATTCTCTCTCTCTCTCTCTCTCTCTCTCTCTCTCTCTCTCTCTCTCTCTCTCTCTCTCTCTCTCTCTCTCTCTCTCTCTCATAAAATCAAGGCTTGACTCACTATTTGAATCTGATAAAGGATACACCAAGGCCTTAAAAACATCAAACATACATATATGGACATTCCATGTAAGTTTCAAACATGTGCTTTACTAAGACTGATTGTGTGTGACAGTGATAGGGTAAACAAGCTACATGATCCTTATGAATGAAATATCATGAAGTATGCTCTAGATAATGGAATTATAAGATAAATTTAGATAAAAACAACTTTGTAAATATTTAAATGAGCTTAACACAACCCCATGAATCCATGAATAATCATGAATTTCTTGAAAATGGTGAAAATTGCCTGCAACTCAGAAAGGCATATCTTCTTACAACTTTGAGCTACTTGACTGATCCAAACACATTAAAACATGAAACAAATAATGGGATAAATGAGGTGACATATTCAACATCATCTGGAACTAATCTTATAAATTGGATTGTATGGAGCTACTCAAACCAAGATAAATTCCATAAGGTACATGAAATAGTAAGCAAAAACATACAGTCAACTTCATGAGGATGGTTCATGAAGCACATGCCACCATAATTCAAAATATTTATATTTAAATGAAGGTCTCTGAGTTTGCTACAACCTTTTATAATCATTTGACTTTAAAACTTTCAACTATCCATACTGAGCAAAAACTTGAAGGTCACTTTTGCATGTCTAGAAAAGCAAAGATGGAGCAAAATGGTTTTGAGACAAAAATGGCACTTATAAATAAAATAAAACATTGGTATGAGTGTGGGTAATATTAAGGGACATTCCATGATCTTTTCCCATGTGGCACACTTCCCTATGGATTGTACAAGTGCCATTTTCTTCTCCTTTCTTAACAAAAATACCTTTTCTTCTGATGAACCTATCAATTTTTAGTTATGTCAATTTATTAAGACCTCTAAGGACACATGGGATGTGACATCACATTTTTGAGCATTCACACTTCCTAATAAATCCATACAAGTCATTAAATACACCTTTTTTAACCTCAAGATGACACAAAATGACTAAAAGGGCTAAAATGACTAAGGACCAAGGCTATTATAACATCAAATGACATTAATTAACCTATAAAAAACCTTGTGACATATGTATTAGAACCATAAAACATTTAAAAGTCAATTTTTTACCTATGGGTGCCCCAATTTGACCTAAAAGTCAAATTTGGTCAACAAGTACTTCTATGAGTTGAGTTCCTATTTGGTTGATCAGAGGTAGATTGATCTTGTTCAAGAAAGAAATAATTTTTTAGGTCTAAGGATCAGATGGTAGCTCTCAACATATTATCCTTTGTCATTAATTTCAAAGGGGGGGAAGTTTTAGTTTGGGAGAAAGGGTTTGAAGAAGATCCAGCTTGGAGAGATGTGAATGATCAAATTTGTTTGAGTGTTTACCATTAATAACAAAAGGGGAGATTTTTGAAGTATGTTCCTATTATTAGTATTATGGAATTCCTATTATCATTGATGTCAAAGTCAAGATGGAGGTCATTAATGTCAAAGTCAAAGTTGATGTCATGCATGGTAAAGTGGTATGTGACAAGGAGTCTTATTTCAAGATAGAATTTAAAGGAAACCTATTGTCTCTCTATTGAGAGAGAATTTTAAGGCAACCTAGTAATTTTTTTGAGGTTTTTATCATGTCAAGGTCAAGATCAAGATACAAGGTGAGCGTATTTTTGAGCACTAGTCTTAAAGAACATTATTATATCATGAGTGTGTGTGTGAAGATGGTGGTATGGTAAGATGGATACATAAAGGTATGATTGGATGTTTAATAATTCCCAATAATGCATATGAACTATTGAAACACTCAAAAAAGTTTCAAGGTAAATATTCAAGAGTGTGATCTTAATCCTAAGCATGCAATTAGACTAGTCCTAGACATTCCCTGACCTAATGAGGAGTCTTGAGGTGTTATCAAGAATGAAAATAATTGGTAGAGCATGTGAGAAGATGTTTGAAAATTTTTAAACATTTTTATAAGGTAGGTAATCTTTCATAGGAGGCTTCTAGGTCAGTTATTGGCTTAGTCTTTGCATAAAAAGACCTAGTGAGAAGGCACATGCTTGGTAGCATGATGAGGTTAGTATTCTAAGGCTTGTGAGAAGATTATTAATAGTGTGTGAGAAATGTATGAGGTTATATCACATGATAATGAGGTGTTAAAAATAGTATAAGATGTTTCAAGGTGTGTTTAAGGTCTAAGTATGACTAACAGTTCAAGGCCTAATGTGCAAAGAGACCTAGTGTGGCCTAATGAGGGGTCAAGTTCATTTCCCATGGTGATAGATATCTTAATATAATTATCAGAGGTATGAGAGTTTGTATGAAGTTTTTTGACCAAGTCTGAGGTCAAAGTCTGAAGGAGAAAGCATGAAAATTGGTGTTGTTTTATGTGCACAAACTAAGTATTGCACACTCGAGAAGGTTTTTCTTATGATTTTTATCATGTGAAACATTTGCATGAGGATCTAAGAAACTCATGGTAGTTGGGAAAGGGTCCTAACTTAAATTTCTTGGTATTGTTTTTATAATTGAGGTAAAATCCTTTATGAACAATTTTTAAGAATGGAAGGCAGTCTAAACCCTCCTAAAACCCTCATAATGACCTAATATGAAAGATCTTGTTGTAAATAAATAAAAATGGTTTTGTTGACATATTTGGATGATTTTAACATGTAGAGGACTCTCCCAATTTTCTCTAAGTGGTAATGGTCTATCAGAAGAGTGAGTGGAAGCTATAGGAAACCCCTTATTTCTTGGATTTTTGATGTAGCAGGCAGGGTTGACCAAGTCAAAACATACAAATGATTTTAGGATGATGTGTGAGAGTTGTATTTTTTTCCCATATAATTTTATGATCAGGGTTCATACCTTATATATGTTAAACCATTTATGGAAGTTGGCCTATCATTAAATAGGCTTAATGAGGAAGATAATGAGAAAACTAGGTAGAAGTGAGAATGAGATTAGGGATGGGTTGTAATGGATTAGGGATAGATACAAATTGATGAGGTTATTTTTTAATACTTATATCACATATCCCCCTTGAATATAATTTTTGAAGATGCTCATATACAAGCAAAAAGTTATTATCAAAGTGACATGTCTAACATAGTGAGGTTTGTGTAGGGTGAAGGCATGAAATTGGTCCATAAAACCAATATTGATTTTATATACTTAAATATGTTATAATTATGTTTAATGTTCATAGAAACCCATTGGAATTTCATAAAATTTTTTGCACAAGTGTTTTAAGTCTTGGTTTTCATGATTATGCTTTTGGAGCTACATGTAGTTTTTTGTATGTGAGTGAAAATGGTGTTCTTGAGTTTTTTTTCATATATTTGAAGAATAAAATGTATATTAAGTTGTTATATATGTTTCATAGGTTCATTTTATTACATTTTTATTCATGATAAATTCTTATGAATGTGTGAAAAGTCAAAGGTTCTTGACTGAGTTTTTGAGACCTATTTACAGTTGTAAGTGAGCATATGAAAATGGTTTGTTTGAGGTCTTCTACCTTGTTTAGTGAAATATAATAAACATTATGATGACCATAAGGTAATTTAGTATCTATAAATGTGATTTATTTATTGTGTTATGTGTCAAATTTGAGTGTATGCTTCATATTTTCAAGACAAACTTTCTAGTAGTGAGAAGGGCTAATTGTAAGTAGGCTAATGGCATGGTTCAAGAAGTGAAATGACATAAATAGATTTGTGGACATAAGGTGATATTTTAATGGGTATATTTTGATATTTTATGAATATTTTCACCTATTTATGAAGGCTCAAGGTGTTCTAAGGTGGTCAAGGTTAAACGTGTGCTTTGTGAAGGCCTACTTACATTAGGTCTCTATTAGGCCTATTGGTGGTTTTGGTCCTTAAGGGTGGTGACCGGCCTATGTAATGGTTTTTTCACTTGTGAAATATTTTTTTTGATATATTCAAAGGGTTATATAATTATGAATATTTTTATGGCTGACCAAGGTGGGTGAGAGCAAGAGTCAAGTATAAAAAGAAGGTCTAATAGGCCTAATTTGACTAGTTATAATATATAGGACATGAGCAAATAAAATAGAAGTTTAGAAACTAGGTGAATGGATTGAATACCATAAAATAGGTGTAATTATAATGTCATGAATTTATAAAAGTGTCTCTACATATGATGATCAATGTTATAATACCTAATTCTGCCAAAAATAGGGCTAGTTGAGTGAAGAGGCCTCATAAGCTATTTGAAAGAGATAGAAGAGCGCTAAGAGAAAAAAAGGGAATCATCATCAATTGAGTGATAAAAATGTGTCCAAAGGTAATTATAGGTTCTAAGTATCTTATTTGGTGTTGATTTACCTAAGGGGTTGGTGCCTCCTTACAAGTTGGTTCTTGTTAAAGGACTAGTTGAGTTGGTGCTGATTAGTGAGGGGTTGGTGTTCCTTGTGGGGTTGGTGCCTTATTAAATCTTGATTAATTGATTACAAGACTATAATTGAAGATATGTTTCATTGGGTTTCATCCCCATGATGTTTTCCCATATATCTCTTATGTTCTTATGTTGTATGCTTTTATAGATGTTTGTTTATGCATTGGTTAATACATATATGTGAATAAAGGCTTCACGAATGATAAGTGAAATTGAATGTATGTTTTAAGGGAAGTGATTCACCCCCCCCCTCTTAATAGTTTTAATTCTATTAGGATCATTTTTACTCTTCCAAAATTGTTCCAAAATAATTACCTTGTTTAAAATTAAGTTTTAAAACTGTTCATACTTTTTATTTTAGAATGTACAATTACGCTGTCTGTTTTTGTCTAGCCTATCTGCCTTAGAAAATTTGACTATTTTATATTAAATTTGAAATTCAATATTTCATAGTTCATATCCTAAACTAATCAAGTTTATGCCAAATCCTCATCTAATTTGGGCTTAGGTGGTCTACCTTTTTGCATTTGGATTGATTTTTTATTTGGTCTAAAGACCCCTTACTTAGATTTAATGATTGTATATTGTTGCGTGCCTTGTTTTAGCATCCTTTGTGCTATGTTTTGTTTCCATGTGCCTTGGTTATATTTTTTTGAGTTGATTTCTAAAATGTCATAGTTCTATTTATCAAAGTGCATTTTATAAACCAATTATCGAGTCTTTTGTGGGCCAATTATTGAGTGTTCTTCCAAGCTAACTACCTTAGAATTAGGTTATTTTTTGAGTCATTTACCGAATTTATCCAATCTAATTGTCTTAGATTTATATTAATTTCGAGTCATTATTTTAGATTGACCTTTGTTTCCAAGTCTAGCAATATTTTACACACTGATGATTATAACTACTTTTGGGTAAATCATTATCCTTTCGACCTAGATCATTATTTTTCTACCTTGTCTAAATAATTTTGCCACTAATTACAACCACCTTTGGGAAAATCAATACCTTTGTTAGACTAGTTTCATGTTTTTATTCTACCTTTGACATAGACTTAGATTAGTTATTTTACCCTTTGGACCTCTTTTATAGAGCCAAGGTTTGTTTGTCTCAGATATCAGTTATTTTCCACATTTTAGACCTTGTCTTTCAAAAGACCTAGTCATAGATCCAGACATGCCTCATTATACACATAGCAGGATTATGTAACATATGGAATAGAGAAATTTGTTACTAGTGACCCCTTTATTTAAGATATAATGATGATATAGTATATAAGACATATCCATATCCCTCTTATAATGTTCCATATGTTGAACAAGTGCAAGACCCACTAACTTTGTACTTGGTGAGTCCACCATCCTATCTAGGCCAAGAGAAAGAATAAACATATCAATACCTTGCTCAAGTGACACTTATTATCAAAAAAATCCAATAAAAATATCCCTACTGTGTAATAATTTTGACAAATTATAACCCATACTTGTTTGATTGCCATTTACTAGAGAACAAATATGAAATTCTAGTTAGGGTAATAGAAGTAGGTTCCAAATTCTTGCCAAATTTTCTTCATGAAAGTCTATCTATTTTGACTAGAAAACCTAGTAATGTGCCTCATAATCAACAATTTAAATAGGCATCAAATAGTTACAATCAAACTTTAGTGCAAAAACCTCAATAGAGCCAAAGGTGATTGAGAAAGGGAAAGGTCCCATGGACAATCAATTAGAATAGGTACAAAAAGTATACCAAAATAGCCTTTACCTAACTCAAAATTTTGATGCCATGGTTGTTTCAAACATGCCACATATAGAGATAGCTCCTTCAAGAGGACCACAAATGGATTCTTTATACTATCAAAACATAGACCCCTTTAGCTAAAACACATTGGTAGGAGACATGTATAATGTCTCAATTATGATATAATAAATTGTTGTTCAAATAGAAGACCTCACATAAAATATATAATATAACATGTAAGTTCATTCCAATGTGAACCAAAGTGGGTCTAATATACCACCAAATAACACATTATATTCATCCAACCAATACTATGAGTGGCTTGAAATAATAAGGGATAGGTACATTCAGTTCATAAACACAACAAACAACCTCTACTCCTCAACCAGCTACTTCCTCAAGTACATAATAGGGGACAACTAGCTAAAAATAATAAACCAACATACCGCCTCAACAAGTGTATAACACTACATCACCTTAATAGGTGGTAATAAATGTTATGCCAAAACAATCATAGAAAAATATACTACACACATAAAAAATGTTTTCTAATCTACAATGTGTTTTTATTTGTCAACAAAAAGTGGCGATTGGTCAACAACAAGTGACAAGCCATCAGCAAGTGCCTAATCAATAACACGTGTTTAATCAATAGTAAGATTCCAATGTACATCAAGTACTAATTGTTAAGCAATAATTGAATTTTACCCAAAGGGTACCACATATACATCATATATCCAACTTTAAACACCTTCAACAACATGGATTTATCCAGTAGTGTGTTTCCTTTATACAACAAGGTTTGATGAGTAGACAATAAGTTGTCATAACTTACCAATACTAGCATATTCCACCTAGCCAAATGTCATTATCACAATTGTAATTCACCAAACAAATCCATGTTACCAACCCTATTTAGAATTTTTACTAATAATAACATATTATGTATCAACGGTAAAATCCCAATACACATATATGTATACCTAGTTATCCAACCATTCCAATAAACATTTGACAGTATGCCATTCTTTCATACCCTGGTTAAGGTAATCCACATTTGAGTATGTAACCTCAACTATAATAGGCCATGTCATCCAACTTCTTAGTTCAAGATCTATAGAAAATGAAGGATGCAATTCAATCCATTTAGACTGGGAAACAAACAAAAAAGTTCAAGTTATACAAAATATGCTCTTATTCATTCAATATGGATTATCTTCAACTACTATTTCTTCTAGGTTATGAGCTACCCAAATTTGAAAAATATAAGTGTAAAGGTGACCCCAAAGGGAATATAAAGGAATTATTTATTGTTTTCCAAGTAGTGGCCTACAATGACATATATTTGTTTCTCCTCTTTCCAAGAAGTCTAGCTGGACAAGCCTTGGAATGGATTCTGAAATTGCTAAAAAAAATTATCCTAAACTTTGATGACCTTTTAGATAAGTTTTTACAAATTTTATCATATAATCTAAAATATAAGATTAAAATTGTGGACATGGGCCAATAAAAATAGAAAAATAATGAAAACTTTGTTGTTTACTTGCAATTATGGAGAGCACTTGTGAGCTGATTCACTCATAATTTTCCAGAGAAGTAATTGGCTATGATATTTACTAGGAGAGATATCTTATAATCTCGAGTTGTAGTGAGCTCACATGATTGGAGAGGTTATTATGAAAGAGACATAGATTGAAAAGGCCCTTGTTAACAAAGGGATCATCAAGTTGTCTTCTTCAAACTAGAGATAAAACTAGTATCAAGGCTAGCAAAAATAGAACCAAAGTTATAACTAAAATTAGAACCCTATCCAAATACCAATTTCAATGCCAATTCTGGCCAACAATAATTAAAGAACAAAAGTCTACAATAGAAACAATAATGTTTTTAGAAATAAGGTCACTAAATTATGTCATGTACAAGTAATGCAAATGTTGGTTGTCCATTTATCTCTACCCATTCAACAACTACCTCTATTCATTTAGCCAAGACCTTCACAAAACTAGCTGCAAAATCAATCCCAATTATAAGCACCTCCTCCAAGGAGAAGGCTACCCATTTCTAGAGCATTTAGTGACCGTGAGGATCCTATTGATTTTGTATTACATATGTTGCTTCAAGGAAATATGATTATCTGGCCTATGTCAAAGCCATTCCCTAAAGGAATTATTTTTCCTAACTGGTACAAAAATACAAATTTTGTGAGTACCATCATGTCAAAGGGACACTCCATACGTTTGTGCATATAATTAGGTCATCTAATTGAAAACATGTTGGAGACCAGACTAGACTTTAAACCCTATCTATCTGGCAACTAGACTATATATGTAGTATAATTTATTGTACATATATGCAATAGATAGATTCTATATTTATCTAAATAGATGGGGTTGGGCCAAGTCTAGATCATACTATACTAGTTGATTGATAGACTATAGATCCCTATCCCTCTTTATGCCTCTAGTAACTAATCAGGATATGGACTGTAGATCTCTAGTCGCTAATTGGGGTACTTATACTAAGATTGTACTAGGGTTAGGGCCTTGAGAATGGAGAGATACAATGAGATACCCATGTTACTACGACTAATCATAACTTAGTCATCTATCAAAATCTATTTCCTCAACATACTAACAACCACTAACAACAACAAAAATAACAACAAATAACACCACTACATCAATAGAAATAATTTTAGTTTCAACAACAATAAAATGGTCAAAACCAAATACAAACTGACCAATCTAATCAAGGAATCCATCATGTCATCACATATACCTACAATAATGTTTTAGGACACATCTTAGGCAATCATGTTGCCACTGTTACCATTAACCCCCAACCAAAGGCCAATAGACCAAGACATTTACCTAATTATGCCTATCAACCAAATAATGCCTAGAAACCTCCTTATATTGGTAATCTTTTTTCAAACCGTGTTAGCATCTTGGCCCCACACCACCCAAAAATTACCATTTTAGGCCCTATTACCTCTCTAACCAATTACTGATGCCCTAAACCTGATTAATATTATGTAATCATACCTTGATGATCTAATATTACCATTAAGGGACTGTATCTAAATTCCATGAATGAGCCCATTTAAACCTCCATCCCTATAAAAAATAGGCTGATTGCCAAAATGAAAGGAATACCTATGACATTGTGAAGTAGCTACAAAAAACACATGCACAAATATCCATCATGGATTTTCCACATGCATCTAACATCCACAAGAACATACTTAGCAAATACTTGAGCCAATCCCTTATACCTGATGACATCATGATAAATAAGTGTCAATCCATGGTAGGACATTTGGCCCCTAGCCAACAACTTACCTTTGACAAAAATGACATGTCATCTTTGGGCGCATTGAATAATAACCTATTGTATATCTAGGTTGGTATAATAAGACATAAGGTTAAACATGTCCTTATATATAATGGTTTAGGATTAAACATTATTTCTCTGAAGTTGGTAAAGCATCTCAGATATACATCAACCAATCTATAGCTCGATACTATTGTTATCACGGCATATGATAATGAGGAATAATAATCACAAGGTAACATCATCTTTATGGTGGTCATTGGGAATTTGAACCATGATACTCTATACCACATTTTTGACTTGGAGTTATCATATAACTTACTCTTGAGTTGACCCTAGATCCATGAAATTAGGGCCATACCTTCCACGCTACACTAATGTATTAAATTTCCCTATTTGGGGATGGAAGTGACTATACTCTTTGATCTCCAGCCTTACCAATATTTTAAACATATTGAGGTAAAATACAAAAGTTAAAATTATCACTTTAACATAAAACCTATGCCTAAACCTGATGGAAGAAAAATTGATAAATCCAAAACCATTGAATCAAGACTAGAAGCTAATTACATTAACCCTAGGAGCCTAGCTTCTAAATCATTTACACCTCTACCAGACATTGCCAATAATTTTTACATATCAAACAAAGTTATAATAGAATATAATACCCCTGACTCCTTCTACATTGCCAAGTTTTTGCAAAATACAAAATCCTATGGACCCATATCTAAGACCACTTGCATGTAGTGGCGAGCCAAGGTAAAATTCCATCTTACCAAACCCATTATTTTCAAACCAGCCTCTGGCCTAACATAGGACACCCTTTAGCTGAAGATGATTCATGACTTTATATTGATGATTTAGTTGATTTTTATCAAATCACAAAATATCCTATCCCTAACTGGATTATGAGTATTCAAGCTTACAAAGGTAGAGGCCTAGGGATACATCAACAAGGAATGATCAAGCCAATTTAAATGACCAAGTACAAAGGAACCTATGGTATTGGATGTAAATCACTTGGGGTGACTTTTCATACCTTATTCAAGTTTTTACACCATTGACTAGTGAAGATGATGTCAACAACAATGTAGGGTCCAATTATAGCATCTATGATGACCTTGCAAACATAATTTTATTTAACCCCTATGCCATTTATACTATTAATCTTATTTATCACCCTTTAAAACATACACTTTATCACCCATAATTGATTGATTAGGACCAATAAAAGTCAACAATGTCATTAGATAAGTTCTATAATGATGAATCCATTTACAACTTTCTAGGTTTGAGTGATCACATTCCTCTAAAAGATCATAAACAAGGCTTTTCTATCAGATTGGATCATGTTGTCTATTTTAGAGATTGGGTGAACTTCCTTGACCAAAAGCAAAAATAAAATCAAACATTGAGGTCTAAAAGTGAAAACCTCTTTGAGGTGCTTTCAAACTAAGGTAGAAGTAAATAAAAAGACAATACTCTTGGTGAAAACAAATTTTAGGTGCCATTATATGGGGATATCCACCCCTATTTGCATGAAGTGTAGGAGACCAATATTCCAAGGCTTATATATGCATCTAAAATTAGTACCGATGAGTAGTAAGTTTTTGAGAAAATTATACAACAATGCCCAGAGGTATTTGTTATATGGCATTTACCATCATTAGGATATTCTAATTCATTATGTTTGGGAGAATTAGATGAATCAATCCAGACATAGGACTTTAGCATTACTGACCATTTTATCTCCTTTCCAACTTTTTATAAGATAGTTCTACATTCCTTTTAGAGTACACTTTTGAGTTTGACATTGGGAACCTCACTAAGGAGGAACATGAAGTCTTTACAATCCTTCTAAGGGAGTTTTTTAACATATTTATATGGACCTATTCATATATGCCAATTTTGAACCCTATTTTGGTTGTGCACCATCTTGTTATACATCAAAATGTCAAACCTATTAATCAAAAGCTTTGTATTGTTGTGATATTCAAGAAAGAGTTAGAGAAACTCTTACACATGAGATGCATTTGGTTGATTGATTATTCAGAGTGGATTTATAACATTGTATTGCTAAGCAAAAATCTAGAAGGTATCAAACTGTGCACTAATTTATGGGATATTAACAAAACCTTCCCAAAAGATTAGCTTCCTCTAACAAACATTCACATAATTGTTTATTCCATGGTTGGATATGAAATGATTTCCCTCTTAAATGTTTTTGTAGGATACAACCAAAGAAGAATTGCATAAAAAGACCAACACAAAATAACATTCACTAATTTGTGGGGAATGCTTTGTTTTAAGACTATGTTGATGACATCTTGGGTAAATCTAAGACCCATGGTGACCATCCAGTCATACTTCAGGGAATATTTGAGAAACTTTGATAGCAAAAATTTAGGCTCAACCCTAAGAAGTGTGTATTTGGTGTAATTTATCGAAAATTATTAGGATTTATTATTTCTCATAGGGCAATGAAGTTGATCCAACCAAAATTAGATCCATTACCCAAATGCCACCGCCATCTATCTTGAAGTAGTTCTATAGTTTATAGGATAAGATGAAATCAATCTGATGCTTCATATCATAGTTGGCCAAAAATTTCCATAAGTTTACACACTTATTGAATAAGGGTATTAATTTATCATGTAATGAAGATTTAAATAAATCATTTGAACATCTCAATGAATATCTAGCTAATCCACCAATTTTATTGCCAGCTATGCCAAACAAGCCACTATTACTTTATCTGTCGGGGACTGAAAATGCCCTAGGGGCACTTTTGGCACAACATGATGAATAAGGTAAAGAACATGTCATTTATTACCTAAGATGAACATTATTCATGTATGAGCACAATTATACACTGATCAAAAAATCCTATTAAGCTATAGTTTTCACAACCCAAAAGTTATGTCACTACATGTTGAATAACAAGACCATTGTAATTGTCAAAGTAGATCCGGTCAAGTATCTAATTTCTAAAGTAAATTTATAGGGTTGTATGTCAAAATGGATCATGATTTTAAGTGATTTTAAAATCTAATATGCTAATAAAAAGGCCATTAAGGTACAAGTACTTGTTAATCAACTTATAGAATCTCCTTTTCATGATACTCAACCTCTTATATTCAGATTTATAGATAAAGCCATCATGATCACACCAGAATCAAAAGCACCTCTTAAGGTAGAATAATAACAAATGTACTTTGATGGTTCTTTCAAAACATGTGAATCAGGTGCCAACATATTATTTATCACTTTGTAAGAGGATCTTATTCCTAATTCCTTTTGCATTGGTTTTCCATGTACCAAAAATATGGTTGAATATGAAGCACCCATCGTGAGGCTTTGCCAAGAAGTACAGTGGAAAATGTAACATTTACTAGATCATGATGATTCATAACTTATCATCAATCAAGTTACAGACTAATATGAGACAAAGGATGAGAAGTTGCTACCGTATAAAGACATGATTGACACTCTTAAACAACAAATTACCAATAATTAATTTAAATAAATACTTAGAACCAATTAAAAAACAATTGATGCCATGGCCATAATTAACTCCATGATTCAAATTACCAAAAGAGTCAAGGACTATCAATTTCTTGTGGAACATGTATTCAACACACCCCACCCTATATTTTTCTTTGAAAAGAGGGGACCCCTTTATTTTTTAGAAATAATGAATATCTTATAGGGGTACCTATGATTTTTTGAGAGTTATGATACTTGTATTATCTAAATAAATTCAGTGATTTTAACATTAAATCATGGTGTGGTGTACTTTTTCATTTGGAATCACTTGTTTGGACTAACCTATTAATGAAAAAGGCAGAAAGAATGGATTTGCATTACAAGAATTTACATTATTTTATTTCAAAGTATTTCGCCTTCAAAAAAATTCTCTTCAAAAAAAATCTCTACAAAAACTTTCCTGTCAGCAACTTTCATTTCATAGAGATTTCATCAAAGGGTTTGTTTTGAAAAGTTTGGTCTTTAGAAACTTTTCATTGGTAACTATGTTTCAAAAAGTTTTCGAATGGAAAATTTTCTTCATGGTTTCTTTCTCTTTGGAGCCTTTTCATCGAGAACCTTTATTTGGGAACTTTATTTCTGAAATATTCTTATTGGCAACTATCATTTAGGAAACTTTCATTTTGGAGATATTTCATCAGAGGATCTGTTTCATAAAGATTCTCTTCAGAAACTTTCTTGCTGGAGACTTTGTGTCAGCATATTTCATTTTAGAAATTTCACTTTGGAAGCTTTGTTTTGGAGACTTAGTCATTGGAAGATTTATTTTGGGAACTATCATTTTGTAAGTTTGTTATGCAATTAATTTCACCTGATCTAACCTTCTGAAGAGTACTTAGTCTTCAGCAGCTTTACTCTTAGGCAAGTTTTGTTTTAGTAACTTTGGGATAAAATATTTTGGATCAAATATTTTTAAAGGACATTATACGCTTCATAGTATTTTGTCCCAAAGGTAAAGTTTGAATTACATTGATTGGAATACATAATGACACATGGAAAAGGATGAAACGCTGCACTATGACACCCTAAATATCAAGGCATCCTACGTGGCATGTACATTAGGACAAGGTGGTTAAATTAAAATTAAATGAAGGTTATGAGCTCATAGATATTAATGATTAATAGTGCACAAACTAAAAATAAATGTAGAAATCCATTTACATCAATACCCTAGCTGATTTCACATCATTCCATCTTTGATTTCAAGTAAACTTAAACCTCAAGCAATCCCAAAAGCCCTAATTACTATCACAGTGATTTGTTAATCCACAAAAAATTAGTTCAGTGATATACGCCATTATCAAAATCTTGGATCATACTAGTACTTGATAGAATCACCATGGCATCATCATTTAGGTCCTACAAAGGAGCCCTGACACCATCCAAGTTTTCAATCAAGGATTCTGCATAGTACTTAGACACTATGTTTGATGTTATTGCATTAAATGGACACTATTCAAACACTCGACATTATGGGAAGCAGTAGAAAACATAGATTCCTTCACACTCAAAGAAGAGATCATAGATGAAGATAAGCATCTAGTGAAGGACTTGCTCCTTTTCAAATGTCAAGAACTAAACTACACAACTATGAAGCTATAAGTTATGTCATGTATTGATATACTATAGGGCCTCTTCTTCGAAGGGAGAATAATGGATGATGGATACCTTCACTATATCAACAAAAATATAGTTGTCGCATATGTAGCAAGATAAGTATATAATAGGTAATTAAGCCTACCCATTCCATATGTGACTTTCAATTTGCACACTATCATCACATGAAAGAAGGCTAATAATCTAGATCTAGCTCTATCAAGGTGGCTTCTCCCCAGGGAAGTTTCACTTTGAAAGAACATGCCAATATCCCTATCCCCATCACCCATTTTATAATGAGAATCTATGTGGGAATGTAAATATTGAATAGAATTTTGGCCATATGAGCATCTATTTCATACACCTAGAGTGGGTTCCCCTACTAGACCTACTAAGCACTTATTAACACACTTACACTTTGGGGGAAGTAATCAGTGCACACCTCTAAGAAAAAATATTGCATCAGGATAAATGAAATATTGTCAATTAGATTCACACCCTTGTGAAGGCAATTTCAAGCCTTCACAGTCTAATGAAACATGGAAACAATCCTAGGTTGTGGGTGGACTAATCAGTGGATTAAATCTCTAGATTCTAAGGGCTAGCTCCCTTTGGTGTATCAACTAGGATCTCTACTCTATGCTACAAAATACTAGGAAAAGGGGAAAAGGGAAAATTGAAGGAGAAAATCCTATCTAATGATGGTGATACACCTATATTTTGGTTCATCCAGTCAATTTGAGCTCCTAAAAAACACTGATTAGACAAGAAAAAGACTAAACTTTTAACTCTAATTGACTCCTATGCATCAGTATTTCATGAAAAGGTTCTATCTGGTGATCAAATCTTGATGGAAATGAGGAATAAGTCTAATTCAAGGAACTAACCAGCCACTTACATCTATTGTAATTTTATCCAAAAGACATCAAACATAGAACATGACTTGCATAATTTGATAAACTAGTAACTAGGTAAGAATCAAGACTTGACAAAGAAGAAAATTCTATCACATATGCAAATCAATAACATAAATCTACTATAACAGCATTCTAGAATCTAACAATAGTCCTATTTATCTGAAAAGGTTACAAAATTCAAATTTTGACAGAGTCAGCTCTCAGATTGTCTCCAAAACTGGTTGAGAAAGAAGGTGTTGTCTTAACTAATTCGGATCAGCCAACTAAGCAACAAGTACAACAAGTAAATAAGATGGAAAAAATAGATAAAACTAAGCTAAAAAAAAATAAAACTCCTCCTTTTTACATTTCTATGATAGTAGGTGATACTTTGGTTAATAACTATATGGTAGATAGTGGAGCTAGTAGTACAGTCATGCCTAAATAGATTGCAGACAAGCTTGGCCTTGTTTATGAGCCAAACACTAAGAGGGTATTGCAATTGGATGGGTCACCAAAAAATATGGTAGGCATCATCAAAGATTTGAAATTGACATTACATGCTTGTCCCAATGTTATTATTTAGAAGGATGTTGTGGTAGACTTGCCTCCTTACTTTGCTATGTGCCTTTTAAGGGACTTCACCTCAAAGATTGGGAGATATTTATCAGTTGATTGGAATTATTTATTATTAAAAACTAGGTATGGTACCAAGGTAATGATTCATTCTGAACCTATTTCATATTTCCATATGGAGCCATATATGCCAAGTGTTGTCAACACTAACTATATCATCTCGGATGATGTACTAGAAACTAGTGGAGTATAAAATCGATCACCTTTGAATGGAGCTCCAGATTTGTTTCTTGATGAGTGGGCTTCGACTTTGCATGAGCATGATCCTTATAATCTAATTTAAGAATAAGTAATTGGTGTGTATTGCCTTCATGAGAATGATGTACCAATTCCAGCCATGGTTAAGGATGATGAATCTAGTGAAGGTTTATGGCAATTGTACTTTGATGGATCAAGGAATAAACATGGTACTAGAGCTGAAATGATGTTAGTTTATCCAACAAATAAAATTTATTTTTCTTCTATTAAATTTCAATTTGGTTGTTCAAACAATGTTACTGAGAATGAAGCATTAGTTCATGGTTTGTAATGGGCTAGGTAGATGAAAGTCAACACTTTGCAAGTTTTTTGTGATAGTGAACTTATAGTTCACCAAGTAAGAGGTTTCAATGCATGTAAAAAAAAATTCTTAAATCTTATAAGCATAGAATATGGGACTTACTTGAAGATTTTCAAGCTTTTAACATTTAGACAATACCAAGAGGTAAGAATAAACACATATATAGGTTGGCTGCCATTGGGACACAATTTAGTATTCTATCAGACATAAAAAGTGAGAAAAGTCAATCACATATAAAGGTGTTTATAAGGCCTTTTATGTTAAGCACAAGATATATTGATAGGGGGGGTGAATTAGTATATCATATATCTTATAAAACTTTCCCTTAATCAAATTCCACTTAACCAAACATTCAAGATATGCAATAAAACTGAAACAATAAACACCACACAAGATAGAGAGAGAGACACCAGATATAACGTGGAAACCCAATGTGAAAAAAACCACAGAAAACAATCTCAAGTATATAAATGAGCACCAACTCAAACAATATTCGCAAGCACCAACTTGTAGGAGCACAAACCCCTTTGTTGAGCACTAACACAATAACTATTCATGAGCACCAACCCACAGGAGCAACAACCCCTTTGCTAAGTACCAACACAACATCAATTCATGAGCACCAACTCACAAGAGCACCAACCCCTTTACTGAGCACTAACACAGCAATAATTTATGAGCACCAACCCACAAGAGCACCAACCCCTTTGATAAGCACCAACACGACAACAATTTGTGAGCATTAACCCACAAGAGCACCGACCCCTTTGTGTATACCACACAACTATCTCTCAATGTTGTTATCTCAACAAATGATAGTTCATTACAACATCTCTTTCCTATCTCACCTTTACTCTTCTAAGCTAAATATAACAAATACAAATCATACTCATCTCTCCCATTTGCTCTTCTAAGCTAGATATTACAATATCAAATCAAACTCTATCTCACACATTACAAATGGCTTCTCAAGCCTTTATTGATAGCTTTCCAAATGACCTTTGGCCTTCACCCTTTGTGACCCTTCAATCCTCATGGAAAATGGCACCAAACTTGTATGACCCTTCGTATCCTTGCCTTTAAAAGTCATGTGGTGACCCTTCATAAGCAAAAACATCATTTCCTCTTTTGTCCTTATCTTGGTGACTTTTCATATTTCTCAAAGTTTCCCTTCATGAGAAAGTGTGCCCTTCCTCTTTTGTCTTCACTTGGTGACTCTTGAAATTCCCCAAGATAACTCTTCATGGGAAAATGCATCCCATTCTTCTTTTTTCTTTACCCCGTGACTCTTTGACTTCTCCATGGGCCTTTCTTTTGTTTTATATGCAACCAAAAATATATTCATTAGTATTAAATAAATAT
Organism: Torreya grandis; assembly: GCA_037957365.1. Taxonomy (NCBI): domain Eukaryota; kingdom Viridiplantae; phylum Streptophyta; class Pinopsida; order Cupressales; family Taxaceae; genus Torreya; species Torreya grandis. Next base: position 2,686,000 of record JARHVA010000739.1, on the reverse strand, counting down.
TAACACACATTAGCCAAGATATAACTATTACAAACATCATTAAATGAAATGGGGCCTTTATCACCAATAATGCTAGATCTTTGACATCAATGACAATATTTCCAACAATCTCCCCATTTGTCATTGATGGAAACCTCAATCTTGAAACTGTCACATTCTATCACTTACACATACTATCATACAGTAACTCCCCCTTACTATAGTAACCTGTACCTATTTTTGCACTTGTACCTGTACCTTTTATTCTCCCCCTTTGACATCAATGGCAAAGGGCCTACCTGGAGCTAACACTTAACTCCCCCTCAACTGATGCTAAACATTAATGGTAGGAAGTAATAGAAATTACTCCCAACTCCTCTCATAGATCCTTGAATATGTCCTTTGATCATGCCTTTGAGAAGATATCTGACAATATATATGAATTGTTGCCTGTCCTTTGAGCATCTACAATTAACTTATTTGAATCTTTTCTTCTAATCTCACAACTTTTTGCATGAAACTTTAATGTATATCCCTGATCACATATTTGACTAACACTCAATAGATTATGCTTAAGACCTTTTACATATAAAGCATTCTTAGTCTTGGTTCTACCATAATCTAAACTCAAAGTACTTTTTTCAGCTATCCTTGTAGTGGTTTTATCTTTGAATCTCACTATGCCACCATTGATCTTCTTTAGAGTTATGAACTTACTCTTATCTCCTATCATATGCCTCAAACATCCACTATCAACTAACCATGGCTGATCTTCATTTCTTATATGCAAAGCTATATGCACGAACATAGAATCTTCAGGTTGTTTCTTCTGCCATGAACATGTCTGAACCTTCTTCTTGATGAATGGAGCTTTGAAACTCTGATCCTTCTTCTTGATGAATGGAGCTTTGAAATTTTGATCCTTCTTGACTGACTTGAACACGCTTCTATATTACCGAGCTATGTGTCTGAAGTTGTTGCACTTGTAGCATACTATGGTCTCTTCATCAAAGCTTGATAGAGGAGAAAAAGAGTTGTAGCTTCTGCTTGACTCTACATGACTTTCTTTTTCCTTATTTCTGAAATTGTTAGCTCTTTTTCAACATTCTAATTTCTTGTGACCATATCCATCACAATAAAAACAATAGGCATAAAAATAATACTTGTCTGTATATCTCTGACCTAATTGCCTTTTGTATCTTTTTTCCCTCCAGCCTTCTTTGTTTGAAATGTCCTCTATATTCTTCACTTCTCCCCTTTTTGTTTCCTCTTTTGTAAGAGCTTTAGCATAGCTCTTTTTCTTTTCAAATTCGATCCCTATCTTATCTGAATTTTATTTTTGACTTTCTAATATCTTATTTAGCATGTTAGTGTTATCCTCAAATTTTGAATCACTAACTACTTTATCATTGACTGCTTTCTTAATATCTTCTTTTAAAGAGGCAAATTTAATAATATACCTTTCACATTCTTTTCTTACTTTTTGTAGTTGTGTTTTTATACCTTATTCATTCTTCTTAGCTTCTTTTAAGTGTGTTTTTAGATCATCAATAATTTCCTTTGACTCCTTTTCATTTTTCTTGATCCGGCACATTAATCATTGATTCTTCTCAACAGCTTTTAGCTCTTCTAAGGCACAAATGAGTTCTCCTTCCATATTCACTTTGGCTTCCTCCTCCTCTTCTTCTTGATCATCTATACTTTTTTTTGTATAGGCATCTTTATGTATGTCCATGAATATAATCTCTTCTTCTGAATCGTTGACTCCACTGTCTTTAGCTGAGCTAGGATCTTTAGAATACATGATCTTCTTCTCGAATCCCTTCTTACCTTTGAAATTCTTCTTGTATGTAGACTTTTATTCTTCATCATCATTACCCTTATTTTGGAATTTAGCTAAAAAATGTCCAATCTTTCCACAATTAAAACATTAAAAGGTAATTTTCCTTGATATTTACCTATTTTTCTTTTCAGCTTGCGAATGAAAAGAGCTCTGTTGTCATCTTCATCATCATTAGAACTATCACTTGATTCTTGAATCTTAGATTTCTCTTTTTTTGATGTCCTGAAAGCTGCTTCTATCTTTGAGGGTTTATCTTATTCAGTCCGCATCTCATATGCCGTGAGTATACCATGAAGCTCATCCATCTTTAGCTTGGTTAAATTCTTCATCTCCTCGATTGCTGAAACCTTTGCATCATATCTCATTGGTAGAGATCTAAAAACCTTTTGTACCACTGTTGACTCTTACAATGTTTATTCAAGACCTTGAATCTAATTTACTATTTGATCAACTCATAAAAGATAACTTGCTATATCTTTTTCTTCTTCTATTTTCAAATTTTCAAACTCTCTTCTAAAAGTCTGAAGCTTAGCTTGCTAAACCTTTCCATCACCTTTGTAAATATTTTCAAGTTTTACCCAAGTTTCATGAGAAAATTTACATTACATAATTTTAACAAATTCAAATTCACATAAACCACATAAAATAGCATTTAAAGCTTTATCATTACATTTAATTGCCTTCTTTTTTGATGGAGTAATTACAAGTGTCTGTGGTTCTTCATATACCTCCACCATTGCTTGCCATATGTCGAATCCAAGGGCCATCAAATAAATCTTCATTCTCATGTTCCAAAAATCATAATTCATCCCATCAAACAAAGGTGCCTTATTTTTAGAAAATCTTTCATGTGATCCAGCCATTGTGCTTTCCCGATCTACCTTCAAGCTGTAAAACTTTTCAAAAGGAACCTGCTCTGATACCAATTGTTAAGCATGAGATATACTGAGAGGGGGGGTGAATCTATATATCATATATCTTATAAAACTTTCCCTTAATCAAATTCCACTTAATCAAACATTCAAGATATGCAATAAAACTGAAACAATAAACACCACACAAGATAGAGAGAGACACCAGATATAACATGGAAACCCAATGTGGAAAAAAACACAGAGAATAATCTCAAGTATATGAATGAGCTCCAACCCACAGAAGCACCAACCCCTTTGCTGAGTACCAACAGAACAACAATTCATGATCACCAACCCAAATGAGCACCAACCCCTTTACTGAGCACCAATACATCAACAATTCTTGAGCACCAACCCACAAGAGCACCAACCCCTTTGTTTATACCACACAACTATCTCTCAATGTTGCTATCTCAAAAAATGATAATTCATTAAAACATCTCTTTTCTCTCTCACCTTTGCTCTTCTAAGCTAGATATAACAAATACAAATCATACTCATCTCTCCCATTTGCTCTTCTAAGCTAGATATTACAATATCAAATCAAACTCTATCTCACACATTACAAATGGCTTCTCAAGCCTTTATTTATAGCTTTCCAAATGACCTTTGGCCTTCACCCTTTGTGACCCTTCAATCCTCATAGAAAATGGCACCAAACTTGTATGACCCTTCGTATCCTTGCCTTTGAAAAGTCATGTGGTGACCCTTCATAAGCAAAAATGTCCTTTCCTCTTTTGTCCTTATTTTGGTGACTTTTCGTATTCCTCAAAGTGTCCTTTCATGAGAAATTGTGCCCTTCCTCTTTTGTCTTCACTTGGTGACTCTTGAAATTCCCCAAAATGACTCTTCATAGGAAAATGTGTCCCATTCTTCTTTTGTCTTTACCCCATGACTCTTTGACTTCTCCATGGGCCCTTTTTTGTCTTATATGCAACCAAAAATATATTCATTAATATTAAATAAATATTAACACACATTAGCCAAGATATAACTACTAAAAACATTATAAAATTCAATGGGGCCTTTATCACCAATAATGCTAGACCTTTGAAATTAATGACAATATTTCCAACATTTTATTCCAGATAATCATGAGAATTGGCAAGTGTTTGAAGACGAAAATCAAATTGTGAGATTCTTACAAGAGAAGGCTGAGTTTTCTTCAAGAAACCAATCAAAGTATTTGTAGTAGTATGGTGATCAGGTTGTGTAACTAAAAATAAATAAATTGCCCAAGGGATTGGTAAAACTTGAGAACATTTTCAAAGCTGATGATGAGGTAAGGAAGGAGAAGTCATCCTTGTCAACAAAAGAAGAGTATTATGCCAATGTAGACATTGCATCTTGTAAGATTTTGAAGTTAGGTAAGGTATGCACTCCTTCACAAAAATAAGCTTTCATTGAGTTATGCACAAGTTTTACTAATGTATTTTTATGGAAATATAGTGATCTTAAGGGATTTGACCTAAGTTTATCTCAACACACCATTGAGTTAGAAGCTGAAACTAAACCAGTAAGACAAAGACAAAGGCCCATTAATCCTAAGCTTGAGCCTTTGATGAAAGCTAAGCTTTAAAAGCTCATAGAGTCAGCTATTATATTTCCAATCAATCACTCAACTTGGGTGGTAAATCTTGTTTCGATATGGAAGAAGAATAGTGAAATTAGATTGTGTGTTGACTTCCTTGATTTGAATAGGACTTACTTCACATAAATATCACTATCCATTGCCATCAATGGAACAAATTTTACAGTTGGTTGCAGGTTCAGAAAAGTTTTCTTTGTTAGATAAATATAGTGGTTACAATCAGATTTTGGTCAAAAAAGAGGACTAATTGAAGACAACCTTCACAACCAAGTGGGGGATATTTACATACAGAAAGATGCCATTTGGTTTATCTAATGTTGGAGCAACCTTTAAGAGAGCCATGGATATGGCATTCCAAGTATTTATAAATAAGTTTGTACTTGTTTATTTGGATGATATAATAGTGTTTTCAAATAGTGCAGGTGATCACATGGTGCATCTCAAGCAAGTGTTTAAAAGGTGTAGGCAATTTGGGGTATCTCTAAATCCCAAAAAGTGTGTCTTCTCAGTTCATAAAGGTAAGCTTCTTAGACATGTGGTTTCAAAGTATGATTTAAGCATAAATTTTGAAAGGGTTGACTCTATTCTTGCACTCTCCTTGCCTAAACATAAAAAGGTTATGCAAAGCTTCTTTGAGAAAATCAACTTCATAAAGAGATATATTTCAAATTTTGCCATTTTATCTAAGCCACTTACAGCCATGCTAAATAAGAATCAGAGCTTCAACTAGTCCAAAGAAGGAGTAAAAAGTTTTGAAGATATTAAGAAGGCCATAGCCAGTGCTCCTACACTTATAAATCCAGATTTTAGAAAAGATTTCATTTTGTATACATATGCTAACATGGACACCATTTCAAGCATTCTTAATCAAGGCTTGGAAGAGTATGAAATAAGGTATCCTTTTATTTAAAAATATGTACTTTCAATTATCATGTCTCTTAAAAAGTTTAGATACTTGTTGTCTAAAAATAAGATACACCTAATAGTTTCTCATCCAAGCATCAAGGAGTCCCTTTTGAACAAAGATATAAATGAGAAGAGATTTGGTTGGATAACCAAGGTAATGGAGTATGATGTGAAAATTAAGGTCACAAAGCTGATTAGAAGAAAATGCCTTTATGAGCATCTAGCTCAAGACTTGCAAGAGACTAATGAGGTTATTTTGGTGTCAAATGATTAAGAGGTTGCAGTTGTTCATACCTCATCTTCTAGCTAGATTCATGACTTGGTAAGCTATTTCCAAGATGGTATTTATCCCTCTCATCTAAATGCTTCAAAAATAAGATATTTTAGGTTGCAATCAATTCTATTTTTGCCTATTGATATCAATGGTGTGTTGCTAAGGTGTATAGAGCCAAGTCAAACTCAAAGATTGCTTGAATATTTCCATGATGGGCATGGTGGAGGACATTTTTATGTAAGAACTATAGCCCTTAAGATCATGAGAGGTGGGTACTATTAGCTTAGTATATTTGGTGATTTCCATGCATGGGTTAGGAAGTGCAAATAATGTGCTATGTTTGTAGGAAAAGTGAAACTTATAGCCTTATCTCTTCAACCAATTATGATGGATCAGCCCTTTATTCAATGGAGATTGGACTTTATTGGTCTCATAAATCATCCTTCAAGTTTAGAATATAAATAGATTCTAATTGCTATAGATTACTTCACACATTGAAAAGAAGCAATGGCATTGAAAGAAGCAAATGAAACCAATGTTCTAGATTTCTATGAAGGTTTGCTTACTAGATTTGGAGTTCTTTCAACTATTATTTATAATAATGCAATGGCTTTTGTGGGAACTAGGATCAGTCAATGGGCTATCCAATATGGGATTTATCTTAGCATTTCATCAAACTATTATCCACAAGGCAATGGCCTTGTTGAATCTAAAAATAAGAACCTATTAAATATCATAAGAAGAACTATTGAACAATCAAAGGTCATGGCATCTCAAGTTGAATTCAGCTCTGTGGGCTGATAGGATCACTTACAAAAGATCAATTACCAACTCTCCATACAAGTTGGTATATGGTAAGGAAGCAAGGTTACCTATTTCTCTTGAGTTTCTTACTTTGGAACTAATGTATCATCTTGAATTGTTGGAGAATAATCCTATGGAGTTAGAAGAGGTAAGAAATCAATCCATGCTAGCCATGGAAATTCATCAAGTACAAGTGAAGAGATATTTTGACTAAAGAGCTTCTTCATGAAGTATTAAATAAGGAGATATGGTCTTCAAGTGGGATGAGAATCGAGCTAAATGAGGAAGGCACACAAAATTTGATTCCCTTTAGAGTGGCCCATACATAATCTCCAGCTGCAAACCCCATAATGCCTTCCAACTTGTAAAGATGGATGGTGAAGAGCTTCCAATCTCAGTCGATTGGATACATTTAAAACATTGATATTGAAGAGAAAAGTTCCTTATATATAGTTAGTTTATTTTTTTCCTCCAAGTGTTGTTCAAGCACATTAGTTTGTTTACATTATGTCTCAAATAAGTGCTAGTTTGCACATTTGCTTTGTTTAGTTAGTTTTCCTATTTTGTGTGTTTCCCTTATTATTTTGAAAGATGAAGGTTGTATCATGTCAAGTCAAAAAATATTTTTCATTCATGTACATGGTCTGGTTCTCAATCATAGCAGGCATGTTCCCCAACAGAGTTGCCAAAATGTTGACAATGTTTGACCCTACAAGTCAAAAATCGTCACCCTTATCATTCGAAGCTCTACATACCATGTTAGTTTGCTTTGAAAGTTTTGATGTTGATCTAAGAAATTGAAGGGAGCGAGTCTTGAAAAAAATACCTTAGGTTCTTAAGGAAGAAATACTTTGGGTTTTTCTATATAAGCTAATTGGAGGACTCTGCAAAAAATTTGAAGGATTATTCCTTTCAAAAAAAGGCATTTTCAACAATCCTGAAGGGTTTTTTCCTTTCGAGAAAGTCACCTTTCAAAATTCCAAAGGGTATTTTTCCCTTCAAAAATTCCTTTTCAACAAAACCAAAGGGTCTTTCCAAGAAAGCCGAAAGACAAAGTGGACCATTTCTAAAAGCTGAAGGACTTTCAAATTCCTGAAGGCATCTTTTTTGAAGAAATGGTCCTTTTCCATAAGGCTGAAAGGTTTTTTGTCTTAAAAAAAATGGAAATTACAAAAATTTGAAGGGTCTTTTCTTGAACAAAAGACCATTTCAACTTTGCTGAAGGGACACTTTCAACTTTGCCAAAGGGTGTTTTCAATTTTTTTGCAAGAATAGGGTCTTTTCAATTTTTCTAAAGACCGAAACAAAAAGTTCAAATACCTTTGAAACTTTCCAGAAGACCTTACTAATTTTTCCGAAAGGGACCATTTCACTTTTTTGAAGGTCTCTTTTTCTTCAAGAATTTCCATTTAAGAAATTCCAAAGGGACACAAGAATTCTGAAGGATCCAAGCAAAAGTCTGAAGGGCTCTTTTCCTTCGAGAAAGTTTATTTCAAAGATTTCGAAGGTCAATTTTAACTTTCCCTAAGGTCAATTTAAAAAGTCCAGGGACATGAATTCCTTTAGACAATTTGTCTGAAGGAATAGTCCATTGCAAAAACTTGAAGACATAATTTCCTTCAAACTTTTTATCCAAAGGAATTGTTTAAGGTGAAAGGAAGAAATTCTTTCGGGTGGTTTCCCTAAAAGAAAGGTAAAATCTGGAAGATAAACATTCAGAAAAATGGTCCAAAGGAAAATGCATAAAGATAAGCCATAGATAATTCTTTCAGGTAAATTATATGAAAGAAAGAAAAGTTTGAATAAACAATTCATGCAGGACAAGACTTCAAAAGAAATAGATAGAAGAGGAAAGCCCAAAGGAAAAGATAGAAGATATGAATTCCTTCAGAAAAATTGGTCAAAATAAAAGTTCATAAGGAAAAACCGTGAACAAAAGCTTGAAATAATTCCCATGAGAAAGGACCAATCAAAAAGCTTGAAAGAATTATAGATTGGACAAAGGTCTACATGCAGAATATGTAGAGTGACCCAAGCTCAATTAGACGCATCTAGGATAAGCATGAACATGCAAAAACCAATAAATATATTATTTTTCTATCTATAAGAATATCTACAGTCAAAGACTATAGTAAAGAGTATGCTAAATAATAAATTCAATAATCAAATCATTCACAATTGGCAAAGACATGCAGCTGCCTTCAAGCACGACTCTCTCAATTCTAAAAGGGAGACTCAAATGCATGAAGGGATCGAGGTTTTTAATGTTGGATGGTTGTTCAAGGAGCTAACATAGAATTTCAATGTTGCATACCTAGTCTTAATATAGAATTTCATGCATGCACTCTTGTTTATCTTGTTAATCAAATCCTTTTCAAACACTTCCAACTCAACTTCAACTATTTGACGATTAGCATATCATCATGCGTGAATAGAATTGAAATACCAAATATTCATGCATGTTTGATGAATTTTGAAGAATATAATGATTATTCTAAATAATGATTATGAAATGGGCTCTCCATCCTTTTCAACACCAAAGAGCTTTTTCATGCAAGAGAGAAGACAAAAGGATATTATTTGAAGGCTTAGTTATCTTTTGATAGCTGAAGTTGGACTTGTGAGATGTAAGAGTTGATCTCCTCTTATATTTTCAATGGAAATCTCTTGGATTTTGTATGCTTCTTCTATATAAGTTGGGTTTTTCAACCATTTTAAGAATCCCTCTTTTGGCAAGATCAGACTCTACCAAAATTTGAGTTTTGTAACCTTTTCAGATAAATAAGACTATTTTTAGATTCTAGAATGTTGGTATAGTGTATTTATGTCAGTTATTTGCATATGTGATAGAATTTTATTCCTTGTCAAGCCCTGATTCTTACCTAGTTACTATTTGATCAGATTATGCAGGTCATGTTATGTGTTTGATATCTTTTGGCTAAAGTTATAGTGAATGTAAGTGGTTGATTAGTGCTTTAAATCAAGCATATTCCATCATTTTACTCAAGATTTGATCATCAAATAAAACCTTTTCATGAAATATTGATGCTTAGGAGTCAATTGGAATTGAAAGTTTAGTCTTTTTCTTGTCTAATTAGTGTTTTTAGGAGCTCAAATTGAGTGGATGAACCAAAAATATAGGTGTATCACCATCATTAGATAGGATTTTTCCTTCAATTTTATCTTTTCCCTTTTTTCTGATAGTTTTTAGAGTAGATTAGAAATCCTAATTGATACACCAAAGGGAGCTAGCCCTTCGAATCTAAAGATTCAATCCATTGATTAGGCCACCCACAACCTAGGATTGTTTCCATGTTTCAGCAGACTATGAAGGTCTGAAACTATCTTCACAAGGGTGTAAGTCTAATTGACAACACGACCACTAAGAATAAACTTCTACATGATATCTTATATGTTGGATGTGGTTATGGGAACAATGTACAGACACAATGGAATCCTATGAGAGCCCAAAACAAAAGTCATCAAGAAAAATATTTGTGAATATTACAATTTTATGCACATGTACTCCTATGTTAGAAATATAGTGAAGATAGTTGAGGACCTCTACCCTCAGGTCTGAATGGCCATCCATAGCTAGCCTTTGACAATAATTTCCCATAACATATCTCTAATACTTACCAATAATGTAGGATATTATTGGATCTACCTAGACTACAAAGTTATTATGGTGGTTAAACACAAGGTAGATCCTCTTCAGTTCCCAAAATTCATTCTAGATAAGGTAGATGAGTAGGAAATTGCATATCAAATTTGGAATAACATTGATGAGGAATTGATTAGAAACAAGAAGTCCACATTCCATGGATCCCACATCACCATTGGGTGAATGTAATATACAACTTGTAAATAGTTCAAGGAAGCTAGGAATGCTAAGAAGGCATATGCATTACCTACCCTCTCTCATAGATACTGGGATACTCATGGCAAGATCTAGAAAAAAAACATACCCTTGGCCTTGCTTACAAACATGAGCTAATGGATCATGATTTTCTATAACCAAATGCCAAAGATGATGAGAAGGCCAAGAAAATGGCCAAAACTATAGGATTGAGTGAGGACATACTAAGAGTGATATAGGTAGAACCATCTCTTACACATAGTGATGCTAAGTTTAGGATCCCACCTCCTAAAAGATGGAGATCCTATGATTTTTAAAATGGTAGGCCATCACAACAACCGGAAGGAGAGGGACAATATCCCCAAATAGCTCAAGGCCAACCTCAAGACCCACAATAGTTGGTAGTTGAGGCATTACTCATTAGAGCTTAGGATGAAAAATTTGAGGAAAAATATATTCTTGCCTCCACACAAGTATAAAAATAACCATTTTTCCCAGCCCAAGCTTCAACCATTGAATTGATACACATTAAATAAGAGATGGTTCAGGAGATAACTCAAGAAAGAGATAGTGCATAGAGGGAAGATGATATTTATATGCTTGAAATCCTCTGATGAAGAGGAAATAGTGGCTTCTACATCCCTAACACCCAACATTATTCCCCCCTCTCTTTCCCAATAGGCAATAGTTCCACATTTAGGCAGAGCAACCAAGACCTATCAAAGGAAGCTTAAGGGATATCCACCACAAACCCATCTAACCCAAGAGGTGGATGAGGATGAACTAAAATATATAAAGGTATTAATCTTATAATCACTAAAGGATAAGGCACCTTTGATAGGGGAACCATCTGGTAAGGGTCCTTTGCTCACAACCCCTTTAGGTTTTTCCCCTTTGATGTCCTTACCTACAATATCTATCACTCCTGGGCCAGTTGCGTCTATATTCATTCCTCCACATGCACTTTATGTAGGTTTTACTTTTCATGCACCCATATATGAATCTACCTACTATGAATGCACCTACTTCACCCTCCACTACTATGGTTTTCATTCCATAAGTGTCCATTCTATCAACACTAGCTTTGTCCATTCCAACCATTGCTAAAACCACCACTCCAGCTATATCTCCTTCTACCTAATTAGGTTCACCCTTGCCTTCTTCCACTGCAACCACCATAACTCTAGTAGTTACCACCAAAATGTCACCCAAGAAGTAGCCAGTCTTTGTTGTCCATCCAATTCCACAATATGAAACATAGATTGGTCAAAAATCATATGGCCATCAATGCCCAATACTTTCACTAAAACTAAGCCTAAGTCTGAAGAACATGTGCAAGTGGAAACTCATGCCTCAGATCCCTCAAATCTCACTCGTTCAGATTGGACTAAGGAATTAGGATCCTTGGTCTCTAAGAGGACTAATCTGAAGATAACTGAATTACTAATGGTGAGCTCACTATTTGATAAGGCCACAAAATCAGTGCAACATGTGAGGAAGAGGAAAATAGAGGAAAAATCAAGCTAAACTTTGATCATGGAGGAGAGGAAGACATTTTTTCCCTACACAAGAGGTAGAATAGAAAAAAGGGTTAGCTCTCATATATTAAGAACCTCAAGTCCTATATGGAGACCCATAGAGAAACAATCCTTTCCATACACGAAGGGATTGAGATGGTTAGATAGGAGATCAAAGAAGAGTTGGAAACTCTTAGAGAGAAACAACAAGTGATTTGAGTTCCCCAAGGCATGACTGAAGTTCCCCCTTTCTTGCTAACCATTCAATCATTTGGAAAGAATATACAAAATTGCCTGGTAGATTCCAAAGCATTAGCAATGGTGATACCAAATTCCATTTGTCAAAAGCTTGGTTTAACACCAAATCCATCCAAGAGGATTGTGTCATAGCTAGATAAAATAGTAGTGTCTATATTGGGAGATCTGAATGATGTGATAATTCAAGTTGCCTTAGAACCTAGAGTACATATGGATATCAATATCTTGGTAGTAGATATTCTAGAAGGTTATGGGTTGTTGTTAAGTAGAGATTGGTCAAAAATACTAAATGGATATTTTTACATGAATTTTTCATATATCTCATTGCCTTGGAGAGGCATAGACAACCAGATCAGGATTGATCGAGAGTCAAGAATGAAGCATACCATTATGGAGTATAATACTTCCAATGAAGAGGTAAGTTATAAATTTCCTAGTCTTAAAATTTACATATTTTCCATGAAGCACCAAAAGAAATTATAGGCCCTTCCCAATTATGGGCCCTCCATTTTGATGGAATAAAATATAATCAAGGATCAAGTGTCAATATAAAATTGATTAATCCACAAGGACATAAATTATTGGTAACATAAATTCTCTGATTCCCATGCACCAATAATAGAACAGAATATGAAGCCTTGATTATGGAATTATAGTTTACCCTCAAGAACATTGTCAAATATTATTGGTATACAGAGATTCAGAATTCATTATTAACTAGATCATAAATAAATATCAATACATATTTTTATAACTGAAGAAATACAAGCATAGATCTTGGGATTTAATTAAATTATTTGAAGCTTTCAACATAGTATCTATCTTGAGAGAACAAAACGGAGCCATCGATTTACTGGCCACTTCAACAACAAATTTAGCACCCTATAAGTTCTCCATTTGATTGGTATTGTGTCATTCAATACCAAAAACTATTTAAAATTTTCAAGTATTTGATTATGACCAACAAATCATCCATTTTTTAACAAATTCAAGACAATTCAAAACTCAAATAATAGATAACAAAGAAAGAAGCCAAATATGCCATAAAGAATTGGATGAAGATGGTGTTATCCATTTTAAAATAAAATCATCTCCCATTGGGAATGGTCACCTTGGAAAGGACCTTTGATACAAATCCTCAATCCCAATCACACAGGCATCTCAAGGTTAATGAATCTGAATTCAACTCAAAAAAAATGTTGGTGATGAAAAGAATGCACACTTTGTTAACATTGGCTTAAGTTGCACACTAAAAGAAAGGCAAAGGGATAAGTAATTTATTATTAAGTATAAATATGTAATTACATGGACCTATGATGACTTAATTATTTTTAATCCTAGAGTCATCACCCATACAATTCCACTCAAGCTTGATCATAAATCATTTACGCAAAGATAGAGGTTGGTTAATGTTATCTTGAAAATATTAATTCAGAAGGAAGTAGAAAAGAAACTCAGTGTTAGGATTGTCTTTCCCATTAGACATTTGACTTGGGTGGACAATCTAGGTCTAGTTATAAAAAGAGTGGAAATATCAAACTTTGTATTAACTTCATAAATTTGAATAAAGATTTGGAGAAAGACAATTATCCTTTGCCCTCCTTAGATGATTTAATACAAATTGTGAGTGGCTCTGAGATGATGTCTTTCTTGAATGTATTTTCAGGTTACAATAAATTACTGGTTGAATCAAAAGATAGGATGAAAAGAACATTTACTATGAAATGGGGAATCTATGCATATAAGCAAATGCCATTTGGGCTTATCAATGTTGGAGCTAATTTTTAGAGAGAAATGGATCAAACATTCCAAGGACTAATAGGGAAGTGTATAATTATATATGGATGATCTCGCTATTTTTTATAAAAATAGTGTTGATCATATCGACCATTTTTAGTCCATTTTTTAGAGGTGTAGGAAGTTTGGGGTCTCATTGAACCCCAAGAAAAATATATTCGGCATTATTGAAGGCAAGCTACTAGGCCACATCATTACTAAATATGGGATCACCATTGACCCAATCAGGATTCAAGGGATTTTTAAAAATATATTTTTAAAAAGCAAAAAGGAACTCAAATCATTCTTTGAAAAAATAAATTTTGTAAGACAATTTATATTAGGATTTGTAGAGATTGTTAGACCCCTGAATGTAGTTCTCAAACAAAATGCCAAAGTGGAGTCACGCCTGAAGTGAAGAAGTCATTCCAAGACATAAAGATGACTATTTTTCAAATCTCAGTGCTGGTAAGCCCTGATTTCACCAAAGACTTTTACTTATATTCATTCACCTTAGAACATACTATTACTATAGTGATTATGTAGAAAAGGGAAGAAAGCAAACATCATATTTCATTTATGAGTACTATCTTGAAAGATGTAAAGATTAAGTATTCATTGATTGATAAGTAAATATTTTCTCTCATCAAAGTAGTTAAAAAGTTTAGACACTACATCCTCTAGAATATGACCATCACCATAGTATCAGATCATGTTGTCAAGATCACGCTTGGGTAGAATGAATTGGGGGAACATAGAGGTAAATGGATGGAAAAATTACAAGAATTTGATATTGAAATCAAACTTGTCAGGATCGTTAGAGGACAAGACATCATTCAATTGATGATTGAACCTGACCCATTTATTACTATTGAAGAGGTTTGCCAGACACAGGTCTCCCAAAGAAATTGGTATTAAGGTATTATTCAGTTCTTTCTCATTGGAACTTGCCCTCAAAAACTCAAAAGAGAACAAAAGAGATATTTTAGGCTTAAGGATTCCCATTATATTAATAAGAAGGGAGTCCTCTATAGAAAAAATTATGAAGGCATTTATCTAATATGTGTGTCACGTAGAAAAGCTAAAGAAATCTTAGAAAATCTACATTAAAAGATAGGCAACGACCATCCATATGGTAATACTATAACCCATAAAATACTCAGAATGGGTTATTACTAGGTGATGGTCTTCAAGGATGCTCATTTCCATGTAAGGACATGCTATGAATGCCAAGTTTTGGCCAAAAAAGAGGTACACACAACAATGTCATTATAGCCTGTAATTAAAGGTAGGTCATTCGCACAATGGGGCTTAGACTTCATTGGTGTAATAAACCCAAATTCCTCATCTAGACATAATTTTTTGCTCACTACTATATATTATTACACTAGATAGGCTGAGGTAACAACCACCAAGAACTCTAGAGCTCAATAAGTGATAAGTTTTCTTAAATAATATATCACAACCAGGTTTGACACCCCTATTTCTTTGGTTTGTGATAATGGACCATCATTTCAATCAGTTGAATTCACTGAGTGGGCCCATGATAATTAGATTACAATTAGATCATCTTCCAATCGCTACCTATAAGGGAATGGATTGGTTGAGTCAACCAATAAGAACCTCATATATGTGATCAAGAAGTTAGCTACAAATAAACCAAGGGAGTGGTACCTCTTACTAAAATATACACTCTAGGCAGATCAAACTAGGTACAAACAAGCCCTCAAAGCTTCACCATATATATTGGTATATGGGAAATAGCCAGTGTTCCCAATCATGATAAAATTATTGACATATCAATTTATACAAGAATACATGGAATCCAATGACAAAATAGATTCTAGATTGCTAGATATTTTTGAAGTGGAAGACTATAGGGATAAAGCATTACAAAGCTTCAACAAACATAAGGACATGCTCAAAATATGGTTTGATAAGAGAGTGAAGTTCAAAGCATTCAGGATCTCTAACTTGGTGCTGTTATGGGACAAAGTCCATGAGAAAAAAGGAATGCATGACAAGTTTACCCCATTTTGGATAGAACTGTATCAACTCCCAAAAATTTTGGGTAATAATGCATTATGTTTGAAATGTCTTCAAGGTAACGATCTGACATATCCAATTAACGGATAGTTTTTTAAGTATTACTTCATGGTTGCCCTATTTGGGAAGGTTTCTGAGTAACAAAAGATGTTCTAGTAGAGGTAGGAGTACATTAGATTTATTTTATTAGTTAGTTTCCTACTTTTTGTCATTTTTTTTATTAGATTAGTTCACATTTTATAGAGTAGCCCTTTTTGTTTTTAGTAATGTTTATGCTTTCTAGATTAGTATTTTTTTATTTCATGATAGTCGAGTCTTGGTCAATCCTAGTATAATAAAACACAATTTGAGGTGTTTTGAATCTAACCCAAATCGAAGAGCAATGCATACTTTAGTTCAAAAATTTTAATATGGGTAAGCAATGAGAGAGTTAGCCATGAATATGTCCTAAAGCCTATGATTTTATTAGGTATGTAAAAGTTGTCCCCACAATTCTATGGAAATTTAGAAAAAAATTCTTATTCCCTTGGATTAAATGCACATAAAACATTAATACTTATTTAAGGTAATAATCATGGACATGAGAAAGAGTTGATAGGGACACTTTGATTAAACCAAAATTTTAACTAAGACCAATTCATTGTGGTCACCTTTTTCCTCTTTTGAAAGAAAACAAAGAAAAGATTAAAAAAATTAAAAGGAACAATCCAAAAATCTAAAATAAAATCAAAATAAAAAGGATTCAAAGCCTATATGATGAAATAAGATCAATGTATCATGCATCATGAAAATATGAAGAAAGGAGGAATAGGTGATCAAAGGTATATCTATCAGGGCTATGGACACCTGGTTGGTAGTGAAACAGTGTTTAAACTCCCCATCTATACACCTAACACCCAATCAAAGTGAAACCTACGTCTTGTCCCCATGTCATTGCCTAAATATCCAAGACAAGAGATCAAGAATAACACCTTTCACACATAGATCCAAGGTGTAAGGAAAGTTAGTATATTGCATAGAATTATTAAGAGTCACTTTCCATTTTTAGTTTAATGAGTTATTTTAGTATAAATGTATGGTTGATATCGAGATTATGAAACAATGGATTCTAAGTTCTTGAAATCTCTGGAGTATTCACCTTTGTGAGTTACCATTTGTTATATTTAACATACCCACCCTATATTTTTATTTGAAAAGTGGGGACCCCCTTTGTTGTTTTGGAAATAATGAATATCATATAGGGGTACCTATGAGTTTTTGAGAGTTATAATACTTGTATTATCTGTATAAATTTGATGCTTTTAACATTAAATCATGTTGTGGTATACTTTTTTATTTGGAAGCACTTGTTCAGACTAACCTATCAATGAAAAAGGCAAAAATAATGGCTTTGAATGACAGGAATTTACATTTTTATTTTGAATATTCAACATTCGGCAAGATTCTCTTCAAAAACTTCTTTTCAAAAATATTTTCTATGAAAACTTTCCCATCGACGACTTTCATTTTAGAAAGATTTCATCAGAAGTTTTTAATTCGACAAGTTTGGTCTTCAAAAACTTTTCATTGGTAACTTTGTTTCGGTAGTTTTGTTTTAGAAAGTTTTTCGATAGCATCTTTTATTTACGGGTTCTTTCTCTTTGAAGCCTTTTCATTAGGGAATTTTATTTCGACGACTTTATTTCAAAAATATTCTTGTTGGCAAATATCATTTCAACAACTGTCATTTTGGAGAGATTTAATTGGAGGGTTTGTTTCAGAAAGATTCTCTTCAAAAAACTTTCTCGTTAGAGACTTTGTGTTGGCAAATTTCATTTCAGAAATTTCACTTTGGAAATTTTGTTTCGGATACTTAGTCATCGAAAGTTTTATTTGAGAAACTATCATTTTGAAAGCTTTTTATGTGATTACTTTCAACCGAACTAACCTTCTAAAGAGTACTTAGTCTTCGACAACTTTTCTCTTTAGCAAGTTTTGTTTAAACAACTTTGGAATAAAATCTTTAGGAGAAAATATTTTCAAAGGACATTCTATGCCTCGAAGTCTTTTGGTTTGAAGTCAAAGTTTGACTTTTATTGATTGGACTATGTAATGACACATGGTAAAGGATGAAAGGTTACACCATGGCACCCCAAATATCAAGACATCCTATGTGGTATGTACACTAGGACAAGGTGGTCGAATTCAAATTGAATGAAGGTGATGAGCTTATAAACGTTAATGATTAATGGTATATGAACTAGAAATCAATTCATAAATCTATTTACATTGAGTCCCTAGTCAATTTCACATCATTCCATCTTCGAGATTAATTAAACTTCAGCCTCAAGCAATTACAAAATCCCTAATTACTATCATAGTGATTTGTTAATCCATAAAAATTTAGTTCAGTTATATATGCTGCTATCAAAAGCTTGGAGCATATTAGTACTGTTGACCATTTTTTGCCCAATAGGCCAAAAAATCAGCCCCTTCTTTTTCATGCTGTTCTGAGTTAGTACTTTTGATTTTGCACGAGTCTTGCAAATTTCTACAGACTCAGCAGTGAAGTTTCTATAGACTCTATAGGTCCATTTCTATGGACTCTACAAGTTTTCTACGGACTTCACAGGGACTTCTATGAACTCTGTAGGTGTAGTCTTTTGGCAGATGAAGAACCGGTTCAAAGAGTGCAAGGTTTTACAAAGCTTCTTCGGACTCTTGTCTGAAGAAATTCATAAGGAAAGAGAGCTAAAATGGTTCAAAGACACTTTTTCTTAAGGTTGGAAGAGTGGTTAAACGACATAATCTTTCCAAGAGTTAGCATCTTTGAATTGTTGAACCTTTGAACGGTTCAATGCCTTGGTTCAACGCTTCGGTTCAACGCTTTAGTTCATCAGCAAGGTTCAACGCCTTGGTTCATAGGCTCAGCTCAATTCAAACAGTTCAACGCCTTGGTTCAACGACCGCTTGAACCATTGGACCGGGTCAATCAATTGGTTCAATGGTTGGTTCAAAGGAGCGGTTCAATGTGAAAGTTCAAGCCTCCTGAAGGACAAGTGCCCTTACGGAGGGCAGTTCTGGGTTCAAGAACCCTTGCGGAGGGCAGGGAGCACTTTAAAGAGGCCACAAAGAAAGAAAGCCACAAAGTAATATCTTTAAAAATTTTGTTAAGGCAAGGAAACGAATTCTCTCAAACTTTTGTCCGAAGGAATTCCTTCAGATAAAAAGTCCGAAGAAATTCAAGGAAACCACGAGCCAAAATCCCGAAAGGAAATTTTTGAAGGCAAAGTCACAAGGCAATTCTTGCAGACATTTTTTCCACAGGAAAAAGCCCGAAGCAAGAAAAGTGGCCGTGAAAAAGCTCGCGGGAAAAGCCCGAAGCAAAAAACCCGCCAAGGAGCCGAAGGACTGCCCAAAGAGTATGTGCCCTTGCAGAGGGCTCTCGCTGAGGAAAAGGATGATTTCAAAGAATTCGAAGGGTCACTTCCCCTTCGAGAAGGATCAACAAGAAGTCCTTAGAAAAGGCTGAAGGAGAAAAGACATTGGTTTTCAAGCAGTGACAGGCATGAGGACATCAAAGTTAAGCACGGTGAACTAGCCGTTGGAAATTCAAACGCAGTGACGGGCCCACGAACATCAATTTTACACTAGGAAAAGTAAGGGTGCAGAAGGCACCAAGTGGTAACCATGGAAGGCTCTGACATGCTTTTACAGTAGCAGTGGAACATGCCACGCGTCCCCTGCAAAGCTCGGCAAGAAGTCGACAAGTGTCAGCCTTTGCGGTCTCTCTTTTTTGTCCCACGAGAACTATGGTGGGCCCCGAATGAATTGCTAAAGAGAGCGGAAGTTGACATATGTCCTCTTTAGTAGGACCTTCAAAGGGTGCCTAAAGCTTCTATGAGTCAAGCGGATGCTGCCACGTGTCTTACCCATTTCATAGTGGAACGTGCCACATGTCACTTATTTGAAAATCAACAAAAAGTGGCCAAGGCAAGCAGAAAAGAGCCCAAGGAATGCAATGACCTGCCAAAAGATAGCCTTGAGGGCTAAAGGAACCAAGATGAGATTAAGCATAAGAAAAGACAAAGCAGTCCAAGTTGCAAAGGGGAGACGAGTTATTACTAGATGGTCATCAAACGATGCAAATAGTGAGTGGCACGGCCTGCTTTCTCCATTTGGCATTTTTGAGGGGACAAACCATAGTCTGTTTACAAGAAAAGAGGTGCATCCCATGCTCTCAAATTCCAAAGTCAAGATCGGTGATCACACAACATGGTCCCAATAGGCCTCTTCTAGAAGAATGACATCAGCAACAATGACTTCCTCTTCTTGATGCTCTCGGTGCACATGGGCTAGCTTGTCAAGAGCACCAAAGTCTTTTCAAAAGAAGTGCCAAGTTCCTTTCTCCTCTTTTTATATATTGTAAACTTCTCATTTGAGAAGAGGCATTCTCTTAGCCTTAAGGCAAAACTCTGCCCAAAAATCTCTCGGGCTTGTAAGGCAGAGCTTTGCCAATTTTTACCTTGAATTAGGACTTAGCATTTTTACCTCTATCTGGACTTGCACTTTAAAGTATATGTTTGTGTTCTTCTTTTGTGTTAAGTCATTGTCTTTCATTCTTTTCATAGATTGATTACAGCATGTCTAGTGCATTGTGAAGTCTCTTTTCTGCAGTTCTACCACAAGTGTCTACAACAGGAATATAGGTGCATGTGAATAGGTTGCCTAAGTGTGTCGTAGAGCACCTTTGGTAGTTCCTTCCTCCCTGTATCTCTACAGACCCCTAACTCACTGAAACAAAAGATTTTCCCATGTCAGATGAAGTGTATGGGCACTTCTTCTTGGTGAAAAGTGTATGTTCGGGCCTGAGTGGATCAAACTTTTCTGGTGTATCACCTTTTCATTTTTTAGGCTTAGGTTCTATTTTCAGCATCTCTCTCTCCCTTTTCATCCCCCCACCCTTTTTTACATTTATTTGTTAGCGGTAGGAATCCAAGGCCTAAAAGATACATCAGAGGGAGCTATCCCTTATCTAAAGACTCTCCCCTCCAGCTTCGCCGGTCCCATAGGCGAGAGGGGAGTTTCCATTGTTGCGTGTGGAAAGGTGGGAGCTAGGCGTCCTACCCTTGGGTGCAATCCACTACATCAATAGTTTTGGCATACCTGATGGGACCAACTAGGACAGGTTTTGTCCAAAGAGTTGAAGAATTTTTGGTGTGTTCTTCAACCAACCAGCCTTTGGAGGCTTTTGCATCAACACCAATGGCGACTCCAAGTTGAATCAACTGGTTAAGCAGTCCAGGTGCCATCAAAAATCTTATTTTTGTATGTATAATTCCTTTGCATAGAATAATGGACCTTGTTTTCCTTTATATCACTTCGATCAAACTCAAGATATTTAGGGAATCACCTCAAGTATCTCTCCTAGTTGCCCTTCAACGATAAGGGAGGTGGCGTTGGAGTTTGAGAAGCAGGTAATGGAAATAGACAGATCAGATGAACAGTATAGATATTAGCAAGAGCTGATGTACAAAGAGGTGTGTTTGTTCAGGCAAGCTCAGCCCTTGCAATCCATGGAGGAGGAGGTAGCAAAATGGAGGAATCCATTCATGTAAGGCAGTCAGCCTTGCATGCCCCCTCCTATTCTAAAGAAATCCCCTCTTATGCACCAAATCCTTTCTATCAGATGGCACTTGCTCATTCTAGCTCATCTGATGCATCAATCAACCCTGCTCTTGACCCTGTATGCTTAGCCTTCAAGCATCAAAGGGAACTAGAACAACCTCCCATGGAGATGAACCTTCTAAGTTCCTTAGATTGTGAATCTTCCTTTGGGGGGAACATTATGAACCAGCATATCTCTCTCGAAACTGCTCCTACTTATCATGATGATGATGGTGACCTCCAAGAAAGACTCTTTCAGGATAATCTAGCCAAGCAAATTGAAGATTTAGAGGCTAGGATGAGACTGCTTTGTGAAAGAGAGATGGAACTTTTAGACCTTGTGGAGGAGCCCCAGGACCTTGGAGAAAACAAAGTTGCTGCCTGTTCACAAGAGCAAAATTCTAATTTTGAGATCTTAAACTGGAAGAAAATAGTAGAATCATGGGGCAAGAAGGAGGAGAAGAAAGGTTTTGCTCAAAACCTTGAAGAAGATGAGGTTGCTCTTGCTCATGATGATGCTGGTGACCTCCAAGAAAGGCTCTTCCAAGAGGATATGGCTAGAATAATTACAGAGTTGGAATCTATTGAGAGATTCCTCAGCCAATGTGTGATGGACGGTTCAAACCCAACATCACATTCCATGTCTGAACACACCGCATCTACACACCCCCAAGAGAGCTATCAGGCCACACTTGATATTGATGAAGTGCTGACCAAATGGAAGGAGGAGAATCATTCGATTCTAGCTCAAGGGCTGCCTCCCCTTCCACACGGTTTTTTCACTTCACCCCTTCTCAAGGAGGAACCTATTTTGCAGGAGGCCAGTGAGGAAGAAAAGATCCAATCTTCAGTTCTCCAAGAGGCTATCATGAGTGAAAATGAAGAAGAAATCCTCATCGATGTTTCTTTTGAAGACATCTTTAGCAATGGGGAAGACTCAGGTCACGCATACATACAGATGTTCCAGCAGTATGAGGAGGAACATAAGCATGGTGAGCTCTTTTCCCCCTTGTTTGATGAACTTCCTTGTTGCTTCGATGAGGAAGATGACCATGCCATGGAGCTAGAGTTGGAGGAGGATCAGGAGGATGCCTTTGAACATCTAGAGACCCTGATCTTTGAGGAGGAAAAAGAGAGGTTTGTCTACCTTGAGGAAAGCTTGAAGAAGAAAGCTTTGAACAAAGAGGTGATGTTCTGTGGGATGAGAAATCAGTTTGTGATTCTATTTCAGACATCACAATAGTCACCCTTCTTCAAGAAGGCCAAGAGGAAGCAGAGGATGAGTCTGACAAGGTTTTTAACGAGGCAGAAGGAAACAAGTCAGACCATGATACATTACAAAGGGACTATGCAGATCAAAGGGCTTATGGTGATGAGCCGGCAGCCATAAATTTCTTGATGAAACACACCAGCATGAAGGAACAATGTTCAACAAGCTTCCAAGAACAAGTAGAGTACGTATATGTTGGAATCATGTTTGAATTTGATCCACTTGGAGACAAGCCAATCAAGGTGACAGGCAAGAGGAGCAGGTCACCAAATATCCTTTTTATTCAGCCACTTGTCTGGCACCATAAGTCTTCTTGCCAGTAAGGGGACTTAAGAAGTTTTCCCTTTGATCCAGGAGGGAGGTAAACATTCTTGGTTAGCTGTATATAGTAGTTTGCTTTCAGTTTCTTTCCTGCTTTCCCTAAGTGCAGTTTGCACAAGTAGTGTTTTTAGGCTTGTGTGTGTTTTCCTTGTGTGTGGGGTAAAATGCTCATGATTGATTCTTGGATCTTTTTGGGGTTGTTGCTAACTTTGTTCAAGTTGCATCTAACTCTGTGCCCAATGGACTTAAAGGCAACTGGTCTCTAAGCATAGCAGGCATGCTTCCCCAGGGAGTCGCAATTTGTTGACCATTTTTTGCCCAACAGGCCAAAAAATCAATCCCCTTCTTTTTCATGTTGTTCTGAGCCAGTACTTTTGATTTTGCACGAGTCTTGAAAATTTCTACGGACTCAACAGTGAAGTTTCTACGGACTCTACAAGTCCATTTCTGCGGACTCAGCAGGTTTTCTACGGACTTCACAGGGACTTCTACGAACTCTGTAGGTGTAGTCTTTCGGCAGATGAAGAACTAGTTCAGAGAGTGCAAGGTTTTACAAAGCTTCTTCAGACTCTTGTCTAAATAAATTCATAAGGAAAGAGAGCTAAAATGGTTCAAAGACACTTTTTCTTAAGGTTGGAAGAGTGGTTCAATGACATAATCTTTCCAAGAGTTAGCATCTTTGAACCATTAAACCATTGAACCGGTTTAATGCCTTGGTTCAACACTTTGGTTCAATGCTTTAGTTCATCGGCAAAGTTCATCAGCAAGGTTCAATGTCTTGGTTCATAGGCAGGGCTTAATTCAAATGGTTCAATGCCTTGGTTCAACGACTGCTTGAACCATTGAACCGGTTCAATCAATTGGTTCAACGGTTGGTTCAAAGGAGTTGTTCAATGTGAAAGTTCAAGCCTCCTGAAGGACAAGTGCCCTTGCGAAGGGTATTTCTGGGTTCAAGAGCCCTTGCAGAGGGCAGGGAGCACTTCAAAGAGGCCACAAGGAAAGAAAGCCATGAAGGTAAGATCTTTTAGAATTTTTTTAAGGCAAGGAAATGAATTCTCTCATAACTTTATCCGAAGAAATTCCTTTGGACAAAAAGTCCAAAGAAATTTGGGGAAACCGCGAGCCAAAAGCCTGAAAGGAATTTCTGAAGGCAAAGTCAAAATGCAATTCTTGCAAACTTTTTGTCCGCAGGAAAAAGCCTGAAGTGGGAAAAGTGGCCGGGAAAAAGCTTGCGGGAAAAGCCCGAAGCAAGAAACCCATCAAGGAGTCGAAGGACCGCTCGAAGAGTATGTGCCCTTGCAGAGGGATCTTTCCAAGGAAAAGGATGCTTTCCAAGAAGCTAAAGAGTCACTTCCCCTTCGGGAAGGATCAACAAAAAGTCTGTAGAAAAGGCCGAAGGAGAAAAGTCTTTGGTTTTCAAGCAGTGATGGGCCTGAGGACATCAATGTCAAGCACGGTGAACTAGCCATTGGAAATTCAAACGCAATGACGAGCCCGTGAACATCAATTTTACAACAAGAAAAGCAAGGGCACAGAAGGCACCAAGTTGCAACCACAGAAGGCTTTGACATGCTTTTCCAGTATCAGCAGAACATGCCACGCATCTCTTGCAAAGCTCAGTGGAAGCTGACAAGTGTCAACCTCTGCAGTCTCTCTCTTTTGTCCCATGAGAATTGTGGTGGGCCCTAGATGAATCGCTAAAGAGAGAAGAAGCTGACACATGTCCTCTTCCATAGGACCTTTAAAGGGTGCCTAAAGCTTCCATGAGTCAAGCAGATGCTGCCACGTGTCCTGCCCGTTTCACAGTGGAACGTGCCACATGTCACTTATTTGAAAATCAATAGAAAGTGGCCAAGGCAAGCAAAAAAGAGCCCAAGGAACACAATGACCTACCAAAAGATAGCCCCGAGGGCTGAAGGAACCAAGATGAGACAAAGCATAAGAAAAGACAAACTAGTCCAAGTGGCATAGAGGAGACGAGTTATTGCCAGATGGTAATCAATTGGTGCAAATAGTTAGCGGCACAGCCTGCTTTCTCCATTTGGCATTTATGAGGGGACAAACCACAGTTTATTTGTAGGAAAATAGGTGCAGCCCATGCTCTTGAATGCCAAAGTCAATATCGGTGATCACATAGCATGGTTCCATCAGGCCTCTTCTAGAAGAATGACATCAGCAACAGTGACTTCCTCTTCTCGATGCTCTCGATGCACGTGGGCTAGTTTGTCAAGAGCGCCAAAGTCTTTTCAAAAGAAGTGCCAAGTTCCTTTCTCCTCTTTCTATATATTGTAAACTTCTCATTTGAGAAGAGTCATTCTCTTAGCCTTAAGGTAAAACTCTGCCCAAAAATCTCTCAGGCTTGTAAGGCAGAGCTCTGCTAGATTTTACCTTGAATCAGGACTTAGCATTTTTACCTCTATCTAGACTTGCACTTTAAAGTATAAGTCTGTGTTCTTCTTTTGTGTTAAGTCATTATCTTTCATGCTTTTCATAGATCGATTACAACATGTCTAGTGCATTGTGAAGTCTCTTTTCTGCAGGTCTGCCAGAAGTGTCTACAGCAAGAATATAGGCGCATGTGAATAGGTTGCCTAAGTGTGTCGCAGAGCACCTTTGGTAGTTCTTTCCTCCCTGTATCTCTATAGACCCCTGACTCACTGAAACAGAAGAGTTTCCCACATCAGATGAAGTGTATGGGTGCTTCCTCTTGGTGAAAAGTGTATGTTCGGCCCTAAGTGGATCAAACTTTTTTGGTGTATCACCTTTTCATTTTTTACGCTTAGGTTTTGTTTTCAACATCTCTCTCTCCCTTTTCATCCCCCCTTTTTTACATTTATTTGTTAGCGGTAGGAATTCAGGGCCTAAAAGATACATCAGAGGGAGCTAGCCCTTATCTAGAGACTCTCCCCTCTAGCTTCGTCGGTCCCACAGGCGAGAGGGGAGTTTCCATTGTTGCATGTGGAAGGGCAGGATCTAGGCGTCCTGCCCCCGAGTGCAATCCACTGCGTCAACAAGTACTCGATAGAATCACCATGGTATCATCATCTAGGTCCTATAAAGGAGCCTGGACACCATCTAGGGTTTCAATCAAGGATTCTACATAGTACTTGGATACTATGTTTGATACTATTGCATTCGATGGATGTTATCCAAACTACTCAGCATTGTGGGAAGAAGTGGAAAACATAGATTCATTTTCACTTGAAGAAGACATCATAGCTGAAGATAAGCATCTAATGAATGATCTGTTCCTTTTCAAACATCAAGCCCAACACTACATAGTTGTGAGACCTAAGGTTATGTCGTGCATTGATCTACTATGGGGCCTCTTCTTCAAAGGGAGAATAATGGATAATGGATACCTTCACTATGTCGATAATAATCTATTTGTCATGTATATAGTAGGAAACACATTTAGCATGTATTTAATCCTATCCATTCTAGATGTCACTCTCGATTTGCACACTGTCATCACATGGCAGAAGGCCAATAATGTAGAGCAAGCTTTATCAAGGTGGCTTCTCCCCAGAGAAAGTTTCACTTTGAAAGAACATGTAAAGAGTCCTATCCCCATCACCCATTTTAGAATGGAAATCTATGTGGGAATATCACTATTGAACATACTTTTTTCCATGCAATCATCTATTTCATACACTTGGAGTGCATTCCCCTAATGGATATGCCAACACCTCAGAACGCACCTACGCTTTGGAGGAAGTGATCAGTACATGCTTCTAAGAACAAATCTTGCATAAGGATAAATGGCCACTAGGAAGAAAATTCTACATGATGTCTTATCTGTTAGATGCAGTTATGGGAATAATGTCTAGACATAATGGAGTCCTATGGGAGCCCAACATAGAAGTCATCAAAAACATGAGTTTTGGCTATTGCAATTTTGTGCACATATACTCTTATGTTAAAAACATAATGAGGATAGCTAAGGACCTCTACCCTTAAGTCTAGATGGCCATTTATGGCCACGCTTTGGCAACAATTTCCCACAACATAGCCCAAACACTTACCAATAACATAGGATATTATTGGATTTATCCAAACTACAGTGTTATTATGGTGGTTGGCCACAAGTTAGATCCTCTTTAGCTCTCAAATTTTGTTCTAGACAAGGTAGCTGAGCAATAAATTGTGTATCAAACTTGGAATAGAATTGATGAGCAATTGAATAGGAACAAGAAGGCCACATTATATGGATCCCACATCACCATTAAGCAAATGTAATATATAATTCACAAATAGTTTAAGGAGGCTGGGATTGCCAAAAAGGCATATGCGTTTCCTACCCTCCCTCACAGAGACTGGGATCCTCATGGCAAGGTCTAGAATAAAATTCATACCCTTGGCTTTGCTTACAAACAGCAGCTAATTGATCATGATTTTTTGTTCCTAAATGCCAAGGGATGATGAGGAGGTCAATAAAAGGGCCACAATTATAAGATTGAGTGAGGACTTGCTGAGAGTAATATAGGCAGAGCCATTTCTTACACTTAGTGAAGCAAAGTTTAGGATACCACCTCCTAGAGGATGGAGATCCTCTTATTTTTGAAGTGGTAGGCCATCACAACAACTAGAAGGAGAAGGACCATATCCCCAAATATCTCAAGGCCAACCTAAGTACCAATAATAGTTGGTATCTAAGGCACCACTCATTGGAGCATAGGACAAATAAGTCAAGGAAGAACATATGCCTATCTCCACACAAGCAGAAGAAGAACCAATGCTCCCAGCCCAAGCTTCAATCGTTGAATTGATATAGATTAAACAAGAGATGGATGGATAAGGAGCTAACTCAAGTAGGAGGTAGTGCACAAAGGGAAGAATATGGGATTATATTCTTGGACTCCTCCAATAAAGAGGAAATAGTGGCTTTTATAGCCCCAACACCCAACATTATTCCCCCTTCTCTTCCCCAATAGACAACAGTTCCATGGTCAGGCATAACAACCAAGACCTATCAAATAAAGCCTAAGGGAGACCGACCATAGACCCCTCCAACCCAAGAGGTGTATGAGGAGAAGTTACAATAGGAAAAGGTATTAATCTTATAAGCACTAAAGGCTAAGGCACCTGTGATAGGGAACCATCTGGTAAGGGTCCTTTGCTCATAGTCGCTTTAGGTTTTTTCCCATTAATGTTCTTACTTATAATTTCTATCACCTCTAAACCAATTCTGTCTACATTGATTTCTCCACAAGCACTTTTTATAGTTTTACTTTTCATGCACCCATCTATGAATCTACCTACTACCACTGCACCTGCTCCACCCTCTACTATTGTGGTTACCATTCCATCAGTGTTCATCCCATCAACACTAGCTTTGTCCATTTTAGCTATTGCCCAAATCATCACTCCAACTATATCTCCTTCTACCCAATTAGCTTCACCCTTGCCTTCTTCCACTCCAACCACCATAACCATAATAGTTGTAATATCCCAAAAGGGGATATTTGGATATAAAATTATTTATGCCTTGAATCCACAATAAA
Source organism: Torreya grandis (assembly GCA_037957365.1). Lineage (NCBI taxonomy): Eukaryota > Viridiplantae > Streptophyta > Pinopsida > Cupressales > Taxaceae > Torreya > Torreya grandis. The sequence goes on along the minus strand of JARHVA010000739.1, from coordinate 2,657,492 downwards.
ATAAAATCTGAAATAAACAAATTCAGCCAACCCTAGCTCCAAAATATTTATTTAATAATAAATTTGCCCTTCAAACCCTAGGCATCACACTTTACGGGTGTTGTAAGCAATTTTCAATGACTAATTGATTTACAATTCATCATAAATTATTCCAAAATAATTACCAAGATGAAATTATGAATATCTACCATTTTTCCTTATTTTTGTGAAGTTCAACTGCCACTTGTAAATAACGCTTAAATTCTATTTTTTATTTCACACTTACAATTGCTTTTTGATTGATTTTTCACTTTAAACCCTTGTCATAAATAGCCACAATAATGATAAAATTATGAATAAAATTATAGCAAACTTATTGAGCAAAGAAATGACCCCTACAAACCCTCAAGATGAATCACCCAACTTGCCAAAGTCAAGAAAAAATACCAAAAAATTATTAGAAGGTTTTGCATTAATTTGAAGTCTCAAACATCTGTAAATCACCTCAAAACCCCAATGCTAATAGGCAAAAAATTAGCAATAAATTTTAGAATATTTATTTGGCCTTTTTGAACCCAAAATCCCCTGTAAATCACCTCTAATACAAATCACCAAACATTGAATAATCATCATAAAATTACCAAAGCATGTCACATTCAAAAATAAGCTCGAAACGCTATGCTAAACCTCCACAAGCAAATCACTTGTCTTCTAGGGCATCAACAAATAATTTCCTCTACAAGGTGGTGTCAAAAGGCATCGTTATAAATAGATCATAAGATAAATTACTATTATGCATACATCCTAATAGTTCCCTTCATGCATGAAGAGTAATAACTTGAATTCGTACATGCGCAAGAAGAGTCCTCCAAATCACCAATATACCCTTCCAAGTGGGGCGAATCACTTGGGGAGGGTAAATCTTTCATTAAACCCAACCTTTTGCTGACTTTCATTTAATTCTTCTTTCTTTTTTGATCACTTGAATCTAACCAATCAAATCTTCAACATATTCTATTAATTAAATAATTAATTGCCTTAAAATAATAAATGATAAAAATCACTATTTAGGCAAATAATTAAATAATTAAAAAAATACAATCCCCAAAAGGGAACCCTCTAGTTTATGGGAAAATAGACTAAAGGTCTTCAAATCTCCTCATGTGTGATGTGAAAATGGGGACATTACAATAGTTACCACCAAAAGGGCACTCAAGAAACAACTAGTCTTTGTTGTCCATCTAATGCCAAAATATGGAAACATAGATTGGTCAAAAATCATATGGACATCAATGCCCAATCCTTCCACTGAAATTAAGCTTGAGCCTGAAGAACATGCACATGTGGAAGCTCATCCCTCAGATCCCTCAAATCTCACTCTTTCATATTGGGCTAAGGAATTAGGAGCCTCAAGCTCTAAGAGGCCCAATCTAAAGATAATTGAACTGCCAACAATGAGATCAATGTTTGATAAGGACACAACATTAGTGCAATGGGTGAGGAAAAGGAAAATAAAGGATAGCTCAGGCCTAACTTTTATCATGGAGGAGAGGGAAGAAGTGTATTCCCTCAACAAGAGGTAGAGTAGACAAAAGGGTTAGTCCCCATATATTGAGGACCTCAAGTCCTATGTGGAGACCCATACGGAAGAAATCCTTACCATACATGAAGGGACTAATATGGCTAGATAGGAGCTCAAAAAAGAGTTGGAAACTCTCAGAGAGTAATAACAAGTGATTCAAGTTCCCCAAGGCATTAAGCAGGATGTGTAGACTATAACTCTTAGTTTATATGAGATTCTTCATTTTATTCATTCTTTGAAAGTTAGTTTGGATCCTCATGTCAATAATATAACTAGATTAATCAAAATCCACAAAGAGGATGACAGTAAGCTGAATTTCTTGGTGATATATACCCCCTATAAGGCATTTAGCCATTTGGACTTGATGACCCCATTGGAGGCATAATATGCTTTAAATTTAGCACTAATAAGAATGCAAGAGGCTTGGTATTGGGTATTATCCTCTGAGGCTTTAGTGAATAAATTAGTCGATCAAGAGATATAGGCCGAGCAAATTTTGACAAAGTTGGAATTGACTACAATTCAAGATAATAGAGACAAACTGGTGACTCAGGATTCATTTGATAAAATGATTAAACAAGCCTCTAATGGATTCAAGTAGAATCTAAAAGGTCTAAGATTAGAAACATTGAGGCCAAATTGAGCACAACTAGGAAGAATTCCATAGAAGTGGAAGTCTTCAGTGTTGACTTTGGAGCCATTAAAACAAAACATGCCAAACTAAGGAAGTAGATGAGCAAGGTGACTAGACCACACCTCTTGGATATGAACATAATATGCACAACATGCTAAGGCATATAAACACTACCAAGACTTAGATGTTGAAAAGAAGGCAGCCCAATAAATGCCACCTGCTAGTTTTACTACACCATCTCTACCTACAACACCAACAACTACAGCCACATCACCACCACCTCATACTACAGTTCCCATGGTAATAATAATGCAATCATCCAGTGTATTTCCATGTATAACTCCAGTTACTACATCATCTAGCATGAGTACTACTACAATTCTGATAATAGTTTTGAGACAATTTAAGATCTAATTACGATAAAGGCTAATTGTGTATATTTTGGTAATGATTATAACCAAATAGTTAAATCCTAGTTGCATATATTGTAATTAACTGAATTATTTTGGCAACATACACACGTTGCATGACTAGGATATCTATAAGTTATTGACATGTAACCGAGACTTATCTTATATTTTATCAAGATGTAGATGAAATATTCTAAAATTGGAGGATGACGCGACCCCTTCGCCAACATATATATATATATATATATATATATATATATATAAGCCTCTTTTCAAAGGGTTAGAGTTTTAAATAAATATACAAGAAGAAATCAAACAATTGATTTTCATGCAACTATGTTTGTTCTTTCTTCTTCCATTTCTATGTTAATGAATTTGAAATTTCTTTCTTTATAATTTTGATTCAATAATTCTGATGTGTGCTAATGCTATGGATGAATTTGATTGTTATATTGATAGATGTTAGTCTTAGATGTGCAATAACTATTGAAGATTGATATATTTTATTGATTTAGATAGTTAGCATAAGTTGAATCAATAATCTAAGGTGTGTAGTGGTATCTCCTTTTGATATAGTATTCTAGGTATGAGTTACAATTGCCCTAATAACTTCTTGGTCTAAGTTGTAATTTCTTATCCAAAGGTATGCAATAACAGCCTTGAAAGGATCAATCTTCATTTGAGATTAATAAGCACCCTATATCTGATTACCCCAGACTCCCAGCCATGTTTGGTCATGAGTGTGAAAAAGCTATAGACAACAAACACTAGTTCTTGAAATACTTGTCCACCAAAGAGACAACAAGAAACTCCTTTTCAAAGACATAGACCCTCATTTCCACCTTACCCTTCTTCCTTTTTAAATTTTATTTAAGATATGTCTGCTATAGGATAGTTTTCCGCCCATCCAACTCACATAGTGATTTATCCTTATATTAGAATCCATGCATCCATCTACAAACTTGATTAAACAACCCATAGGCTCAACATACTATTCCACCACCCAGTTGTTCTAACCACATACCTGCAACTCATGATCTAGAGTGGAACCTAGTTCCATATATATCTCAAAATGTTAGAGGTTACCTCATTTAAAAATCTCTAAGGTGTGCATAAAACCCACATCGACTGGAACATCCCTAACACTAACGCATGAACATGAAGTCATCAAGATGGTTTGTGATATTGTTGGTTCCACATATACTTAGTATTTTGACATATATGACCACCTTTAAGACCAAATCATTCCTTCAGACATTTCATGTAAAAAACAAAAAGCCTTTTGGTATACCCTACTTAGACCTACCCTATATCATAGAAGCTATAATAGAACTTTGCTTCATTGTTTATCTTTAATAGAATATAGAATAGCATTGAGGTAAGTTTGTAAAGGAGTGTGTGAATCCCACACTAGTGGGACAATCCTTGTCAAGAAATTACTATGTACTAATTATTACTAGATGACTATGGAAGTAGATGCAACTGCCTATGTGAAAAAATGTGTAAAGTGTCAAAAACATGCTAATTTGATTCATGCTCTAGCCAAAATGCTTAAACCACTGATAAAGCCATGGCCCTTCTCAATGTGGGGACTCAACCTCATACGCAAGATAAATCCTACATTCTTATATGGCCATAAACATGTCCTTACTCTACTGAATATTTTACTAAGTGGGTGGAAACCATTCCCCTCACATATCTAGTAAGCAAATATCCAAATTCATATTTAACCATCTCATTTGCCGCTATGATATACCTTATGACATTATATCTGATAATGGTGGTTCATTTAAAAAAATATATGAAAACACTTTGTGCCCAATACCGTATTAAATAACATTTTTATATCGCTTATTACCTGCTAGCAAATAGTTAAGTTGAGACTTATAATAAGACCATTGTCATTATTTTGAATAAGATTATTGATGTTGGTCATAATTAGTACTTGAAACTATTTAACTCCCTTTGGGCCTATCATACCACTTTATATTCTCTAACATGAGATATCTCATATCCCCTTATTTACAACATCGAGGCCATTCTTCCTATCAAGGTCGAGTTGCCTTCTCTCTAGATTTCACTACAACACATCATTGATGATGAGGACTACAGAGTAGCTAGTTTTCAAGAGCTAGTTGCCTTGAACAATGTTTAGGGTTACCAGAATAGATTATGAGGCCAATATAATCAGTGTGTTAAGCATAGTGAATTCAATCTTGGTGACCTTGTATTAAATAATAATCAAAAGAACATCAATGATGAGACCAAGAAGCAAGGCAAGTTTCAAAGGGCCCTATGTGTTTATTTCTAACCACAGTTCTAGAGAATACATACTTGCTACGCCAAGAGATAAAATTGACGAAATGATGAACATAATGCACCTCAAACATTTTTACACTTGAGGGACTTGAATAATTATCTACAAAGATCATTTATGTTGTGCCACAATATACTGTTCTTTGCATCATACCATACCCTATACCTTTCTCACAATATCTTAGCCTATTTTCTAGCCAATTATTTTTACCTACTCCTATCAAATTTTGCCTTGGTTTTGATTCATTTGTTCTTCAAGCACATTTAGTGGTTGATGACAGATTCAATTCCAATAGTTTATTCAGATTAAAACTTTTGAATGGAAATTTATGGAAGTAGTAAGATAGTGGTCCTGGCAATTGTATCCTTCATTTGTTATTACGTTTTATATCATTACTTATGCTACTAATTATAATCATTTATGGATAAATTAGTATCACTAAATTTTGTCGTTATTTTCTAATTATAACTTCCTTTGCACAAATCAGGAACAACCCATTTACCATGCATTACCACATCATTGTGTCATACCTTGCCATTTACCTATTTTTGAACTTGTTGCTACTTAGTCAGATGCCTCACCATAGGTAGAACTACAATGACTTGAGGTCCCTAGGGATTACATAGGCAGCGCTCAATTTACATTGAGGTCAGCTTAGTCATCCATTTATCATGCTCTTGATGTTTTGTAATCATTTTTAAGCCACCCTCTCGCCATTTTGTGAGTTAGGTAATTTTGTACCTCATAATCCTTCATTGGTTGAGATACGAAAAAGCCTAAAATATTAGAAATATTTTACAAGATTTCATCGATGTAGGCAGAACTATAGTAGCTTGAGGTCCATTTAGACTATGTAGGTAACGCTTAATGTTTTTTGAGATCAGCTCAACCACCCTTATTTGAATGCTCTTTCTGTTTAACGAGCAATTTAAGTTATAATTCTATTTCCATTTTGAGAATATCCCAAGCCATGCTCTCTCTATTTTGTGAGTTGGAAAATTTTGTATCTCATGATTCTCAATAGAGTTGAGATGCCTATAAATTTTAAAAAACATTTGAAATAGTTTCAAAATCCCTAAACAATTAAAAAGACCTAGAAAAATCCTAAAAATCATAAAAATGACATAGAATTTCCATGCGAGATATAAAGTCATCAAAAGTTTTTGGGATGCACTATTTTATTAAGTCAACGTCATTTCTAGATCACCTTTGCCATTTACCTCCTATTTTTGGGAGAACTACATCTGTCTAAGGTCCACATAGATTATGTAAGCAACACTTGGATATATGGGGTATCTTAGGGTAGTTCAACCATGACCATTTCTTTGCCTTAAGGATTTTGGGTCTTATAGTTATTTCACAAGTAATTACTTGTCTTTTAGTTTTCTCATCCTTATTATTATTTTATGCTCTCATCATTTTACGATCAGCCTTAGCCAATGTTTTCACCACTTTGCGAGTAACCTTTGCCAACACACTCACCATTTTGCAAACTCGTTCTCATTCCAAGCCATATATGTAATGAACACTATGAATTACTAATCTAGTTTATTAGTGCATGCTCGTATAATATTTTAGTGTGGTTTTATCGTAAACCATGCTCTCACACTTGCATAATTTGTTTGTGTTAATGTTTTCATAACTATGAGTGTCACCCCCTTTTCTTACACACTCATCATTTTGTGAGACCTTTCCTATATTCCTCTATAATCGTCCTCTTTTCACTATCATCATTTTTATTATATCCCATATCCTAGGAGAACTACATTGGCCTGTGGTCTACATGAACTATGTAGGCAACACTTGGATACATGGGGTATCTCAAGTTAGCTTGACCATGACCACTTCTTTGCCTTAAGGATTCTGAGTTTTATAGTTATTTCATAAGTAATCACTTGTCCTTTAGTTTTCTCATCATTATTATTGTTTTATTCTCTCTCCATTTTTCTAGCAACCTTAGCCAACACTCTCACATTTTTATGAGCAATCTTAGCCAACGCTCTCACCATTTTTATAGCAACCTTTACCAACACTCTCATTGTTTTGTGAGTTCATTCTCATTCCAATCCATAGATGTAGTGAACACTATGAATTACCAATTCAATTTATTAGTGCATGCTCATATCTTATCTTTTAGTGTGGTTTTTGCCTAAACCATGCTCTCATGTTTGTGCAATTTTTTTGTGTTAACATTTTCATGACTGTGAGCGTCACCTATTTTCCTATGCACTCATTGTTTTACAAGATCATTCCTATATTCCTCTATAATCATCTTATTTTCATTGTCATCATTTTTTTCTATCCCATGTCCTGAGAGAACTACATTTGGCCTGAAGTCCATGTTGGACCTAGTGTCCACGGGACTATGTACACAACATCCACTTACCTAGTGCATCTAGAGTCAACTCGACTACCACTTTCAATTTTTTCTTTTTCCCTCATTTTGTTTGTTTGTGTTGTTGTCCCCTATAGCTTAGGGGAAACATTTGTCTTCTTGTTTCCATGTTGTTGCTCCCTATCGCTTAGGGTCAACCCTTTGTCGTTGTTTCCATATAGCCTAGGGGTAACCTTCTACCATTTGTTATTGTGTTGTTTTACCTATGTCATTGTTACTTAGCCTAGGGGTAACCCTGTATCCAAGCATAATACCTCTATTACACATGCACAAATAATTTATTTTCTTGTATTCTGTTTGTTACTAATATAGCAACTAACATTGTTTATTTTAACTTAGTTTATTTGTTTGCCTTTGTGTGTTTTAGAATAGATTTGTTTATTAATCTCTTCTTTGCCTTAGTCTTGTTTGTTTGTGTTTGATTAATTTATTTGTTTTGTTTTGTTTGTTTGTTTGGTTTTATTTATTTATTTTTTAATTGTCTGTTGCTTTTTTGTACCTTTCTCAATTATCGTAGGTCTATTACATTTTGTTTGCACTTGAGTCTTGATTATCTATATCTTATACTTAGGTTGTGAATGTTTTTATATAGTCCTACACTTGGTTTATTTGTTTTATATTTACACTTGACATTTGATTGTTCATATCTTATTTGTAGGTTGTTTATATTTGCATCTAAATTAAGTTTTTCATGCTTAGGTTTTATGTTGTTATTATGGTTATTCATAACTATGATGCATAATATCAAAAGCTAAAAAAACATCAGGCCAGTACTTCATAACTATGATGCCTATTATGGTTATTCATAACTATTGATCAATGCAGTGAGTAGTACTTCTGTGAGATCAAAACCAACCAAATACCCAAAAACATACGCCTAATCAATGAATAATAGTCAGATCAATATAATTTATAATGTGCTAATACATATGTGCATCTCTTAATAAGCATACATATAAGTCATACACCATAAATAGATAAAAATAAAGCAACATCACATATACATGGCAAAGCAGTAAATAAACATAGCATACATGTTTAGAACACTGTTAAACATCCCCAAATGCTAAACATGAGCTAAAAAATGAGATAAAAATGGTAATAAACAAAGCCATCACATATATCAAAGAATAATTGTACATGTACACAAGCCTTGAAGGACCCAATATGAATGTAAATGTATCTCAATAATGTCATATACATCGAGAACATATACATATCATGGTGTCTAAAAAGACAACAATGTGCCATTATACCAAAATGCCAATGATCAAATCTAACTCTAAGTAATCATAGGACCTGTAGCTGGAGGTGGCCTTGGTGGCTCTAGTGGTGTAGGTGGTCGCGACTACTAAACATACTAACTTGAGGCTCCTATAACATGCATCTTGGTCCTCAATCAAATTGATCCACTGCCCACTCTCTGAATATCCCATACCTCAAAAGAGGCAATTTATTGGTCCCTAGGAACAATAGTCTCATAAGCCCTACAGTAGCATGAAACCTCATCCTTCAACCAAGGCTCTCAAAAATCATCTGGGAAAAACTTGTCTGCATATTGGTTCTCTGAGCCTCATCATGCTCACATCGAAGACTCTATACATCTAACAAATCCTGGTCCCTATCTATGATAGCCTAATCTCTCTTTGTTGTAATCTACGCTTGTATCTGAACCATCCTAGCCACCTCTACCTTCAATCGAGTAATCTACAATTGAAGGCGAGTCATATTCTCATTGAAAATGTCTAGTGCAGTCTACATATCAATCACCTACCACTCCAAACCTGCAATATCCCCCATCCTGGCAGTGACCTCCTTTAGCATATTCCTATCCTTGCCTACCTTAGTTGTGCATAAATGCCTTGCTTGGCCTGGATCACAAAAATTCATTTCTATACTTGTCATGTTGGGATCCAACACCATTATGGCTCAAGTGTCATCCCTGCCATCATCCCCTTAGACATCTCCTCCATCATAACTTTTGTCATCCCCTCTACCAAACCCATCATCGTTATCATCCTCACCACCTCCACTATTGTGCCAAGTACTACTGCTATCACTTGGCCCACTAGATGTCTCAACCTTAACATCATTTATATCCATAAATATCTAACCACCTAACTACCCTGGTATAGTAAGTCTCAAAGGGCACACCTGTACCTACCAATGAATATACTCGGGTGTAACCCCTAGATCTATCGGCTCCCCTGCATATACCCATGTCATATGTGGAACACTCAGATAATTAGACACATCTACACACTCCTCTGAATGACTAGAGTGTCATGATTGATCTATCTAGTAACATGTATGAACCACTTAGGCTCCTTTGACACATCCTATGTCATGCCAAACTATTAAAGTCCCTGATCAGACCAGTACTCCTCAATAATGTGTGACTGCTTGCTTGTGAGAAAACACCTGGATGTCATGTAAGCTATATACCAACCATCCTTGAACCATTAAAACTGATACAGAAGGTGTGGTCTCTAGACAAACAATTAAGTGAGTTTATCAAACATGCAGTGATAGAAGTATCTCCCCAGTGTCCTCATCGTCCTACTCCAATTTGTGCCCAACCATATACCAATGGATCCTCTAGGTCCTAAACCCATCTTTGACCCACTATTTGATCAATCAAGATATGCTCCTAGCCCTAAAACATTAGTAGTGTGGATGCTCCAATGTTTCACCCTCCGTAATATGCCACCTTGTGAAGATCCTTGTATAACTAAGCCAAGATAGATGTTCCCCATTCAAATCATGTGGCCTCATCAATCATGCTATGAATGATGCCTCTAAGGCCCATATGGAAATAGAGGCCACTCTTGTCAGGTAACTAGATATGCTAATAATAGCCATTAATACCATGACATCCTTGTCAGAGTGCTGGCGATGAAAGATCCCCAAGTTTTAGTCTCAAGTTTGTGTATGTCTCAAGCAGATCTATATAAACTTTCCCATGAACCATGGAAATGTCTTGATAGCTAACCAAGTCATCCAACATTGTTGTTGTATTGGATCAATCGAGAAGACTTTGTGTCCTCTCATCAGTAGCTTGAGGATATGTTAGGTATCCTCAAGAGTGACAATCACCTCTCTAATGGGCATGTGAAAGGTCAAAGTCTTGCTATTATAATGCTCTAACTGTTGGGGATCAACCAACAATAGATTACACTTATGAAAGCAATAAACGCGGAATTAAATTAGATTGACAAGTAACTAGAATGATAAATAGCAAGAACAAGAGATACAAGAAACCACCCTGAAAACTTGTATTAAACTCTTTACAAAAGGAATACAATTGAAGAAACTTCTTTCTTCCACACCTCTCTCAGATGTATAAGATCTCTCACTAGATCTCTATCCCTCAAGAGCTCTCTCTCTCTCAAGAACAATCAACTCCAACAAACCTGGATTGATTCAATTCTGTACTGTTCTTCAACATTCAACAATGTCTACTACTTTACATTGACTTACGATTATAAGCTAAGAAGATCTATCCTAATATAGAATTAGGAGACTTGAGCATGCACTTACAACCAACAGTTAAGCCTCTTGAACAAGGGCTTTAAAAATAGTCTTACTAATAATAGAGACTCGAGCTTAAGACTACAACTTAAATTCATCATGCAAACACTCGATTATGTCCACGAAAATAGCATTCTGGACGCACAAAAAACTGACATCGGTTCCTGCCTGCTTGCCTGTGACTGACGTCAGCCGATCCACTGCCGACGCCGGCGTCTCTTCAATTGCACCTGACCGACGTCGATCGCTCCTGACCGACGTCGGTGACTGTGTAGACCCAAAACTGTCAAAGTATGCTCTTTGGTGAAGCTTTTAACTCCACACCCTAACAATCTCCCACTTGGAGATAAACAGCTACACTAGTACCTGTACAACAACATCTTCTAGCTCCTCCATCTTCAACTCAATCATGAAGACCAACAGAAGTTGAATGAAGATTCAACTTCTCTTTTGTAACCGGCTTGGTTAACATATCCGCAGGATTCTTATCTGTATGGATTTTCTCCAGCTTCAACTCACCATCTTCCAATACCTGCCGTATGAAGTGGTACCTTAGCTGTATGTGCTTTGTTCTTGAATGAAAGGCTGAATTTTTAGCCAAATGGATTGCACTCTGACTGTCACTATACAATCTGCAACTCTCATGCTCCCTACCAAGCTCATCCATGAACCGTGTCATCCATATCATCTCTTTGCTAGCCTTTGTGACTGCAATATACTTTGCTTCAGTAGTTGACAAGGCAACAACCTTCTGCAACTTAGATATCCAGCTAACCACCGTTCCACCTATAGTGAAAATATAACTTATAGTGCTCCTCCTGCCATCTAAATCACCTGCCATATCTGAATCTACATAACCATGTAAAGAAGTATCTGAACCTCCATAGCACAAATGCTTACTGCTGGTTTCTCTCAGATATCTAAGGATCCACTGAACTACTTTTCAATGTTCCTTACCTGGATTGGCCATATACTTACTTACCACTCCCACTGCTTGGGCAATATCTGGTCTAGTACACACTATTGCATACATCAAACTCCCTACTGGGAAAGAATATGGAACTCTGCTCATGTACTCTACCTGATCATGTGAATTAGGACATTGTTCTTTACTCAACTTAAAATGTCCAGCCATAGGTGTACTTATCGGTTTTGCATCCTGCATATTAAACCTCTCCAACACCTTGTTCACATAATGTTCTTGAGACAATATCAACCTGTGATTTTTTCTGTCTCTCTTAATGCTCATGCCAAAGATTTTCTTTGCTGCTCCCAAATCCTTCATAGCAAATGTTTGAGCTAATTTCACCTTAAGCTCAGAGATATCCTGCATGTGTGATCCTGCAACCAGCATATCATCTACATACAACAATAGAATAATATATCTACCATTATCAAATCTCTTGAAATACACACAATGGTCAGATTGACACCTACTGTAGCCATGCTTAGTCATAAACCTGTCAAATTTTAAATACCATTGCCTAGGAGCTTGTTTGAGGCCATACAAGCTTTTCTTCAATCTACACACAAATTTTTCCTTACCCTTGACCTCAAATCCTTCCAGTTGTTCCATATAAATTTTCTCATCCAAATCTCTATGAAGAAAAGCTGTCTTAACATCTAGCTGCTCAAGATGCAAATCCTCAAAAGCAACCAAAAACAATACAACCCTTATAGAAGTCATTTTAACAACAGGAGAAAAAATCTCACCAAAGTTGATACCTGGCTTTTGTGCAAATCCTTTCATTACCAATCTGGCCTTATATCTCATATGTCTATTCTCACCTTCTTTCAACCTGTAGGTCCATCTGTTCTTCAGTGTCCTCTTACCAGCTGGCAACTCAACCAAATTCCATGTTTGGTTCTCTCTTAAGGACTCCATCTCCTCAACCATGCCACGCTCCCACTGACTCTTGGACTCCACCTGTATTGCTTCTTCAAAACTCTCTGGTTCTCCACCATCAGTTAGTAATAAATAAAATAAAGAAGGAGAATATCTAATTGGAGGCTTGCTTACCCTTTCTGACCTCCTGATGGGTGTCTGAGACTCGTCCACAACACGCTATCCACACAAATTTTCTGACAGTGACCGACCTCGGTCACCTCCAGACCTGTTACTAGCCGACGTCGGTTCTGCTTGACCGACGTCGGTGTCTGTCCTGCCGACGTCAGTCTCTATATGGCCGACGCCGATTTCTGTCCTGTCAACGCTGGTTCCTACTCTACCGACGTCGGTCTCTGTGTTTTCCTGCAAGTGATTATTTCTTTTTCTCGCGAGCTCATATTGGACCTTCACCTCGTCCAATTCACCATTGCTCTGCCCAGATTGATTCAGCTTCCTCAGCTGATCACAATACATCACTTTTTCGTTAAAAACAACATCACGGCTCCTAATTACCTTGTTAATTTTCAGATTCCATAATCTATAACCAAAATCATCTGAGCCATAGCCAATAAATGTGCACCTCATAGACTTAGCATCTAGCTTCTTTCTATTTTCTTTATCTATGTGCACAAAGGCTTCACAACCAAAAACTTTGAGATATGAGAAATCTACCTTTTTACCTGTCCATGCCTCTTCTGAAATTCCACCATTCAGAGCTGTAGAGGGTCCTCTGTTAATCAGGTACACTGCAGTGTCAACAGCTTGTGCCTAAAATTGTAAGGGCAAACCAGCATGCAATCTCATACATCTTGCACACTCCATTATTGTCCTGTTCATCCTTTCAGCAATTCCATTCTGCTGAGGTGTCCTTGGAACCGTCCTTTGCCTGCGGATTCCATGCATATAAAAATAATCTCTGAACTTATAACTGTAGAACTCACCGCCATTGTCAGATCTCAGGCACTTCAATCTTTTACCTGTTTCATTCTCAACCATAGCTTTCTAAATCTTAAAAGTCTCAAATACATCAGCTTTTCTCCTAATACAATAGATCCATACCTTCTTTGTAGCATCATCTATGAAAGATACATAGTACTGTGATCCTCCAATGGAAGCAACCTGAGCCGGTCCCCACACGTCTGTGTGAACAAGCTGCAACTTATGCCTCTTCTTAGTAGACCCAGTCTTGAGAAAACTAACCCTTTTCTGTTTTTCAAATACACAGTGCTCACAAAACTCTAGATCTATGCCTTTTAAATCTGAAAGCATACCTTTGGACTTAAGAATTGACATCCCCTTCTCACTCATGTGGCCAAGCCTTGAGTGCCACAATTTAGCATCCACATCTGAAGTAGATAATACAGAAGGAGAATTGTTAGTAACACAATTACACAAATAGAGAGTACCTTCTCTCTTACCTCTGGCCATAACAAGTGCACCCTTGGTCACCTTCCAAGATTCTGCTGTGAGAGTTACTGTACAACCCTCATCCCCTAACTTTCCTGCAAAAATCAATTTTTTCTTCAAGCTAGGAACATGCATCACATCTCTCAACACCCATGTGTTGCCATTCTGCATCTTCAGCTGCACTTTACCTTTGCCAATTATTTTACAGGGCTCATCATCCCCTAGATACACTATTCCAAAATCTCCATGGATATAGTCACTAAAATATTCCCTATTAGGGGTAGCATGAAAAGATGCACCAAAATCTAACACCCAAGATTTTATATTATTATGCAGAGAGAATATTAAAGCATCTTGTGCAATACCTGCAACCTTGGCTTCTTCCTTTTCTTCGTGCTGATTGTCCTCCTTAGGCTTTGACCAGCAATCTCTGCTTATGTGCCCAATCTTTCCACAGTTTCAGCATTGTGGCTTCCTGCCATTCCTGGATTTGGATCTTCCTCTCACCTTAGACTTAGATCTTGATCTCCTCTTGCTCTTATCTTTCTGCCTCCCCCTGCTCTCAAAACTTAAAGCATTCCCAGATGTCTCTTCTGTGCTTTTCCTGCGTATTTTCTCATTCAAGATAACACTAACAACATCCTCTACTTTCAAAATATTTGATGCAGATGCAGTATTACTAACTGCCATTACTAAGCCATGCCAGCTTTCAGGCAAATAACATAATATTAAAAGAGCTTTTATTTCATCATCAAACACTATATTGACTGAATTTAATTGATTCACAATTCCATTGAAATCATTCAGATGAGTAAAAACAGATCCACCTTCATTCATATGCAAATTAAATAACTGCTTCATAAGATATACCTTATTAGAAGCTGAAAATTTTTCATAGAAATTTGCTAACGTAGTCATCAACTCTACCATAGACTTTGTCTGTGATAAATTAGATATCACAGTGGATACTAGACTCAGTCTTATAGACCCCAGAGCCTTTCTGTCAAGAACTTCCCATTCTTCATCCTCCATGTCTTTGGGCTTCTTTGCAACCCCACCTAACGGTAAGTAGAGATCTTTCTGATACAGATAATCCTCTATCTGCATTCTCTAATGTTGATAATTTTTGCCATTGAACTTTTCCATTCTCAGTTTACTTTCATCTGCCATTGCTTCTCCCACTCAAACATAAATCCCTGCAGAAATCCCTGTGAGAACCTGTAATCAATACACACTACACAGATCTGAACCACCTGTTAGTGAACCTGAGCTCTGATACCACTTGATGGTATCAGCTATTGAACCTACAACCAAGCTCTGATACCACTTGTTGGGGATCAACCAACAATAGATTACACTTATGAAAGCAATAAACGCGGAATTAAATTAGATTGACAAGTAACTAGAATGATGAATAGCAAGAATAAGAGATACAAGAAACCACCCTGAAAACTTGTATTAAACTCTTTACAAAAGGAATACAATTGAAGAAACTTCTTTCTTCCACACCTCTCTCAGATGTATAAGATCTCTCACTAGATCTCTATCCCTCAAGAGCTCTCTCTCTCTCAAGAACAATCAACTCCAACAAACCTGGATTGATTCAATTCTATATTGTTCTTCAACATTCAACAATGTCTACTACTTTACATTGCCTTACGATTATAAGCTAAGAAGATCTATCCTAATATAGAATTAAGAGACTTAAGCATGCACTTACAACCAACAGTTAATCCTCTTGAACAAGGGCTCTAAAAATAGTCTTACTAATAATAAAGACGTGAGCTTAAGACTACAACTTAAACTCATCATGCAAACACTTGGTTCTGTCCACATAAATAGCATTTTGGACGCAAAGAAAATCGACGTCGGTTCCTGCCTGCTTGCCTGTGACCGACGTCAACTGATCCACTGTCGACGCCAGCGTCTCTTCAACTACACCTGACCGACGTCGGTCGCTCTTGACCGACGCCGGTGATTGTGTAGACCCGAAACTGTCAAAGTGTGCTCCTTGGTGAAGCTTTTAGCTCCACACCCTAACACTGCCAAGACACTCAGATATGCTTGATCCACATGAATAGCTAGTATCCATGCCATGTTGTCTAAGTCTAGAGCCTGTAGAAATCTAATCATCTCCACCAACCAAATATGTGATGTGTAAGTAATCGAGTGTCACTCCTATTTTATCAAAACCACCAGTTGCTCCTACAACCCCACATATATTAGCATTAACCTATATCTATGTTATCATCTAAACCAATGCATACCTTACCAAACCTATTTGACCCTCTCTCCTAGAGGTTGGACCCCTGTTAGGTCCCATGAGCTAGTTATTTTACCTTCCAGGGTGAAGTCATCATTTTTCCAAATGACGAAGTCATCGTTTTGGCATTTTAACCCTTTTTGGATGAAATCGTCATTTTTATTTTTCACAAAAATGGTAACTTCACCTTAAAAAGGGAAAATTTGCCAATTCGATGATTTCCAAGATTTTCTAATGAAATCATCATTTTTAGGAATGATGACTTTGTATGAAGTCATTGATTTCCCTTGCGAAGCAATCATTTTTCCTAAAATGTAGATGGCGATTTCGTTAATTTTTGACTTAAAGCTAGAAATTAATAAGCAATAAAAGACATTAATGACAAAGTTGAGGATACATACTATTAGCCTATCGTAAAGAGGTCATCTGTGCTCCCTCACCTGATCGTTGACATGCCATCATCCTCCACATGCCATTTCTCTCAACTAGCTCACACATAAAATAAGAGCTTAAATCTCAAAGGGGCTAGGGTGAAAATGAATTATTTTTCACCCCATGGGGTGAATATATAGCCTAAAATTTTGAATTTTACCCCCTAGTGCCTAAGGTTCCTTCCACGCACTCCAAGGAGTGTATTCTTCACCTCTATGGTCCATTTTACATGTCATTTGATCTCGTGTACCTTATTTATTGAACGTTTTATAACCAGACCATCTTATTAGACCTCTTTCGAGACCTGTTTAACAACATTATTTTTATACTTATATTGCGTGTTAGTTAGAATGTGTATCTTCATACTCACACTTGGGCTAGAAACATGTTATTTTTTGCCAACTCATTGTAAATATGTTTTATGAGTTTTTCACATAAGCTCCTCTTATCAATTTGTCTAGATGTGGCAAATTCTTTTTCGACTGATCAACGATATATTTTTTCTTTTTGGGGCAAACTATTTCTAAATTACACGATTAACGTTGGGATCATTTGTGATCCAAAGTTATTTTTTAACTAGTTTATTTAGTTTTTTGTTATGTTTCGATTATTTACCCATTTGTTGGTTTTATAACCAACTTCATCTTTTGGAAGCTTTTTAAATCTTATTGTGTATAAAAATAAGTTAAGTTTTTAATATTGAATATTTTTCTACATTATTCCTCCATTTATCTGGGCATCAATGGTATCAAAGCCAAACATTTTGAAAAGGAAGAGTGAAGAAATTTGCAGAGCAAGATTGGTCATGGAGGAAAAATTAGAGATGATATCTCAGCTAGAGGAGATGTCTTTGACAAGGTATGTTCGCAGTTTCAAAGTTTTTAAAAAGCTCATCTTTTGATTAAGCATCGAAAACTTTCTCACCACTGTGTTTAAATATACCTTGATCTATTATTGTAGGGTGTTTTTTGGTACGGTTGCTATTTTTTTTTGTCTTTTCTATCAAAACCAACACAAGCATACATAAGCCTAGCGCAACCCAACCAGTTTTTTTTAGTATGGATTTTGATCAAATTTTGAATCTATACAACAGGGATCTTGAAGTTAGAAAAACACAGAAGTCTATATGGTGGCATCCTAGAAGAAAATTATCTTCCAAAATTCTAATCCTTTCACTACAACTCTGTTTGTAGTATGACTGCATAATAAGAACCTAATAAAATTGTTGTATCATAAGGAAATCGATGCAAAGCATTTAATAGAAGTCAAAGCATTTAATATAAAAAGTATGGTGAAATAAATAATGGCACAACAGGGTTGAGTAGTATTTAATTTATTTATTTTGCTCTTCTTTTATGGGT
Organism: Torreya grandis; assembly: GCA_037957365.1. Taxonomy (NCBI): domain Eukaryota; kingdom Viridiplantae; phylum Streptophyta; class Pinopsida; order Cupressales; family Taxaceae; genus Torreya; species Torreya grandis. The sequence continues at coordinate 2,639,293 of JARHVA010000739.1, read as the reverse complement.
TCCACAATACAAAGAAAGCTATGGTGAAAAACAGTGGAGAAAACTTTTTTACATACATTTTTTTTTCACAAATGCCAGTTAAAGGATATAACAAATGTCTTCTTAGTATAACCTAATGCAAGGTTGATGACAAGGTGGCTATTTAAATTTTGTTAGTCACTTGTAACAAAAGAGACTCATGTTCAAAACCCATTGTTATTAATTTTGGTCAAAATTAATTTTTGACATTATTTTGTATAAATGAGTTATAAGGTTATAATAATAATTTCAATGAAAATAGTGATATAAGGGTGTAATAGGAGTTATAAGGTGTATTTTTTTGATAAAATATAAAAACCCTTGTATTCTTGTAATCAAAAGTTATTTTTAGGGTAAAGACAAAACCCCAATAGCATTCCCTTATGATTTTTTTATTATGGTAAAAATTGTAAGCTTAATCTCCGAAAATGGTAAATTGTCACCTTAAAACTACAAAGAATGGAGTAGAAACATGGAAAACACTCTCATATTTAACGATCTATGGGAAATCACTGAGAAAGAGACCACACCACCAACTGAAGCAGCAAAACCGATTGAGTATCAGAAATTTGATAAATGTGTACTTGCCCTATTGAAATCATCTTGCACTGAACATGCTATCATTCATATTGAGGTAGTTCAAATTGGTGCATGGAAAGCATTAAAAGATTTGTATGACAAACAATCTGCACATAAAAAGATTGACCTTCTTATGTAGCTTTTGAACAATAAACTGGTGGATAATGAAGACTTCTCTGAATATCTTTTTCGCATGAAAACACTGAAACAAGAATAATGCACAACTGATGGTAAAATTGATGATGATATATTGATTTCCATCACATTGAATGATCTTAATTTTGCATACACCAATTTTGTTGAAATGTTATAGTTTAGTGATAAGCTTAATGGTGCCACATTTTATTTTATTTGTGAGCTATTAACATAACATGAGAGACAATTTGCAACAAAGAAGATTACACTTACTAAAGAGGCTCAATATACAAAGAACAAGTCCCATCACAGAGATCATCGTCATGTACAATGATAGTTTCAGAAACACTCTTCGAGTCATTCTCCAAGGCACTCTCCACACCGTTCTAAACAATCTCCATAACATTCACATCGACACTTTCTAGGGCCTTCCAAACGTAGGCATCGCCACAATCACTCTTCGCATAGTTCTTCTAGTGATTCAAGTTCTTTTGGATCTCACAAACACAAGAAAAGCCCCAGATGTTTCAAATGTGGTGGTATTGTGCATCTTGCAAATGTATGTCCTCGATGATCCCATTCTCCACACAAAAAAAAAGTTGAAGCAAATTATGTGGGTCATTCTAGTGGCAGATCTTCTGGTTACTCCAGTTATTCAGGTTATTCTGACACTTCATCTAATCAAGAGATGTCCCTCATGGTCGAGGTCTATGGTCCTGATGGACCTGACAACATATTTTGAGTCATCAGTGACTAGTGGCTATAGGATCTGTTGGAGGCTGAAGGACAATTACCCTCTCTAGTTAGCTATTTGTTTAGAGTATGGATTCAATGCTTGAATGACAAATTTTGGCTTGTGTTCTTGATTTTATTTTTATTTTTGGCTTTCTATATCTGATATTTATGATATGAAGTGGACAAAGTTGTTTTTGTTTCTCTCGAGACATGACTTCTCACCTCTCCCCTGATAGGGGGAGAAGATATTGCATTTGTTGATCTTTGATCAATCGTCAGTGATAGTACGAGTTGACAGAGATTGCTAACATCTTCAATATTAGCAAAGATCATCAACGTTTGATGGACATCAGGGAGATATGCCATACACAGTACGGATTTGTCACTTGGATGGATTCTTATGTGAGACCTTATGTGGATCCATGTAGTTGGACATGCTTGATTGTGTTCTACTATAGTGCAGTACGATGATCACCGGGAATGAACATACTTTGATCATGTTCATCAACCATTTTTTGTCACAACTTGTAGGGGTCATCTTCTTTATGAAACGACATCAAATTTTTTGGTTAGTGCCAAAGGTACAGTGCACTAATTACAGTTGCAATAGAGATCCTTTGATGACTTCAAATTCATTGCTTCAGTTCATTTATTTTTTGTACCCCTTTGGATCAAGGGGAGTTTGTTGGGATCATTTATGATCCAAAGTTATGTGTTAATTAGTTTGTTTATTTTTTTCCTATGTTCAAGTTATTTCCCTGTTTGTTGGTTTTATAACCAACTTCATCTCTCGGAAGCTTTTTAAATCTTATTGTGTACAAAAATAAGTTAAAGTTTTTAATATTGAATATTTTTCTACATTATTCCTCAATTTATCTGGGCATCAATTAAATGTGCAAATGATTATAATTGTCTTTGGGAAAATCATTATTTTTTGACCCATCTACCCTACAAGGCACATACATGTGCCACTGATTATAAATGCCTTTAGGTAACTCAAGGTCTCCACTCTCCACTACTGATTATAACTTCCTTTTGGGAAAATTAGTGTCCTACTCTTAGTTATTGATTATAACAATCTTTGGACAAATCTGTGACTCAACCACCATTACTGATTATAATCACCTTTGGACAAATCAGTAATTCCACCCCTGTTGCCACTAGAGCGTGTCATTTTCTTCATTTCAATAAAACGTTCGACGATTTTATTTTGTTTCCCATTCCATTGAGGGGGCATCCAGGGCTAATCGACGACCCTTTGGGGCATGAACTTTTTGTCTTAATGACTTTTGCATTCTTTGAAAAGACGTGCATGTGTCTTACAATGCCTTCTTAAATATTAACAAACTATAGACACTCATTTTTAGTCATGTTCATGTCAAAATTGAGATTCAGATCAATTTCTAACAAATAATGCAATTTAAGTCTAAAAATCCCTTGAATTGCCCAAACTCATCTGTGTAAGGGATACAACTTCTTAAAAATATGTCGAGACTTGCTTATTTAAGGTATTACCCTATATACACCAATAACTTAGTTTGGATTCAAGCCTAGTCACATTATGACCCAACAAATTGACATTCTTGGCCAACTGATCTATTAATACAAAATATTTGAAAATAATTCATAAAAGCCAAAAACCCTAAGCAAGATTAATTAATAATCAAATCTCAATTAACTTGCTTAAGTAAAAATTCTAAATTGAATTAGTGAATTACATTTATCTAAAAAATGTTTTTTTCAATAAACATAAGATCAAAGTCAAGTGAGCTAATAAAATATTTTATTAATTCTTAAAATTCAAGAAAAGATGAGTCATAACCTCATAAATATCTTCTATGAGTTGTCATGGCTGATAAATATCTAAAATGAGTTGTCAAGCCTTCATAATTGTTTTGTCTGAACCTAGGGTTAACCTAACTCAAACTAGATTATTTTAGACTCAACCAAATTTAAAACTAAACCTAACCTTCCTATGGTTAAAGTTAATTTTGAGACTTATAAATACAAGTGTTCTCACTTTACCCAAACAAGAATGTGTGTGTGTAACGTTATTTTGCGGGAATGCTTTCAAGAAATCATCAAAGTAATGTTATAATGTCAAATTGATATCAAGCTTCACACCAAGCCAAGCCAAGCCAAATAAAGCAATATGTGGCCTTAGACAAACATTGTCAAGATGATGAATGCATTGATCAAAGTTTCTAATACCATAAATTGAGTAAGAACATTCTCTATGCCAACAAACGAACACTAATTTTGACAAGGGAGGTAAAAATGTTGTATGTTTTTATCTTTTATTTGTAGTTTTGTTCATCGTGTTATACTCCTAGTACTTAGGCAATAGTGGTTTAGTTTCATTGCATTGTTTTACTTGATTTTTTTTAGATTCATAAACAAAGAACCAAAAATATTTGTGTGCTTTTCAGATTCCTAAGATACAAATGACACACACAAGATATCAACTTTTTAACTCATTATTAAAACATAAAAAGACAACCTAAGTTAAAATGGTTTTTCCCTTCAAGATTGAGCAAAGCCGTTTCCACCATTAGATAAAACAAATATAAGTTATCGGTTTTTAAAAACCCTAAAGGAGTCCTAATAATCCTTATAAATGATTACAAAAGCATCTTCCAGCTTCTAAGTTTCATTTGGTCATTTTTTTAAGGTGGACATGGACTTGAGGAGGAAGCACAAATGGTAAATGGCATGATTAGTTTTCAAACTTCTTGTTTTGTGTGTGTGTGTGTATTAAACCAAAACCCTAACATATATCATATTTAATAAATACACTCATTTTTAATATATTCATTGTGTATACATAGATGGGTATATATGTGAACATTAAAACCAAAATAATAACTAAAAAAGAAAATTAATGCTCCCAAACTCCAAAAAACACCAACAAAATAATTACTCCAAAGCCTGCAAAGAGGGTGAAAGCCAACATATGAATGCTTACCACCCAACCAAATATGGCATCATGTAGGAAACACATATCCAATCACTAACACAACAATAGTGTGTGGGTTAAACAACCAAGGAGTTTTAGAGGTATACACAACACACAAGATACAACACTTTGCACAATCACAAACCACTAATTAAATAGTTTTCACAACACAACAAAAAATAAATAAAGGGCCCAATGCGCTCTCCTTGAAATTCCAAGCAAGAACACAACAAAAGGGTCGAAAGGGCTTCCTTAAAATCCCAAGCAAGGAAGTGTGAAGGGGTCACCACAATAATGAAATAGCTCCAAGAAAGTTTCATTTTTCATCACTTCACACACAAGCACACATATTTATTCCATATTCCTTCTTAATATCATCACACCTAAAATTCCACCATCCATCTCCACACAACCATAAATCCACCACCATTCCGACACCAAAAAACATTCCCCAAACTCCATGTGACAAGTGGATGGAGTGGTTACAAAGCTTGCCTATACAAGTCCCACTCTCACCAAACAAGCATGTGTCTCAAACACAAGCAAAGGTATGACTGCTTTCCTCAACTTTATCATATGAACCCAACTTGGGTATTGACACATACACAACAATCTAAACCAACACAACAAAAGCACATTTTAAGGTTCCCTTTCAAGACAAGAAAAACATCCACAATGAAAAATACAAAGCCCACAAACTTTTGTCATGCATTCCAAGGTAGAAGGCAAGTCTTTTAACAAGATGCTCACACCAAATATAAACATTTCATGATAAAAATTAATTCATAATGCATGAAAGAGCAGAAGACTCAACGTGCACACAACATAAATTCAATGAATCTTCTTCAATGTATTATTCAAGAACATTAAAAATATATAAGAATGGTTGTATAACTATTCACTCTACAAATAGATTAGTTGTTCTAACAACTAACCATTAACAACTAATGCACTCCTAAAATCACTCTTCACAATATCACTAAGTGATATGTTTTAACAAATCATTTATATTAATAATATTCACACATTTATGTTCACACTAATATAATTTCAAATTAGATTTTCTCAACATTCTCTCCCTTAGTTTGAATTTATGAACGTCGATTTTAACCGATAATGCATAATACGTACAAGACAAACAAATGATTACTCACATTAAAAATCTTATTTTTTTGAAAGCTACCTTTCAAAACTTATTTGATGACTTATGTGTGACTCAAGGACAATGATAAGTACTTTAAACAAGATGACAAGGACATGACTCTAGACATAAATGACTTTATTGACTTTGATAATTTGACTCACAATAACCTATAAACCTTGAAATTTTTTATTCCCATAACACTTTGATAACTTCTCAATAAAATATCAAAACAAAAACTTATAATTACTATAAAAAAGGTGATACACCAAAAAAGATGACCCTCTTAGCCCGATCATACACTTTTCACCAAGGAGAAGCGCCCATACACTTCATCTGATGTGGGAGACTCTTCTGTATCAGTGAGTCAGGGGTCTGTAGAGATACAGGGAGGAAGAACTATCAAAGGTGCTCTGAGACACACTTTGGCAGCGTGTTCACATGCGCCTATACTCCTGCTGTAGACATTTCTGGCAGACCTGTAGAAGAAGAAACTTCACTATGCACCAAACATGCTGGAATCGATTTGTGAAAAACATAAAGAAAATGACTTAACACAAAAAGAAAACATAGACATATGCGTGAGTGCAAGTCCAGATAGAGGTAAAAATGCTAAGTCTTAATTCAAGGTAAAAAATCTGGCACAGTCCTGCCTTACAAGCCCAAGAGACTTTTGGGCAGAGCTTTGCCTTACGGGCTAAGAGAATGGATCCTCTCAAAATGAGAAGTTTTACAATATATAGAAAAGAGAAGAGAACTTGGCGCTTTCTTTTGAAAAGACTTTGGCGCTCTGAGACACACTTTGGCAGCGTGTTCACATGCGCCTATACTCCTGCTGTAGACACTTTTGGCAGACTTGCAGAAGAAGAAACTTCACAATGCACCAGACATGCTGGAATCGATCTGTGAAAAACATAAAGAAAATGACTTAACACAAAAAAAGAACATAGACATATGCGTGAGGGCAAGTCCAGATAGAGCTTAAAATGCTAAGTCTTGATTCAAGGTAAAAAATCTGGCACAGTCCTGCCTTACAAGCCCGAGAGATTTTTGGGCAGAGCTTTGCCTTACGGGGTAAGAGAATGGATCCTCTCAAAATGAGAAGTTTAACAATATATAGAAAAGAGAAGAGAACTTGGCGCTTTCTTTTGAAAAGACTTTGGCGCTCTTGACAAGCTGGGCTATGTGTGTTCCAAGCCTTGGGAAGGAGCCATTTAATTGTCGGCTCCTGCTTTGACTTTAGTGTTCCAACATTAATGCGAAAGCATGGGCAGCGCCTCTTTTCTGCAAACAGACTGCTCCTTTCAAGGCATTTATGCGGCTTGTCTGCTCATCAATGCGAAATGAAGAAAACAGACTGTGCCATTTGATGACCACTTGGCAAGCACTGTTCCAACTGCAGGAATAAATCTCTGAGTTGACACCTCCTCTTTGCCACCTGGACTTTTTGTCCGCTTTTGCACTTTGTCTCTTCCTCGTTTTGTCTCTTTCTGGCTCCTTCGACCCTCGGGGCTATCTCCTTGGCGGGTCGCTGGCTCCTTGGGCTCTTTTTGTTCTTTTCAAAATCAACGGCTATTTCACGAGCCTTGAATTTGACGTATGTGCACCCGTCACTGCGTTTGAACTTCCAACGGCTAGTTTGACGTCCTCGGGCCTGTCATCCCTTGGAATTTCTTCGGCTTTCTTGCTTCGGCCTTTTCTGTCGCTCCCTTTTCTTTGGACTTCTGCTTTGAACCTTCCCGAAGGGAAGGTGATCCTTCGCCTTTTGAAGAAGTGTCCTTTCTTTTTGGCTGAGAGTCCCCCGCAAGGGCACCTGCCCTTCGGGGTCCTTCTGCGGCCTATGGCTTTGAAATTCTTCAGAGTTCTCCTCGCGAAATTTTTCCTACGGACAAAAAGTCCGCAAGAATTGCCTTCGACCACTTTGCTTCTTCGGATTTTCCTTTTCGGGCTTTTTTCGCTCACGACTTTCCCGAATTTCTTCAGACTTTTTGTCCAAAGGAATTCCTTCGGACAAAAAGTCCGAAGAAATTATTCTTCTTGCCTAAATATTTTCCGCGCCTTTCTTCGGGCTTTTTGCTTTGGACTCTTCCGAATTCCTTCGGACTTTTTGTCCGAAGGAATTCCTTCGGACAAAAAGTCCAAAATATTTCTTCCTTTGCTTCTTTGACTATCTTTGAAAGTGCCCTTCGGGATAATTGGAAATGACCCTTCCGAAGGGTACTTCCCTTGCCTTTAAACAAACTTCCGAAAGAGACTTACCTTTGCGGCTTTTCTCTGTGGCCTCTTTGAAAGTGCCTTACCCTCTGCAAAGGCATTTGAGTCCAGAACTGCCCTCTGCAAGCACTTGAAAAGGTCCATTTTGCACCTAAGTGGGAACTTGCCTCTTCCTGCGGAGTCCGTATTTCCGCCTGTCGAGTCAGTAGAAATCCATGCCTGGAGAGTCCGTAGAAATCTCTGTAGAGTCTGTAGAAAACCTGCAGAGTCCGTAAAAATTTCCAGACTTGTGCAAAATCAAAAACTGAACTGGCTCAGAACAACAGGGAAAGAAGGGGACTGATTTTTGCCCTGTTGGGCAAAAAATGGTCAACAAATTGGCGACTCCCAGGGGAAGCATGCCTGCTATGCTTAGAGACCAGTTGCCTTAAAATCCATTGGGCACGGAGTCAGATGCAGCTTTGAAAGAGTTAGCAACCGCTTTGATAGATCCAAGAATCAAACATGAAGCTTTTTTACCCTAGACAGAAGGGAAAACACACACAAGACTAAAAAAAACTACTTGTGCAAATTGCACTTAAAGAAAACATGAAAGAACTGAAAGCAAACTACTATGTACAGCTAACCAGGTATATCTGCGTCCCTCCTAGATCAAAGAGAAAATTTCTTAAGTCCCCTTCTTGGCTAAGAAACTTACGATGCCAAACAAGTCACTGAATGAAGTGGAGACTTGGTGACATGCTCCTCTTGCCTGCCACCTGGATTGGCTTGTATCCGAGTGGATCAGATTCAAACATGCTTTCAACATATACGTACTCTGCTTGTTCTTGGAAGCTTGTTGAATGCTGATCCTTCATGCTGGTGCATTTCACCAAGAAATATGTGGCTACTGGCTCATCACCATAAGCCCTTTTATGTGCATAGTCCCCTTGCAATGCATCGTGGTTTGACTTGTTTCCTTCTGCTTCGTTGAAGACCCTGTCAAACTCATCTTCTACTCCCTCATGGCCTTCTTGAAGAAGGGTGACTGTTGTGATGTCTGAAAAGGAATCACAAATTGATTGCTCATCCCACAGAACATCACCTCTTTGTTCAAAACTTTCTTCTTCAAGGCTTTCCTCAAGGGAGACCAGCCTTTCCTTTTTCTGCTCAAGGATCAGAGTTTCAAGATGTTCAAAGATATCCATCTGATCCTCCTCCAACTCAGGCTCCTCGGCGTAGTCGTCCTCCTCATCGAAACGACAAGGAAGTTCATCGAACAAGGGGGGAGAGAGCTCACCATGCTTATGTTCCTCCTCATATTGCTGGAACATCTGCATGTATGCATGCCCTGAGTCTTCTCCATTGCTGATGATGTCTTCACAAGGAGCATCGATGATGATTTCTTCTTCGTTGTCGCTCATGATATCCTTTTGGAGAGCTGCAAATTGGATCTTCTGCTCCTCACTCGCCTCTTGCAAAACAGGTTCTTCCTTGAGAAGGGGTGAAGTGAAAAAACCATGTGGAAGAGAAGACAGTCCTTGAGCTAGAATTGAATGATTCTCCTCCTTCCATTTGGCTAGAACTTCATCTATATCAGGTGCGCCCTGATAGCTCTCTTGGAAGTGTGTAGATGGGGTGTGTTCAGACATGTCCATCACACGTTGGCTAAGGAATCTCGCTTTGGATTCCAACTCTGCAATTCTCCTGGCTAGATCTTCTTGGAAGAGCCTTTCTTGGAGGTCACCAACATCATCATTTTGAGTAAGAGCAGCTTCGAGAGAGATGTGCTGGTTCATGATGTTTCCTCTAAAGGAAGATTCACAATCTAAAGAATTTAGAAGGTTCATCTCCATGGGAGGTTGCTCTAGTTCCCTTTGATGTTTGAAGGCTATTAGGCGCACGGGGTCAAGAGCAGGGTTGATTGATGCATCAGATGAGCTGGAATGAGCAAGTGCTATCTGATAGAAAGGATTTGGTGCACAAGAGGGGGCTTTCTTTAGAATAGGAGGGGGCGCGCAGCGCTGACTGCCTTGCATGAATGGATTCCTCCATTTTGCTACCTCCTCCATGGATTGCAAGGCCTGAGCTTGCCTGAACAAACACTCCTCTTTATACATCAGCTCTTGCTGATATCCGTACTGCTCATCCAGTCTGTTGATCTCCATTACCTGCTTCTCAAACTCCAGCGCTACCTCCCTTATTGTTGAAGGGCAACTAGGAGAGTTGCTTGAGGTGATTCCCTGAACATTTTGAGCTTGATCAAAGATATATGAAGGAAAACAAGGCCCATGATGCTGGGCAAAGGGATTATACATACAAAAAAAATGAGATTTCTTGATGGCACCTGGACTGCTTAACCAGCGGATTCAACTCGGAGTCGCCATTGGTGTTGGTAGAAAAGCCTCCAAATGTTAGTTGGTTGAAGAACACACCAAAAATTCTTCAACACTTTGGACACAACTTGTCCTAGTTGGTCCCACCGGGCGTGCCAAAAACTGTTGACGCAGTGAATTGCACACTGTGTAGGAGGTCGAGCTCTTGCCTTCCACACGTCAAAATGGAAACTCCCCTCTTGCCTGTGGGACCGACGAAGCTGGAGGGGAGAGTCTCTAGATAGGTCTACCTCCCTCTGATGTATCTTTTAGGCCCTGGATTTCCTACTGCTAACAAATAAATGAAAAAAAGGGGGGGATGAAAAGGGAGAAAGATGCTGAAACAAAACCTAAACCTAAACTTAAAAAGGTGATACACCAAAAAAGATGACCCTCTTAGCCCGATCATACACTTTTCACCAAGGAGAAGCGCCCATACACTTCATCTGATGTGGGAGACTCTTATGTATCAATAAGTCAGGGGTCCGTAGAGATACAGGGAGGAAGAACTATCAAAGGTGCTCTGAGACACACTTTGGCAACCTATTCACATGCACCTATACTCCTGTTGTAGACACTTCTGGCAGACCTGCAGAAGAAGAAACTTCACAATGCACCAGACGTGCTGGAATCGATTTGTGAAAAGCATAAAAAAAATGACTTAACCCAAAAAGAGAACATAGACATATGCATGAGTGCAAGTCCAGATAGAGGTAAAAATGCTAAGTCTTGATTCAAGGTAAAAAATCTGACAAAGTCTTGCCTTACAAGCCCGAGAGATTTTTGGGTAGAGCTTTGCCTTATGGACTAAGAGAATGGATCCTCTCAAAATGAGACGTTTTACAATATATAGAAAAGAGAAGATAACTTGGCGCTTTCTTTTGAAAAGACTTTGGCGCTCTTGACAAGCTGGCCCATGTGCGTTTCGAGCCTTGGGAAGGAGCCATTTGATTGCCGGCTCCTGCTTTGACTTTGGCGTTCCAACATTAATGTGAAAGCATAGGCCGCACCTCTTTTCTGCAAACAGATTGCTCCCTTCAAGGCATTTACGCAGCTTGTCTACTCATCAATGCGAAATGAAAAAAACAGGCTGCGCCGTTTACCGTTCGCACCGTTTGATGACCACTTGGCAAGCACTGTTCCAACTGTAGGAATAAATCCTTGAGTTGACACCTCCTCTTTGCCACCTGGACTGTTTATCCTCTTTTGCACTTTGTCTCTTCCTCATTTTGTCTCTTTCTGGCTCCTTCGATCCTCGGGGCTATCTCCTTGGCGGGTCGCTGGCTCCTTGGGCTCTTTTCATTCTTTTCAAAATCAACGACTATTTCACGAGCCTTGAATTTGACGTTCGCGCACCCGTCATTGCGTTTGAACTTCTAACGGCTAGTTTGTCGTGCTTGGTTTTGATGTCCTCGGGCCCGTCACCCCTTGGACTTTCTTCGGCTTTCTTGCTTCGGCCTTTTCTGTCGCTCCCTTTTCTTCGGACTTCTGCTTTGAACCTTCCCGAAGGGAAGGTGATCCTTCGGCTTTTGAAGAAGTGTCCTTTATTTTTGGTTGAGAGTCCCCCGCAAGGGCACCTGCCCTTCAGGGTCCTTCGGCAGCCTATGGCTTTGATTTGGAGTTCTCCCCGCAGACTTTTCCCCGCAGACTTTTTCCCACGGACAAAAAGTCCGCAAGAATTGCCTTCGACCGCTTTGCTTCTTCGGATTTTCCTTTTCAGGGTTTTTTTGCTCGTGACTTTCTCGAATTTCTTCGGACTTTTTGTCCAAAGGAATTCCTTCGAACAAAAAGTCCGAAGAAATTATTCTTCTTGCCTAGATATTTTCCGCGCCTTTCTTCGGGCTTTCTGCTTTGGACTCTTCCGAATTCCTTCGGACTTTTTATCTGAAGGATTTTTTCCTTTGCTTCTTCGACTGCCTTTGAAAGTGCCCTTCGGGATAATTGGAAACGACCCTTCCGAAGGGTACTTCCCTTGCCTTTAAACAAACTTCCGAAAGAGACTTACCTTTGCGGCTTTTCTCTGTGGCCTCTTTAAAAGTGCCTTGCCCTCCGCAAAGGCGTTTGACTCTGGAACTGCCCTCCGCAAAGGCGTTTGACTCTGGAACTGCCCTCCGCAAGCACTTGAAAAGGTCCATTTTGCACCTAAGTGGGAACTTGCCTCTTCATGTGGAGTCCGTAGTTTTTCGCCTGTCGAGTCAGTAGAAATCCATTCCTGCATAGTCCATAGAAATCTCTGCAGAGTCCGTAGAAAACCTGCAGAGTCCGTAGAAAACCTGCAGACTTGTGCAAAATAAAAAAATGAACTGGCTCAGAACAACAGGGAAAGAAGGGGACCGATTTTTGGCCTATTGGGCAAAAAATGGTCAACAAATTGGCGACTCCCAAGGGAAGCATGCCTGCTATGCTTAGAGCCCAGTTGCCTTAAAATCCATTGGGCACGGAGTCAGATGCAGCTTTGAAAGAGTTAGCAACCGCTTTGATAGATCCAAGAATCAAACATGAAGCTTTTTACCCCAGACACAAGGGAAAACACACACAAGACTAAAAAAAACTACTTGTGCAAACTGCACTTAGGGAAAACAGGAAAGAACTGAAAGCAAACTACTATGTACAACTAACCAAGTATATCTACCTCCCTCCTAGATCAAAGGAAAATTTTTTTAAGTCCCCTTCCTGGCTAGGAAACTTACGGTGCCAGACAAGTGGCTGAATGAAAAGGAGACTTGGTGACCTGATCCTCTTGCCTGCCACTTGGATTGGTTTGTATCCGAGTGGATCAGATTCAAACATGCTTCCAACATATATACTTTACTTGTTCTTGGAAGCTTGTTGAATGCTGGTCCTTCATGCTGGTGCATTTCACCAAGAAATATGTGGTTGCTGGCTCATCACCATAAGCCGTTTGATGTGCATAGTCCCCTTGCAATGCATCATGGTTTGACTTGTTTCCTTCTGCTTTGTTGAAGACCCTGTCAAACTCATCTTCTGCTCTCTCATGGCCTTCTTGTAGAAGGGTGACTGTTGTGATGTTTGAAAAGGAATCACAAATTGATTGCTCATCCCACAGAACATCACCTCTTTGTTCAAAACTTTCTTCTTCAAGGCTTTCCTCAAGGGAGACCAGCGTTTCCTTTTCCTGCTCAAGGATCAGAGTTTCTAGATGCTCAAAGATACCCATCTGATCCTCCTCCAACTCAAGCTCCTCGGCATAGTTGTCCTCCTCATTGAAACAACAAGAAAGTTCATCGAACAAGGGGGGAGAGAGCTCACCATGCTTATGTTCCTCTTCATATTGCTGGAACATCTGCATGTATGCATGTCCTGAGTCTTCTCCATTGCTGATGATGTCTTCACAAGGAGCCTCGATGATGATTTCTTCTTCGTTGTCACTCATGATATCCTCTTGGAGAGCTGCAAATTGGATCTTCTACTTCTCACTCGCCTCCTGCAAAACAGGGTCCTCCTTGAGAAGGGGTGAAGTGAAAAAACCATGTGAAAGAGGAGGCAGTCCTTGAGCTAGAATCGAATGATTCTCCTTCCATTTGGCTAGCACTTCATCTATATCAGGTGCGCCCTGATAGCTCTCTTGGAAGTGTGTAGATGGGGTGTGTTCAGATAGGTCCATCACACGTTGGCTAAAGAATCTCACTTTGGATTCCAACTCTACAATTCTCTTGGCTAGATCTTCTTGGAGGAGCCTTTCTTGGAGGTCACCAGCATCATCATAATGAGTAGGAGCAACTTTGAGAGAGATGTGCTGGTTCATGATGTTTCCTCCAAAGGAAGATTCACAATCTAAGGAATGTAAAAGGTTCATCTCCATGGGAGGTTGCTCTAGTTCCCTTTGATGTTTGAAGGCTACTAAGGCGCACAGGGTCAAGAGCAGGGTTCATTGATGCATCAGATGAGTTGGAATGAGCAAGTGCTATCTGATAGAAAAGATTTGGTGCACCAGAGGGGGCTTTCTTTAGAATAGGAGGGGGCGCGCAAGGCTGACTGCCTTGCATGAATGGATTCCTCCATTTTGCTACCTCCTCCATGGATTGCAAGGCTTGAGCTTGCCTGAACAAACACTCTTCTTTATACATCAATGCCTGCTGATATCCGTACTGCTCATCCAGTCTGTTGATCTCCATTACCTGCTTCTCAAACTCCAGCGCTACCTCCCTTATTGTTGAAGGGCAACTAGGAGAGCTGCTTGAGGTGATTCCCTGAACATTTTGAGCTTGATCAAAGATATATGAAAGAAAACAAGGCCCATGATGCTGGGCAAAGGGATTATACATACAAAAAAATGAGATTTTTTGATGGCACCTGGACTGCTTAACCAGCTGATTCAACTCGGGGTCGCCATTGGTGTTGGTAGAAAAGCCTCCAAATGCTGGTTGGTTGAAGAACACACCAAAAATTCTTCAACACTTTGGACACAACTTGTCCTAGTTGGTCCCATCGGGTGTGCCAAAAACTGTTGACGCAGTGGATTGCACCCTGGGCAGGACGCCGAGCTCCTGCCTTCCACACGTCAAAATGGAAACTCCCCTCTCCCCTATGGGACCAACGAAGCTGGAGGGGAGAGTCTCTAGATAGGGCTATCTCCCTCTGATGTATCTTCTAGGCCCTGGATTTCCTATTGCTAACAAATAAATGAAAAGGGGGGGGGATGAAAAGGGAGAAGGATGCTGAAACATAACCTAAACCTAAACTTAAAAAGGTGATACACCAAAAAAGATGATCTGCTCAGCCTGATCATACACTTTTCACCAAGGAGAAGCGCCCATACACTTTATCTGTTGTGGGAGACTCTTCTGTATCAGTGAGTCAGGGGTCCGTAGAGAACTATCAAAGGTGCTATGAAACACACTTTGGCAACCTGTTCACATGCGCCTATACTCCTGCTGAAGACACTTCTGGCAGACCTGCAGAAGAAGAAACTTCACAATGCACCAGACATACTGGAATCGATTTGTGAAAAGCATAAAGAAAATGACTTAACACAAAAAGAGAAAATAGACATATGCGTGAGTGCAAGTCCAAATAGAGGTAAAAATGCTGTCTTGATTCAAGGTAAAAAATCTGGCAGAGTCTTGCCTTACAAGCCCGAGAGATTTTTGGGCAGAGCTTTGCTTTAAAGGTAAGAGAATGGATCCTCTCAAAATGAGAAGTTTTACAATATATAGAAAAGAGAAGAGAACTTGGCGCTCTTGACAAGCTGGCCTATGTGCGTTCCGAGCCTTGGGAAGAGGGAGTCGTTTGATTGTCGGCTCCTGCTTTGACTTTGGCGTTTCAACATTAATGCGAAAGCATGGGCCGCACCTCTTTTCTGCAAACAAACTGCTCCCTTCAAGGCATTTACGCGACTTGTCTGCTCATCAATGCAAAATGAAAAAAACAGGCCGCACCGTTTATTGTTCGCACTGTTTGATGACCACTTGGCAAGCACTATTCCAATTACAAGAATAAATCCCTGAGTTAACACCTCCTCTTTGCCACCTAGATTGTTTGTCCGCTTTTGCACTGTCTCTTCCTCATTTTGTCTCTTTCTGGCTCCTTCGGCCCTCAGGGCTATCTCCTTGGCGGGTCGCTAGCTCCTTGGGCTCTTTTCATTCTTTTCAAAATCGACTATTTCACGAGCCTTGAATTTGACATTCGCGCATCCGTCACCGCATTTGAACTTCCAACGGCTAGTTTGCCGTGCTTGGTTTTGACGTCCTCGGGCCTGTCACCCCTTGAATTTTCTTCGGCTTTCTTGCTTCTGCGTTTTCTGTCGCTCCCTTTTCTTCGGACTTCTGTTTTGAACCTTCCCGAAGGGAAGGTGACCCTTCGGCTTTTGAAGAAGTGTCCTTTCTTTTTGGCCGAGAGTCCCCCGCAAGGGCACCTGCCCTTCGGGGTCCTTCGGCAGCCTATGGCTTTGAAATTCTTCGGAGTTCTCCCCGCGGACATAAAGTCCGCAAGAATTGCCATCGACCACTTTGCTTCTTCGAATTTTCCTTTTCGGGCTTTTTTCGCTCGCGACTTTCCCGAATTTCTTCAGACTTTTTGTTCGAAGGAATTCCTTCGGACAAAAAGTTAGAAGAAATTATTCTTCTTGCCTAAGTCTTTTCCGCGCCTTTCTTCGAGCTTTCTGCTTTGGACTCTTCCTAATTCCTTTGGACTTTTTGTCCAAAGGAATTCCTTCGGACAAAAAGTCCGAAGGATTTCTTCCTTTGCTTCTTCGACTATCTTTGAAAGTGCCCTTCGAGAAAATTGGAAACGACCCTTCCGAAGGATACTTCCCTTGCTTTTAAACAAACTTCCGAAAGAGACTTACCTTTGCGGATTTTCTCTGTGGCCTCTTTGTAAGTGCCCTGCCCTCTGTAAAGGCGTTTGAGTCTGGCACTGCCCTCCGCAAGCACTTGAAAAGGTCCATTTTGCGCCCAAGTGGGAACTTGCCTCTTTCTGCGGAGTCCGTAGTTTTTCGCCTGCAGAGTCAGTAGAAATCCATGAGTACAGAGTCCGTAGAAATCTTTGCAGAGTCCGTCAAAAACCTGCAGAGTCCATAGAAAACCTGCAGAGTCCGTAGAAATTTCCGGACTTGTGCAAAATAAAAAAATGAACTCGCTCTGAACAATAGGGAAAGAAGGGGACCGATTTTTGGCCTGTTGGGCAAAAAATGGTCAACACTAAGTAGACCAACCATTTTGGTGCATCACTGCTTTAGTTTAGGTTCTATTTTCAGTATTTTTTCTCTTTTCACCCCCCCATTGTTAGCAGTAGTAGTAAAAAACTTCAGAGATGCATCAAAGAGAGCTAGCCCTTATCTAGAGATTCTCCCCTCAATTTTGACAGACCCACAGCAAGAGGGGAGTCTCTATTGTGCCGCGTCTGTCAAGGGTGCAATTCACAACGTCAACATGTATCTCAATCAATAACATCGTATATACCATACATCATAGTACTTTGATTACAAATGGAACAAGAAACCACATAATCACGAATCTCAAACATTATATCAATTTGATCATGAATATCAAAATAATCTAAAGTCTCAATATATCTCTACTCTTTGCCAAAAGTAAAGATGATAATTAACCATGATATCGTTATCCAAGTGTAATCCCAAGTACAATGTGCGGCAAAATAGATATAATGGTCTAATCACATACATGACATAAAAAAGAAACATGTAAGGACAAAGTTGGGCCTCACCACTCCAACATAGTGCCCAGTCAGTGAAATTACCACATGTCAAATTTAGGGTTAGTTTATATTTTAATATTAGTTTATATTTTTATAAAATTCCATATCATATTTTTTAGTAACTTATCAATACATAATCTAAAATATAATTACATTATAAATATGTTAAAATAGTTATATATCCAAATATAATCCCAAGTACAATGTGCTGCAAAGTAGATATAACAGTGTAATCATATATATGACATAAAAAAGAAACATATAAGGACAAAATTAGCCCTCACCACTCCAACGTAGTGCTTAGTGAGTGAAATTACCACACACGTAAAGTTTAGGGTTTATATTTTAATATTACTCAGTTTTATAAAATTTCATATTACATATTTTAAAAACTTATCAATACAAAATCTAAAATATAATTAGATTATAGATATGTTAAAATAGTTATATGCAAAGAGTGAGGGTGAAGAAGTGATGCAGACGGAGAGGAAAAGGGGAAGGGAGCGGGAGAGTGGAAGTAAGGGATGGAGAGACAGAGTCTTTGAGGCATCCATGTTGGACGAAGAAGCGAGGGAACAAATATTGCCTTCTATATAAGACTTCACATTTGATTCCAAAAAGGAGTTGAAGCAAGATATGGTATTGAAATTTAAGGTTAGAATCACATACAAAGGAGAGAGTGACTATAGAATATTGATGAGATGGTCTCAAACAACAGTTTTGTACCCAAAAGTGAGGACGAAGGAATTGTTGTCTTGACAATAAGTAACATTTTGAGGGGTCAGAAACGTCTTAAAGGGGAGGTACAATCTAGAATTGATCACCTACATACTTTTAGGATTCATCTTGTTCAATTTTGAACAAATTCGAAAGGAACTTAATGAGAATTAACAAGTGACGACCAAGTTTGGCACAATCAACAATGTAGCAATTCATCATTCCTTAACCTTAAAATCGTTATATGATGTTGAATGTCTTGAAAATTGATATAGGCATGTTGATAGCATGGTATGAACATCAACACTAGAATTTGGCTAAAAACACCATGAATTTGGGGTCTAGAAAGAATTCCGCTAAAACACCTTGAATTTGGGATCAAGAAGCCAACTCTGACATGCAGAAAATTCTACTGCAAGGAACTGCGGTATCATTACATGCCACCATTGCAGAATAACTGTGGTGTTATTACACGCCACCTTAAACTGCAAAGAATAACTGTGGTGTTATTACACGCCACCTTAAACTGCAAAGAATAACTGTGGTATTATTACATCCCACCTTAAACTGAAGACATTACCGTTAAAACTTCTTGCAGCAGCGATAATGCATGGGGGACACGTTAAACACACAAAGTCTCTTCAGTGTGAAATGATGCAGAGAAGTTGAGAAAACTTCCATAACAATTCCTAACCTCAGGGAACCAAGTAGTAGGATTGAATCATCGTCAATAACATTGAATGCATCTTTTTCAAACAAAACCGAAGAGCACAAAGAGTAGAGTTTCACAAAGCAAAATAGAGGAACAGGGTTCCAAACTCCAAAGCTATCCAGCTCATTGTATTGAGTTGACCATTTTGGTGCAAGAATACATGAAAGCGTTTTTTCGTGAAGTTTTTATAACCCAAGTCTATTGTCAGGATGAGCTGCTAAGGATATTTCTTTCCATTCTTTCACTCATATTGGTCATCAGAACACTCGTAAATAATTTTTCAACTAGTTTGTGTTGAATTTCAGTAGCATTGTCAGTTTTGTGAGTTGAAATTGGTCATAGACCGTGCAATCACAGAAAAATATGACCCTTAAACAATGAAAAGAAAGGAAAACCACGTTTCCTGCCTTGGAAAGACATGAAAATAACAGGTTCAAGTGAGTGACTATGAGACGTCATCATTAACCCAAGTCACTCCCTGTACTATGATTTCCACTCTCTACTTATTTGTGCTCTTAGGTTTTGTTTAGATAGAAAATGTTTTATTATAGATTTTTCGCTGTCTCAGCTGTTGTGGCTAGTTTGAATTTTGAGAACATATTGCTGTAACTGCTATTTTTTCCATTTTTGAGACTATTTATATGCTGTCTCTCGATTGTGGTAGCAATTTTAGCCATTCAATAAGACATGTAACATGGCCTGCATCTTGCATAATGATTTTGATCCAATAATTCTTTCTTTGCCAAGATAAAAATATAGGGAAAAAGACCATAATAGAGAACCACAAAATGCTGATCTATAATCTGGAATCTCTAGATTAAGTGTATTGTAAGTTACGACCAAGTTATTGGAAATAGATTTCATAGGTTTTTAAATCACTTTGAGTTTGAAGGCAAGGTGCATTTTCTTACCAAAATTACAGTGATAAATCAGATGCAAGAACAAAAAATGCTTATCTTAGTTTAATACGATGTTCCCAGCTTTTGTTTTATGTAGTAAATCTGGTTATTATAGGCTTTCAACTGTGTATCGTGCTGCAATGGCTAGTTTTTCCAATTTTGAGACCGTGTTCAATGCTCTCTCTCTCTATGGTGGCAGAAATTTTGGCCACTCAGCAAACGATGCAATATACCCCGCATTTTGTATAATAATTCTGATTTAGTACAAATACTCTTTCTTTGATGTGCAAAATAGAAATGCAGTTAATAATACAATAATAGGAAACCGCAAATTGGTGATCTATAATCTGAAACCCACAATCTAAAAGGGGTGTGTTATTGAAAACATGTGATAACTTCTAAGTTCGTCTGACAGCAAGTTGTATTTTCATCCCAATTTTAAAGAGAAAAATCACTACTAAAGGATGAAATGCAATGGAACTGGTGTCTTCTGATTAACTGGCATGGAAAATTATACATAAGAACCGAAAATACTAGAGAGGAAAGTATTGTAGAAAATGAATTTGAATCTGAATAATTTCAATGAAAACATTACTAGGCTCAGAGGTCAATTTTTGCTGCCACAAATACGAAACCAGCAGACACATTGATACATGCATCAGAAACCTTTCAAATTTCAAAAGTAATCCCTGAAACCAAGGATTACTGATTATCCCTGCAGTAAAAACAAATAAAAACATGATTACCAACATACTTCGCTTTGAATTACCTAGTGACTTCACAGAACAATTTCTAGTGATTAAATAGTATAAATTCAAGGAATTATTAAATGACTTAAACGTGACAAATATACACATTATGATTCTTGGAACAAAGGATCAAACCTCGATACCATACAATGGAAACAGTAAGTTGCTGTGACTGTATAGGGATAATATGCTTGACAAGAAGCTGAATTAATGGGGCAGACATCAGGTTTTCAAAGTGTGAATCGAATGCTATTGTCCTTGAAACTGAGGATGAAGCCTCACTCCTTCAATATAGGCTAGTGTCTGCATCTCTATCAGTCTTGATACCTGTGAAGTGACAAAATGAACAAGAATTTAGATCCCACATACAGCTGACACCTGTCAAGTTATTGCATACCACTGATATTAAGTAAAGCAGTAAGCATACCGCTCTGCGAAAGGCAAACATCTCCTCACGTCCAGAAAGAAGAGAGTGAATACTTGTGCGTTCTTCATTAGTTGATGCAATAGGTGCCACATCACCTGATGACAATACATCACGACGCAGTTTTGTTCCCTCCATCTCAGTTTCAAATTGAAAACTGCAAGTAAAAAAGATGCATCATACAGAGAAGAATAGGCATAACAATGAAAGGTAGAATAGAAAGAAATTCAGGAGTACTCTTGAGAAATTCAAGCATACTCTTTACATGCATGTGTACAGCAGTAAGATATATGGTGATATAGTAACCCTTACAATCAACCAAAAGGTTTAAGGTCATCTTTCGTAGAGTAAAAAGCTACAAGAATTAAAAAGTTCCTAGCATATTGGAACTTAACTCTCAATTGGACCTAAAACAAAGCTCACAGCAATGTGGTTGCTTAGGTTGTTATGGCCCAAGGAAGGCCTTCACAACAAGAGAAGCCCTTACTGAAACCACTGGATATATGCCTAGCTGTAAGATCCACTATGTAATTTTGCCCAAACTTTCACTTTTCCCAACTGAGTAATTTCGTTAAACAGTTTGCTTGCTTATGGTGATTGACTGTTTAAAGGTTTTTTGTTTGTTTTCGTTTTATCTTGCAAAGATACCATTCAACTTTGCAAAGCACTCAAACAAATAGATAACAGCAAGAAGGAAATGTCTTTATTCATAAAACAAGATATGGCAAGATTTACACAATATTATCTATTATGAGAGCAGAAATATAATGCATGAAACCAATGAAATTCTGACCTTGAGTTGACTAAAATATATTTCATAGATCTGAAATTCAATCTGAAATGTTCTCTATTACAAAACTAGAATAGTACATGGACATGAACAGCAGCTACTCCAAGAAAACTCTGCGAATTTCATACACAATTTCCAGTATTGAACAGCAGCAAATAGAATAACAAGTTGCACTTCTCAAGCACACAAATATTGATGAAGCTTTCACAAATATTTTCAAAGAAATGTACAGCAACTCCCTTTTTGATGCGAACCAAAGGTTTCCAAAACACGTAGCAAATCTCACACCACAATGACCAGCAATAGGAACTTGGTGTCTAAACCCACAGTCAACCTTCAAACAAATAACCCACACTGAAATAGAAGCTTCAATCTCAACTCTACCAATGCCAAATTGCTCAACACCTTCAATGAATCCAAACTCATCCAACAAAAACCCTTATTTCATAACATGGTATCCAGACATAACTTTCTTGGTAAAACTTCGATCACAACAACAAAACCTGAAAATTATCCTTTCAAAGTCTTCATTAATTTCATATCATTTATTGAAGTACCAATGCGAAATCTGAGTGACTTCGCCAATCACCAACTAGAGAAGAATCTTTTACCACTGAAACTGATCTTCCCAAGAGGGATTTCATCCTCTAGAGGCTGAGATGAACCAAGTTTGATCTCCAAAACCACAAGGGTTTCCATCAGAGAAATAAAATAAACTCAACACCTCAAATGAGCTCTCAATTCCCCTTTTTATAAGCTTTTTAGGGAATTTTCCAGAAACTCTTTTTTTAAAATCACTTTATTAATTTATTAAACCTTTTTACTCCAAAAAGTGATTTATTTTATTTTTAAAACATTTCCAACATTGAAAGTCACTTTTAAGCGTCTCATCATTTAAATATTTCCATTCTCTTTCCAACGGGCTATAATACTCAGGAGTCCGATTAATTATTTTAATTAAAATGACAACCTTAGTAAAATTAATTAAATATAGCACAATAATACACCAAATTAGTGACCATGGTAAAAAAACATCGGAATTGAAGACTATGTAGGAGTGATCCCGATAATGAAAGATGATAAACAGATCCTACTAGGTAACTAAAGATAGACGCTCCCTCCAAGAATCTTGGAGCTCAAACTAGAAGCCAAAAATAACATCTGAAAGTGTCATACAACTCCACTAAACCATCAGGGCTCACTGGTAACATCAAAATACCTCTTTGGTCAGGCTGACACAAACCCAAAAAGTCAGCACCCCCTGCACTGCAAGAGAACCCAAAAATGGGAACATTACAGGGTAGGGATGTGACAAAGAAGCCAAACTATGACCAAAAATAATTATGACATCATTGTAACTCATTTATTATGACATCATCATTGCATTTAGTATGAAATCTCTAATTTAGAGTATAAAATTGAATATTTTCTTTTATAGCTGACCTAACAATTTTGGAAGAATTTATTATGGCTGTACTATTAACTGGGCTGATTTGTATGCGACATTGTCCCTCAAGACCTAATTAAATATATATAAATACTCATAAATTAACACCATTAAGCGCAACATTGAAAGTCAATATTCTCTTTGCTTTGACCAGCAACAACTTGAAGGAACAATGGATTTGGAGGAAGACAGTACTTCTGATGTCATTTGAACAGAACTGTTTGCTATTTACTGTCGACTGCTGCCAGGTAATATTTCACCTTTTTCAATATGTAAGTTGACCACTGACCCATGTTTGACTGTGATATTTGCTTTGACCAGGAGCTTAACACTGTTTAACTTCTGTACTTTCTTTGACAAAGGGTTAAAAGCTAATGTGACTGCAGTGTGTGTAGCTATTTAATTCATGACAAATATTGGAACACAAACAGAGATCACCACATAAATAGGAGACTATTTACAAGAAAACATGTGCAGTCATCATATCCATTAATGAACACAGCATACTATGACAAATGTAGAAATGTCTATATTAATATCTTCAGTAATGTACGTAGTCTCCAAATGTATTTAGGCTTGATTCACATACAATACACAATAGACTCATGGATAAGCCCATACATAAAAATAAAAAAATTAAGTGATGATAGGAATGATGGTTGGCCACAAGGGTCTGATCTTTCACGACCTCGTCAAAACATCATTAACTCAAATATTAAATTAAGGCAATAAGTAAGTTACATGGATGGGTAAAATTCCTTTCTTAATTACTTCAGTTAAGAATTGCATGATCCATAAAGGATCAAATGACTAACACCCTCAGCAAAACAATCAAGAACTCTGCAAAACTTGTGCCAGAACAACGTACTGTTTGTACAGGCGACAGAACTGCGGTGCCTCTATGCACCAGCGGTTACGTTAGTGTCATGGGTGATTGCAGAAGTGCCACTGGTGATCCTGCCAAAGGGACGGTTGTGTATGTGTCAGCAACGGTTGAGTAATTGTATTTATATGAGGCATAGCCCAATTGTAGAAACATGGGTGTACGAAGTGAGTAGCAGGTGAATTCAACTGTTTGTAATTTGAGGAAGGGTAACAGGTAGCAAAGAGTTGAAAGAAGTGTAGTAGTAGGAATTGTTGCAAGCACACTCCAAATTGTGCTCTTTGAAATTGTCCAACTTGAAGGAGAGAGATGGTGATCAGTTGACGCTACCAAGCTTGATCCATAAGGATCCAAGAAATAAAATAAACTCCATCAGACTCCAAGAACAAGTCAGAATTAGCAAAGCATGGGCAGAAAAACCAAGTTTATGAGTAACAACACACTACAATGTTACCACTGACAAAACTGCCAAATACGGTAGTGGTGGTTACATTAGTTGCATGGCAACTTTTGAAAGTGTCATGGCAGTTTTGAAAGTGTCATGATGGTTTTGCAAGTGTCATGGCGCTTTTGCATGTGTTGTGGTGGTTTTTCATGTGGCATGGTGGTTTTATCCTAATTCCTGTGGCAGTTTCATCAGTTTCAAACAAACAACTCAGTAACAACCATGATTCAATGTCTCTTCATATTCTGGGTTATTGGTTTTTTTGGTTTTTGAAGGGACATCACCAGCAATGCATAAGAGGAGCCATGGGCTAAGCAATTAGCAGGAAAAAGAGGCAACAAAAGTGTAGTAGTGAATTGATGAATGCATAGTTGATGCCTACTCTATGCTCCTTGTAATCTCTCCATATCAGCATTACGAATATAGTAGACACAAGAGACTCCGAAATGTAATGCTCCTTAGAGATCTTTGTATTGGCCCCATTTCTGAAAGGAGGAGAGGAAGATGTTCAATCTTCACTTCTCGCTAGTTTTCCCCAAACTGGGGTTTTCAATTTAAAAATCCTTGTGTCGTGTAGTTTATTTCAATTCTTTCTAGTTGCCTATGGTTTGCAAGCTAAATTACTCATTCTAATGCACATTCTTCTACTCTCAACACACACTAAAACCATTACAATTTGAAGCTGATTCAAGTAATAGCACCATGACAAAAATAAGATATGCATTATTTTCTCATGAGAATAATTAAAGGGAAATTACAAATCAAGGCTGGTATTCCCAACATCCAGGTTTCCAGGATAAAATTCCTTGTGTTGATGGTGTTGTTTGCGATTTGTTTTTATTGTTTATGTTTTAACAATAAATTCACATTAATCTCTGCATAATCTACATTCAAGCACTATCATTTGAAGTTGAATTCAAGTGGGAGAAGTAATTCATGTTTTCAAATCTGCAAATAATTTCCCACAAGTAGGAACTTAAGAAATTACAGATCATATTGGTATCAGGGCAATTTGATCTCTAGGTATTATGGACGTGGTTGTATTGATTGATGACAGCAACAAGGTCCAAGAAGGAAGATTTCCAGCCTTACCAAGCAGAGATTTCTACAAGGAAGTGGAATTAAGAAGTGAGGAAAATGGCCGAGGAGGGTGAAACCTCACGTAAAAGCATTAGAGACAGCCTTACTCTTGGAAACAATCACAGAATACTCGATGAAGAAAAAAGACCTCATGGCAAGGAACCAAGCATCCATGGATATGGTGGTTTGTGGCCTTGCCAAGAAATTTGAAGTAGAAGAAGAGTAACCACATGAGGCAGATTCATGGATGAAGAGGAGCAGCCCAAAGGAAAAAGATTAGGTAACACACTCCAACCATCCCCCTTTCAAAGTTGAAACAAACGTTGAAATTAAGGCTTTTGAAGGATAAATAGATGCTGAAATAGTTAAAATGGTTGAAGCAGATGGAAGTTTACTTTAGTGTACATGAAGTTAGTGAGCACAAAATATTTCTTTTGCACATCTCAAAATGGAGGGTCGACCTCTAATTTGGTGAAAAAATTATTTCGTTTGCTTGAAGAAGAAAAAAAGGTGAATGGTTGCTAGTTGGAACAAACCATCAAAGAAGTAATTTTACCCAATTGGGCATAAGACTAATCAAAATATTAAGTGGCAATGTTTAAGATAGGGTTATGGTCAAATTGTGCACAATCATATCACAAACTTTTGAAAACAAGCTATGCTCATGGACTTGGACTTGGAAGAAGAAATCTTCACTAAGTAAATGGTCGGTTTCCATCCACACATTAAAAGACGAGTCATATATAACAAGTCAAAATATCATGATGAAGCATGTGTGAAAGTATTCTACATTGAGAAAAAGAAGCAAGGTGAAAGAGAGGTCAAACAAAAACAATTGTCAAATCAACTACGAAAAGAGAAAAAGGAGCAATCCAAATCCTACACAAGCAGTAAGTGAAAAAGGTAAGATCACCACTTTACATGTTTGCAAAGATCCAAAGAATCATTTTAGTAATTGTGTTAATGATGGGCATACTGATGCAAAATGTTCGAAGTTACATTTGGAATTGTGTCCAGATAAGCACACCAAGGAGGATTCCAAGAAGTCCATGACATCCTTGGTAGAAGAGAAAGAAGTGAATGTAGAGGAAAACTCAGATGTAGATGAGAAGTTAGGTTGCACAACTACCAATGTGTCTACCAAGGAGCAAGAAAGGAAAGATGTGAGCAAGCTTTTCCAAATCAAAATCAAAATCAAGAAGACAAAGGTACTCTTGTTAATTCTAGCTCACAATCTCATTGAATTTCAGATGAAGTTGTCAAGAGGCTTGGTATGAAAAATATAATATAATATTGTAAATCCTAGGATAATTGTAGGAGAGCTTTTGTCTCATAGTGATAGCTAGAGAGTCTCCGTAGGTAGATGAAAAGTCTTAATGGAATATGAAAGGAATAGTCACTTGCTTGGCTCTTTTTATTGTAATCTTTCATTCTTCATTAATGAAATTTGCAATGAGTTTGGTTTGCACCAAATCTCATTCTTATTGTCATTTCAGTCCTGGCCTAACATTGGTATCAAAGCACATGCTGCTTCTTTGATTAATTTCTTCGTCCTTTTTTTATTCATGCTGTATTTTTCATTCTTTACCAATTAAACGTTTTCAAAATCAGTCTTCTATTGTTCAGGACTGCGCCACTCTGATAGACTGCCGTAGTGATGCACTTCAGGCTATTTTGGGGCAGGTTTTAATCAACAAGGAAGGTGTTTTTCTTAAAGTTAAAACCTGTTTGAAAGCATTTGACACTTTGGTATGGTGTTTATGACCAATACCAAGGCATTTTTGGCTTGTTGACTGTCTCAGACCTGCGTGGAGATGTTTTTGGTGCATTTTCTGCTGTTGAAAGTGTCTTGGACTGCGTAACACCTGTTCTGGCTGCATTCTGGCTGAGTTATGACAGCTTGGTGGACTGCATGTCAGTTTTGGCATCGTTTAGACCGTTTTGAGAGGCATATTCTGGGTTTTGGCAGCATGGCACATCCAAGCTGCATTTTTCTTGCTGTTTAGAAGCAGATACCAAGGCGTATTGGGTCTTTTACCTGCTCCAAGGGCTGCGTGGCAGCATCTAAGACTGAAAACAACTATTTCAAAGCCCTTTTGGTGTATTGCATGCTCAAAGAAGCGCGTGGAAGTCCAATAAAGGAGTTTCAAACTTTCAATTAGCTTCCAAGTGGTACCAAACACTCAAACAAAAGGCATAATTTCTGAATGGAGAACATTCCCACAAGGGAATAATAAATATTCTTTCATTTTTGACTTATTACCAAAAAAAGGGGGGCAGCTTTGTTGCAAACCAAAACTAACTTCCATTTTCATAATTACGCAAAATTTGAAAAACAAGTCAAATTATACAAAATATAATCAATTCGTAAGGTTTGGTATCAACAATGCCCCTGGTTCATGTTTACGAGTCATGTCATCGTGATCGAATTACTACACTTGTAGCCTAAATGGCAGCAAAAACGACGAATGTGGCATAGTTCCTATAAACCGTTGGGGAGAAATAAGGAAAATTTTCATTTTCTCATTCCCTTCATTTCTCAGTTGCGACTATCGCTAGATGCAAACCCTGAAAATGAGCAAAATCAAT
This sequence comes from Torreya grandis, assembly GCA_037957365.1. Taxonomy (NCBI): domain Eukaryota; kingdom Viridiplantae; phylum Streptophyta; class Pinopsida; order Cupressales; family Taxaceae; genus Torreya; species Torreya grandis. The sequence goes on along the minus strand of JARHVA010000739.1, from coordinate 2,611,250 downwards.
CTGAGTATATAGGGTTATCACACCCATGTACAAGGACTTGTTAAGTAAATGTCATAGATAAAACCAATGTTGTAGGGAGATGCGTCTCCCAACCCCTAGGATGCGTCTCAAGTACTGGGATGCGTTCCGAGTATGGGAGACAAGTACAAAGACATCTCCCATGCCCGAAGACGTCTCTCGAGGACGGCCCCTGTCTCCAGCGTGTTCTCGCATCCAAAATCTGCATACCTAGAACACAAAAACCCTAGACACGAAAAACCATGTAAAAATATTTATAAAAATGACTAAAAAAGACAGGTTCTACCATCGTTGAATTACATGGTCAAAATTTGAAGCTCGATTCTAGGGTTTACACTTTGACTAACAGTCAAAGGTCAATGGCATAGCCAACTGCAAATCTTGTCATTCTTTTTGGTTAAAACTACGTAGTGTAAATAAATATTAAAAACCATTGCTCACGGCAATGCCCTGCCATTGTCGGGAGCTCCTCTCTTATTTTTTTTTTTAAATGTTAAAACTTGAAGTTTGAAACTTAAAAACTTTATTTATTTTTAATTGTTTAGGGTTTTGAAATGTTTTTAATTTTCGATTTGTAATAGTTGTTTAATAATGTTTAAAAAAAATTAATATTAACTTATTTAATATTTAAAAGTTTATTAATTATTATTTATTATTTAATTATTTATTTTTATATTTGATTTTAAAACTTGTATTTTTATTTTATGTTTTGTGCTAACATTTATATTATTATTGTTGACGCTGTGGATTGCACCCTTGACAGAAGGTTGAGCCTCTGTCTTCCACGCGGCACAATGGAGACTCCTCTCTTGCCTGTGGGTCTGGCAAAACTGAGGGGAGAATCTCTAGATAAGGGCTAGCTGCCTTTGATGCATCTTTGAGTTATTCCAGTAATATTGCTAATATATATATAGAGGGAGGGTTGAAAAGAGAGAAGGATTACTGAAAACAGTTACTAGACTAAACGGTGATGCACCAAAAATGGTTGATCTATTCAGCTTTGACATACACTTTACACAAAAAACAAGCTGATATACACTTCATTTGATATGAGAAACTCTTCTGCATCAGTGAGCTAGGGGTCCTCTGGAGATACAGGGAGGAAGAACTACCAAAGGTGTTCTAAGACACACTATGGCAGCCTGTTCACATGCGCCTATACTCTGCTGTAGACACTTCTGGCTGACCTGCAAAAGAACTCACAATACACTAGACATGCTGGAATCATTCTGTGAAAGCATTAAAGAAAATGACTTAACACAAGACAACCATAGACATGCAAAAGTGTAAACTCAAAATGGAGGTAAAAATGCTGTCTTGATTCAAGGTAAAATCTTGCAGGGCTTCGCCATACATGCTGAGAGATATCTCTCAAAATGAGAGATTACAATATATATAGAGCAAGAGGAAGCAATGGCGCCCTTTTTTACAAGTGGCCCATGCTGTGTTGAAAACATTGGGAAGAGGAAGTCGCTGAAAGAACATGCTGTGTCAGTTGCCAGTCTTGACTTTGGCATTCAAACATTATTGTGAAAGCATGGGCCGTGCCTCTTTGTCTGCAAACAAGACCGCTCCTTCAAGACATTCACGCAGTTTGTCTGGTCATCAATGCAAAATGGGGAAAAAACAGGCCGCGCCATTCAATGTTCGCGCTCCTTGATGACCACTTGGCAGAGACTGTTTCAATTGCTAGAATAACTCCTCTGCCGAGGCTTTCTTTTTTGCCACTTGGGTTGTTTTGTCCATATTTGCGCTTGGCTCCTCGAGCTCCTTTCTCGGTGGGTCGCTGAGTTCACTCTTCGACTCTTGTCTTTTCCCAGCTTTTGTCTTTTCCTGGCCCTTTCGGCCCTTGGGGCTGTCTTCTGTCAATCCTTGGCTCTTCGGGCTTGTCAATTTTTTTAAAGACCAACGGTTATTTCATTGCCGCGAAGTCGACGTTCACGCCCCCGTCACCTCTTTAGCAACTCCTTCGGCTTCACTTTATTTTGGACTTTTCTTTGTTCGGGCCTCTGTCGTTGAACCCTCCAATTGAACTTGAACCGTTTTTTGGAGTTCAATGGTTCAACACTTTGTGTTTTGCAAGGAGTCGCGTCCATTCAACTCCCTTGAGAATTAGATGTATTGTTGAAACGACCACTTGAACCAACCCGTTGAACCAAACCGATTGAACCAACCGATTGAACCAAACAATTTGAACCAAACCGATTGTTCAAAGTTCAAAGTTCAAAGCTCAAAGCTCTTGGAAAGATCATGCCGTTGAACCCCGACGTTGAACCACCTTTTCCAATCTTTAAGGAAACGTGCCTTCAAGTTTTGTTCTCTTTCCTTGTGAATTTATTCTGACAAAATGTTCGAAGAAGCTTTGTAAAAGCTTTGCATTCTTTGAACTGGTTCATCCTTTTACCAAAATACTTGTGCAAACCAAATTTGAACTGGCTCAAAACAGCAGGGGAAGGAGACCGATTTTGGCCTGTAGGACCAAAATGGTCAACATATTGGCGATTCCCAGGGGAAGCATGCCTGCTATGCTTAGAAACAAGTAGCCTCAAAGTCCAATGGGCACGGAGTCAGAACGCAGCTTGAAAAAGTTAGCAACAGCCTCGAGAGATCCAAGAATCAATCATGAAGCTTCTACCCCAAACACAAAGGAAAACACACACAACAAAGGCTAAAAAACACTACCTGTGCAAACAACACTTAGGGAGAATAGGGAAAGAAAAACTGAAAACAAACTACTATGTACAGCTAACTAGGTATATTTGACTCCCTCCTAGATCAAATGGAAAACTTCTTAAGTCTCCTTCATGGCAAGAAAACTTATGGTGCTGTTGACCATTTTTGGTCCTGCAGACCAAAAATCGGCCTCCCTTTTCTTCTCCTTCCATTTCCACGCTCAGACATGAAGGATAATGCAGAAGCAAGGTTGGAAGGAGTGATTATACAGGAGTTTGCAAAAGGTGCTAGCTTCATGACAATTCCCAAAGTTGAGTGTAAGTTCCATGTCTCAAACGTCTAAAGAGCTCCATGATGTTTCTCGGGTCTGACAGAGCAACCAAACTGTTTCGGAGGACTTTTATTGGCAAAATAGACCAAGTTCACAGGGCAGAAAATGCTTGAAAGGGTCAGAGTTTTCCTTCAGAAAAAGACTAAGGCAAAAGAAATCCAAGGGAATTCAAGGAAGGAATTCCTTCGGACATTTTATCTGAAGGTATTCGTTGGGGTTTTTTTCCGAAAGGCAGAAAGGGCCAAAGGATCATTTTCAAAAGCCCAAAGGGTAGCAACCCTTGCGAGGGGCACTCAGAAGACAAAAGGGCCTTTGCAACTTTTCCGAAAGGCAATTTTGGAGACCAAACAGCCCTTGCGGAGGGCAGGTGATGAGCAAAGTGGACCATTACAAAGCTCCGAAGGGTAACTTTGGGTTTGTTTTAGCCCTTGCGGAGGGCAGTTGGTCAAAAGGCCCAAAAGGGACTTGCCCTTTGGAAGGAAGACCAAGGAAATTTTCGTAAGGCAAAGATGGAAGAAAAGGCAAAGGCCGAATTTCTTCGGACAAAATGTCCGAAGGAATTCCTTCGGACATTTTGTCCGAAGAAATCCTTTCAGAAGAAAGTGCCGCGGCAAAAGACAAAGCAAATCCTTCGGACAAAAAGTCCGAAGCCCGAAGGGGAAGCTCGACCGAAGGGAAAGCCGACAGAAAACAATTGCGAAAGGGACCTTTTTCAAGGCCCGAAGGGACACCTTTCCTTCGAGAGGTTTCAAAGACAAAGGCCCAAACAAGGAAAAAGCCAAATAAATTGCCAAAGGGGGTGACGGGCCCGAAGACGTCAAAATTGAGCATGGCAAACTAACCGTTGGAGGTTCAAACGTTCGGTGACGGGCGCACAGACGTCAAATTTAAGGTGGTGAAATAGCCGTTGATTTTGAAAAGCTTAAAGACAGGCTGCAAGTGAACTCAGCGACCCGCCAAAAAGATAGCCTCGAGTGCTCACAAGGCCAGGAAAAGACAAAGCCAGGAAGGGACAAAAAATAGCAAGGAAAGACGAAACAAAACAAAGAATCTAGAACATGGCCACGCACACATATGACAACATCTAGAACGTTCCAAAAGACGCACCCAGCTAAGCACAGATATGGATAAAACAACCTAGGGGGCAAAAGGTGTCGGCACAAGGAGTTATTCCAGTGATTGACACAGTCTCTGCCAAGCAGTCATCAAGGAGCACAAACAGTGAACGGCGCGCCCTGTTTTTCTTCACTTTGCATTAATAAGCAGACAAACCGCGTGAATGTCTTGAAGGAGCAGTCTTGTTTGCAGACAAACGACGCGGCCCATGATTTCACATATGGCGTTTAATATATTTTAAACGCCTAAAGTCAAAGCTAGAGCTGACACAACATTCTCTTTCAAGTGGCTTCCTCTTCCCAATGCTCTCAATGCACATGGGCCACTTGAAAAAGGGCGCCAAAGTCTTTTCCAAAAAGGGGCGCCTTTGCTTTCTCTCTCTATATATATATTTTAAACTCTCATCCCAAATTTCAGAAGTTGAGAGATTTCAGAAGTTGAGAGATTTCAGCATCTCAGATTTTATGATTACCACAGCATGGGGCTTTATGAGACAGTTATTGAGCAGCTCCATACCTCTCACGATCTATCTGACTTTGTGAAGAGTACCATTGGGGTCAAACAAGGTTGTCCTCTCTCACCAACCCTTTTCAGCATATACATTGAAGAGTTAGAGGGGTTTCTTCGACAACATGATGGTTTTCTACTACATGAGGTGCTTATAGCCATCCTCCTTTTTCCCGACGATGTTGTCCTCTCACACTCATAAGAGGGATTACAATGACAACTTGATGCCCTTGCTTGCTTCTGCATACTCCAACAACTTGTGGTCAACTTTAGTAAAACTAAGGTCATGATATTCAATATCTCCAAGCGTTGTCTCTACAGATTCTAGTTTATCTACACAGGGGAACCTCTTGAGATCAAATCATCCTACACTTATTTGGGTGTCCAATTTTGTGGTCCTTGCTTTAACATGAAGTTTGCCACTCAACCACGCCTTTGCAAAGGGTACGCCTCTTTCTATTTTGGAATGTCAATGTTTCCAGATTCACTTCCAGAACATCCCTTCCAAGCTATGCTTGTTTGATTCTATCATCAAGCCTATAGTTTTATATGGTTCAGAGGTTTGGGGACCTAGCTTGGGGACTGTTGACTGGGCCCATATGGAGAGAGTCTAGACTCTCATGTTGTATCGCATGATTCATTGCAAACAAGAAATTCCTCAGTGCATCATCCAGGCTGAATTTGTCGCCTGCCCGCTACGCCTTGAGACTATCTTCAAGCTTACTTTCTACATCCACAGACTCAGATCCCTAGGGGACTCAACTTTAGGTCATGAGAGATATCCCTACTTAGCACTATGTTCCTCAGAGCAGATTTGCTTCACTAGCCCCCACCAGACGTCGACACTGCTGGTACATTGTGACTAGGATGCTCCTTTCTATCGGCATCTCTATTGACAGGCTGCCCCCTTTCATGTATTCCCTAGATGCCCCTCCTAGGCTCCTTCCCACTAAGGACGTCATCACTAAGGTTGCCAGAGAGGACATCTACAGGCAGTACATCCAAATCACTTGGATCTCCCCCCGTGAGTTGTTTAGTCCCAATCTTGCTTTCTATGCCGATCAATTCTTACAGGTGGTGGACAATATCATTCATCGCCCTCATTATCTTCAACGCCATTGGTCTCACAGCTTGAGGTTTCCCCTTGGCCAGATGAGAGTTTGTTCCCACCAGCTACGGGTTGAAACTGACCACCACATTCCTTGTCAAGACCGGATATGTTGTCTTTGCTCCTTCCAAGAGGTGGAGACTGAGGACCACTTCATTTTTAGATGCCCAATGTATTATGAGATCCGTGGAAGATATCACTTCCTCTACAAAGACTTAGACAACACTCTAGCTACTTGCTTCAATTATACTGACCAACAGTGCTTGGCTCTTTATCTTCGTGAGGATGTTAGTTTTCGATGCAGATCCATACAAGAGGAGCCTAGAGGCTCTAGAGCTCCCATATTGATCACCTCTTTCTTTCAACCTACTAAGATGACTGGCAACACTAAGTGTCCTTTGGACAACGGTACTTCACACATCAGATCTGATAGATCAGTTAGGCAACGCTTCTCTCAGCGCATCATTACTACTCTGACTACTCAAATCTCCCAGCTTGCTATCTCTTGGCATTGTGGCTCTACTCTGATCCATTGACGTGGCTCTGCCCCTCTCCAACGACATGGTTCTACTACTTGTCAGCTACCCCCAAACCATAGGGGCAAACTGATATTACTAGCTTCTTTTCTATTATGGGTGTTACACCGGCCTTAGATGTTAGGAGAGATTCTAGAGGAAGTGCCTTGCTTCCTAGTAGGATCCCCCAACCTGGCTCCTCCGGCCCTATATACTCGTCAGACAACATTTTCAGATCTCTCACAATGATCGACAATGGCCTTGATGATCCCTCCACTTCATGCACAAACAGGGAGGGATATTCAATGAGATTTGCCTCTAGTCTTCACTAACACATGCTCTTGGGGCTTTTATTCGTCCCTCATTGCTATTTGTATTAGTTTCTTTGCCACCTATGCTAGTGACACGCTATCCTATTTTGTCTTTGTACTTTATTTCTTTGGTTTATCTCTAGGGTTCTTTCTTCCTAGAACTGTCTATTGCTATTGATTGTATCCTTCAGTCCCATTGACCTACTTTTGGTCATTTGTGGAAATTAATAATTTCTTTCTTTCTTTCTATATGACCACCTTCATAAAGACTTTTCTTCCTACATACTCAACCTTTGGGGATCATTGCAAGCAAGCAATCTGTTGAAGACTCTTACATTTGATCAACAAGTTGAGAAGATGGCCGAAAGAGAAAAAGTCTTTGAAAGAAAAATAGAGCCCACAGGAGAAAGCATTTGTTATGCAAATCAGAAGGGCAATTCTTCCAAGAATGCATGAAATAATAGAGGCAATGGGAAGAACAAAGGGCAAGACAGAAAGTCCAATAAAAACAATAGCCAACATCAAGAAAAGTAGAATGACAAACAACACTTGTATTGCAAACATTGCGATAGAAAAGAGAGTCATGAGACCCATGAATGCAAGACATCATGGGAGAAAATTGAAGCCTACAGAAAAGAAAAAGTAAACAAGGAGAATAACTCAGAACCAAATTCAGTTGAGTTTTTGTTTAATGTGTTCCATCTTTGACGAAGCAATTAATGCCTCAGAGAGTTCAACTTAGGATGACGCTTGAGTATTAAGCACTGTTACCACACAAAAAATGACTTTTTGAAGGGACTTCTTTGAGGAGTTTCAAGTACAAAGTAGTGGTTCAATGTATTTTGCAGATAAAACAAGTTTGTGACCTGAAAGCAAAGGTATAATCTGATTCAAGTCACCATGACTTCCAGACTTTATCCTCTGTTATGTACTATACCTTCCTCGGTTGAAGAGAATCTTGTTGTCTCTTGTGCTAATTCGACAAGGTCACTGCATTTTGCTTGATGATGGAAAGGTGAAAGTCACAAGGAAATGTGATAACACAGTCTTTCTCACAAGATATGAGGAAGGAAAATTGTTGAAACTCGGGGGTGAGCACTCAGTGCCAAGAAATTTTGCTCATCTCACAGAAGAAAGAATGCTAACAAGTCTTCTGTAGCATGCTAGATTTGGGCACATGCCTATGACATCATCCGCACAATGTAGAAAAATGGTGTTGTAGGCTTACGTACTCTGTCCCAAAACATTGACTAGTGTGAAACATATTGGCAAAACATGAAAGAGAACCATTTCAAAATTCAGAAGAGAAAGCCGACATGAAGTTGTAGTTGGTTCACTCTAATCTGTGTTCTCTACCAATTCTTTCTGTTGGTGGTCACAAATACTTCATGTTGTTTATTAATCACTACAACAGGATGACTTGGATATATTTTCTAATGAAGAAATAAAAAGCCTTCAAAACATTTCAAAAGTTTTGAACTAAACTATGGTTGAAAATAAAGCCCAATCCTGCATTGAGACACTCAAGACTGATAATGGTGGTTAGTTCACTTCAAAGGTGTTTAAAACCTATCTCAAGCAAAACATATTCAAGCATCATTTCATAATCCCTTACATTCTTCAACAGAATGGAGAAGTTAAGCAGATGAACCTAACCATCATCAACATGATTTGGGCAATGTTGTTCTTCAACAGGGTAAATCTGCACTTCTGGGTAGAAGCAACTCAAACAACAGTCTAACTCTGCAACAAGTCACCATCAACAACCCTACAAATGAAGACTCTATATGAAGTCTGATGTGGTCATCTCCCTTCAGTGCGATATCTTTGGATTTTTGGATCCACATGCTACTTATTGATTCAAAAGGAAAAAAGAACAAACTGGAACACGAGATTCACAAATGCACACTTTTGGGATACTGCTATTTGATGAAAACAACATGAGATTTTTCATCGCAAGAGATGTCGTCTTTAGTGAAACTACAAAAGACACAACTAGCATCACTCAACAATTGAATTGACTAGAGAAATATGCCAAATTTGATGTTTTCAAGGAGGTTGATATGGAGGTTCCAAATAGTGAAGGGGGAACCTGTAATTGGGAAACACTTGAATCTCTATTAATTCCTATAATTGAAACGACACTCCCCTTACAGAAGAAAGTGAAACTTCATTTCTATATCAAAAAATAAAGGAGCTTCAAATCCATAAAATGAGGCACCTATGATTCCACAAGCTACATAGAAAAAGATTCCAAAATGGGCCGAACTGACATTTGTAGATGTCAGACTTGATGAGGTTGAGAAAACAAGGACTAGAAGTGGACACATAGTTTCACAACAATTAGACAAGTTCCTAGATGAACTTTAAGATAAGATAGAAAATCTTACCCTAGAAGACCTTCCTGAAGAATAACTCAATGTTGATTTTGACTCTGAAACCACTTCCTTCAAATAAGATGAAAAGTTTGATGCATGGAAAAATGCAATGAGAAGTGAGTATGATGCATGGGTCAAAAATCGAACTTGGAAATTGGTTGATCCTCCAATTAGTTGTAAACGTATTGGCTGCAAGTGGGTCTTTCGCAACAAGTATAAAGCAGATGACTCACTTGACAAGCACAAAGCAAGGTTTGTCGCAAAAGGATTTGCCCAAAACGAAGGAATTGACTACGATGAAACCTTTGCACCAAAATCAAAATGGACTACCATTCGAACCATGTTGGCTTTGCAGCTCACAACGAATGGAAAATTCATCAAATGAAAGGCAAATCTGATACCTCCAACTTTGTATGGAGGAGGATATATGGAAGAAAACATTCAAAGACAAAACAAACTTTGTAGGATTAGTTATTTCTTCATTTTGGCTTATGTCATGCATCGTCTAATTTTATGAGGTAGATGAATGATGTATTAAGGCTATCCATAGATACATATGTGAGAGTGTATCTACATGATATATTGGGTTTTAGTGCTACTTGGGGAGAACATTAGATCCAATACAAGTTTAGCAAGTGTTGAAGGAAAAGCAACTTTTGTACAACATGATTAAATATGAGTTTGTAAGTAATCACTATTCTATATAGGGCATGGGATTGGAGGACAAATGAGAGCGGGTCTAATGGAAGTTGAGGCTCTTGTAAATTCACCCAACAACAAAGAGTGCAACAAGAATAAGGAGCTTTGTTGGGGAAGTCAGATACATGAAGAAATCCATTCCTTTGTTCTCCACGATAGTCACACCTTTTCATGCCACTGAAACATGTGGTAAGGGTTTCCATTTTGGTAAGGAACTATTGGCCATTTCTTGGCCCCCATATCAAAATTTGCCTAAGTATGAAAAAGGGAACTTTCGAGCAAGAAAATGGCAAGTCTTTGGGAGACTTCGGACTTTCGACAACCCATGACCTAAGTGCCTTCTTAAGTTGCAGCATGCCAAAGTTCCGAAGTAGCAAGTAGCAGGATCCTAAAACCCTGAATTGGTCTTGAGCAGAAGGGTTTGGTTTTTCTCATTGGGAGGACTTCGGGTTTTCCAGCAGTGACAACTTCGGGTTTCTGGGGCAGCTCAACTTACTCCCCTTCATTAGTAATCAGTTGTAAAAATCCCGAAGTAGGAAGGGTCCAAAAGTCCGAATTACTCATGGTAGTGCAAATCGGGTTTCCAAAAGTGCTTTACTTATGAATGTTTTATGCGTAGAAGTCATTCAGGTTCAAAAACCTGAATAACTCTAGAGAATACAAATCGGGATTCTGGGGGTACATGACTTCTTTCTTTTTAGAAGTCACAAATAGTCAAATGTCCGAAGTTGCAAGCAATGAGAAGTTTGGAGAGAAAGGGACGGTCAAGAATCCCGAAGGGCACTTGCCCTTCGGGGGGTACATTACAGAAATCCCGAAGGGCAATTGCCCTTTGGGAAAAATCAAAACAGAGTTTCGAAGGGACAAAGACAAAGTCCGAAAGGGAACTTGCCCTTTGGGAAGGTTCTAAATTGAGGAACCCAAAGGGTGCATTTACAAAATCCTGAAGGGTATGTACCCTTCAGGAAGGTTTGTTTTCAAGGAGCCGAAGGGGTGCCCTTTGGCAAAGGTCATCCAGGGCAAAAATGGGGCACTTACAAAAGCCGAAGGGCAACTTTGAGATTTTGCCTGGGGAAGGAAAGGAGAAAGAAACCTTCGGACAAAAGGTCCGAAGGAATTCCTTCGGACAATTTGTTTGAAGGATTTCCTTCGGGAATTTTGCCCAAAGGAGAAATCCGAAGGAGAGGCCCGCAAGGGCAAAGTCCGAAAGACTTCACCAAGGCAAGGTCCGAAAGGCTCGCAAAGGACAAAACCCGAATACTTCAGGAAAACAAAGTGAGAAGACTTCAACAAACAAAACCCAAAATACACAGAAATGAACAAATCGGGTTTCTAACACTGCATGACTTAACAAGCTCGGTCCAATGGTGCAAGTCAAGAATCCGAGGCAGCGTCCAACGGCCAATCAACAAAGGACAGGTGGCACAAAGGTGACCAATTAGAGCGGGAGAGTCAAAGCGGCTAGTAGATGGAGATATAATGAAGTTTCCCGTCCTTCAACGTGGCCATCACCAAACAGTTGTTCAGTTTAAATGTAGCATCGCTCGAGCAGGTTAAAACACATGGAGACCTCTTCTTTAACGGGACTCGTGAAAATGAAAGTGACCATGCCGTTTTAAATGCAAAATTCATTTTAACCGCAGAAGGAAGGGACGTTCCAGCTGCTTGTAGCATGGCTCTTTAGATATGCCAAAGAGAAACTTGAAGACGAGAGGGACTCGAGAGGATTGTTCAACGATCCTAGGTGGCGCATTTAGTGACACAAGGGAGGACGACCTCAGGCTTCTTTCTTCCCTTTCTCTCTCCCCCCTTTTTTGATATAAATAGAGGCCCTGAGAGCCAAGAAATCATCCCTCGACTGGCGATAAGATTACTCTACAAAAATTGCTTTGTAAAAGACTCTTTTGAAGCAATACAAGAAAGACTTTTCTGTTTCTGGTTAAAACAAGTGTGCACATTTGGTTTCATTTGCAGAATGTATGATTGTCATTCATCACCCACGATTTTTTCTAGCACCTTGCTTTTGATCCTTTCGGTTTTGTGTAGGATTACGTGAAGTGTTTGTGTGTCGAGCTCTCTTTGAAGTGTTACCGGTTCATGGTGTCTCCCGTAGACCTATTTTTGTTATCCTTCAAAGTGCAAGGCTTCCCTTCAACCTCCACATGTGTTGCAGGGATATGCCCCCCGGCCCGACGCCTCCTGTTCGGAGACGCCTCCGGCACGGGGATGTCTCGGGTACTCCCGGAGGCGTCCCGGAGGCCCCCGCCGGAGTGCCGGAAACGTCTGACACGCCGACGGGCGCCTCCGGGAGTACTCGAGACGTTTTCGGCGCGTACCCGAGGGATTCCGGTAGGAAAATGGTGATTTAAAAAAAAAAAACCTCAGAAAATCCTAAAAAAAAACCCTAAAAACTAAGCAACCCTAAATGTAAATCCAGTCCGAACCCAATCGTATAGAAATAAAATAAACATTTAAGTATAAGTTTACATTTAGATATGGACATCTAGTTTCTTATATTTTAAGTTATATTTTATTTATATACTTTCAGGATGTTTGAGAGGGGTTTCGGACTGCTAGGAGCTATAATGCAAATTCTAGGTTTTGGAGGATCCTGTCATATTTCAAAGTTAGTCAGATTCTAGGGTTTCAGGGTTTCAAACTTAGCCATATTTCAGGGTTTCAAGATTTCAAGGAGACATCATAGGAGGTATGAAGGCTGCATGAAGGGGTGTATGCGTGATAGAATAGTATGAGAATATCTTTGGCAAAGTGCCACAAGCTGATCCCACCCCATTCCCTGTGCACCCCTTAAGGCATGCACTCGTGAGATTCAATGCACTGATGAGCCCTTGTGAGAGAAAGTGTCAGTAAATGATAAAGTTGAAATAATGGGAGTGGCATTCATGATTTTGTGGACAATCGAGATGATTTATTCTAGATTTGAATGTACATCTTGTCTTTGAAGTAATGAATGAATGAATATTATATATTTTAAAGTGTTTTATCATTTATAGACAAAAATTTTCACACTATGTAGTTTCAAGTGTTTTACTAAAAAAATGAGTAATATACAATATATATATATATATATATATATATATATATACACACACACACACAGACGTACCCACGACGTATCCAAATCAAGGTTTTTGAAAAATGACGTACCCGCGTACCCGAGACATCCCTGTATCCGTACCCAAACAACATAGACCTCCACGCAAAAGATCCATGCCTATGGCCTTGAGCTAGAACCAGAATAACCTGTGTCCTATTTGGGTTCATCAGGAGTTGGCTCTTTTCTAGACCAAGTGGATCACTTCTTTTTGGTGCATCACCTCCCTTAGCTTAGATTTTTTCAGTCATCCTCCTATCCCTTTTCCTTAGCTAATAAGTAGATTTTAGTGTGAGAATCAAGCGTTGAAGTGAAGCACCTGAGGAACTAGCCTCATAAAAAAGCCTAGAGGTTCAACCTCACCATAGAATACCCACATCCTGAGGTTGTCCCCATGCTTGTAGCTGGAAGTGAGAGAGCCTGAAGAACCCTCTCACAAGGGTGAAATTTTTAGCTATAACAGTTCTGGCATGCCCAGTGGGACTTGCTACCATTTTTATCTCTAGTTTTTATGGAAGATTGGTCAAGTTTGATGCTGTTTTGGTCACTTTGCAGTAGTGGTAGCTTTCATCTTCCAGCATCTGGGAACTCCAAAGAACACCCAGCTATCTAGTGGCAAAACAATAGCTATCTTTCATGCCAAAGGTGACTACAAGATCGACTTCTACAGGTATTCCTTTTAATTTTGTTGAATTACCTTTAAACTCAGCAAGAAGGTTAAGCTTCACCCATACTCATCCATATGTAGGGCACCATTTTTCTAAACCAGTCATAAGGTATACCTACACAAGAAGATCCTTGTTAGCTCCTCTTGCTACCATGATTCCCCAAAGAGCTTTTGTGGGCTTCAACGGCCACAGTGCTTTAAACTTGCCACAGTATGACCCTATGCCAATAGCAGCCCTCAAAAGTGTCCCATATTACACAGGAGATCAAGCTGTAACTCCTACTGAGCACATAACGGACATAGCCAATTTTTGCAACATTCACAATATCACAGTGGAGAACGTGGTTGTTAGGATATTGGTTGTATCTTTCAAAGGAAAGACATTAAATTGGTATAGGGGCCTAGCTCCTAATTCTATCCACTCATGGGATGAACTGGGAACAACCCTATGTAAAAAGTTTGCAGATAAGAGTGATCATCTGTTACTTGCAGAGCAGTTAACCACAATCAAGAGAGCTCCCCATGAAGTCATGCAAGACTTCAATACGAGATTTCAGAAGGCATGGGATAGAATTCTAGCAGCTGTTAGACCATCTCCAAACTTTGCTTTCTTGTATTACTTGAAGGCTATCAACAACAATATAGCTGTAATGATCCAATCCATGGGAGGGGACATACTGCCAAATGCATACGAAGTGGCCATTAAAGCAGCAAATTGCCTGGTTCAGGTAGGCAAGCTTACTCCCAGACCCCCAATGCCTCTTTTTCTTGAGATCAGCCCACCTCTTGCAGTCATTCCTCCACTTGATGTTATACTTTCAACACCAACAATTGCTGTTGTGCCTTTACCAAAGCAAGAGAAGGCCTCCACTAGTGGATCCAACGACTCCCAAGAGCAAAAGAATTACTTGGAACTGAAATACATGCTCCAAATTTGGGGAATGATGTGGTTAATGTCAAGAGGCAGCAAGCTTACAACAAGCCATATCAAGTTCCATACCAGCCTCAACAACAGCATTATCAAGCAAATAGACCACCTTACAAAGGAAATTTTCAAGGGCAGGGGCAGCCTAATTATGCTAGACAACATAATTATAATCCAAATGCTGCAGGCCCATCCAATTCTTTAGTTCCGGTTCAGAACAATATGGCTCAGGAGGCTGAAGGGACAATGCCTTGGAATCATTCTTTTGGGCAATCCATTGCCCCAACTAATGGCTCTAACCAGGCATCCAATGACCAATGGCAACACGCTGTTGCTTATGGATGCAACCAAGCCCTTATGGCCCAAGGCACGGAGGTTCCCACGATGACAAAGCAGGGGCAACCTCCACAAGAGCAAGGCTCGAATCAGGTGTCAAACCAACCGGAGGCCACAATGGTCATCAGTGAACAAGAGGAGTGCTATGCATCCAATCAGCAGACCATCCCCAATCTGGATCATGTCCCAGTCTCAGCAAACACAAGATTCAAGAGAAGGAATATGGGTGACAACCATGAAGCTTTCAAAGAACCTCTTGTCATCGCTCCTCCATTGACAAAGCCAACAACAGTTGCTCCCAAAACCCAGGCAAACGCTGGTGGTACGCCAATCAACATTGTGGAGCAAATGAAGAAATCCAACGTGAGCGTACTAATGTGGGACATGTTTTCCATGCCCGACCAAGTGGGATTTGTCCAAGATGAGTGTTACGACAGCTGCAGGTAAACAACCAAGCAAGGAAGCTGAGGTCTTCACTAATGCAGCCAAAAGTCCTTTGAGAGAAAGGTCAAGTAGTGTGACCAAGCCCCCTCCATTCTATATTTCATTAATCATCAGCGATTCCTTGGTGCACAATTGCTTGGTAGATAGTGGGGCTAGCACCTCAGTCATGCCAAAGTCTATAGCTGATCAACGAAACCTCAAATATAAGCTACACACCAAGGGAGTCCTGCAGTTTGATGGTTCTTCCACAAAGCCACCAGGCATCATCAAGAATTTGAGCTTAACCCTGCATGCTTGTCCTAGCATTTACGTGGTGTAGGACGTGTTGATCCTTGATGTTACTCCTCGCTTTGCTTTGTGTCTCTCTAGGGAGTTCACAACCAAGATTGGGGGTTACCTTGCAGCAAATTGGTCTTACATGGCATTCAGAACAAGGTATGGGACTAAGGTCTCAATCAAGGCTGAACCCATGGCACAATTCCACATTAAACCCCATCAACTAGATAACATAAACCTCAATTGTACTATCCTTGATGAGGATGAGTTTACAATTGGCCAGGAGTTGAACACTCATCCTGAAGAGGTTCCAAACTTGTTCTTGGATGGCCTATGGGGAGATAACCAATTTTTCAACCCTTTGGAGGGTGTTGAGGAAAGAGGCATGGGTGTCTATATGCTGCATGAAGAGAATCAACCCATGCCTTCCCTCATTGGACCTAAAGAAGACCCTAATGGTTTATGAAAATTGTTCTTCAATGGCTGAAGGAGCAAAAATGGTGTAGGTGCTGGGGCAATGTTGGTTTCCTCTTCGGGTAACAAGCTTTTCTCTTCCTACAGGTTCCATTTCAGTTGCTTTTCAAATGCAGTAGACTATGAAAGCTTGATCCTTGGCCTTCAATGGGCCAATAAAAGAGGAATCAAACTGCTGTAAGTTTATGGGGGCAACGAGCTCATAGTAAACCAAGTCAGAGGCCTGAACGTTACAAAGAATTCCTTGATGAGGTCCTACAAAAATCGAGTGTGGGACCTAATTGAAGATTTTGAAGCCCTTGACATTCAAGCTGTCCCAAGAAATCAAAATCAGCATGCTAACAAGCTAGCAGCCATGGGAGCTCAGTTTGACATTCCAAGTGAGCTGAAAGAAGCTAAGTTTCAGCCACATGTCAAGGTGGTGGTGAGGCCATCAGTGCTGGATAATGAAGCTCACTGGCAGGTTTTTGAAGTGACAAGCAAATTGCTTGTTTCATACATCAAGAAGTTGAGTTCTCCTCCAATCAAGTTAAATTGCAGTATCAATATGAGGATAAAATTGTTCACCTAAAGTTGAACAAACTTCCTAAGGGGCTGGTTACACTTGCAGACCTTTTTCATGAAGGAGACCACGTGAGAAAAGAGAAGGCAGTAATGTTTACTAACAAAGAAAATTATGAGAGTCCTCATCTTTAAAGATAAGCTTCTCAAGCTTGGGAAGGTAAGTAGCAACGCTGAGAGGCACGCTTTCATAACACTTTGCTAGGAATATGTAGACATTTTTGCTTGGGAGTACAGCAATCTGAAAGGTTTTGATCCGAAGTTAGCTCAACATACCATAGAATTAGAGGCCAATGCCAAACATGTAAGGCAGAAGCAAAGGCTGGTCAACCCAAAGATAGAAAAGCTAATGAGGAAAGAGTTAACCAAATTGATCGAGTCTAGGATCATCTTTCCCATCAAACACTCATCATGGGTAGCCAACTTGGTGCCCGTAAGGAAGAAGAGTGAGGAGATTAGGTTGTGTGTGGACTTCAAAGATTTGAACAAAGTCTCCTTGAAGGATCACTACCCTCTACCATCAATGGAGCAACTTCTCCATGTAGTTGCAGGATCAGAACGCTTCTCTTTGTTTGATGGATTTTCAAGCTATAACCAAGTTTGGGTGAAAGATGAAGATCGGTACAAGACTGCCTTCACCACCAAATGGGGCACGTATGCGTACCAAAAGATGCCCTTTGGTCTATCAAATGCTGACGCAACTTTCCAAAGAGCCATGGACATGGCTTTCCAAGGGCAGCTAAATCAAATGGTGCTGGTATACTTGGATGACATCACAATTTTCTTCAAGAATCCCAGCGAACAGATGAACCACCTGAGGCTGATTTTTGAGAGATGCAGGGAGTGGGATTTCTTTGAATCCCAAGAAGTGCATGTTTGCCGTGCATGAAGGCAAGCTGCTGGGCCACATCGTCTCAAAAGAAGGGCTGTCCATTGATCTTGATAGAATAAGTGCCATCTTCGCCTTATCCTTACCCAAGTATAAGAAGGGACTCCAAAGTTTCCTTGGAAGGATAAACTTTGTGAGAAGATTTATCCCTAGTTTTGCAAGTTTGGTCAAGCCCATCATTGCTATGCTGAAGAACCAAGTGTTCACTTGGTCAAATGAAGGTTAGCGTTTGAGACTATCAAGCAAGCCATTGTTCAAGCACCCACACTTATGAACCTTGATTTCTCAAGGGATTTCATTTTGTATGTTTTTGCCAATATTGATAACATATCAACTATGCTGATGCAAAAGAATGGTGAAGGGCTTGAGCAACCATTAGCATTATTCAGTCAAGGGCTTAAAGGGTATGAGGTGAGGTATAACTTTGTAGAAAAGCAAGTCCTTGCAGCAGTAAGGAGCCTCAAGAAGTTCCGGCCAATGCTCTCCAACAGCAAAATCTACCTTATGGTGTCTCATCCTAGAGCAAGAGACTTCCTTCTTAACAAGGACTTGAGCAAAAAAAAAGTTGGTTGGATTACTAAGGTCATGGAGTATGACGTGGAGATCAAGATCACTAAGCTAGTAACAGGTAAAGGCTTATGTGAGCATATGGTCGATAACCTTCATGAAGACAAAAAGGCCATCTTGGTAACACAAGATAACCCACAATCAGATGCACCTCCACCTCACACTAGTTGGCTCCATGATATGACACACTTTTTGCTAACAGGTAAGTGCCCTCAAGGTATGGACAAAGCGAAAAGAAGGTATTTTAGACTTCAGTCCATACCTTATGCTTTGGTTGAGGGGGTTTTATTCAGAAGGGACCTCAATGGAGTGCTCCTGAGGTGCGTAGATGACGATCAAGTAGCCAAGCTTTTGGAGCATTTTCATGATGGACTTGCAGGAAGTCATTTTGCTCCAAGGAATACAACAACAAAGATCATGAGGGCTGGTTATTACTAGCCCAGCCTCTTCAAGGATGCTTATGCATGGGTGAAAAGGTGTTAGGAATGTGCTCTCTTCATGGGTAAGCAAAGGTTAGCAGGTTTCCCTCTCAGTCAGATTCAAGTGGAGCAACCATTCATGCAGTGGGGTTTCGATTTCATTGGTGTAATCTGTTGGGTGAATATTTTGTCCTCAACTAACTGATGACAAAATAGGTATATCAACCACAGTATAAGGAGATTTATGTCACAAAAAGTGTAGGTTTACATCTTAACGAGATAAATGTCTCCTCTCATCAAGGGGAGGTTCCCTATAAAATACTTATATGCTATATGTATATATAAGTAAGCAAAAAATAATACTCAGGGTAGTATAACACCATCCATCTCTCTTTTTTCAGAGAGGATGTCCAAAGAACAAAGAGGGAAATCCCGGTCGATGCTAATAGCATTCCTCTTCTTTCAGGAATGGTATCTAGCGCAGAGCAGAAAATCCCCTGAAGTAGTAACAAAGTCCACAAGGAAACCCATGTGAGCACAAAGTCTTCCGTTGCCTCCTTCACTGATTCAAAAAACACGTAACAATAGAGTGAAACGAAGCCCAAAGTCTTCGCCTAAAACTACAATGAATAACAAGGTTACCAAGATAAAAGTAGCTCAAAGTCTTTCTTTTATCTTTTAGAACCGTCTTTAAATAATTTCAATACACACACTTTGCTTATTAAATCGAACAGATGAGAGATTATTAGGAAAGAGAACATAAGAACTATTTCCTAAGTAACACAAATTACTCCAACACAAAGTCTGAAATAAACTTGTTTCTCATTCATTCGATAAAATATGATTTACAAGTTGAGCACAAAGTCTCAAGAAGTGTCTCAATTTCAGCAGAGTTTTTGCTCTCAATTATCCAGAGATACTTTTATAAAAGAAGTTTCCTCTATATATAGGGACAAACCTTCAAAATTGAAAAAAGATTAAAATATTAAAATATCTAGTCAAAGATGAGTCATCTTTGACTTTGAGATATTTTTTCGGATTTTTACATGTAATTACATATTACAAAAGTGCATGTACTTTTACATGACAAAAGTACATGAGAAGAGAGGACTTCTTCAGATGAGCATCATACATGGTGATAGATGCTTGAATTCTTATACTGTCTGGCGCAATGGTGTTTTTGAAGATCACTTTGGCTCTGATTGTAACGTCTTTCAATGCTGTGATTGCTTTGGCATGACCAGTTAACCTGGCTCTTAGATTATCCAGAGTCAATTGAGTATCTAAGATGTTATCCACAGAAGTCATTGAAAACGCTTTCTCTTCGAAATCCCTTCGGATCATGCCTTTGAATTCTTGAATCATCTCTTCTGCTGAAAGAAATTGATTATCTCTAGAGGTGAGATCGCAAGACAATTCCTCCAGTCTGTTCAACAGGCCTGTGTCACTTTTCTCACTGGCATCTTTGGAAGACTTGAAATCTTCGATCAGCGCTTTAAGTACCTGGACCCTGTATATCAGTGATTCTTTGATTTCAACGTAGGAGTCTTTGTTGGCAATGACGCCGATTGATACCAAGGTGTGTTTCTTCAGATCCTTCATCTCTACCCACTTGCTAATATATTTATTTGTACTATCAATATCTTGAGAAATAAGAGAGACAAGGTCTTCTAAATCTGTCCTCATTTTCTTCATCTTCTCTGTCTTCTCAGCAACCTCTGTAAACAAAGAATTTTTTTGAGTATGCATATTTTCTATATAGTCTTCAAGCACTTTCCCTTCATGTAAGTTTTCTCTGCTTTCTAGATAATAGGATAGTCTATGAAAAAGGCTTCTGGGGTTGCTACTTCAGGAGCAAGAGTGGATTTCCTGACTACTGCGGTCGATTGTTCTGCCTTTGCCTTATAGTAATCTTTCATCTCTTTTTCTCTATCAAATTTCTGGACCATGATATCCATTGTTGACTGTAGGTCACTTTTTGCACCCTCGTGAGTTACTTTCCCCAACTCAACACGAGAAATGGAATAGCTGCTTATGTCAAAACCCTCTAGGGTTGCATTCTATGGAGGTTTGGCTATCTCCAGAAATTTGTGCTCCTTTTCCTCAACCATTTTTGAAAGGATCATTGGTTTCTTAGGGGCCTTAGCTTTCACTGACACTATTTTGCCAAAATCAAAGTCAACTGCAGAGATGGCTTGCTTCTTCCTTTTGAGCGTGAAAGTTGATAACCAAGGTGGTAGAGCAGAAGCACTTACCGTGGCAAAAGTCCCTGCAGCAAGTGTCACTGGGGTCACGTCTGCACTGCTAGTGGGAACAACGGGCGCATTGGGTGTAACAGGTGAAACTATATCGGTTGCTGACTGGTCAATGGCGGAGCTTTCTCCGATATTGAAAGAAAGAGAAGAGAATCTAGGGATAGAACCTGAGGAGCGAAGGACGTCTCTAGAAGCGCCTTGAGGATCACCAAACATAAATCCAGAAGGAGAGGTGGCTCCAGAAGAAGGAACCCTGATGGGAGAAAGAGGCGAAAGAGATGCCACAGGGGATTGAGGTGGCGAAGAAGAAATCCCTGCAAGTGGCTGTGCCCCTTCTTGGGGAGATAGAGTCTCAGTTCTCTGCTGCTCTGTAGGCCTGTCATCTGTTTCGCTACCTGTTCCTAGGTGCTTTGTTCTCCAACCCCCTTAGCAGTTGATTCTGGTTCCTCAGCAACCTTTGATTTTTTAGACACAAAGATGATTCTAGGGTTGTGAGGCCTAAATGGAGAAGGAACGTCGCCTTTATTTTTAGTTTTGTTTTCTGCTCTCTTCCTTGAATTTAGCCTCTGAACCTGTGATGAATTCCTTCAACGTGATTCCTTTGGACGCTAGCCAATCATTGGTGTTAGCCAATATTGGTTCGAATCTCTTCCTTAAAGAAGTCAATTTCTTTTGGGACTAATGAATTGGAGGAAGAGGAGAATTAGCGATCTTCTCAGCCAGGTATCTGTTGTTAATTATGTTCTTATCATCAACCAGACTAGGGGGAATATCTGCAAGCCCTAGATATTCAATCTGCTCCAGAGTCAGCCTGCTGTAGTCCATCCTTCTGATTTCTTCTGTTGTTCTCAAGCCTACCCAAATGTCCTCAATCATGGGCTCATGAAACTAAGTCTTTCTTCGGATCATATCCTTGACACCCCTGTAGTCAAAATTGGACCTTCTCTTGAACTACTTCATGGTGACCAGTTGCATTTCTGTCTCCATTACCCTTGCTTTGGCGGCAGTCAAAACTGAGTATCTACCAATTTCTATTGGGAACCTGAAACCTGGCTTTTTCAGTTTTATTTTCTTAGCGTGTACGACAATAATTTGCCTACACAGCTCCATTAGGACTAATTTGTCAGATGAAAATCGGGGAAGCATATAGGGATAGCCTTGGAAAAAGCCAACCCGTACATAGCAAAATGATGGAAATTGTAGAAACATGCAACCAAAGTCATTGACGACCGTCCAGGCTTCATCTGATACTCTTTTCTGTTCTAACTGAGGATCAAAAAGACACAAAAACACTGCGAAAAAGGCATCATTTACCCTCTTAAAGTGACGGATTGATCCTTTCAGTGTCAGCTGAGGGTAATATGAATAAACTGGGGTGGTTCTTCTGTCTCCTTCTGTTGTTAAACCTGAAAAGGTTCGCATCGAAGCTGTAATGTACACTAAGTACGAAGTCATATAGAACTTCGAAGTAGTAGACACTTTTGTCAATTGCTCATGAAGAGCGTTGCTAATCTGTTCACCCCAGAAGATAACTTGTTTCCCTTGTAGAATTATTTTGATAAAGGGATACATCCATTCGTGGAATTGTGAAAAAGAGGGTAAACCTCATACTCTGTTGAGAAGAGTAATTAAGTCACCAACTTCTATGAAATCACTCGAAAAATTTCGCAGCCATCTAGACAAGTTGGTTTTGGGAGTCTTGAGCCATCTGTTATTCATCACCTTTTTCGCCCTCTCAGGATCTTTGTCGTACTCTTTCTGTGCCTCAACGAAGTCGATTTTCAGCACATCGGTAGCAAGAGGGCACATGAAGACTTTATCGATAAATTCGGGGTCCAGCCGAATTATCGTGTTGCCGCTGGCATCTGACACTGATCTGGTCTATCTGTTATAGAATTGGGCGCACTGGAGGACGAACTCTTTATGATGTGCCGCTATAGAGAAAGAGGAGACTAGGTGGATGTTGCTCTCAATGATTTTCTTCATCTCTGAGCTCGGGTTGGTCGCCTTGGTTCTCTCCACAAACTCGACTATATCCACGTGGCCGATCTCTGTATCTCTGATGTCATCGACATTAGAAGTGACCGAGGTGATTGGGAAAACACCTTGGTATTGGTACTTCATGGTCTTCAACTTCTTCGAAGAAGTTTCAGTCATTGGGGCGAGGCTTTGTTGAGAGGGCGCCGATGAATGAGAATCCTCAGGGGGTACTGCGATAAGAATCATGATCGTGCAATTAGGAAAAAATGGGCAAATTAGGAAATTTACATGTCGGGTGATCATGACTAAAGAAGGGCACTTGACAAGGCCGAGGTGAAAGTGGGTTGGAAAGCGAGAGGAAAATGGAGAGGAGGCGAAAAACGGAAGGAACGAAATTTTTTTCGGAGAAAAAGAATGCAAGGGCGGCAAAATTTGCCGCCCTGGCATGTGGGATGGGAAATGCATTGACGACAAATTTTGCCGCCTATGCATGTTTGGCAAAGGTGTAAGGACGGCAAATTTTGCCGCCTTTTCACTTAGGTGTGAAAAGGTGTAAGGGTGGCAAATTTGCTGCCTTGAAGGTGTAACGGCGGCAAATTTTACCGCCTTTACACTTTGGACGCGCAAACTTGTATCGGCGGCAAAATTTGCCGCCATTACAAGTGAGGGGGAACACACGGTTAGGGCGGCGAAATCCGCTGCCCTTACAGGTACAAGTCCGGGAAAGAAGGGAGGGCGGCGAAATTCGCTGCCCTAGCATGGGGTAGGATGTAGAATCCCCAACCAATTGTGACTGAAAATTGCCAAATTTTCAGTGTTTGGTGCTTGGGAATTTTGTCAAACACTTGCTGGTCTGTGTTTTCAGTTTGCTGGTCTGATTGGTTTTTCAATATGTTTTGAAGAGATTTTCACTTGTCTTGAACAATAAATTGATAAGCAAACAGGGTAGACAATATAGCAATGATAAACAATGCAAATTGAAGCCAACCCAATCTTTTTTATTTAATTTTTTGAGTACAAATCAGTCTGATATAAATGTGCTTCAGACTTATAATAATGGCCAAAATGATCACATACAAGCAATAGGATAAAAGGAACCTGATTACAATTGAGTGTAGATGAATCCTCTTCAACTCTGGATGATGAATGCCTTCAAATGATATGAATTTCTGAGTTGTCTTCAGACTGGTATACTTCAGATCAGACTTGCATATCTTCCAAAATCCACCTCCCAATGAATATATGTCAATGCCAAAGTGTTAGGAAATGTTGGGCGCCCCTTTTGGATGATATTTGATATTTTTTTGGACCCTTTTAATGCAAAATCGCCCCACTTCAAAGTTGCAGACCTGCCATGGATAAACCTTCAAATCTGAAATAATCTCCACAACCTTTGGATTCTTTGGCATAAACAAAATGTTCCTTGGACTTGGGCACTCCAAATGGCACTATGCTTGATGTTGAAAACCCTCTTAGGTGACCAAAACGAACTTGGAAGTGTGGCTGTTCTCAGAAATTACAGTCATATATTCCTCCTTATTTACAGCTGTAATGGCCTTCCAAAGGCCTCCAAACTTGTCACAAATCTTCCCTAAGGAAGGGCGATCCCTTTGGTAACACTATCACTGGCAAACACTTCCTTAAATATTGAAATCAAACCATTCCAACGGGACTGAAACAAAATTACAGTCAACCCTAAATATTTGCATACTCACCAAAATAGACCTCCATTGTCTTGAGAATGTTCTCCCAGCTAGGGCGCTTCAATTGGATGTTCTTGTTGCTTCAACAAACACCTAGAATGAAAGATTAGAACTCACTGCCATGGCTGCCATGAAAGTCTTCAGATTATGCAATGTAAACCCTTGACCAAAGCTTGTCGATGATGCCCAAATGAAGAAGCTGAATGCTTCCTCCTCAAAGTGCAACCCTTCAGATGTTATTTCACACCCTCAGTTATGCTTCCAATGGAGGTTTTCCTCTCCAATGGCTATTCTGCAGAAACCCTAGGCTCCACAAGATGAATCAATCAAAATATTATTCATTCAACTGGATGCTGAGAATGAGCTCTTGCCTTCCCTTTTATTCTTTTCTTAAGAGAGCTCAATCACCTTCCTGGCCAATGTGGGATAAAAGATTTAATCCCACATTAAATTATTCACTTAACGCACTTTATTATGTTAAAGTGACTTTATTATTATAAAGTTACTTTATAACTTTATAATAATATTAAAATATTAAATAAATCACTTAAGTCACTTAAACTTTAATATCTCTTGATGTACTTGTCTGATTGTTAAGCCGTCTGAGCCAAGAGTCGACTCTCCTTGTTCTCCATGTGATTGGATGCCTGTCTAAAAATAGAAACCCTGAATAGTGACTTACTAAAAATAGTAAGTGTGCCAATCTGAGTCAAAAAAAACCTGTGCAAAGGCCAAAACTTGAATCCAGCTGAAGAGTAATGTCTCTAAACACCGAGTAACTGCCATAAGAGGCCCTCTATCAATAATTGTTAGCCTACGAGGGTCAAATGATAGGCTAATTCCTACGAACTATGATGCTCGCAAAATGGGGACATTACATAGGAAGGGAAGAGGAGAAGAGGAACGCGGTGGGAAGAGGAAGGGAAAGAAGAAAAAGGAAAAACACCAACAACAACAAAACCTAAGAAAGAAGAAAAACAAGAAATAAAACGTAAAAACAAAGACCTACCTAGAAAATGACGCGCGACAAGTAGTTGAATCCGAAAACGCTTCTTCCGACTTACTGGATCATCCAGAGGCAGAGAGCAGAAGGAGGATTGGAAGAAATAAATCAAAAAGGGGTCAAAAAGGGATTAAATGGGGCAAAAATCGGCCCCAACCACTCGACGCGCGAGGCCATAAATGCTGCGTGCGAAAAGTGAGGTAGTGTAGAGGCGGCAAAATTTGCCGCTCTTACACTGAAAATCAAAGGGACATGCAGGGGCAGCAAAATTCGCAGCTCCTGCAAGTGAAGGAGAAAAATGCAGGGGCGGCAAAATTCGCCGCTCCTACATTTCGGATGCAAGGGCGGCAAATTTTGCCGCTCCTGCTTAAATAAAGAAGAAAATGCATAGTCAGCAAAATTTGCCACCCATGCACGAAAAACGGAAGAAAAAGACTAACTCTAGGAAAAGAGAGATTTGTCCCCTGGTCGTATCGAGACCGTAAAAACCTTCGCGTTTTGGGAAAAACGTAACAAAGAGACGTTACAAACTTCGAACGATGCCAGTTGAACAAACACGAGAACAAAAAAAATTCGTCTCGAAAAACGAACTTAGAGAGAAAAAGGGGAAACAGACAAGTTTCGCGGGGGGTTGTTCCAAAAACACGCTGAGCTGATTTTGAAAATAACAGCGGGCTCTTGTTGGAGAACTTTCGTTGATCGAATTGATCAACGAGAGTAGAAACCAGTCTCTAAGTGCTTTCATCCAAGCCATTGCGCTACGGAGTCACGCAAAAAACGAAAAAAAATAAATAAAACATAAAAACTATACAGATATACAAGTGGATCCTTCTAAACTTCAAGGACTGAAATGCTTCAGATGCTGCCCACTGTGAGGTAGTGAAAACGGTGTTCCGTCCTGATACCCCAGCAAGAAGTTATTCTCAACATAGAGTTGTCGAATGGTAAACGGACCTCTTCACAAAGAGTCAAATTTGCCATGCATTCCCTTTGGTTCTCTCCTCTTGTCCCACAACAAGACTTGATCTCCGATTTGAAAATCACGAACCTTAGCTTTTTTGTCAAAAAGTTTCTTCACTTGATTCTGATGTGCCGTAATCCAGTCCACCACCATGGTTCGCTGCTCATTCAATTTGGTTAGACACATGATCTTTTTGTCGATTGAATTTTCGAAGGTTGAGTCTTCGATTGTTTTGGCTACCCTGAGCGCTGGTAGTTCTAGAGTTATAGGTATCTTCGCTTTCAAGCCGTACAAAAGTTGGAATGGCGACATGCCTATGGCCCTCTTGGTGTAATCCTATCCGCCCATAAAGCATCAAACAGTGCTTTGTGCAAAGTTCTTTGATTGTCATCTGCCAATTTCTTGATAATAACGACCAGGTTCTTATTGCTCGATTCTACTTGGCCATTTCCCTGTGAGAAATAATCTGAAGTATGAGACAGAGTAATTCCATAATAAAAATAGAATTGAGTAATTTCATATGAAGAGAAACAAGCTGCATTGTCTGTTAGAATTTTGAGTGGAACCCCAAACCGGGAGATGATATTTTTTTTGAGAAAATTGCAATCCACTTCAGACGTAGCATGCTTGGTTGGGATGGCTTCCACCCATTTGGTAAAGTAATCAGTTGCCATGAGGACATAATCATGTCCAGCACTCGAAGATGAGTTAATTGTTCCAATGAAGTCAATACCCCATTGTTGAAAAGGCTCTTCGATTATTACCGACTTGAGGGGCAATGCGGCCAATTTAGGCTTTCCGACGAACTGCTGACACAATTCACATCTACGCACCCATTTGTAGGCATCTTGAAACAACATAAGCCAATAGTACCTCGCTCGCAAAATCTTGTGCGCTGTCACTGGTGCAGAAAAATGTCCTTCACAAGCCAAACTGTGGAAAGACTCCAAAAGTTTATCTTGTTGTACCTTATCGACACAACGAAGAAATACCCCGTCCATGGTTCTTTCATACAAACCATTATCTCACAATACATAGCTAGCAGCCTTTAGTTTAACATTCCGTTTTTTCTTATAAGAGAGATGAGCGGGACACTCACCATAGGTCAGAAAATGGGCGATGTCGGAATACCACTCATCAGTAGTGGTAACAAAGAGGACCGTAGGCATGCCTTCGATCTCCATTTCTTCGTTTTCTGCTCTCTTGAGAATGTTGTCGGCAATCAATTGACAAAGACCCTTTCCCCACACAAGTTTGGTAGGTTTGATGTTTAGATCAAACTCTTGAATCTTGGCAATCCAATTACCCCTCTTCGTACCAAACTCCTGTTGAGTCAAAATGGATTTCACTATTGTATCAGGGACCAAAACCTCAGTATGCGAGTTCAGGATATAAAATTTGAAATGTTTAACTGCCTTGACCACCGCATACGCATGCTTCTCCATGTTTGAATATTTCAGCTCGTGAGCCTTGAGCGGACAACTCATGAAGAAAATAGGAGACTCCACACCTTCTTGGTTCTGTTGAACTAAAATACTTGAGAGTGTATGTTCAGAAGCATAACTGTATATTTTGAAGTTTTTGGTGTAGTCTGGACAAACTAGAATTGGTGCGCGAGCGATTGCTTCTTTGATGTCTTTGAACGCTGATTTGCCCTCTGCAGTCCACCTGAAGGTAACGTTGCCTTTCATCATATTGACAATGTGGCGAGTTTTCTCAGTGAACTCAGGGATGAACCTTCAAAGAAAATTCACTTTTCTGAAGAAAGAGTGAACCGCAGTTTTACTAATAGGCAGAATAAGCTCTTGGATAGACTTGACTCTTTTCGAGTCAATTTTAATACCTTCTTGGAACACAATATGTCCGAGAAGTTTTCCTTCTGTCACCCCAAAGATAGATTTTTTGGGATTTAGAGAAATACCATTCTGACGACAGCGTTCCAGTATTTTTTGTAAATGGTGGACATGGTCAGAACAATGCTTTGAAAATACTGTCAAATCATCCAGGTATACTACAATGAATTTACCCATTTCATCCTTAAAAGCGAGGTCCATCGCTCTTTGAAATGTGGCGCCAGCATTTATCAGGGCAAAAAGCATCTTTCGATAAGCGAAGGTGCCCCACGGTGTGGTGAAGGCAGTCTTATGCTGATCTGCTTTTCCAACTTCACCCTGATTGTACTCCGAGAAACCGTCTAGCATTGATAACATCTCTGAACCTGTCACCATCTGCAGAACTTGATCCATGATAGGGAGAAGGTAGTTATCTTTTAAAGATAACTGATTCAAGTTTCTGAAATCCATGCAGATTCGAATTTCACCATTCTTCTTTTTTACAGGCACTATATTGGCAATCTATGTGGAGTGATGGATTGAAAAAATTATCTTGACATCAAGCATTTTTTGTATCTCAGATAAAATGTTACCTGATATTTTTGGATTATATTGCCTGGACTTTTGCTTGCAAGGCACTGAGTTAGCTTTAAGAGGAATGTCATGGCGAATTTCATCAGGCCTGAGTGATTTCACGTCGTCATAGGAATATGCTAAGACATCTATATATTGGCGGAGTAGAGTAGCGAACTTGAATCTCTCCTCGGGAGTGCGGCATTTCTCAATATTCACCATTTTAGGATCTCCCTTGGTTCTCAGATTTACTTGATCAAAACTCTGAGAGGAGTTTGAATCCGTTCGCTGTTGTTTGATGAATCTGTCATGGTTATCAAACAGTTTCTCTAGCAAAACCAGGGCTTTGGGAATCTTATTCCCCTTAAGCTGCAGGAAATCCTCACCTGCGTCTGTATTTGATTCAGGAGTTGTCTCACATTTTCGAAGTTCACTGCCTTCAAAATGCAGTGGTTCGAAGCTGTCCTTTTGCTCCAAGAAGGCAATGATTTGATTGTCATTGTATGAATACTTGCCAATGGCTGGCATTATCAGGTACACTTGGCCGAAATACCAGATCAATAGTGTACTTGTCTTTTTTAAAGTCTGGGTGGGGAACCAAGAGAGTCGCAGAAACAACCAATGCATCCGCCCGGTCATTGAATTCTCTTGGAACGGCCAAGATGCTAAAAGCATCAAAATTTTCAATTTGGTCTCAAACTAGATTGCGATAGTGGCGCAATCTTTCATTCTTGGTTTGATAGAGGTTCCTTCCCTGACAAACCACTAATTCGGCGTCTCCTTTAGCATGGAGGAGTTTAATGCCTTTTTCTCTAACAACTTGCAATCCAAGTAACAGGAATTCGTATTCAGTTGTGTTGTTGGTGTTGTTGAACTGCAACTTGTAGGATAAAGGAACAATATCTCCTTGAGGAGATACCAACACAATTTCGGCTCTTGAACCGGTAGAGGAGCAACTGCCATCGAATTCTAAGATCCATACCTCATTAGACACTGCTTTTTCTTTGAAAATTTCTTCATTTGGGGGAAGAAGTTCTTTCATGCGTTCGTTTTGCTTTACCGATTCTTCCGCTGTGTCAGCTGAATACATTTCCAAGTTATTACCTGTAGAAGTTTTTTCAAATGCCTCATGAACTTCGTCCGTGGATAGGAAATAATTATCCATGCCCAAAGACTCAAATAAAATTTGAGCTTCTAGTGCTGATGATCGGGTGACTACATATCTTGCCTCTTTTTCAGGAAGCAATCTCTTCATAATACCTTGAATTGAGATCCTTGCCTCCGACAAGTCCATGCTTAGCTCACCACCAATATCCTTGCAGAAATTCTGCCCAAGAAGGATGCCATAAGAGGCCGGGACATCGGCCACCAAAACCGTCATTTTTATCTTCTTTTCTGGAAAAGCTGCAAACGCAAATTGGGCATCTTTATTTGACCGAGGAGTGGGACTTGCTTGTTTTCCATAGAAAAACACCTCCTAAAAGTTTTGGTCAAAGTTAGACCAAGGAAATCTGCCACCTTGGCAGCCATAACATTATCAGAAGCTCCAGAGTCTATTATGCAATTACTCAATTTATAACTATTTATCAGCAGAGAAACATAAAAAAAAATTATTTTCCCGGGAGCAACAAGAGGGGTCACGACAAGATTATTTGGGTGGATTTATCCTTGGGGGAATCATGAGTTGTGGAGACGGCTTTATTTTTTACATATTCTGCCAATCTATCAAACTGTTCAGGATTGGCTCGCAAATACTCAATCTCAGTCATTTGAATCTTAGTCTTTCTAGCGTGATCAATTATATCAAATAATTGAAATGAATTTGAGACAGAAGAAGAGGGCCCATCATCTTGATCTTTAGTGGGTGTGGCACTGGTCTGAGAAATAGAGATGAAAGATATGGAACGATTTGAGGTACTTACTTTTTTGTTAGTTACCTGATTTTTTGGTTGGGAAGGCAATGGAGTCCCTCGTTTAGCGATGGAGACCACCAGCGGAGGTTCTTCTTTTGCTTTCCCTTTGTCAGTTTGTGGAGCTGACTGGTTTTGAGATCTGGAAAAAACAACATAGGATCCATCAAACCCTTCTCTTTTACTTCCAACTTTGTCCTAGTAATCCAAAAAACTGATATTGGAGTCGCCAGCTAATTCTTCTTCCTGCTCTTCGAAGAGATTAGCATCATCTTGATGGTCCAACTTAGGTTGGAGCGAAAAGTCGTGTTCAGCCTCTAGATAACCAACCGTTGAATTGGTAGGTGCTGCTTCAATGGCAAGTTTTCCCTGAGGGGGAGGCAAGCGATTTGGTTGCTCTTGGTTCCAGGCAACATTGCCCTGATATGGCTGATTTTGGAATGTTCTCTTTGGCATATCTCGATGAGTGGGAACAGACATACCTTGGGCCATTTGTCTTCTGAGAGCTAACATTTCATTTGCTAGCTTTTGTACCATTGGGTCAGTGGTGACTGCAGGTGAATACTCAGAAGATGAAAAGGATTTACCTTTATTAGGGTCTCTCTTTATCTTTCCTGCTAAGATAAGGTCATTTTCTACCTCGGTAGCCAAGTCCTGAGCAGTAGTAAGGTCTGTGTCTGGCCCGTCTCAACAAGAAACCCACTTCAGGCAGTTGTAAATTGATGAAGCATTTGAGGTTCTAAGGCGTCGGTTGGGCGACCATGGGAATCCTGTGCCTCAGCTTGTCGAACCTGGCAATAAAATCCATCATAGGCGCATGAGGCTCTTTCTTCATCTGAGTGAGCTGGGCCAGCAAGGCATGTGCATCTTCTGCAGGCTTGAACCTGGCTTCAAATTTGTCTTTCAGAGTGTTTCAGTCAGTCACTGATCCGGCCTGCAGATGGTAGAACCAATCTGCAGCAGCGCCTTGTAGTGTCTCCACGAATACCCTGACCGCTATGTCTTTGAATTCCACCCCTATTACACCGCAGGCTATGCTGAAAGCTGCAATGTGTTCATTAGGATGAACCTTCCCATCACCAAAGAATTTGGAGAAATTCTTCTTTGAACTGCGTGGAAGCTCATGCAGAGGTGGAGTCAAGTTCAAGGGAACTAAAGAATTACCTCAGGGGTCTTGAGCCATGATTTGATTATGCAAAAGTGGGATCACTAATCCAAGTGGAGCGTGGATAGGTAAAGCTCGGTCAGCAGCAAAAAAAGAAATTTTTCCTTGTGTTGGTGGCCTAGTAGGACTAGGAGGAAGACTCCTAGTTCGTCTAAGGTGAGATTGTGGAGGAAACAACTCAAAATTACTCTGCTGCACCAACTCAAAAGCAGGGTCAACAACACTTTGAGATTTTTGGCCTCTGGTATAACGTGGAGTTGTCAGATTGCAAAACAAAAAATGAAAAAGAGCAGGATCTGCTTCAGCTTGAAGTTTGAGACTTCAAATTGCGCGCTTTTCTCCAGTGGAGTCACCAAAAACTGTTGGGTGAATATTTTGTTGTCAACTAATTGATGACAAAATGGGTATATCAACCACAGTATAAGGAGATTTATGTCACAAAAAGTGTAGGTTTACCACATCTTAACGAGATAAATCTCTCCTCTCATCAAGGGGAGGTTCCCTATGAAATACTTATATGCTATATGTATATATAAGTAAGCAGAAAATAATACTCAAGGTAGTATAACACCATCCATCTCTCTTTTTTCAGAGAAGATGTCCAAAGAACAAAGAGGGAAATCCCGGTCGATAGCTAATAGCATTCCTCTTCTTTCAGGAATGGTATCTAGCGCAGAGCAGAAAATTCCCTGGAGTAATAACAAAGTCCACAAAGAAACCCACGTAAGTACAAAGTCTTCCGTTGCCTCCACTGATTCGAAAAACACGTAACAGCAGAGTGAAACGAAGCCCAAAGTCTTTGCCTAAAACTACAATGAATAACAAGGTTACCAAGATAAAAGTAGCTCAAAGTCTTTCTTTTATCTTTTAGAACCGTCTTTAGATAATTTCAATACACACTTTGCTTATTAAATCGAATAGATGAGAGATTATTAGGAAATAGAACATAAGAACTATTTCCTAAGTAACACAAATTACTCCAACACAAAGTCTAAAATAACCCTGTTTCTCATTCATTCGATAAAATATGATTTACAAGTTGAGCACAAAGTCTCAAGAAGTGTCTCAATTTCAGCAGAGTTTTTGCTCTCAATTATCCAGAGATACTTTTACAAAAGGGGTTCCCTCTATATATAGAGAGAAACCTTCAAAATTGAAAAAATATTAAAATATTAAAATATCTAGTCAAAGATGAGTCATCTTTGACTTTGAGATATTTTTCGAATTTTTACATGTAATTACATATTACAAAAGTGCATGTACTTTTACATGACAAAAGTACATGAAAAGAGAGGAAGAAGAGAGAAAGGAGAAATGATTCAACTCCTGCCACCAGAGTTCTTCAGATGAGCATCATACATGGCGATAAATGCTTGAATTCCTATATTGTCTGGCGCAATGGTGTTTTTGAAGATCATTTTGGCTCTGATTGTAACGTCTTTTAATGCTGTGATTGCTTTGGCATGACCAGTTAACCTAGCTCTTAGATTATCCAGAGTCAACTGAGTATCTAAGATGTTATCCACAGAAGTCATTGAAAACGTTTTCTCTTCGAAATCCCTTCGGATCATGCCTTTGAATTCTTGAATCATCTCTTCTGCTGAAAGAAATTGATTATCTCTAGAAGTGAGATCGCAAGACAATTCCTCCAGTCTGTTCAACAGGCCTGTGTCACTTTTCTCACTAGCGTCTTTGGAAGACTTGAAATCTTCGATCAGCTCCTTAAGTACCTGGATCCTGTATATCAGTGATTCTTTGATTTCAACGGAGTCTTTGTTGGCAATGACGCCGATTGATACCAAAGTGTGTTTCTTTAGATCCTTCATCTCTACCCACTTGCTAATATATTTATTTGTACTATCAATATCTTGAGAAATAAGAGAGACAAGGTCTTCTAAATCTATCCTCATTTTCTTCATCTTCTCTATCTTCTCAACAACCTCTGTAAACAAAGAAATTCTTTGAGTATGCATCTTTTCTATATAGTCTTCAAGCACTTTCCCTTCATGTAGGTTTTCTCTGCTTTCTGGATAAGAGGATCGTCTATGAAAAAGGCTTCTGGGGTTGCTGCTTCAGAAGCAAGAGTGAATTTCCTGACTACCGCAGTCAATTGTTCTGCCTTTGCCTTATAGTAATCTTTCATCTCTTTTTCCTTGTCAAATTTTTGGACCATGATATCCATTGCTGACTGTAGGTCGCTTTTTGCACCCTCGTGAGTTACTTTCCCCAACTCAACACGAGAAATGGAATAGCTGCTTATGTCAAAACCCTCTAGGGTTGCACCCTGTGGAGGTTTGGCTATCTCCAAAAATTTGTGCCCCTTTTCCTCAACCATTTTTGAAGGGATCATTGATTTCTTAGGGGCCTTAGCTTTCACTGACACTATTTTGCCAAAATCAAAGTCAACTTCAGAGATGGCTTGCTTCTTCCTTTTGAGCGTGAAAATTGATAACCAAGGTGGTAGAGCAGAAGCACTTACCGTGGCAAAAGTCCCTGCAGCTGGTGTCACTGGGGTAACGTCTGCATTGCTAGTGGGAACAACGGGCGCAGTGGGTGTAACAGGTGAAATTATATCGGCTGCTGACTGGTCAATGGCGGAGCTTTCTCTGATATTGAAAGAAGGAGAAGAGAGACTAGGGATAGACCCTGAGGAGCGAAGGACGTCTCTAGAAGGGCCTTGAAGATCACCAAACATAAATCCAGAAGGAGAGGCGGCTCCAGAAGAAGGAACACTGATGGGAGAAAGAGGCGAAGGAGATGCCACAGGGGATTGAGGTGGCGAAAAAGAAACCCCTGCAAGTGGCTGTGCCCCTTTTTGGGGAGATAGAGTCAATTTTTTGCTGCTCTGTAGGCCTGTCCTGTGTTCCACTCCCTGTTTCTGAGTGCTTTGTTCTCCAACCCTCTTAGCAGTTGATTCTGGGTCCTCAGCAACCTTTGATTTTTTAGACACAAATATGATTCTAGGCTTGTGAGGCCTAGATGGAGAAGGAACGTCGCCTTTATTCTTAGTTTTGTTCTCTGCTCTTTTACTTGCTTCTTTCTTGAATTCAGCGTCTGATACAGTGATGAATTCCTTCAACGTGATTCCTTTGGATGCTAGCCAATCATTGGTGTTAGCCAATATTGGTTCGAATATTTTTCTTAAAGAAGTCAATTCCTTTTGGGACCACTGAATTGGAGGAAGAGGAGAATTAGCGACTTTCTCAGAGAGATATCTGCTGTTAATTATATTCTTATCATCAACCAGACTAGGGGAAATATCTGCAAGCCCTAGATATTCAATCTGCTCCAGAGTCAGCCTGCTGTAGTCCATCTTTCTGATTTCTTCTGCTATTCTCAAGTCTACCCAAATGTCCTCAATCATAGGCTCATGAAATTGAGTCTTTCTTCGGATCATATCTTTGACACCCCTATAGTCAAAATTGGACCTTCTCTTGAACTGCTTCATGGTGACCAGTTGCATTTCTGGCTCCATTACTCTTGCTTTGGCGGCTGTTAAAACTGAGTATCTACCAATTTCTATTGGAAACCTGAAACTTGGCTTTTTCAGTTCCATTTGCTTAGCGTGTACGACAATAATTTGCCTACACAGCTCCATTAGGACTAGTTTGTCAAATGAAAATTGGAGTAGCATATAGGGATAGCCTTGGAAAAAGCCAACCCATAGATAGCAAAAGGAGGAAAATTGTAGAAACATGCAGCCAAAGTCATTGACGACCGTTCAGGCTTCATCTGATACTCTTTTCTGTTCTAGTTGAGGATCAAAAAGGCACAAAAAAACACTGCGAAGAAGGCATCATTTACCCTCTTAAAGTGACAGATTGATCCTTTCAGTGTCAGCTGAGGGTAATATGAATAAACTGGGGTGGTTCTTTTATCTCCTTCTGTTGTCAAACCTGTAAAGGTTCGCATCGAAGCTGCAATGTACACTAAGTACGAAGTCATATAGAACTTCGAAGTAGTAGACACTTTTGTCAACTGCTCATGAAGAGCGTTGCTGATCTGCTCACCCCAGAAGATGACTTGTTTTCCTTGTAGAATTATTTTGATAAAGGGATACATCTATTCGTGGAATTGTGAAGAAGATGGTAGACCTTGTACTCTGCTGAGAAGAGTAATTAAGTCACCAACTTCTTCTATGAAATCACTCTTCGAAAAATTTCGCAGCCATCTAGACAAGTTGGTTCTGAGAGTCTTGAGCCATCTGTTATTCATCACCTTTTTCGCCCTCTCGGGATCTTTGTCGTACTCTTTCTGTGTCTTAACGAAGTCGATTTTCAGCATGTCGGTAGCAGGAGGGCATATGAAGACTTTATAGATAAATTCGGAGTCTAGCCGAATTATCGTGTTGTCGCTGGCATCTGACACTGTCCTGGGCCCTCTATTATAGAACTGGGCGCATTGGAGGACGAACTCTGTGTGATGCGCCGCTACAGGGAAAGAAGAGACTAGGTGGATAATGATCTCAATGATTTTCTTCATCTCCGAGCTCGGGTTGGTCGCCTTGGTTCTCTCCACAAACTCGGCCATATCCACGTGGTCGATCTCTGTATCTCTGATGTTGTCGACATTAGAAGTGACTGAAGTGATTGGGAAAACACTTTGGTACTGGTACTTCATGGTCTTCGACTTCTTCGAAGAAGTTTCAGTCATTGGGACGAGCCTTTGTTGAGAGGGCGCCGATGAATGAGAATCCTCAGGAGGTACTGCGATAAGAATCATGATTGTTCAATTAGGAAAAAATGAGCAAATTAGGGAATTTGCACGTCGGGTGATCATGACTAAGGATGGGCACTTGACAGGGCCGAGGTGAAAGCGGGTTGGAAAGCGAGAGGAAAATGGGGAGGAGGCAAAAAATGGGAGGAACTAAAATTTCTCCGGAGTTAGAGAAATCGGAGAAAAAGGATGCAAGGGCGGCAAAATTTGCCACCCTGACATGTGGGATGGGAAATGCATCGGCGGCAAATTTTGCTGCCTATGCATGTTTGGCAAAGGTGTAAGGGCGGCAAATTTTGCCGCCTTTTCACTTAAGTGTGAAAAGGTGTAAGGGCGGCAAAATTAGCTGCCCTTGCAGGTGTAATGGCGGCAAATTTGCCGCCTTTACACTTTGGACGTGCAAACTTGTATCGGCGGCAAAATTTGCCACCGTTACAAGTGAGGGGGGGAACACACGGTTAGGGCGGCAAAATGCACCGCCCTTATAGGTAGAAGTCCGGGAAAGAAGGGAGGGCGGCGAAATTCGCCACCCTAGCATGGGGTAGGAAGGGAAGAGGAGAAGAGGAACGCGGTGGGAAGAGGAAGGGAAAGAGGAAAAAGGAAAAACACCAACAACAACAAAACTTAAGAAAGAAGAAAAACAAGAAATAAAATGTAAAAACAAAGACCTACCTGAAAAATGACGCGCGACAAGAAGTTGAATCCAAAAACGCTTCTTCTCGCTTGCTGGATCGTCCAGATGCAGAGAGTAGGAGGATTGAACGAAATAAATAAAAAAGGAGTCAAAAAAAAATCAAATGGTGTAAAAATCGGCCCCAACCACTCGACGAGCATGGCCATAAATGCCGTGCGCGAAAAATGTGGCAGTGTAGGGGCGGCAAAATTTGCCCCCCACTGAAAATCAAAGGGACATGCAAGGGCAGCAAAATTCGCCGCTCCTGCATGTGAAGGAGAAAAATGCAAGGGCGGTGAAATTTGCCGCTCTTGCATTTCGTATGCAAGGGCAACAAATTTTGCCGCTCCTACATAGAGAAAGAAGAAAATGCATGGTCGGCAAAATTTGCCACCCGTGCACGAAGAACGGAAGAAAAAGACTAACTCTGCGAAAAGGGAGATTTATCCCTTAGTCGTATCGAGACCATAACAACGTTTTGGGGAAAACATAACAAAGAGACGTTACGAACTTCAAACGATGCCAATTGAACAAACACGAGAACAAGAAAAACTCATCTTGAAAAACGAACTTAGAGAGAAAAAGGTGAAATAGACAAATTTCGCGGGGGGTTGTTCCAAAAACGCACTGAGCTGATTTTGGGAACAACATGATCAACCCCCCATCAAGTGCAGGGCATAAGTGGGTGCTTACTGCAACTGATTACTTCACCAAGTGGGTGGACGCCATTGCATTGAAGGAAGCCAACGAAAGTGCAGTCTTAGATTTCTATGATAGCATTGTGACCAGGTTTGGTGTTCCATCCACTATCATCTTTGATAATGCATTGGCTTTCCTTGTTTTGAAAACAAGCGAATGGGCCCTCAAGATGGGCATCTACCTCAACACTTCCTCAAATTATTATCCTCAAGGCAACGGATTGGCTGAGTCCACAAATAATTTTTTTTTTTGAGGATCATCAAGAGGACTATAGAGGAGAATCAGAGGACGTGGTACACCAAGTTGAAGACAGCTTTGTGGGCTGACCAGGTAACTCCTAAAGCCGTTGTTGGTAATTCTCCATATGTTCTAGTATATGGAAGGAAGGCCAAGTTACCCATCTCTCTTGAGCTGCTTGCATTAGAACTGGCCCATCAGTTAGAGCTGCTGGAAGAGGAACCCATGAATGTGAGATTGGTAGAAACTCATAGAGCTTGAGGAGACGAGAGACCTTGCAATGAAGACGTTGGAGTCACATGAAGCTCAGATCAAAAAGGCTTTTGAGAAGAGAGCCATAGCAAGGAATTTCAAGGAGAGAAACCTGATTCTCAAATGGGACTCAAATAAAGCCAAACTAGGCAACCATACCAAGTTTGACAGCTTGTGGAGTGGTCCTTATTTGATCCAAAGATGCAAATAACATATCGCCTTCCTGCTCGCTCAATTAGACGGAGAGGTATTACCAATCCCAATCAATGGGATTCATCTGAAGCCTTGCTATTGAGAGTTTGCAGCCATTGTATATATTTTTGTATGCTTCGTTTAGTTTTTTTCTGTGTTTTTTTCTATGTGCGTTGTGCACATCCGTTTTAGTTGTGTTTTCCCTTCCCTAAGTGGCTTGGGCACAGTTTATTTCGTTTCGGTTGTTCTTGTTGCTTCAAGGGAGATTTTCAGATAGAGACAACCTTGTCCAAAAAGCAGTGACTCCATGCCCAATGGATCGCATGAAGCAAAAGTGATGGGTTCGTCAAAGCATAGTAGGCATGCTTCAAACCAAGTCACCAAAATGTTGGCCATTTCTTGGCCCCCATATAAAAATTTGCCTAAGTATGAAAAAGGGAACTTTCAAGGAAGAAAATGACAAGTCTTTGGGAGACTTCGGAGTTTCGGCAGCCCATGATCTAAGTGCCTTCTTAAGTTGCAGCATGCCAAAGTTTTGAAGTAGAGAGTAGTAGGCTCCTAAAACCCCGAATTGGTCTTGAATAGAAGGGTTTGGTTTTTCTCATTAGGACTTCGGGTTTTCCAGCAGTGACAACTTCGGGTTTCTGGGGTAGCTCAACTTACTCCACTTCATGAGTAATCAGTTGTAAAAATTCCAAAGTAGGAAGGGTCCAAAAGTCCGAATTACTCATGGTAGTGCAAATCGGGTTTCCAAAAGTGGTTTACTTATGAATGTTTTATGAGTAGAAGTCATTCGGGTTCAAAAACCCGAATTACTCTAGACAGTACAAATCGGGTTTCTGGGGGTACATGACTTCTTTCTTTTTAGAAGTCACAAACAGTCAAATGTCCGAAGTTGCAAGAAATGAGAAGTCTGGATTGAATTCCCACGGACATTTTGTCTACGGGAAAATGACCAAGCAACATCCAAAGCAGGAAAAAGAGAAAGAGCAGGAACCCGAAACAATTCCCATAGACATTTTGTCCGCAAGAAATTCACTGAGCAAAAGCGCTGAGAGAAAGGGACAGTTAAGAATCCCGAAGGGCACTTGCCCTTCGGGGAGGTACATTACAGAAATCCCGAAGGGCAGGTACCCTTCAAGAAAGATCAAAACAGAGTTCCAAAGGGGCAAAGACGAAGTCCCAAAGGGCACTTGCCCTTCAAGAAGGTTCTAAATCGAGGAACCCGAGGGTATGTGCCCTTCAGGAAAACTGCATTTACAAAATCCCAGCCGAAGGGCAGGTGCCCTTTGGCAAAGGGCATCCAAGGCGAAAATGGGGCACTTACAAAAGCCGAAGGGCAACTTTGATATTTTGCCCGAGAAAGGAAAGGAGAAAGAAACCTCCGGACAAAAGGTCTGAAGGAATTCCTTCGAACAATTTGTCCGAAGGATTTCCTTCGAGAATTTTGCTCGAATGAGAGCCAAAGGAGAGGCCCGCAAGGGCAAAGTCCGAAAGACTTCACCAAGGCAAGGTCCAAAAGGCTCGCAGAGGACAAAACCTGAATACTTCGAGAAAACAAAGTGAGAAAACTTCAACAAGCAAAACCCGAAATACACAAGGAACAAATTAGGTTTCTAACACTGCATGACTTAACAAGCTCGGTCCAATGGCACAAGTCAAGGATCTAAGGCAGCGTCCAACGGCCAATTAGCACAGGATAGGTGGCACAAAGGTGACCAATCAGAGCGGGAGAGTCCAAGCGGCTGGTAGATGGAGATTTAATGAAGTTTTTCGTCCTTCAACGTGGCCGTCGACAAATAGCTATTCAATTTAAATGCAGCATGGCTCGAGCAGGTTAAAACAGATGGAGACCTCTTCTTTAACGAGACGTGAAAATGAAAGTGACTACGCCATTTTAAATGCAAAATTCATTTTAACCGCAGAAGGAAGGGACGTTCCAGCTGCTTGTAGCATGGCTCTATAGATATGCCAAAGAGAAACTTGAAGACATGAGGGACTCGAGAGGATTGTTCAGCGATCCTGGGCGGCGCATTTAGTGACACAAGGGAGAACGACGTCAGGGTCCCAACCATCGATGACTTCTTTCTTTCCTTTCTCTCTTCCCCCCTTTTTTGATATAAATAAAGGCCTTGAGAGCCAAGAAATCATCCCTCGACTGGCGATAAGATTACTCTGCAGAAGTCACTTTGTAAAAGACTCTTTTGAAGCAATACAAGGAAGACTTTTCTATTTCTAATTAAAACAAGTGTGCACATTTGGTTTCATTTGCAGAATGTATGATTGTCATTCATCACCTACGATTTTTTCTAGCACCTTGCTTTTGATCTTTTCGGTTTTATGCAAGATTGCGTCAAGTGTCTATGTGTCGAGCTCTCTTTGAAGTGTTACCAGTTCATAGTGTCTCCCGTAGACTTATTTTTGTTATCCTTCAAAGCGCAAGGCTTCCCTTCAACCTCCACGCAAAAGCTCCATGCCTATGGCCTTGAGCTAGAACCAAAATAGCTTGTGTCCTGTTTGGGTTCATTAGGAGTTGGCTCTTTTCCAGACCAAGTGGATCACTTCTTTTTGGTGCATCACCTCCCTTAACTTAGATTTCTTTTCAGTCATCCTCCTACCCCTTTTCCGTAGCTAATAAGTAGATTTTAGTGTGAGAATCAAGAGCTGAAGTGAAGCCCCTGAGGAACTGTTTTAGCTTGGAATTGCACCCCTGTGAGAGTTTTTCAGGCCCCCTTACTTCCAGCTACAAGCATGGGGACAACCTCAAGATGTAGGTATACTATGGTGAGGTTGAACCTCTAGGCTTTTTTATGAAGCTAGTTCCTCAGGTGCTTCACTTTAGCGCTTGATTCTCACACTAAAATCTACTATTAGCTAAGGAAAAGGGATAGGAGAATTACTTGAAAAGAAATCTAAGCTAAGGGAGGTGATGCATCGACATTCCATATGACCATTCACATGTCACCTTTCATGGCGTTGTACGGGTATGAGGCACCGAGTTTCCTTGATTTGCTACTGAGCGACAGTAGAGTGCCGAGTGCAGGAGGTTGGTTGCAGGAGAGTCAAGACACTATGAGGGCTCTTAAGGAAAATATAGCTAAGGCACAAAATCAGCAGAGACAGTATGCGGATCAGAAGAGGATGAAGAGGCATTTCGAGGTGGGAGACATGGTTTACCTCATGCTGCAGCCCTACCGTCAGTCCACTTTTAGAAAGAGTGGGTCAGAGAAGCTTAAGCCACGCTATTACGGACCTTTTAGGATCTTGAGGAGAGTTGGCGAGGTAGCTTACGAGCTCGAGCTTTCAGCAGAGAGCAGGGTGCACAACGTTTTTCATGTATCACGCCTCAAGAAGGTGTTGGGTCATCATGTGGTACCGTCTGCGATTCTACCTCCCTTAGATGATGAAGGAAAGCTGATTTTAGTACCTGAGTCCATCCTGGAGTATAGGGAGAGACAGTTGCGTAGGAGGACTATCAGGGAATATCTGGTGAAATGGAGAGATTTCCCTGTTGAGGATGTGACATGGGAGAGCGAGGATATTCTACAGCATCCGGCATTGAGATTGCTTGAGGACAAGCAATTTCAGGAGGGGCGGACTGTCATGTCCCCTTCTCAGTGACATCTCGGAGCACAGGATTAGCCTATCATACGACCCTCGTAGGCTAATAGACTGGATAGAGGGTCGCATAGGAGCTTGGCTCAGCTTCAGTTGGCATAGTTTGATTAGTTGGCTTTCGTTTGGGCTCGATCGGAGACTTCTTGCAGAAGTTACTATTTTTAGTAGTTCCTGGTGGTCAGAGTGGGACCCCTGCTATTTTTAGCAATATGGGTTGGCAGCGTTCGGAATCACTTCAGTATATGACAGCTTCAGACGGTTCAGTCATCGGGCGAGTAACGAGGGAAATATTAATATTTAATTGTATTGATTAAATATTAATTATGCGAAGACTATTATATTAAGTTATAATTAAAAATTATAACTTAAGTGATTTTAATGCTGAGGGGGTCGCCCATCATCAGGGGGGTCAATTTGTAATTATATTTTATTATAAAATTGGCCAAGACTATGGAGATATTAAAATATTGAGAAAGTGTGAATTTTTAATTAAAACCCCTATTATGAAGGAAATCGCACCTCTTTGGTTATTAAAGAATTTGCCTTGGGAATCGAGCCATTATGTCTTTATTGTGAATTGAAATTGATCAACTTTTATCTGAGCAAGAAGCTTCAGGGTTTCAAGTTCGAATTCCTTGGGGAACGTGCCATCTCCATTGGAAGCAATTCAGAGGGTGTGAAATAACCCCTGATTTATTGCAGCAGAGGTTTCTTCATTCAGGTGGATCACAGAGCTTCAGAGATTATCTACTTACAGGTTATCAGCATAGTTTTCATTCAGCAGGCATTGTGTTACCTAGGCGCCCATATTTGGAGATTTGGAGAGTCACAAGGAAGGCCGTACAACCTCATTTATTGCTGGTTCTGTTACAGCAGTACTTGTACCAGGCCGTACTTATTTGCAGCAGGCTGTACCTTCATTTTCAGACAGTACTTTCTTGCCTTGGTCAATATGCCACACTTCTAGTCTTGTTCTTCATCCATCTGGGGCGCAGTTGAATTGGGAGCAAGCTGAGGTCATCAGACTCAGGAAAGAGGACAAACATAGGCAGCCGTACCATCTACAGCAGGTCATTCAATGCTGCATTAAAAACCAGGGTTTTACAAATACAAAAAAAAAACATTATTTTTCTTATTGCATGTCTGTAGATCATTTCTGTAATCGTTCCAGAAGGTCAATAAATAGTTTGGCATCAGTATTCTCAGTAGTTTTTTATCCATTCCAGAGTTATATGATTTAATTTGAATTTTATATTCAATACTTGCAAAAATCGCCTTCTTTCATTTCATGCAAAAATCCAAAAACTACAAAAAAACCAAAAACTTCAGAAAATACAAACAAAACTGTCAGATTGGGGAAACGGAGGAAACTAGGAGTTTCTACATGGAAAGATC
Source organism: Torreya grandis (assembly GCA_037957365.1). Taxonomy (NCBI): domain Eukaryota; kingdom Viridiplantae; phylum Streptophyta; class Pinopsida; order Cupressales; family Taxaceae; genus Torreya; species Torreya grandis. The sequence goes on along the minus strand of JARHVA010000739.1, from coordinate 2,567,757 downwards.
AAAGCTCTGATACCTGAAATATCCCTAAATGGATATTTTATCAAAGGTTTGATTTTTATATAATTTCTCTGAATATCAATGCTGTTATAAACCCTAAATAATAATAAATCTCTGAAATGTGCAAAAATGAAAATACCTAACTGCAATTTTTATTCAAATATGTTGAATATGAATTTATTACAACAAACTCTAATCTAAAACTAAATTGAAAGCATGAAAACTGAATTTTTACTGAAAGCCTAGCTGAAAGAGGAAATCTGGAAGTATGCCACCCTGTTGGAAGGTATGATAGATCGCTGGCAACAATAATAAACTCCTATGAGTGTGATGTCAGCAGATTTTTCCCTAAAAGAATGACATCAAGGCTAGAAGTGTACTGCAAGTGGTATGGCAGACTATAATTGCAGGTACAATAGTGAATAGTGACATTAATAGTCACACCATGAACAGTGATATCAAGCTGAAATGTCACTTCGGAAGAATATTTCAATAATTTTCTTAAGTATTGCAGCCCCATATACAACCATAAATCTACCTCTATGTATCTGTATGATCAATTTACTCTGAATTTGAAAGCTTTGGTGCAATTCTTGAATGAAATTACCAAATGGATTTGAGGGTTTTTGTACCCAAGCTTGTGCACATGAGGGCTTTCGTCCTCTGTGTAAAATATTGAAACCGCTTCCCCAAATTTGCAAACCAAGGGTTTTGTAGAAGTGTTCGAATGAGTGGATAATGAATAATGATTTCTCTTTATCCAACCCTTTTAATAATTACATTTTTCATCAAAACCCTAAAAGGCAACGCTTTATCTTCTATTTTGACGTTGAAATGCTTTTATTTTAATAAAGTCATCTTTATCATTGCTTTTGGCCCAATTAATAATCATTACTTTATGGCCCACTTTAATAATAATGATTATCATTTTCCCCATATTATTAAATAAAATTCTATGTTGTTTTGGTATGGGTACAAGTACGTTTCAGGTATGTAGAAATGCCATTTTTCAAAAACCTTGATTTGAAAATGTCGTGGGTACGTCTGTACATTTTATTATATATATATATATATATATATATATAATGCATATTACTCTTTTTTAGTAAAACACTTAAAAATATATAGTATTCATTCATTCATTACTTCAAAGACAAAATGTACAATTCAAATCTAGAATAAATCATCTAGATTGCCTTCAAAATCATGAATGTCACTCCCACTATTTTTCAACTTTATCATTTATTTACGCTTTCTCTCACAGGGGCTCACTGATGCATTTTGCGAGAGATGTTCTCATAGTATTCTATTATACCTACATCCCTTCATGCAACCTTCATACCTCCTATGATGTCTCCTTAAAATCTTGAAACCCTAAAATATGGCTAAGTATGAAACCTTAAAACCTTGAAACCCTTATATCTCAATAAGTCTAAAATATGATACGGTCCTCCAAAACCTAGAATTTGCATTATAGCTCCTAGAGGTCCAAAACCACTTTGAAACATCCTAAAAGTATATAAATAAAATATAACTTAAGTATAAGAAACTAGATGTCCCTATTTAAATGTAAACTTAAATGTTTATCTTATTTATATATTGTTTGGTTCAAGTTGGTTTTATATTTTTATTTATTTATTTGTTGACTTCGACTGTATTTTCCTTTTGGAATCCCTTGGAAATGCCCAAAAACATCTAGAAAACACCACGAAAATGTCCCATACGTTTCCAGTACTTTTTAAGGTGTTTATGGTCCATTTCTAGGACATACCCAAAGTGTTTCCGTACTGGAAGTGTTTCTATACTAGAAATGTTTCCAGGGGGAGGGAACATGGAGGTGGTGTTTCCTGCAACACAGATAAAATTACCTTATTGCAACTTACAACATTAATATTAAATTATTTTTTTCTTTATTTGAAATAGGGGACATGACAATACCACTAAAATGTCCATTTTGGGGAATTTTCTGAATTCTATTTTTTTGTAGTTTTCCTAAAACTGGAGCATCAATTAAATATTAAAACAACAATACTCAACAATGATATTGAAAATTAAACCGAAATTTTTAGTGCAATTGCCTGAATACACGTATAATATTGATGAAACTATTTATGAATAATAAATGTATCATAGCCAAACCTAATGATGTTGAATCGATAATTAATGATAATAGAAAACCTTTACAGTCGGATTACAATAGCAAAATTGTTTTACAGTAGTAGAGGAGTGCAACAAGGCAGTTGTAGATGAATGGTGACTAGCAAGGTAGGGCATCACTCTCCCAGGTTGGCGATTTCATCAAAACCCCTTGAAACCCTCACAAAGCCCTCACAATTGTCCTAAGGACAACGATTTGTTTCCCTCAATTGTACAACTAACCCTCTAAGGTACGATAGCCCATGAGCAACAATAAACCCTTATATATGTCTGATAATCCCCCACAAAATTTCAGAAACTGATAACAACCTCTAACCAATTGATACCTGAATTAAACTCAATCTATTAGCACAATTATGATCCCTATATGGAATCACCTCAATGGGTAAGAGGGTTTTCATCCTCTAAACCTATACACTAGAGGGTTTTCCTCAGATGGAAAAGTTGAACATGGAAGCTCCAACCTGGAATAGGGTTTTGATTTCAAAGATGAATAACGAATAATGAATGTTTTGAGCCCAACTCTTCTTTTATGATTTTCTTTTTTCTAGTTGTTCTAACCCTAAAATCATTTAAAACACTTTTAGTTAAACATTATTTTTTGGTCCAGTTAAAGAATATTACTTTTTGGCTGCCTTTACAATAGTAATAATACATGTCTTTTTTCCATGTTATAAAATAAAGTAACTTTAGGTGACTTAAAAGTATTATTAAATTATTTTCCTATTTAATCCCTCAGCCCATAGGAAATAATGAATAGGATATGGGTCTTCTGATTGGTTTACTTCCAAAAATGGGACATTACAATTCATACACTTGCGCAGCAAGCGGTAGAAATGAAGAAGCTTCTCAATTATCTTCATTAGAAGAGATAGCATAATGAATAAGCCCACCTATCTAAAGAAGAATCCATGAAGGGGAAGCACTCCATTGAGGAGCACTCATCACCATTGCCAAAAGGTAAACACGGTAAGAGATCAGTCCATAGAAGAATGGTTGCAAAACTCAGATTTTGATTTGCACCTAATTGAAGAGCTATCCAAGATATAAACCATCAAGAAGGAGCAGCCCATAGAGGATTCCTCATCACCATTTTAAGCAAGTAATGGTAAGCCTTTATTATTGGTTTTATGGATAGAGTATTTGCATAGTTAAGATATTGTTTAGCACACACTTATATAAGCAATTCCAAATTGCTTGTTATGTTCCTTTTTTGAAACAAGTAAGCTAACCTATTTTGTATGACAAACTATGGAGGAATGCCACTCATTAAGAGTGGATATGGAGCAGCCATATAATCCATTTGCGAAGCACATTTATGAGCAGCCCATTGCATCAAAGAGGTTGTATCATTTTTTAGCATTCTCATGTTCACGTTGATTGGCAAGTTGGCATGTTTTCCTTCCCAAGTTCTTGTAGAATGTGACAAGATGGGTGGAAGAGGAACTCTATGTTGAGAGAGATCCAAGCACAGTTTGAAGGCCAAGGTATCACAAAGGTGACAACATGTTGGTTTTCTTTTTCTCTCCATCCAAATTTAGAATTACATCGTGTATAGCATGTCTAGTTGTTTATCAATGTTGTAGCATGCATTTGAGAGCTCACTTGATTGTAACATGGAGGTATAGGCTGGTTTTCATAAATAAGAACTATTATAGCATGCCTAAGTTGGTTTTGGCATGTACATAGCAGTTATAGCAAGTTTGTAGCATGCTTTTGAATTATTTTATGCATTATTAGGTGCAAACAAATTGTTCCCCAATACATCATCCTTGCAGATTTTGGGGCTCATCCCTTCAGACTGGAGACTATGTTTGATCTGATCTCTTTCCTGCATTGCATCAGAAGCTTTGTCGACTCAGTGAAGGGGTGTGATAGATACTTGTACTTGGCTTATTGTTCTTCAGAGGCTATTGCTTGTTTTGGCCCTCTTGGTCGGGCTCGTTGTTGGTACTCCGGGGTCTTGGATCTCTTAGGTTCTGTGGGGATTAGGATGGACCGTCTCCCTTCATTTCAGTACTCCTTGGACGCTTTGAGCAACCTACCTACCAGACAGGTGATGAACATGATTATTAGGGAGGATATCTACAGACAGTTTATTCATACCACTTGGGTTAACCCCTGTGGTGGGTTACACCTAAAGATGTCTTTTTATGCGGAGCACTTCCTAGAACTGAGGGATGGGCTTATTGTCCCTCCTCAATATTCTTTTTGCCATTGGATGCATGCTCTCCATATTCCTCTTGGACAATTCAGAGTGAGTTCCCATAGGCTTCGAATTGAAATTGCTCACCAGATGGATCGAATAGACAGGATCTATCAATGATGCAGCCTTCAGGAGGTTGAGACAGAAGAACACTTCATCTTTCGTTGCCCCATCTACTACGAGATTAGGAGGTTCCACTGTCTTTTCAAGGAGACCGAGACTCTCTTCGTCTTCTTCAGAGATGTCTAGCTCTATATATGCAAAAGGCCCTCAGGCTTTGTGACCTCATGATTTAGGGCCCCACTAGACCACAATCCATCCAGCGGATTACTTTCTTTTTTATAGTGCTACCTTTGGGGAGAGGCACTAAGCGCCAGACCAATACCAGCACAACTTCACACTCCAAATCAGTGCGTATTCGAGGGACCATTCACAACTCCCTGGGATCTCATCGAAATATCCATTCTAGTCCCAGTCCCAAGAAACAGACTAGATCCACCAGATTATCGTGGCAAGCTACTCCCTCTAGACAGCAGCACATGGGACAGCCCCGACACTCCACCTCCTCCTCCAATTGTTATCCATCTATTTTGAGCTTCTTTTTGGTGGCCTCGAATGTTAGGAGAGTTGGTCCCACTCCTTGATAGACTTTTCTCATTGCTTCTTCTAGTTCTTCTCTCATATTGTACTTTCCCACCTCTCCATTTGGCTAAGGTCATTGGCTGTGGGTTTTTGTTTGCTCCCACTCTTTGTTGCACTGTTTTTCTTTCCATTTTGTGTTGTCCATGGGAAACCGTTTGGTTTTCCTGCTTTGCTCTATCACCTTTTGTAATCTTGCAATCCCTTTGACCTACTTTAGTGGTCATTTGTTGGACATTAATATTTATTTTATCTTATCTTATACACATGCAATAAGGTTGCAGCAAGTTTTCCAAAACAAGGTTTGCTATGACAACAGTTGGTATGGCATGTTTTGGGCATATTTTAGCTTTCTCATGATCCCAAGGATTCTTCTATGAATGTAAAGTAAGTGGCACGACATCAAGTCATTGGTACATGGTGAGAAGTGCATCCATAGTGAGTAGCACTCTACAAGAAAACTGTTGGTTGTGATGGATGTATGTTGTGCCATCCATTTGCCTTCATTGAATATGTTTCCTTCAATGTGTATTGCATTTGTTTTGATGCAAACTTTCTGTTACAAGATATGGGCAACTTTGTTAATGGAATGGTATCTTTCCAATCCATGTGTGTCACGTTATTGAATTGTAAGACCTAAGAAAGGGGAAATTTGTAAATGTGGTAATTTATTGTAGCACTACTTTCATTATGCAATATGATTTCTTCACTTATTGAAATCATTGAGATCAACAAGGAAGATGTTGTATAAGCATCTCAGGAGAGCTTCACCCTAGCCTACAAAGCACATGTATTGTAGCAAAGGGGCTAAGAGGAAGACCCAGACACCAAAGAGTGCAAGAAGATCAGTTGGCAAAGATTGGAAGTAGTAATGGACTATTTATCAACCTGGGTTTGCAAGTTTCATAGTTGCACAACCACTCTCAAAGAGAGAGGGAAGAGGTACAATCCAAGAGGATGATAATATTGGTATCCCACTTGAGAAGATAGAAGGTAAATCTTCATCTTCTTGTTATATAGCTTTTGTGGGACCAAAAGCCTTCAAATTTGGGGTGCATGATCAAAAATTTGGATCAAGTAGATCATCTAGTTCAGTTGGTAAGACAATCAACTATCAAACAAAGGTATTTGCTACACGCCAAATCCTAGAAAAGAGCTAGTTTTTGTAGTACAAGCTTAAACAACATATGGTTGGCATCAAAAAATTTAGAGTATATATTTGGATTCCTCTTGAAAAGTTATGCAATTTAAAAAAAATTGCATGTGATTTCAAGCTCGTATGTAAAAGTTATGGCCTCCAAAAATTAGACAACCCCTTGTCTTGAAAGGATCTACGGTGGTGGAGCCTAGAGTTGGAATATCTACCTAGTTTATGAATCAAAATGGCACCAAAGATTTGAGTCATTACATTTACAAGTTGCTCTTTAGATGTCAATCTGAAATCTATAGTACTCTGATATTTTGTTATTGTCCAATGTAGGAGCTTCGATATCAACACAAACCAAAAAAGATAACTAACAACAAAAGAAAGATTTGGTCGTGTGGACATAGAATATATCAAGCTTTCCACCAATTCTCTATAGAGTGATTCACTAATCGGTAACGAATCATCATTTGTTGATAATTTCAACTTGACTTCCATAATTCTGAATCTAAAATCTTGGAGATGTTGATAAAACAAAATATCCCAAGCTTGTGGAGCCTGCTTAAGTCCATATGGGGACTTAATCACCCTGCAAACTAGATGATCACTACTAGGTACCTGAAAATATTTAGGTTCTTCCTCATCCAAATCTTTGTTCAGGAAACCCAATTGAGCTGCTATGGAGAGAAACAACCGAAGGGTGACAATCTTCACAATGCGAGTAAGAACCAACTCCGCAAAGGAGAATGTCATGTCCCCTTCCAATTGACATCTCTTAGAGCTGATGATTAGCCTATTATGCAACCCTCGTAGGCTGATAGGATGGATAGAGGGTCATGATGGAGCTTGGCTTGGCTTCAACTGTCAGAATTTTTCCAGTTGGCTTTCGTTCGGGCTTTTTCAGACACTGTTTGCCTGAGTTGCTATTTTTTAGGGATATTTGGCACTCAGCGGAGCACCCCTGCTATGGTCTGGTCATGTGCGAAAATCACTCCCTTGTTCGCCAGCTTCAGACGATTCGAGAATCAGATATGTTTTGAGGGAGATATTAATATTTAATTGATTTAATTAAATATTAATTATTTGGAGCTATATTATAAAGTTATAATATTTAATATTATAACTTAAGGGTTGACTTAAGGGGGGCGACCATCATGAAGGGGGCGTTTTTAATTATATCTTATAATTAAAAATGTGATTTTTAAAACTATGGAAAAGAATTAAAAAGTCCGAATTTTTTTATGAAACCCTAATTAGGGGAAATCGCACTTTTTGAAGATTATAAGTGTTTTTCATTGGGAATCGTGCCATTCATTGAAGTCAATTTTTGCTAAGTATTTTTTTTGAAGACAGAGCCAAGGGTTCCAGTATTCAATTTGCATTGGAAAACGTGCAATCTTCAGTGTGCAATTCAGAGGTTGTGAAATATCAGCTGATCTATTGCCAGACAGAGAGATAACTTTATATAGAGGTTATCACAGAGCTTCACAGAGGTTTATAGCATCAGGGTTTTGATCCAGAAATTGTCTAGAAGGAAATCTTCAATATTGGCGCTCCTTTTATTAATATCTGGCATCAAATCAATAGGTCGTACTGTTTTAATTGCTGCTGTACACAGGCCGTACAATTTTGTACCAAGCCGTACCATCTCCAGTAGGGGCGTATTTTTCTTCTGGTGCAAAACGCCTTCTCTTTGACCAATCCGCTGATACCAATCAGGGCACCTATACATCTAGCATCATTCTGGATCATCAGAAGCAAGGAGAAAGGGTTATTTATTGCAGCCGTACCAACCGTACCAAATATAGGGTTTCTTTTTCAGATTGTAGCAAATCAGGTTTTTGAACAATATTTTTATATTATTTTGTATGCATACCAGAGATCGTCTATTGTAATCATCTGAAATAAAAAATAAGATCATAGATTAGCCAGTTAAAAGAGTATAGTGCTATTTGTTTAATTATTTGAATTTATACGAATTTATCTTGCAAAAATCGCATTCTTCTCTTATTCATGCAAAAACACCAAAAAAAATCAAAATACACAAAAACAGTCCAAAAAAACATACAGTTCTAGAATTCAAGGGAAACAGGGGTTTCTACAGTGGTATCAGAGCTAAATCCTGCCATCTTGAGGGTTTAGCAATCTTATGCAACCACAAGAATTAGGACCACACAGGTATTACACATGCAGGAGAGCCTTGCTGGAAGGCGATAGGGTTTAGAACAGCAGCCGGTCATCATGGGTGACAGGGGTGAGGGTAGCCCACCCAGGGGCCACAGGAATAATGAGGATTAGGACACCAGAGACTTCTTCTGTGCTATGGTTACAGGACAGCAGCAGATGGCGTAGGCATTACAAGCACTTACTACTATGGTAGAAAGGATGAACTCCCCTGTTAGACAGAATGGGGAACAAGGAGATAACAGGAGTGCTATAGTTAATCAGAGACCACAACTGACCCATTCCAGAACAGTTGATATGCCTACACGTCCTACATTTGTTCAAGAGGAACCAAAAGAAGCTCCAACAGAGGAGGCGGCAGGAGACCCCCTATTTGCAGATACGCTCATGGCTGCAAATGAGGAGTGGGAATTATTAGCTCCTCAGGTTCGGGAGAGGATGTCCTTTGATCGTTTTGTAAATCAGAAGAGAGAGCATTACAAGTCACTTAGACAGGATAGGAGGCCTAGAGGTCAGCTTAGTGAGCTGAAGAAGGCTACAGACAAGCTTTCTTTGACTACTTTTGACGGGAGTCGTAAGATGACAGCTCAAGCTTGGATTCATAAGCTTGACCCATTTTTGGCATTAAAGCCAATGACAGATATAGAAGCTATCAAATACGCAGCTTTGCACTTGGAGGGAGTAGCACATGATTGGTGGTATCATGGTATGGTAACACTTCAGCATAATCAGGTGACAGAGTACCAGGACTTCGTGGATAGGTTGGTTGAGAGGTTTGACAAGAAAGATCTAGAGGTTTACTTTCGAGATTTGGCACAGTTGAAACAAACAGGTAACTTGGAGTCCTCCATTGGGGAGTTTCAGCGGTTGGCAGTCATGGTGCCAAACATTTCAGAGCGTAGATTGATAGTTCTTTTCATCGAGGGCCTATTTGAACCATTGAGAGGTTGGATCAAAGCCTTTGATCCTCCTTTGTTACAGGAAGCTATGAAGAAGGCACGTAGTATGGAGATGGCAGCCCCATCCAGTAAATTCAACTCCAGAGGTACTTCATTCAGGGACAATAAGGGCTTCAACAAAAATAAAGAGAAATCAGATTTTAACAAAGACAAATCAGATTTTAAGAATGATTCAAAGGGCAAACTAGCAGCACCACCTTTGGATCGAGAGGCTCTTAACGATCTATGCAAGAAGAATCTTTGCTTCTACTACAAAGGTCCTTATGATGCCAATCACGATTGTCCCTTGAGGCCTAAGGGCAAGGCAAATTGAGTGATGTGGGCTTATTATGAGGATTTGGAATCAGAAGATTCCGAACAACAGGAGAGTTCTGAGGAGTCAGAGGCAGAGGCTTCAGAGCCTAAGGCAGAGGCAGATTCAGAGCTTCAGAGTCAGGAGGCACGCCTATCTAGCATCCAGCAGGAGGGTTCATTCAGACTCCGTGGAGTTTTGGCAGGACAGAGGGTCATAACCCTTCTTGACACAAGAGCCACACATAATTTTATCGATGCTAGATTTGTGGAGAAGCGTGGACTGATTATCGAGGAGTTCGAGGGCATTAAAGTTAAGGTGGCCGACGGTTACACTCTTAAGTGTGAGCGGATGATTAGAGATCTTTCCTTGCGCTTGAACAACTATGAGTTCAAGGCTGATTATGACGTGGTGAACATGGGGGATATCGATTTAGTCTTGGGCATGAAGTGGCTTCATTCCCTTGAGGAAGTCACTCTTCGTCTCAAGGACATGGAGATTCGTTTTGATGTTGATGGGAAGACACATATTTTGAAGGCAATACGGGACAGCAACATCAAAACTATTTCTTTTCATCGGATGGAGAGGCTCATGCGACACGACATGGTAGAGTGGGCCGCCGAGTGCACATTGTCACCAATACAGGAGGGACAGCAGAAGACTGAGTATCATCCTGACATTCAGCAGTTGAGAGTTAAGCATGATAAGGTATTCAGTGATATTCCACCAGGGAGACCTCCAGACAGGGGCATTGAGCACATTATTGAGCTTGAGGAGGGCGCTAAGCCCGTTATGATTACTCCTTATCGGCATCCTAAGCGGTTGAAAGATGAGATCGAGAAAACAATCAAGGAGTTACTTGCTATGGGACACATTCGACCTAGCAAATCACCATTCGCTTCTTCAGTTGTTCTAGTGAAGAAGGATGGCACCCTACGCATGTGCATGTGAATAAGAGGACTATTAAAAATAGATATCCAATACCTCGTATCGATGAGCTTATTGATGAGCTCCATGGTGCATGCTACTTCAAAAAGATAGACTTAAGGTCAGGCTATCATCAGATCAGGGTTCGTGAACAGGACATTGAGAAGACTGCTTTCCGTTGTCATTGTGGACACTATGAGTTTGTGGTGATGCCATTTGGGCTCACTAATGCGCCAGCGACATTTCAGTCCACCATGAACAGAGTCTTCCATTCACTGCTGAGGAGGTTTGTACTTGTTTTCTTCGACGACATTCTTATATACAGCAAGACTTGGCAGGAGCATTTGGCTCATCTGGAGACCGTGCTCAATATTTTGGAGAGAGAGTCCTTGTATGCCAAGGAGTCCAAATGTGATTTGGGGATGACCGAATTGTTATACTTAGGTCATATTATCAGTTCAGAGGGAGTGTAGATGGATCCTGAGAAGCTCTGCGCTATCATAGACTGGCCTATTCTGGTGAATCTTACACAGCTGTAGGGATTTCTAGGTTTGTGTGGGTTTTATCGTAGATTCGTGAATGGTTATGCACGCTATGCAGCGCCTATGACAGATTTGTTGAAAAAAGGTGCATTTTGTTGGACTCCTGAGGCACAGGAGTGTTTCGTGAGGTTTAAGGAGTTGATGACTACGTGCCCAGTGTTGGCACTACCAAATTTTTCGAAGCCTTTTGAGCTTCAGTGCGATGCTTCAAGAGAGGGCATTGGAGCGGTGCTTATGCAGGACAAGCACCCTATAGTATATGAGAGCCGTAAACTCAGGGGACCAGAGAGGCTATACAGCATTTACGATAAGGAGATGCTATAATGCATACCTTGGCAAAATTTAGGCAATATCTTGTTGGCAGCAAATTTTGCATCAAAACTGACCACAACAGCTTGAGGCATTTCTTGGGGCAGCGAGATCTCAATGATCGTCAGCAGAAGTGGGTGAGCAAATTACAGGCATATGACTTTGACATCTCTTTCATCAAGGGCACCTAGAATGTAGTGGCCGACGCTCTCTCACGCAGGCCTTATTTGAGTACTATGGTTCACATTACAGAGGATTGGAGACATGATTGTGGCAGAGTATGCCAAGGATTCATGGGCATCCAGCATTGTTGAGGGATCGACGATTGATACCAGATATACGCTTGCGAATGACTTGATCATTTACAAGAACAGGGTTTATTTGATCCCAGGATCAGAGGTGAAGAACATTATCATGCGAGCCTTTCATGATGTACCTACTGCAGGACATCCCGGGTATTTCAAAACCTATAGACAGATTCGGGAGAGATTCACATGGAAAGGACTTAAGGCAGATGTTCTTCAGTATGTGTGTGAGTGCCCTGTTTGTCAGCAGAACAAGCAGGAGAACACTTACCCGATAGGATTATTGCAGCCACTTCCGATTCCTGACAGGAAGTGGAAATGCTTGTCGATGGATTTCATTACGGGCTTGCCTAAAGCCCAAGGACGAGATTGCATATATGTAGTCGTGGATCGGTTAACGAAGTATACCCACTTCTTTTCGATTACCACCACTTACACAGCTACACAGGTAGCAGAGGTCTTCTTCTGAGAGGTATTCAGACTGCATGGGTTGCCTCGGAGCATAGTGAGCGACAGGGATAGTCGGTTCTTGAGTCATTTCTGGCATGAGGTGTTCAGACTCTGTGGGACCGAGCTTACACCGAGCACCATCTACCACCCGCAGACCAATGGACAGACAGAGATAGTGAATAAATGGGTGGAAGGTTACCTCAGGAACTATATTGCAGGGCAGCAAAAGGCATGGGTCAAGTGGATTCATTTGTGCGAGTATTGCTACAACACGACCTTCCATATGACCATTCAGATGTCCCCTTTTATGGCGTTGTACGGGTATGAGGCATCGAGTTTTCTGGATTTGCTACTGAGTGACAGTAGAGTGCCGAGTGCTGGAGACTTGTTGCAGGAGAGTCAGGATATTGTGAGGGCTCTCAAGGAGAATATTGCCAAGGCACAGAATCAACAAAAGCAGTACGCAGATTAGAAGAGGACAAAGAGATCTTTTGATGTGGGTGACATGGTTTATCTTATGCTGTAGCCTTACCGTCAGTCTACTCTTAGGAAGAGTGGGGCAGAGAAGCTTAAGCCACGTTATTACGGTCCTTTCAGGATCCTGAGGCGTGTTGGAGAGGTGCTTATGAGCTAGAGCTTCCGGCAGAGAGCAGGGTACACAATGTTTTTCATGTGTCATGCCTCAAGAAGGCGTTGGGACACCGTGTGGTACCTTCTGCAGTTTTACCTCCCTTAAATGATGAGGGAAAGTTGATTTTAGTACCTGAGTCTATCTTGGAGTACAGAGAGAGACAGTTGCATATGAGAACTATCAGGGAATATTTGGTAAAATGGAGAGATTTGCCAGTGGAGGATGGGACATGGGAGAGCGAGGATATTTTGCAGCGTCCGGAGTTCAGATTGCTTGAGGACAAGCAATTTCAGGAGGGGCGGACTGTCATGTCCCCTTCCAGTTGACATCTCTCAGAGCTGATGATTAGCCTATTATGCGACCCTCGTAGGCTGATAGGATGGATAGAGGGTCATGATGGAGCTTGGCTTGCCTTCGACTGTCAGAATTTTTCCAGTTGGCTTTCGTTCGAGCTCTTTTGGACACTGTTTCCCTGAGTTGCTATTTTTTAGGGATATTTGGCACTCAGCGGAGCACCCCTGCTATGGTCTGGTCATGTGCGGAATCACTCCCTTGTTCGCTAGCTTCAAACAGTTCGAGAATCGGATATGTTTTGAGGGAGATATTATTATTTAATTGATTTAATTAAATATTAATTATTTGGAGCTATATTATAAAGTTATAATATTTAATATTATAACTTAAGGGTTGACTTAAGGGGGGCGACCATCATGAAGGGGGCGTTTTTAATTATATCTTATAATTAAAAATGTGATTTTTAAAACTATGGAAAAGAATTAAAAAGTCCGAATTTTTTTTATGAAATCCTAATTAGGGGAAATCGCACTTTTTGAAGATTATAAGTGTTTCTCATTGGGAATCGTGCCATTCATTGAAGTCAATTTTTGCTAAGTATTTTCTCTGAAGACAGAGCCAAAGGTTCCAGTATTCAATTTGCATTGTAGAACGTGCAATCTTCAGTGTGTGCAATTCAAAGGTTGTAAAATATCAGTTGATCTATTGCCAGGCAGAGAGAACTTTATACAGAGGTTCTCACAGAGCTTCACAGAGGTTTATAGCATCAGGGTTTTGATCCAGAAACCGTCCAGAAGGAAATCTTCAATATTGGCGCTCCTTTTATTAATATATGGCATCAAATCAACAGGCTGTACTGTTTTAATTGCTGTTGTACACAGGCCGTACAGTTCTGTACCAGGCCTTACCATCTCCAACAGGGGCGTATTTTTCTTCTTGTGCAAAACGCCTTCTCTTTGACTAATCCGCTGATACCAATCAGGGCGCCTATACATCTAGCATCATTCTGGATCATCAAAAGCAAGGAGAAAGGGTTATTTATTGCAGCCGTACCAGATCTAAGGTTTCTTTTTCAGATTGCAGCAAATCAGGTTTTTGAACAATATTTTTATATTATTTTGTATGCATACCAGAGATCGTCTATTGTAATCATCTGAAATGAAAAATAAGATCATAGATTAGCTAGTTAAAAGAGTATACTGCTATTTGTTTATTTATTTGAATTTATACGAATTTATCTTGCAAAAATTGCATTCTTCTCTTATTCATGCAAAAACACCAAAAAAAATTAAAAATACACAAAAACAGTCCAAAAAAACATACAGTTCTAGAATTCAAGGGAAACAGGGGTTTCTACAGAGAAATTACCATCTCCTCATCTACTCCCTCATGTTGAGAAAAGTCTTTTGCAACGAGATGAGCCTTGTACTTGTCCAAAGTACCATCAACTTTGTCCACCCATTTGCATCCAATGTTGTTTAACTAGTGGTTCAGGTACCATAAAAATGTCAGATGCGAGAGCAAAATGACCATGCTCTGTTGAATTAACAACCTTGGTTCTGGGCCTCTAAGCTAGTGCCTTTGATTAGGGTATTTCATCCTCTTGCACAGCCACCTGTGATGAGCACATGCTTATACTGAGGGGAGGGGGGGTTGAATCAATATAAGGTAAACTTCTACATTTTCAAATTGATTATCATAACAATATCAATCACACATCATCAACAATTAAGAACACGATTTACATGGAAACCCTTTTGGGATAAAACCACAGAGAAAGGACTGCTTGGGTCTACTATCCAAATCTAGCCACAAATAAAATTCTTCTTACAAAATTTGTAGGTACCGACCTACTGGAGACACCAATCCCCACTACTAAGCAATTTGTAGGCATCAACTTAATGGAGACACCAATCCTCACTGCTAAGCAATTTGTAGGCACCGACCTACTTGAGACACCAATCCCCACTGCTAAGCACTTTGTAGGCACCAACCTACTGGAGACACCAATCCCCACTGCTAAGCACTTTGTAGGCACCAACCTATTGGAGACACCAATCCCCACTGCTAAGCACCAACTTAGCAAGAGACACCCATCTCTTTGATCTTAGGCACCAACCTCCACTGAAACCATCTTCCACCTTCTCACTATTGCTTTGTCAACAAATTATAGCACAATCAAGTTTCGCTATTCTCCCTCTTCTCTCTCTTCTTCCTCTTCTTTTGGTTGTATATGATAGAAATAATTATTTCTTCTCCACAAAAATCTGCTTATATTCGATTGATATTACATTTTTTCTTCTTACTTTCTAACTCCCATTCATTTCTCTTTTATACCTCTTCATGCCTCTTGGAAAGGGTGTGATTTCTCCCAAGGGATACAATCTCTTCAAAGGTGGTCAACCCTTCATTTTAGATTATCATTCATTAGACTTGGGTGGCGATTCTTATTGCCAAAATTTGGACGCTAACAAAGTTGGTTGGCCATCATTTAATACAAATGAATTTAACTCCATTTCAATGCTGCTCTTCATTCTTAAATCGTTGCTCTTCACATTGGGCGAGTCCGTAGCTGTTGACTGGGTGAATCCAGAGCTACTAGGTGAGTCTAGAGCTCTGGGCGAGTTTGGAGCTAATGAGCGAGTCCGAAGCTCTAGGCGAGTCCGAAACTACTGAGTGAGTCTGAAGCTCTAGGTGAGTCCGAAACTACTGAGTGAGTTTGAAGCTCTAGGTGAGTCTGAAGCTACTGAGTGAGTTCGAAGCTCTAGGTGAGTCTAGAGCTACTAGGTGAGTCTAGAGCTCTGGGCGAGTTTGGAGCTAATGAGCGAGTCCGAAGCTCTAGGCAAGTCTGAAACTACTGAGTGAGTCTGAAGCTCTAGGTGAGTCCGAAGCTACTGAGTGAGTTCGAAGCTCTAGGCGAGTCCGAAGCTACTGAGCTAGTTCGAAGCTCTGAGTGAGTCTATAGCTTGCCCTTCACTTTGCCTTTGATATCTATGAAAATATTCCAACAACCTGTGCATTTGATTGAGGAATTGCATCCTCCGCACATTCTTTATAGTGGATATTTCATCCACAACTAGTGCATGTAAGTTGACTAGAGCAGGGTCAACAAGCTTATGAGGAATTTCATCATCCAACACATCTTATATGGCGGAGTCACCCTCCACACATAAATTTAAATTGATTGTGGCAGGGTCAACAAGCCTATACAAGCCACCTTGCCCAATACCTAGGGTGATTACTCTTATCATGTTTCACTTTAGACACAATACACTACTTCCAAGCAAAATTTACAACAATGTTGGGATTTTATATTTACTGACTAAAAGACAAGATTTTTATTCATGCTAGGAACATACCTAACATTACTATGATTTTTATAGCATTATTCAACACTGAATATTTCCTATCCTCTCTACTGCAAGTGACTCCCCATCAGCTAATAAAATTGTATCATAAATATTTGTTTTTGCAGTAAATGTCATACCCATCCTATTGACATAGAAATTGTCTAGACGCACCGAAATCAATGAGCCAACAATTGGTAGCACTATCATTTGAGTATGATGCCATGATGGCATAATCTTCCTTAGAATTCCATTCATATTCAACTGCTACGACATTTTTTGCCAGACTTTTTTGTTGGAAAAGAGCATATCGTCGCTTTTGACATCCCTTTTTGATATTCCCAACCTTATGACAGTAGAAGCATTTCACTTGGTACTTGGGAACTGAATCACCAGGGATGAGTTTCCACTTCCTCTTTGATTTAGAAGCAACTGCACTCTTTGTTTGTCCAGCACTGGACTCATTTGCATGTGTTTGTCTGCATTCCTCCCATAGCAAATACAAACTAACCTGATAAAATGTCAGGGTTTAGATTTCTGCCATCAAGTGTAAATCCTCCACGAAAGATTCATATGGAGGTGTCAAGTTGTTTAGTTTAAGAGCAACCAGGGTATCATCATCCACATTTTTGTTAATGGCAACAAGCTGGTCTTAGAGATCTTTCATTCAAAGAAGATGTTCTGGTAGGGATCTAACATCAATCTCTTTGTGAAAAACCATAGATTCTTTAACAATTGGACACTTGTCTCCGTGGCATTCCATACTTCAAGAATCAAATCATCTAACATAGAAAACTTCAACAATAGCAAGGCCTCCTTATGACATTTGTCATAATCAACAAAATTTGTAGCAAGTATCACTTCAGTGCTTGAAAATGATTTTATCACAATCACAATATTTTGCAATTGTTAAAATCTTATGACTCTAGACATTGTAATTATGACTAGTCAATTTATGTGCTTCCAATAGAACTAAATTATGATTCTTGTTTGAATATTGGCCACAATACACATAGTTCAATGTAAAAAAAATGTCTACGAATGCTCTCTAGTCTCTCTAAAAAAATGCCTTAAAAACTGGTGAAAATCACAACTCCGCATTTGCTTGTACAAAAACATCTATAACTTGGAGTTTACATAGAAATGTCTGCAACTTGCTTAGAGAAATCATGTATATCATATTTGCAAATCGCCAACAGTTTGCAAAACAAGTTTGCTTTGTCTGCATCTAGTCTTCCTCACATGTCCCACATCCTTTTCAACTTGACTTTCGCCTATAAATTGTGAATCTATTCATCTAGAAATTGCATCAAGATTTATTTGACTACATTTTTGCACTTTTGTCTTCCAATGCCCTAGCACAATCATCCTCCCTATCCACTATGCCTCTAGAGATTCGTTCCTCTACAAAAATCACAACTAGTCTTAAAAAATCATGATTGGAGAATTGACAAATTCTTCTGTACATGCATCATGTGATTCTTTGTTCACCATTTCTTCTCTTTTTCTATCGTTCTCCAGCATCATTATCCTCTATCAAATCTGCAAATTGTCACGTTTCTCTCATTCTCCTGACTGATCATGTTATCTTCTTTAACGTCTTCCTTCTCGTGGTCTATACAACTTATACAGTGAAAATAGTCCCTGGTTCAACTCGCATTTTCTTCACCATATTTAACTTGGATGACTTCAAATCATGACTTATGCACTACACATAAGCACCTTAAAATCTATAGTATGCACCCCAAGAATTTTCCTAGGGCTTCCTTGAACCTCTTCTTCATCTCTTCTACAGTTCATACCCAACCAGGGCTTCCTCAAACCCCTGTGACTTGCTATTTGTACCCTTCTCCTAGGGATTCCTCAAATAGTGGCTCTAATACCAATGCTAGAAGATATAAACATTGAAAGAATGAAGAGAATTGGAAGGCACATTTCACACTTACACACATGTTTGTCCATCTTTTATTAAGCATAAAATAAGTTACATCAATAGTGAAGGTTGATAACCAACCATACGGCTCACTTACACATTCATGTCTCTATCTTTTATTAAGCATAAAATAAGTTACATCAGTTGGGAAGGTTGATAACCGACCATTAGTTAGTGTTTCACTAATAGCTAATTAATAACTTGAATACTTTTCGTCATCAATGTAGTATGCTTGCACACATGCCTCATCAAGGTCCTTTGGCTTACTTGAGATGACCCATCTCTTTATCCCTGAATGAAGACCTTCCATGTACTTGGTCAAAGTTGTCTTCATCCTCCAAGGCCAAAACTGTCAACATAGATTTTGTTTACTGAATTTCATGGTGTAATTCTGCACACTTTGACAACTTCCTTGACTGAAATATTTGTCACTTATTTTTTATAGATAAATTTTATAATTAGTTATAGGATTTGAATGACAAAACTGTTTATTGTATAAATTAAGTGATCATTTTTAATTTTTTCGTTCTTGCAACATCTATACTCTATGACTGAATATGTTTTTAACCCCAAGAAATTTGAATCATTATACAATGACTACAATTTAGTTCTTTGGATCCTTACAAACATTTAAAACAATGGCATTTCTCTTACCTTTCCATTTACACTTGCTCTTTCTTGGACAAATTTGTTTATTGATTTTGCTTGGAGGATTCCCCCTCATGGCTTCTTTTCTTCCTCAATGTAGTATGTCTGCACACATGACTTATCAAAGTCCTTTGTCTTACTTGAGATGACTTGTCTCCTTATGCATGAATGAAGACCTCCCATGTATTTGGTCAAGTTGTCTTCAACCTCCAAGTCCAAGCCATCACCATAGCTTGTCTATGGAATTTCATGGTGTAATCCTGTACACTTCGATCACTTCCTTGTCTGAAATACTGCCATTTAATTTTTTTGATCAGTTTTATGTTTTATGCCCAATAGGATAAAAAATCTTATGAAATAATTCTTTGAATTCATCTCACCTAGCTACAATTGATTTCTTTTCAGAAGAGACTAGATAACATTCACATTGAATTAGGGCAAGTCCTTCCATTTTGAAATGTGCAAAAGAAATCCTTTGTGCCTCACTAACATTATGCACACTAAAATAAACCTCCATTCATTTCAACCATTTGTCTAGCTATTCAACATCTACATGTCCTCCATCCTTAATCTCAAATGTCGTTTCAACTTTAAGAGTATGATCATATGATTTTACATTGGCTTTACCTTAGTCTTTTGAAGGCTGCTCATATTTACCCATGAGTTGTTCTTCCTTGCCTTCAAAGGGTTCTTTGCTAGAGCACAAACCACCATGACCATGGATGCTTGGTTCCTAGCCATGAGCTCTTGTGGCTTGATAATGGTAACTTGGAATTTTATCACACATTCCATGGCTATTTCAAAGGCAGCAACTCTCTCGGCAATATTATCTTCACCTTCGTTTGCCATTTCTTTCACCTTTTGATTCCACTTCTTTGCAGAAATCTGAGGACCACAAGGTAGCAACTCTTCTTTTGATCTTGTAACTGTCATACAAATCAACCACAACCTATCCACAATAGCCATCAATTAACTTGCTCTGATACCAAAATGATTTGCAAACTCTTGAGTACAAATGCTTATATAGAATTCACAACATCACAAGATGTTATCCTATTTGAAATCTAATTCAAATGACAGTTTTGAAAGCTTATAAGTGTTTGCAATTAGTGTAGTAAGTTGCTGGAAATATAAAACATTATTTGCAGCAATGAATTTTGAATGTAAACAATCATGAACAACTAACAAAAAATAAGAAAGTAAATTGACACAAAGCAATTTACCCTGGAAAAGCCTGTGTGGGGAAAACTAGTTGGAAGTGGCAATAGTTCACCTTCCTTGATCCTCTTTTGGCCAAAGACAGGTAACAAAGAGTACAATAGAACAATTATAGTAAAAAATCTTCTACTTTCTCACTCAACACACTTTGTACCTTTCTTCTTCCTCCTACAACCAGCTTGAACACTAACTCTGACTCTCACAAACTTCCCTTCCAATTGGATTCATGTCTTTTGTTTATCATACTCTAGGGGTGTCCTTTCATCTGCTAAAAGGACTCCCAACTGACTCAAAATTGAAGGCATGGATAGTACAGTCACTCTGACTGTAGTTGTACAACTTATGCAAGAAAAACTACCGCTTAGTGCAAGGCAAACCACCGCTTTGCAACTGCCAGTTAAAAAACTGCCTTGATGGTTACAAAACCATAAACCGTTCCCGATGGAACCAACGATTATGCAACTGCCCTTTCAGGAACCAGAGGTTACACAACTTCCCCCTTAATGGAACTGGTGGTTACGTAATCACCCCTGCGTATACCAGCGGTTTCGTCACCATACATGAAATACTTATTTTGAGACTCCTTTCTGACTGATCACCCAGTTACTCTCTTTTTGGTTGTTGAAGAGGTTTTAGTTTTCATGTTATTTATGGATCATCATTTGAGAGATATTAGAAATAAAGGATGTTAACTTGGAGGTCCACAATGCATATCATAAGTTGTGTTTAGTTTTAGCTAGTGAAGATGGAGGTTATGTCTAATTTTCTTTCTAACTTTAGTTAGACATCCTAGTTTGGCATATTAATATAAAATTTCTTGTTATGTACTCTTTTGAGGGCAATTTATTGTCTTGTGTATGTAATTGCAGGTTTCAGCTCCTTTGTAAAATCATATTATATGACTTGTAAAATAAAATGTCGCCACACATCCAAGTTCATGACACAATAATAGCCTTACTGTCTGTATAAACCTTTCCATCTTCAGTATTTTCTATTACCAATTGATCAAAATATTCATCCATAACCATGCAAACTGTGTGTAGAGCTACAAAGAAAGGACAGTAAGTTCTACCTCTCCAAATCAAATAGTGTTCCTTCATCAGTTCCTAGAAATAGATCATCAATGGATGAGGCTGCAGTACAAATAAGTCGACAGTGATGATTGTAGAGTTCATCAACAAGAGTAATAAACCTTCTTGCCTGTAATGGAATAGATGAATTATGTTAAAAAACATAAGGGAACAGACATCTAAACTAAATCTTGCCATTGATACTATGAAATGTTATACAAACACTGCTTCGGGTTGAACATTTGCAGCTAAAATTATACTAAATGATTAAACACAACAAATACTATTGTTTTTCATGGTACTGGATTATTCCATTTGAAATGTTAAATTACTAAGCATACAAATCATATTAAGCATTTAAAAATAAATCAAAGAGCACAAAGGAATTGGATTTAAAGTTCTGAAGCAAAACACAAAGCACCAACAAGGATCAACGTCCTTCTAAGAATGAGAAGGCAAACAATAATGCTAATACTGAGCACCAAAATCAAATTAACGTTGCATTAAAATGCAAACTAGCTCTAACTCATGCATTCGACACAACTAGGAAGTCTGTCCACAAATCTTACTAGTTTTGATGTATGGTAAAAGACACTCAATAAAATCCTACCTTTCAAAGAAAAGGATAATAAATTAGAGATGGAGATCAGGATAATAAATGATAATAATTTGTTTTTAAGCTCATGTGGTCTTTCATAATGACAAGGATTTGATATATTGGTTTCTAGACCCATCGTGTTGAATTAAATAAGTGTCCAACATTTAGGGTACCTATGTACCTATTCTCAATGAGAAAAGACGAAATGAACCTACTCTGAGGAAAACACTAGTTCTTGATTTCTTGTTAATACTTTATCATTCTCGAACTAAAGGAGAAGCAAGGTACTAGTTGGCCTTCCAATAAAGCCAAGACCATTATCGGTTGTAGAAACAAAATAAATGATTAATCAGTTAAATAAACTAAGAAATTAACAAACTAATCAATAGATTAACCAAAATTGATAGTTAATTACCTAATTAGTTTGTTAATTGTTTGGTCAAGTTTAAATACCTAACCAATAAATTTGTTTTTTACCTGAAATAAAACAATGATAGAAACTAAGAATAAATAAAAAGATATTACAATAATCAATCTGGTTAATTGAATAAGTTTATTAATTTATGGACCAATTAATCACATAATTAGGCCAACCAAGTAATTAACTGAACTTCCAAACAATTAATCAACCTATTACTTACGTTCATAATCCCACTTATCGTGGTTGATGTGATTTAGTAATGGTTTCCAAGATCTTCCTATACCAACTCCATTGTCCTTGTTAAGATTATCCCATCTCTCTCAATCTCAATAGCTTCTCTCATTTTTCTTCGCCAATATGATCCTCCTTCACAAACAACTTCACTTTCTCCATGCATGTGTCATGCTTTGTGTTGTGAGAATGTTTAGCTAGAGCAAAGTTGTAGAGGCAAAAGCCCATAATGTTTTGTGTGTTCTCTTAATCTAGTTTGTAGATACATCATGGTTTCCCCAACATATGGTTTCTTGCATGAGCATGGGACCGTGTAAATCCCTTTCTATAATTTTTGATCAATAGGATACTTTGTCAAGTCCATAGTCATCCATAGGGTATTTTGGGGTTTAAAGGTGGTCTTGTGTCATGTCCCCTTTTTAGCTATGTCTAGCAGAGACTTGAGAGTTGGCCTATCATCCAGGTTCCCGTAGGTCAGCAGAATGGTTAGGGAACCTATCCCGAGGCAGTGGAGCATGGTAGGGAGCTTTACCGGCCTTTCCAGACAGTTTGCATCAGTTTCCTATTTTTTAGGAAGGGTTCCTATTTTTTAGGGTTTGACCGAGAGTTGACCAGGAGGCATCAAGGGACCCCCAGGAGCATTTTGGGAGTTTTGGTCACAATTCCTATTTTTTAGGAGGTATCCCTAAAATTTAAGGAGGCACTATCAGTTAACCTGCCATGTGGCGGCATCACCAATGGCACGGGCTCCAGCAGTTTTTAGTTCAGATTGGCCAGGTGATGGACTTGGAATAATTATTGAATATTAAAGTACGGATTTAATATTTAATAAAAATAAATTAAAGTGATTAATAATATCACTTTGTAATAAAATGTAATAAATGGACCCCTTCCTAGTTAACACATGTTGTGTTAAAAGACAGACACTTTATTAATGAGAAGTTGGACCCTCAACTTGGGCGCCCAACTTGGGAAACTTTAAATAAAGAAATGAATCATTAAAAGATTCCCTTTTGATGCTACCCTAACCCTAAAAGTGGACGCCCAACTTGGAAAAAGAATAAAGTGCATTGGGATTTATTTTGGAGGGATCTTTTACATATTTTTGAAGCTTTATTACACATTTGAACTTTGAGGAAGAGGGCAGCAGCATATATTCTCTTGGGAACGGAAACTCTTAGGGATTTTGGTGAATTGTACGACAACCCAGTTCATGTTTGTGGGAGGCCTACCCTAGGTCTTCTTGTGTGCATCATTGGACAGATTCTTGGGCATTCTATGACAGATCTAAGCTTGCAGCAGTACTAAATCAGCATTATTCTACATATCCTTCAGTTCCAGTTGCATGCATAGCCTCTTCTAGGCCAATACCATCTTTGTATGCAAGTGGCGTTGCGAAACAGGATTTACAATAAATATAAAATACATATCTGATTGGTATGTACATCAAATTCTTAGTTGGTGCTTTTCTATCATTTAATTGTTAATTTTAGTTCACTTTTATATGAGATCGCAGTTGCATGTATATCTATTTGCTATCTTGGCAAATACACATTTCAAGAAAACTGAAACACCTTCTGCATCTCCTCTCTAGTCTGAAAGAACACAAAAAAATTGATAAAAATCATAAAACAAATAAAATCGCAAAAACAAATACTTCATTTCAGCAAAGAGATCCATCAGGGATCTTTCAGTGGTATTAGAGGCCTTGACTTGCCAGCCTGTGGGGTTCAGAGAATTGTTTTCTATGCATACAGACAGGTATTATACATGCAGGAGAGCCCAACAAGAGCTTGGGGTTGGTATGGCAGAGGAACCAGTTATGGCAGAGGAACAGAGGAATCAGGATGATGAAGAGAGAAAAATGATGAGAACCCTCATCAACACTCAGCCTAGGATTGCTCAGACCTTAGACAGGATACAAGATGCCTTGGACCGGTTGGAATTAGATCGAGGTAGACGGAATAGATCAGTATCTGTGGCAGGTAGTCAGCGTAGTCACCAGTCACATGCATCAGACAAGAGCCCCCTTCAGTCCCCTAGGCGTGGACAGACCAGGGATGTCTTTCCTTTTCCACAGTATTGTGCACAATGCAGAGATTCTGCCAGGTTCAGAGGAAACAGAGGCACTAGACCTCAGTAGCCAGCTGACAAGGTTCATATAGAGCCGATTTGAACTGTAAAACAGATTTTGACAGTTTTGAAAAAGCCAATTATTAGCAAAGACAACATCCATGATGCCCCAGTTGTCAATCCAATTCTGGAATGTCCTACATGGTCAACAATAGAAAAGAGCATTATTCCTAATATTTTGAATGAAACTAGTGAGCAAGGAGCCCAGTCTAAATATCCACTCAAAGAAAGAGTCTCGAAATATGGTGCTATTGATGAGGGTAGCTCCTTAAAGGATGGCCAAGGAATTCATGCAAAAAAACAAAATTTTCAAGGTTTATCAATGGAATCTGTAATCTCTCTCTCAATTCCAACTACGAAATCAGTAAAACACTTGATAAGACGTTTTCAAGCCCCAGCAATGGAATTCAATGCTAGCATACAACATCTTGTATTTCCTGAAATAAATGTTGTACAAAAGTCTCGACAAGTATTTATACCAAACAAGTTTACGTCTCTTACTTCCTACCGACAGATAATGTCTTCAGCAGTTTATGATGAGATAAACCTCAGTTTGTTTGATATTGGAAATGAGTTCTACAAAGCAAAACAACGAATTTCACATCTTAATAAACGATGCCCACTTTGTAAGCATGGAAAGGGAAGGCTACAAATTGTCAAAAAGGATGGACCTAACAAAGGGTGATTATTCTATGGATGTCTATCTCAAGTAGAATCTTGTTTGTTTGCTTGGGCTGATATGAGAGAAGTAGAGATAGATAATTCTGAAAGATTTGAAGATTGGTCAACTGATGAGATAGAGCATGCATTTAGTTGCTTCCACATAGAATTATACACAAATTGTGAAATGTTTTCTAGGGAATTTGGAAAGGTTTTTTCTAAGAAGAGAAGGCACAATGAGTATGAAAATGGGCAAGAGACTGCTGGATGTAATAAAACTTCCACATACTTGAAATTGGGCAGCTCCAGGAATGACAAAAGAACAAGTCACTCGAAGGGCGATCTTTGGATTATAAGTTCAAATATCAATTTTAGGAAAGAGAGAAGGGACGACTTTGTGATTTTTGCAGTTAGTGATTATCATGGGCCTTCATCAGGTGGTATTCTAGAGGTTGCATTCCTTGGAGACAAGCCGTGTAATCTGCCATTGAAGAAAGCATTTTCTCTACATGGTCCTTGTACCCTATCTGAGCTCGCAATGCTAAATATACTAAGGGACGTGAACATTTCTAAGATGCCATTGCTTCCTCTCCTCCTACAACCCTCTGACAATCCAGATTCAAAGTTAGCAGAAAATGTAGATAGTTCTGGTAAGGCAGCAATTTCTGCTCAAAATGGCAATGCTAACAAGTTTTCAGGTTTGTCAAGAAGCATGGAAGGAAATGGAATACAAGGAGCCTCAGCTATAGATCTGCGGGATAATAATTTTTCTTCTGCAGATGACAATGAAGTCTCTTCCAATGAAAATGTAGAAAATGAAGTCCATGAGAATTCATCAAAGCTTGAGGAGTTAATGGACAAAGCACTGGCACTTGGATCCATCCAGATGTCAAGCAAAGAACGATTCAATAAATATGGGCTTGAAATTCACCAAACAGTAGCAGAGGCAGAGAATATTCATGAAGTTGATCATCCAAATAAACTCGCACAGAGAGAAAAGCCTTATTTGTCAAGGGCAGAACGAAGAAAACTAAAGAAAGGAATACAAGACAATGCTTTAAGTAGAAAAGACCGAGAATTGAATAAAGAAAATATAGATACCATCCTAGAGAAGCTCGAATTAGAGAAATGTGGTTTGGGAGAAAACTTTGAGAAATTCTGTTGTGTTTCTATACGGCGCCTGGGACATTTACTTCCTAATGCACGCTGGGGCCGGCTTCCATTTATGGAGCCTAAGCGGAGGCGGTCAGAGAATGCACAAATTCCGCAACACTGTTATAAAAGGGTCAAATGTTTTGTTGAGATGGATGCTGGTTTTAAACCAAGAACATCTACATTTTTCTGTCTTGCATGTCAAAACATGACTGAACAGTGGAGTGGTTTATGGCAATGCCTGCAAGTATTAGAAGCTCACTCATCATCGCCAAGTTTAAAGATAGATGGTGAATCATTTACATAGTTACTGGGTTCTATTCAAAGGTCTTTAAGCCTAGAATATCAACCAAGCCAGCACCAGGCAATTAGAGCACTTATCGATTCAGGTTCCCGGACATCAGCATTTGGGCACAGTTATGGAGTAGGCCGGGCTACCACATGGCTTCCTTTTGATTTATTTATGGAGGATACAATGGATGGAAGGCAACTTCCAGCGAAATCTATCATTGAGATCCTAGCAGAACTGACAAAATTTCTTCAAGCTGCCAAAAATAATGTATTGGGAAATATTGCAAAGGTGCATGAACATGGCAAAGAGAGGAAAGTCATGGGGTTGGTACAAGGCGTGCAGCCTTAGGATCAAGTCTCCAAATTCTGGGACAGTTTGACTGACTGTTAAAACCCCCTGAATCTGTAGTCTCGGCTGCCAACCAGGCTGCTCTTAGACCAGAAAACTTTGTTGCTGGCCTTAAGTGTGGAATGGGGAGCTTTGATGGCCTTAGCAGCAATGGTATTTCAAGTGCAGTAGGGGGAAACATGCTGCACCTAATTATTGAAGAGCTGATTATAGAAACACAGGGATTGCCTAGTAGGAAGATTCTACAGTTTGATAATGTATGGTTTATCATGGGCATTACACCATGGAGTTGGTTGGAAGTTATGGATAAGAATGCACCGAAGGACATAGCAGCTAAAGAGGTGGAGGTACAGATCATCTTTGGGACAGCTAATGTAGTTAGAGGGACGTGTGACTTTCAGCTTGATACACCTCTTAGACCAGCATTTATGGATGAGCGACCTACCATTGAAGAAGATGCAAGAAAGGACAATGAAGGCACCTCAAAAACGTATGATCATGGATCTGATTTTCTGAGTACGAACAGCAGTCCTTTGTCTTCACATGATCATGAGATAGAAAAGTGGCATGAGGATGATAATGGTATGAAGTCTTCCATTGTTGACACTCAAGATTTGAGGGATAAGCCTCTTATGATGATCAAGCACGAGGAGCAATTAGAGTTGCAAATACTTGATGAGAGATTTGAAGAAGAAAAGATTGTGCATACATTCTATGGACCAACAAAGGATGACATAGAGAGATGTATCCGTGATTCAGTTTTGAAGGAGTCTACTTGTGTTTTGACATCATATCTTGATGAAGATGATTCTTTGGGTAGACACAATGTTGTCCTAGTTTCATGACTTAAGATCTCTAAAGCAAGGACTGATTTTACATCCATAGACATCAGGTTACTCTTTTGTACAGCTGGCAGCCGTGAGGTAGAAGCTATGACAGCCTTTGAGGGTAGTTTTCCGTATGGTACACACCTTGAGACAACAGCCTATGATGACATCTATGAAGGCAAACCTAGGAGGGAGAGTCCATTTCACAGCATCCGGCCTTGCAAGTTGCTTGTGGGCAAGCATCTCCGAGAGGGGAGGACTGTCATGTCCCCTTTTTAGCTATGTCTAGCAGAGACTTGAGAGTTTGCCTATCATCCAGGTTCTCGTATGTCAGCAAAATGATTAGGGGACCTATCCCGAGGCAGTGGAGCGTGGTAGGGAGCTTTACCGGCCTTTCCAGACAGTTTGCATCAGTTTCTTATTTTTTAGGGTTTGATCGAGAGTTGACCAGGAGGCATCAGGGGACCCCCAGGAGCATTTTGGGAGTTTTGGTCAATTCCTATTTTTTAAGAGGTATCCCTAAAATTTAGGGAGGCATTGCCAGTTAACTTGCCATGTGGCGGCATCACCAGTGGCACGGGCTCCAGCAATTTTCAGTTCAGATTGGCCAGGTGGACTTGGAATAATTATTGAATATTAAAGTGCGGCTTTAATATTTAATAAAAATAAATTAAAGTGATTAATAATATCACTTTGTAATAAAATGTAATAAATGGACCCCTTCCTAGTTAACACATGTTGTGTTAAAAGACGGACACTTTATTAATGAGAAGTTGGACCCTCAACTTGGGCGCCCAACTTGGGAAACTTTAAATAAAGAAAAGAATCATTAAAAGATTCTCTTTTGATGCTACCCTAACCCTAAAAGTAGACGCCCAACTTGGAAAAAGAATAAAGTGCATTGGGATTTCTTTTGGAGGGATCTTTTACATATTTTTGAAGCTTTATTACACATTTGAACTCTGAGGAAGAGGGCAGCAGCATATATTCTCTTGGGAACGGAAACTCTCAGGGATTTTGGTGAATTGTACGACAACCCAGTTCATGTTTGTGGGAGGCCTACCCTAGGTCTTCTTTTGTGCATCATTGGACAGATTCTTGGGCATTCTATGACAGATCTAAGCTTGCAGCAGTACTAAATCAGCATTATTCTACATATCCTTCAGTTCCAGTTGCATGCATAGCCTCTTCTAGGCCAATACCATCTTTGTACAATAAATATAAAATACATATCTGATTGGTATGTACATCAAATTCTTAGTTGGTGCTTTTCTATCATTTAATTGTTAATTTTAGTTCACTTTTATATGAGATCGCAGTTGCATGTATATCTATTTGCTATCTTGGCAAATACACATTTCAAGAAAACTGAAACCCCTTCTGCATCTCCTCTCTAGTCTGAAAGAACACAAAAAAATTGATAAAAATCATAAAACAAATAAATTACAAAAACAAATACTTCATTTCAGCAAAGAGATCCATCAGGGATCTTTCATCTTGATATCAACCTTTCTCAAAATCCTTGATAGTTTATGTGAAATGCCTTTTACATAAGCGATGGAAATATCGGGCCCAATCTTGGGTCCAATATTGTACTAATTTGTTTTTGGTTGAATGCCTATTCCACAGTAGCTATAAAATTGGTAAATAAGTTGGAAAGCTACATGCATTTCTAGAATACCCAACATAATATACTTATAACATGCACGTGCTTCGTCATGATACACGTCATTTCTGCTAAACATGGTAGTTTCGTTAAAGGTAAAAAAATCTTGGATGGAGTTGTTATGGTTCATGAAATATCATCAAAACTTGGACATTAGCAAGGCTTATGATTGAATGGAATGGAGCTTTGTCCTCAAAATTCTTAGGCAACTTGGTTTCAAAGTAGATTGGGTTGCGTGGATTGAAGGTTGTGTCTCTTCACCTCGATTCTCAGTTCTTGTGAATGGATGCCCAATGGGATTTTTCAAAGCTTCACAATGGAACCGGTAAGGTGATCTTATATAATTATATCTTTGTCATAATGGTGGAAGTGCTTGTTAGAGCCTATCGACAACAAAGGAGGTGGGAACAATTTCTGGACTGAAAAACATTGCTCAGTTCCCGTCTCAAACCCACACCAACAACCAATTTGTATGGACATATGCTTCTAGTAGAAGAGAAAGCATACATAAATCTATGGACAGCTATGCGGTGGCCTTTAGGGAACATATCAATGCGGGAAAGTGCACTATCTTCTTCTTGAATGTTATAGAAATATTGCAACTAAAGCTAGCACAAGCCCTTGGGTCTGAGAGGGACTGGCTTCCAGATGAATACCTAGGAACTCCATTTTTCTCAAGGCCATGCAATCAATTTTTATGGAGAGATCTTTTTCAGCATTTTGAATTTCGCTTGGAGGGGTGGTAAGGAAAATTTCTAGGATTCACTAGAATGATTCAACTTTCAAAATTTGTTGATCAAGCCTTACCCATTTACTAATTCTCTACCTTAAAGGCTCTCAAAGTACTTATCCACAAAATAAATGGCATCATGAGGACTTTCTAATGGCAAGGCACTATATAAGGGAAGAAGTTTATGCTTGTGAAATGGGAAAATATTTTCATGCCTATATCTGCTAGAGATGCAAGCATTAGCAATTTGGAGCTCACGAATGAAACATTGGAAACCAAACTTGTATGGAGGATTTATGCGAAGCACAAACAACCAAGGAATTAGATGCTCCATGCGAAATATCTTGATCAAAATATATCTCTAAATACAAATCTAGTGATACAAACAAACCCATTGTCAAGGCTTGTTGTAACGACAATTCATGTTCTCCAATCTGTGATACCTCCAAACCACCTTTATAGGTTCATGGTATCTCCAAGATATTCAATCCCTCTCCACCAAATGTCACACACACTTCTACACTGGCACAATGCAGTCTCGATAGATCAAACATGGCACCATCCATGTGCGTGCCAAACCTTATGTGGCCTTCACTAATAGCTTTTTCAAGGTCCCACACACCTACAAACCAAACCACTAAGGTCTACTCACAACACACGTTATTTCCCAGTGTCGGAAGCATTTCTAATGTCGTTCTCGATGGGTTGGAACCCTCCATATGACTCGAAGGGGTTCCCCACGTGGGTTCAAAGGGCAACACCTCGTAAGCTAGGCTTTGACCATTACATTTTCATGTCGTTCAAGTCAACCGTCAGAAGTTGAAGAGTCACACATGATCTCTCAACTGTTTCAACTTCCATAACAGTGCTTTAGCCTTTGTGACTTTGTAACATATTTTATACACATTTACATGGATAGTATCATATATCATAGAATAGATGTAGATAGTGAAAGATAGACAATCATACATCTTTCTTAAGAGTATGTTATGTACAAAAGAAATTAATAAAAAGAAATTGTTCTAGTTCTATTATCTTTCTTATGCATCTCCATGTAAATATTATTCATTTCTAAATTGAACTTTTTACTATTTACTTCCGCATATTGTCATGTCCCCTTTTTAGAGTTAATTTAATTGGGGGACTCGTAGCCTATTCTTTATTTCCCGTGTGCTAAGGGATAAAGTTAAGGAAATAATTCAATAATAATCTTTGAAGTTGTCCTAAGTAAGTTTATTTTATAACATTGTAAATGGACAACTTACGTATTTTTATTTAAAGTGAACCTAATGTAATATTTTATTAAAAAGTGTTTTAGACACTTCTACACGGAAATTGGGCAAGAAAAGGAAATTGGAATGAAAGGGGTAATTATAAAACAAGGAGCTCGGCTCAAAAGAAGACATTATCTATTGAAATCAAACCCTTTTCAGATCTTGAGCACTTATATTCATTTTTTCACCTAAAAACAAAAACCCTTTGGTGTGCAGGATTGGAGGACGAAAACCCTCTTGTTCATTTGTGGTGGTTCCATCTAGGGATCATATTTGTGCCGAAATATTGAAGTTTATTCCAGTTTCAGTTTGCTACAGTATTTTCGTACTACTTTTACAGTACTTTCTTACCACTGCTACAATACTTTCATACCGCTGCTACAATAATTCATTTGGGATAATTTATGTATTTGTTAGTGGTGGTGGCTTTCCGTAACATCCTAAAGCTATCGTATGACCCGTTTTTAGTTGCATCTCGTTTCCAGATCAAATGCAGCCCTAGTAAGCTCTTATGCTATTGTACGTAGACAATAAAGTGGGTTTTTATGTTGAATAAAACATGTAAGGGTTTCTTACAGTTTATCTTTGTTATTCAATAGTATCATCATCTGTGTTTTTTTGGCATTCAGTACGTTATAATAAAGATTTAAATTGGGTTTAGTACTTCAATATTGTATGTTATGTAATAATTTTATTGATATTCTAGTATTCAAAACAATCACAAAAAAATTCAAAATTAACAAAAATACTAGAAAGGGACATTACAGTGGTATCAAAGTCGTGATTTTGCTCGCCTATAGGGGAAAGTTAATATTTTGATATCATATGCATGCCAATGGAAGAGAAATTGGATGTTACCAAAGAGAAAGAAGAAAGACTTGGTTGCCAGAAATAGAAGTCATGGGGTACAGAGAAAAGAGAGTACCTACAAATGAAATGAATTCTTTGCAAGAAACTATCAATCAGGGTCAAAGAGAATTGTAAAGGACAAACCAAAGGACATTGAGAGAGTCAATGATAGAATTAGTACGAGCCATGCAAAATATGAATCAGAATAGGGCAAATTAATGAGAAGGAAGCTCTTCACATAATGCTCGAGTTTCAATCAACCCCCCTTTCAAGACTAACCAAGCAAAATTTCTACAAGAAGAAGAAAACCCAGAAGAGGTAGAGCCCCAACAACCCTATATAAGTAATGACTTTGCAACATATCATGATGAATTTGAATCACTAAGCCACATATTACAAGACGCATTGACTTTCTAAGAGTTTTATGATCTAAGGATGAAGAATATTACAAGGAGAGAAAGGAGAACTCAGTAGGATCAACCTCGTAAAGACATCTAACATCGTTTGGGTAAGATTACAATTTCCACATATGATGGATCCAATGAATGTTCTACCAAATCTTGGTTTCAAATACTGGACACTTACTTCTCATTGAATCCTAAGTATGAAGAAGAGGCGATCAAATTCGCTACCCTCCACTTGGAATGAGTGGCACATGAGTGGTCATATCATGGTATGGTCACCCAAGGGCACAGTTCTATTTCCACATTGGAAGAATTCAGCCAAATTTTGATAGAAAGATTTGACATAAAAGATCCATTGATTCACTTCAGAGAATTAGCGCAGCTTAAGCAATATGCGACAGTGGACAGCTATGTTGCAAAATTTCAAAGATTATTAGTAATAGTTCTCGATGTGACAGAAACAAGTTTCATTGTTCTTTTTGTAGGACTAACTGAACCTATCAAAGGGTTGCTAAAGGATTTTGATCCTCTATCTTTGCAGGAAGCTATCAAGAGAAATTTAAACTTGGAAAATCCAGTACCCAACAACAAATTTTATTCATAGACCCCACATGTTGGGCAGCAAATAAAACCATTTCAGCAAGGAGTTTCACATCAAAAAGATTTCCCACAAAGATCAAGTAAAGATGTAAAAGCCAAGAACGAGCTCAGAAGAAATAAATTGTGCTTCTTTTGCAAGGAGCCATGGGAGCCTGGACATAGATGTCTTGGGCAAGGTCAAGTGCATTACATAGATGTGATATCAGATGCAAAGACAGAAATAAAGGAACCTGAACTAGAGATTGAAGTGAAAGAACCATAACCTAATAGAAAGGAAGAAGAAGATACTTTAGGAGGCACTCTTGCCACACTTTTTGGTGCTCCTAGATATCACCCTTTCAGAGTTCGTAGAGTTCTGCATGGGCATAATATGACCACGCTCGTTGATAATGGGGCAACCCACAATTTTATAGACGAGGGATTTGTAGTAAGATGAGGTTTGAAAACAAAGGACTTTGAAGGATTCAATGTTATTGTAGCTAATGGCTTTACTATCCCTTGCACTAAGAGGATTCAGCAGTTGCATATTACACTAGGCAAACAAAGGGTGCATGATGACTTCTATGTTGTGCACATACGAGAGACAGATATGGTCTTAGGAGTGCAGTGGTTACATTCCCTGGGAGATTTCACTTGGAATTATCAAACCATGGAGCTTAAATTCAAATCAAATTGAAAAGTAGTGCTTCAAGGCATTGCAAATGGATCCCCTGGAGTTGTCACACCCAAGAATATGGAGAGATCGTTTCATAGAGAACAAGTAGCTTGGGCATTTCATTGTTTGGTGAACACCAAAACTTCACCCACAGATGATAAATCCTATCACGTGGGCATTCAGTCTATTCTAGACCAACATTGCATAGTGTTTAGTGGCATACCTCTAGGATTTCCACCTAATAGAGGATTTCAGCATATCATAGAATTGGAACCGGGTTCTAAAGTTGTGATTACTACACCTTACCACCATCCAAAAGGGTACAAGGAAGAAATTGAAAAGGCTATTAAGGAACTTTGGAAATGGGTCACATCTAGCCTAGTTCTAGCCCCTTTGCATCATTGGTGGTCCTTGTGAAGAAAAAAGATGGTACTATGAGGATGTGCATTGACTACGAAGCTTTGAACAAGAAGACTATAAAAAACAGGTATCTCATTCCTAGGATCGATGAGTTAATTGATGATTTGCATGGAGTTGTTTATTTTTAGAAGATTGATTTGAGATCAGGATACCATCAGATCCATGTAAGGGATGAGGACGTGCACAAAATATCACGTAGGTGTTGTTGGCAATATTGAGTGTCATGGTGTACAAGGAAATTGATGTCTGTAATATTGTCATTGATGTCAAATGATGAATGTTCTATCAAGCATTAATGACAAAGATGTTGAGCTGTGTTGAGTTGAACAGATCAGTTGTAGAGTCCTCATGGAGATTGTATGTGCACCTTGAATTCCTAGAATAGTCATGTGAATGCCTCTGCTAGTTTGTTGAATAGGGCTTAGTACACAATTTGTTGGTGATTACATTTGCATTTATGGTAGCATCTGGAGGAAACAATCACACCAGGCTACTCAAGTTTGTGCCTATTCCTTGTGGTCCAAGTTTTGAAGCATGCAGATGGAAGGAGCAAAAGTTATGCAGGTGCAAAGTAGGGCTCCCAAGCAGTTGAATGGTGTTTGAACACTTAGTCGATTTTACAAGCTTGGGAATTCTATCAAAAAAGTGTTTTGGTTGAGTCAATTCTTTCAGAAATATTGGTTAAGTCAATTCTTTCGGAAATATTGGTAAAGACAATTCTCTCGGACAAAAAGCCCACAACAAATAAGGCAATTCTTTCGAAAAAATTGTTCCGAAGGAAATGAGTCATGTGCAAAAGTTCTGAAAGGTACATTGTCGAAGGGCAAGTGATCCAATAAAAAATTCCAAAAGGTACATTTGCAACGTTTTGAAAAGTACATTTCAAAATGCCGAAAGGTAAGTGGACCTTTACAAAAATGCTGAAGGGTATTTTGCAAAAGGCCGAAGGGTATGTGGACCTTTACAAAAAATCCGAAGAGTAAGTGGACCTTTACAAAAAGCCGAAGGATATGTAGACGCTTTCAAAAAAGCCAAAGGGTACATTTGCAAAGTGCCGAAGGGTATGTGGACCTTTACAAAAAGCCGAAGGGTACATTTGCAAAGTCCTGAAGGGTATGTGTCCTACACAGAAGTTCTGAGAGAAATAAGTGAAGGGCAATTCAAGAAGTCCCGAAGGACACTTAGGCATTTTGTCGGGGAAATTGTCCCGAAGAGCACTCGGACAAAAAGCCCACGGAAATTGTCTCGAAGGAGACTCAGACAAAAAACCCGCAGAAATTGTTCCGAAGGAGACTTTGACAAAAACCCATGGAAATTGTCCCGAAGGGTACTTGGACAAAAAGCCTGCAAAAATTGTTCCGAAGAGGACTTTGACAAACGCTCGCAACATTTTGTCCGAAGGATAGCTCGAAGAAAGAGAGGACACTTGCAAAAACCCGAAGGGTAGTTCGAATGAAAGGAAAGGACACTTGAGCATTTGCCGAAAGACATAGGGAACTTCCACAAGTGTCGAAGGACAATTGTGGAGGACACAAGGACCATTACAAATTTTTCGAAGGATCACTTGGATTGTTTCAGAAAGAATATAGGGTAAGTGGACATTTACGAAGTTCCCGAAGGGTACTTTATCAAAGCTTCCGAAGGACTCTTCTGAAGGAGAGGACACTTGCAAAGTTCCATAAGACAATTTGCAAACTCTTGAAATGTACATAGGCAAAGTTAAAGATCAAGCATGTCTGAAGAGATAGATGAAGGGGAAGCATCTCAAAGACGTCAAAAGAAATGAGATAAAGTCAACATGTAGGAGTTTAACGACACAATAGAAAAATTAAGGATCGAGCATATCGAATATAATCGAAAGGAGCGAAAGCGATCCGATTATATAGAAAATAATGAGATGCAAAAAGGAGCTCGATGGTTAGACTTGGTGCGAATAAAGAAAACGCCCGCATTTAATATGTTCTCAATAGGCAAATGAAAGAACAGACAAAACCTACAAATGATTACACAGAGATCGAGATTGATCGATCCAACTGATCAATCATCGATTAAGGAAATGACGCAGTAATGGCCTGAATCCAGCAGTTGCCAAACATAGTAAAGAGACTTGACCATTGCAATGTGATGCATGAACCGAGACACGGGAAAGTGTATAAGTCAAAGTCGCATTGAATGAGAAGCGGTTAAGTGCAGTTGAAGTATGAACGCAATTGGAGACATGAAACCCTAAAAATCATTGTATATACATGACATCAAAAACATTGTTGTGTTGCCGTTGTTGTCGTCACAATTTTGAGAGAGTCAAACGCTGTCAATAAGAGACATGTAGACAGAGTAAAAACGTAGAAGAAAAAAGGGGAATGAAACATGTCTTAACAGAATATATCCAAACATATGCAGAGAGTAAAATGTTGTCGATAAGAGACATGCAGACAGAGTAAAAAGCAGATGAAAAAAGGAGAATGAAGCATGTCTGAATAGAACATATCCAGACGTACGCAGTTAGAGTGAAAAGCATAGGGAAAAAGGGAATGAAGTGTCTCCAAACAGAATACATCCAGACACCAAGAGCATAGGGCAAAGAGGAAGAAAAAGCACAAAGAGAATGAGCAAAGAGTGAGGCAGAGAGTGAGACAGAGAGAAAGGGCACACAGAGAATGTGTAGAGATTGAGCTGAGAAGAAGAATAGGCATACACAGAATGAGCAAAGAGTGAGCAGTTACAAACTAGACTTGTAACAAAGAAACTGAACTAGATTCATTTGTGAATCTATCTTGTATACTGGAGTTGTAGCTCCATAGTTTTGATTAATTGGTGCCGTCAGACAAACTGAGTTGATGCTCAGTTAGCGGATTGGAGTCTCCTTAGGGTTGGTGCCCTTAAATCTTGTAACCAATGAGGTTAAACTGAGTTGGTGCTCAGTTAGGGGATTAGTGTCTCCTAAAGATAGGTGTCCTTGAATGTAACCAATGTGGTTTTGCCAGTGAAGTGATTTAACTGAGGCTGGATTAGAACGCAAATTCTAGCAGCTATTCTCACCATGGTTTTTCCCTTTGGGTTTTCCACGTATAAATCCAGTGTAATGTGCTTCTGTGTGTGTGTGATCACTTGCATCTGTTCTTTGATTTGATTATGAATCTGTATCTATATCTCCTTGAAAAAGTTTAAATCAACTAGTTTTAGCTCATCTACTGATTCACCCCCCCTCTCAGTGGATAGTTGTGTTCAACAATTGGTATCAAAGCTTAGAGTTCCTTAGGAAGAAGCGTTATTAGCTCACGTAGATCTTGGTTAGTGAACACAATGGCTAGTCAAGAAGGATCCTCCTCAAACAAAGCACCTCTCTTTGATGAATCTAACTATGCTTTTTGGAGCATAAAGATGGAAGCATATTTGTCCTCTTTAGGGTTTAATGTATGGATGTCTGTAGTAAATGGATATACATCTCCTGCCATAGCTCCTACTAATTAGGCTGCCAAAAAGGCATATGAAAACAACGCCAAGGCAAAGAATGCTATTCTTTGTGGACTGTCAAACTTAGAGTTTGTCAAAGTTATGCACTGTTAGAGTGCAAAAGACATCTAGAACAAGTTAAAAAGCATTTATGAAGGAGATGACAAAGTAAAACAAGCCAAGCTACGAACATACAAAGGGTAGTTTGAGAGTCTTAAGATGAATGTAGAAGAAAAAATTGCAGACTACCTCCTTAGGGTAGATGAGATAGTGAATGCTATCGGAGGACTTGGAGAAACAATAGAGGAGTCAACTATTGTCAAGAAGGTGTTGAGATCTCTACCATCAAGATATGACTCCAAAATCTTTGCAAATTGAAGAAGCAAGAGATTTGAACAAGCTCACAGTGGACAAGCTACATGGAACGTTCACATCGTATGAGATAAGAATGGGCGATGCAGACTCCTCCAAAAGAGAAGTTGCATTCAAAGTTTCCAAATAGACAAAGGAAGAAGAAACATCTACATTTGGATCTGAGAATGCAGATGAGGAAGTTGCCAACTTTGTCAGAAAATTGAAAAGAGGATCTGGAAAATACAAAGGTAAGTTACCCTTAAAATGTTTTAACTGTGGTAGAATAGGACATTTTGCTGCTAAATGTCCCTATAAGAAAAAGAGTGATTCTAAGCAAGAAGAGGATGGTACAAGATTGAAGTCTCACCATTCCCAAAGAAGGAACTTCTCCAAGAACAAGAAAGGTCTATACACAAAGGAAGACAATGACTCAATGGAATACAGTGAGAGTTCGGATGATGATCATGACTTTGCCTTTGTAGCTAAGGGAAATGAATCTCTGTTCATGGATATAGAATCAACCTCTAAAGATCCAAATCAAGATGATGCTGAAGAATGGGATGAAGAAGAGGAAGGAGAAGTAGATCTGGAAGGATAACTCATCTGTGCCCTAGATGAAATTGATAGTTTAAAGAAGGAAAACTCAAAACAAATGAAGATTGGACAAAAAGAAATTGAAAATTTGTCCAAGGGTCTTGAAGACTCTAATTAGATGGTGGTGAGCTTAAAGACTCACATTGAAGAGCTAAAAAAAACAGAACATGTAGTCAAGATTGAAATACACCTCAAATCTATTGAATGTATGAAGCTAGAGGTAGAAATAGTTGCCCTGAGAAAGGAACTTGAGAAGGCTAAAGAGCAAATTGACAAAGGTCTAAAACTAAAAGAAAGTTTAGACATTATTGATGCGTTGATCAACTCACAAAAGCCCTCAAAAGAAATATCTGGTCTTGGCTATGAGAAAGGAAAGAGTCTTATGACAAATGCATATGCTAAGTTGTATGACAACTTCAAAGTAGGAGGATCAAGTTCCAAGAAGGAGACAGCTTGCAATGGAGCAGAGTTGAATACAAGCAATGATGATAAGAAGAAGGCTACAGGAGAGAAGAAGCCTGAGGCAAAGAAGAACCAAGCATCTGTCTATGCAATTTTGAAGATGCAGAAGACAAATGTAACTGATGCAGCCAGTTACACAAAGAGAAGAAGATCAACAAGGCAACCTAATGGTATAACCAAGTATTATTCATCTTTTTATGGTTATTGCTATAGCTATAATCAGTTTGGTCATAAGGCCAATAAATGTAGAGTTGTACCTACAAGGAGAAATAACTTTATAAGCAAAAATTTAGTTGCATCCTTGTTAGATACAAATGTAGTGTGTTATTGGTGCAATAATTTTGGTCATATAGCTAAACATTGTAGAGCAAGCTCTGTGAGATCAAAAGGTATGCCTCCGAATGTGAACAAAGGTTCACAAGCCTCTAAGAAGGAGACCCAACAAGACACACAAGGAGACCAAGAATGTGAGCAAGGGTGAGTTCTTCAACTGCGATGATGAGGGACACATGGCCAGTTTCTGCAAGCAAAGGTCTACAAGTCAGAACAAGCTTATCCAGGCTCCTAGAGCTCAAAAAGGAAGGCAGATCAGTTCATGGAGACCAAAGGTGGTGAGCATGTTGCATGATGAGTCTGCGGATCACATCAATCTAGTTGATGTGGTGGAGAGTGCAACAGAGGCTGGAAAGGGTCAAGAGTTCTCAACATCTGCCACTGTTGAGAAGGAGAAGACAAAGCTCAAGGAGAAGCCCAAGAAATTGACTGAAGACAGGTCAAAGGTATGCACAGATTCAAGTGAACACCCAGCTGTAGTAGAGCAAGTAACGAGCATAAAGAGTCAATCTTCTAGGTCCAGTGATGAGATTTCTAGCTGCAAGGAAGTTTCATCAGAGGAACAAATGTATCATGGATCCATATTGTCTCCATGCATTCCTATCCTAGAAGGAAAGGAGAACAGTTTGACGGATAAGCATGTCACTTCTCTCAAGCCTAAGAACAAGAATAAGGAGGAGAAGGACTGTGAGGAGTTATGTGTAACTCCTGGTTTCACACTGTTCTAAAACATTGTGAAATAAGGTGTCTCTATCTATGCTTCTTAAGAGACCCCTTTAAGTAAAGAAGCAAGTGGTGCTCTTTAGAAGGTGTTGAAGGCAGGAATGAGTGCTCTCAGTTGATGTTGGTGAGCCAAGATGAGTCAAGTGCTATGAATATGGTGTCTGATGGGATAGAATGAGTATGCTAACAATGTGTTCATGGACTCTAGTTCCAAAGTCAAGATATGGAGACTTCCAAGTGGGAAGCAAGTATGGTTTCTCTGAGATCATAATATAAATCGCTATAGAGATATGAAGATTGTTGATTGGTCTTTTCAGACCAATGCTATATTGATATGTAAATGATCCTATGCTGAGTAGTCTTGTATTGATTATTAGTAGGTCAGTAGAGCAAGGGGGAGCTAAATTGTTCAGTCTGTCGAGATCAAGAAGGCTCAGAATAAAGGAGTTTTTTGTATGACCTGTGGTGGATGCTGGATGAGACTGGTTTATGCTACATAACAAAGAAAATCTTGAGTTCCGAAGATAACAAGCTGCATATACCATGAAGTTAGGGGGAGCTAACTCAGATAATCTAAATGGTTTGAGGAGCCATGAATGATGTGAAAAGGAGCATATGTGAAAAGCTTCAATCATAATTGAAAGAAAAGATGCTCTCTGTTATAGATGTTGACTCAAGAACGCTGAGATGATGACTTGATCAGACCAAGTTAGGTGCCTAGAAATATACTAAATCCTCATGCATAAAAAAAGTGAAAGCTTTGTAATTGTTTAGGTCCTAGGATCAGAAGACTATGTATGGAGACTTGTAAATGCTCAAGTGATGCAATGAGACAAAATCTGGCAGTAATATCTCCTACATCACATCACTAGATACTAGTGTTAGGGCATGAGTCCAGGGGGAGCATTGAAGGAACATTATTAACTCCTAGATTAAGAGTAAAGGCAATTGGGAGAGACAGTTTTTGTCCCTTAGCCATTTGATGTCAAAGGAGGAGACACAGTTGTGTTGGCTCTAGATCATTATGCCCATCTATATAGAGATATGTCGATTATTGATTGGTCTTTCAGACCAATGTTATATACATGATCTTTTGAGGAATAATGGAGCTAGAGGAATCAGATTTGAATGTGTCCTAGTAAGAGTTAGGCAAATGGGTCATTACCCAAGGGGGAGTTTCTCTCAAAGTGCTCTAGATTGTCAGGTCCAAGGATCAGAACAACCAAGATGCCAGGAAAGGAGCAGATTGTCAAAATAGTATGGCAAGGACTCTTTGTCATTAATGTCAAAGGGGGAGAAAGCAGAATGATGAAGGAATGAAGAAGGTTAGTCATTCTGAGGATGTTTTGCCATCAATGACAAATGGGGAGATTGTTGGCAATATTGAGTGTCATGGTGTACAAGGAGATTGCTATCTGTAATATGGTCACTGATGTCAAATGATGAATGTTCTATCAAGCATTAATGACAAAGGTGTTGTGCTGTCTTGAGCTGAATAGATCAGTTGTAGAGTCCTCATGGAGATTGTATGTGCAACTTGAATTCCCAGAATAGTCATGTGAATGCCTCTGCTAGTTTGTTGAATAGGGCTTAGTACATAGTTTGTTGGTGACTACATTTGCATTTATGGCAGCATTTGGAGGAAACAATCACACCAGGCTACTCAGGTTTGTGCCTACTCCTTGTGGTCCAAGTTCTGAGTCATGTGGATGGAAGGAGCAAAAATTATGCAAGTGCAAAGTAGGGCTCCCAGGCAGTTGAATGGTGTTTGAACACTTAGTCGATTTTACAAGCTTGGGAATTCTGTTGGAAAAGTGTCTTGGTTGAGTCAATTCTTTCAAAAATATTGGTTAAGTCAATTCTTTC
Source organism: Torreya grandis (assembly GCA_037957365.1). Taxonomy (NCBI): domain Eukaryota; kingdom Viridiplantae; phylum Streptophyta; class Pinopsida; order Cupressales; family Taxaceae; genus Torreya; species Torreya grandis. The sequence goes on along the minus strand of JARHVA010000739.1, from coordinate 2,525,460 downwards.
GGAAATATTGGTAAAGACAATTCTCTCAGACAAAAAGCCCACAACAAATAAGGCAATTCTTTCGAAAAAGTTGTTCCGAAGGAAATGAGTCTTGTGCAAAAGTTCCGAAAGGTACATTGCCGAAGGGCAAGTGATCTGATCAAAAAATTTGAAGGGTACATTTGTAATGTTCTGAAAGGTACATTTCAAAATGCCGAAAGGTAAATGGACCTTTACAAAAATGCCGAAGGGTATTTTGCAAAAGGCCGAAGGGTATGTGGACCTTTACAAAAAAACCGAAGGGTAAGTGGACCTTTACAAAAGGCCGAAGGGTACATTTGCAAAGTGCCGAAGGGTATGTGGACCTTTACAAAAAGCCGAAGGGTACATTTGCAAAGTCTCAAAGGGTATGTGTCCTACACAGAAGTTCTGAAAGAAATAAGTGAAGGGCAATTCAAGAAGTCCCGAAGGACACTTAGGCATTTTGTCGGGGAAATTGTCCCGAAGGGCACTCGGACAAAAAGCCCATGGAAATTGTCCCAAAGGAGACTCAGACAAAAAACTCATGGAAATTGTTCCAAAGGGGACTTTGACAAAATCCTGTGTAAATCGTCCCAAATGGGACTCGAACAAAAAACCCGTGAAAATTGTTCTAAAGAGAACTTTGACAAAAGGCCGCAATATTTTGTCCAAAGGATAGTTCGAAGAAAGAGAGGACACTTGCAAAAACCCATAGGGTAGTTCGAATGAAGGGAAAGGAAACTTGAGCATTTGCCGAAAAACATAGGGAACTTCCACAAGTGCCGAAGGACAATTGTGGAGGACATAAGGACCATTACAAAGTTTCCAAAGGATCACTTAGATTGTTTCGGAAAGAATATAGGGCAAGTGGACATTTACGAAGTTCCCGAAGGGTACTTTATCAAAGCTTTGGAAGGACTCTTCTGAAGGAGAGGACACTTGCAAAGTTCCGTAAGACAATTTGCAAACTCCAGAAAAGAATATAGGCAAAGTTAAAGATCGAGCATGTCTGAAGAGATCGACGAAGGGGAAGCATCTCAAAGACGCCGAAAGAAATGAGATAAAGTCAACATGCCAGAGTTTAACAACACAATAGAAAAATTAAAGGTCGTGCGTATCGAATATAATCGAAAGGAGCGAAAGCAATCCGATTATATAGAAAATAGCGAGATGCAAAAAGGAGCTCGATGGTTAGACTTGGCGCAAATAAAGAAAAGGCCCGCATTTAATATGTTTTGTTGACCATTTTTGGTCCTACAAGCCAAAATCGGTCTCCCTTCTTTCCCTGCTGTCCTGAGCAGCCAGTCTTTGATGTAATCACCTTACTGCAATTGTGCCATTTCCCTTGTAATAGGCCTGTTCTACGAAAGAGCCAAGTGATTTGAGTCCTATAGGTTTTCGGGTTGATCTGGAGGCTCATTTTGCTTCAACAAATTACCTTGAACAAGCCTTTTTTGGCAAAGGAATGGGCCAATTTTGAAGAGATGCAAGTCTTTTACAAGACTTTGAAGGTCAAGTGCCCTTGCCGAGGGCAGACAGGTTACAAATGGGGTCGTTCAACCAAGCTCCGAAGGACATTTTGGACCCAAGGTGCCCTTGCGGAGGGCAGAGAACACGTTTGTAAGGGAGCAAAGAGAAGGCCTGAAGGGGAATTTTCCTTCGGAAAAGTGACAAGGCAAAATACAAGATTTCTTCGGACTTTTTGTCCAAAGAAAATCCAAGGGAGAAACCAAAGGTAAATTCTTTCAGACAAAATGCCCGAAGGAATTCCTTCGGACTTTTGTCCGAAGGAATTTACCAAGAGAAGGCCGAAGACATGAAGACAAGATTTCCCTCGGGCAAAATGTCCGAAGGAATTAGGAAGACAAAGGAGCCTGAAGGGCAAGTGCCCTTGCAGAGGGCTCTCGGCTGCCAAAAAAAGGACCCTCTCCTCTTTTTCGAAAGGTCACCTTCCCTTTGGGAGGGTTCAGTTTGCAAAAAAGCCAAAGGAACTGCTAAAGGTGATGATGGGCTCGAGAACGTCAACTTCAACATGGCGAACTAGCTGTTGGAGGTTCAAATGTCTGGTGACGTGCGCGCAGATGTCAAATTCAAGATAGTGAAATAGCCATTGGTTTTCAAATAGTGACAGGCCCGCAGACGTCAATTTTGATGGGATGTGTTGGCTGTTGAGGAGAAGCCAAAGAACCAATTCCTTCAGACAAGCACCCGAAAGAACTCATGATAAGTGGCCAGGAGAACTTATGGGCGCGGACCCGAAGGAATTCAAAGGCATAATGCCAAAAGGAAACTCAGCAACCTGCCGAGAAAAGACCCTGAAAACAGGAGACAAAAGATAGCCCCGAGAGCTGAGTTGCTAGGAAAAAAACAAGAAGCAGCGCAGGACGAATAGAGCAGTCCAAGTGGCACAGAAAGCGTCGGCAGGAGAAGTTATTGCTACAGATGAAATAGTCTCCACCAAGTGGTCATCAAGGGGAGCGCAAGCATTCAATAGTGCGGCCCGTTTTTCTTCGTTTAGCATTGATAAGCAGACAACTGCATAAATTTCATAAAGAGGTGGCCTTGTCTTTCAAACAACAAAGCGACACATGCTTTTTGCGGGAACATTTAATACGGTTTAAACATCAAAGTCAAGACCTGCGACATCTACAACATGGTTCTTTCAGGTCATTTATGGAAGGGTGACATCAGGATGAGCAGATTCCTCTTCCCCAGGTGTTTAATATAGCATGGGCCACATGTTCTTGAAGGCACCAAAAAGTCTTTCTCTTAATGCTATATATTGTAACCTCTCAGCTGAGAAATGTATTTCTCACTTGTGTAAGGTGAAGCCCTGCCAATTTTACCTTGGAATGTTTTACCTCCATCTAACTAGTTATGCTTCTGAATATGTCTGTCTATCAACTCTGTGTTTAGTCATTTCAGCTTGATGCTTTCATAGGTTGACACCAACATATCTAGTATATCCAAGACCATTTCTGCAGGTTAACAGGAAGTGCCCAAGTTGAAGCATAGAGATAGAAGAGCAGTTATTTGACAGTGTGCTTCTTTAGCACCTATGGTAAGTCCTTTTTCTTTGTATCTTCATTAAACCCCCTGTTAAAGCACCATACAGTCTGGTCTTTTGTCAAATGAAGTGTCTGTTCACCCTTTTGGTCTAAAGTGTTGATACAAGCTAAGTAGATCGAATCATTTGGTGCATCACCATTTTAGATAGGTTCTGCTTTTGTCATATCCTTCTCCCTTTTCAACCCCCCATTATTAACAGTGGTAGCTAAGGACCTCAAAGATGCATCAAAGGGAGCTAGCCCTTATCTAAAGATTCTTTCCTCAGTTTTGCCAAGCCCACAGCAAGAGGAAAGTCTCCATTGTGCCGCGTGGAAGAGAGAAGTTGAGCCTTCTTTTCAAGAGTGCAATCTACAACGTCAACATGTTCTCAACGGACAAATGAAAGAACAGACAAAACCTGCGAATGATTACACAGAGCTCGAGATTGATCGATCCAACCAATCAATCATCGATTCAACCGATCAATCATCGATTAAGGAAACAACGCAATAATGACCTAAATCCAGCAGTTGCCAAACATAGTAAAGAGACTTGACTATTACAATGTGATGCATGAATCGAAACACAGGAAAGCGTATAAGTCAAATTCGCATTGAATGAGAACCGGTTAAGTGCAGTTGAAGTATGAACGCAATTGGAGACATGAAACCCTAAAAATCATTGTATATACACGACATCAAAGACATTGTTGTGTTGTTGATGTTGCCGTCGCAATTTTGAGAGAGTCAAACGCTGTCAATACGAGACATATGCAGACAAAGTAAAAAGGCAGAAGAAAAAGGGGGAATGAAGCATGTTTGAATAGAATATATCCAGACATATGCAGATAGAGTAAAAAGCTATCGATAAGAGACATATGCAGACAGAGTAAAAGGCAGAAGAAAAAAGGGGAATGAAGCATGTCTAAATAGAACATATCCAGATGTATGCAGTTAGAGTGAAAAGCATAGCAAAAAAGGGAATGAAGTGTCTCCAAACAGAATACATCTAGACACCAAAAGCGTAGAGCAGAGAGGAAGAAAAAGCACATAGAGAATGAGCAGAGAGTGAGGCAGAGAGAAAGAAAGGGCACACAGAGAATGTGCAGAGATTGAGCTACGAAGAAGAATAGGCATACACAGAATGAGCAAAGAGTGAGCAGTTACAGACTAGAATTGTAAAAAAAAAATTGAACTAGATTCATTTTTGAATCTATCTTGTCTACTGGAGTTGTAGCTCCATAGTTCTAATTGGTTGATGCCGTCAGACAAACTGAGTTGATGCTCAGTTAGGGGATTGGAGTCTCCTTATGGTTGGTGCCCTTAAATCTTGTAACTAGTGAGGATAAACTGAGTTGGTGCTCAGTTAGGGGATTGGTGTCTCCTAAGAATAGGTGTCCTTGAATGTAACCAGTGTGGTTTTCCTAGTGAGGTGATTTAATTGTGAGGCTGGATTAGAACAGTAGATTCTAGCAGCTATTCTCACTATGGTTTTTCCCTTTGGATTTTTCACGTATAAATCTGGTGTAATGTGCTTCTGTGTGTGCGTGCAATCATTTGCATCTGTTCTTTGATTTGATTATGAATTTGTATCTCCTTGAAAAAGTTTAAATCAACTAGTTTTAGCTCATCTACTGATTCACCCCCCCTCACAGTAGATAGTTATGTTCAACAAGGTGTCACTTTGGACATTTTGAATTTTTGGTCATGCCTTTAGGATTGACAAATGCTCTAATCATGCATGAATCAAATTTTCAATAAGCAATTGAAGAAATTTGTTTTGGTTTTTTTTATGACATTTTAATTTATAACAAGACTTGGGAAGATCATTTGAGACATTTGGATCCAGTTTTGGGTATATTTGAACAATAGACTCTGTTTGCTAAAGAATCTAAATGTGAATTTGAGATGACAAATTTTTTACTTGGGCCATGTCATTAGTGATCAAGGAGTTCAAGTGAACCAACAAAAGATCCAAGCTATTTTGGATGGGCCTCCTCCTAACACATTGACACGGTTGAGAGGTTTCTTTGGCCTCTACAGTTATTATAGGAGGCTTGTTAAGGGCTTCTCATAGTTGTCAGTCCCATTGACAAATTTAACAAAGGGAGCTTTCACTTGGACAGATTCAACACAAAATTCTTTTGACAAGCTCAAGGAGGTAATGAGTTCATGCCCTGTCTTGGCTATTCTAGATATTTCACTTCCATTCGAATTAGAATATGATGCATCAAGAGAAGGGATTTGAGAAGTTTTGATGCAGGGCATCCTATAGCTTTTGAGAGTCAGAAACTCAGAGAGACAGAAAAATGATTCTCAATTTATGACATGGAGATAGCCATAATGCATGCTTTAGCAAAATTCAAATAGTATCTAGTGTGGTAGATCCATGGTTAAGACTGACCACAATAGCTTGAAATTCTACTTCAACCAAAATCAAAGGTGAAGGATAAAGTCTTGAGAGTAGAGCATGATACACTTTTGTCTGGTCACCCAAGATGCTTCAAGAACTACAAGCAAATTAGGGAGAGATTTACCTAGAAAGGACTCAAGGGAGATATCCTCAAATACATTAGAGAGTGTATTACCTACCAGCAGAACAAAACCGAGTAGGTATTCCAAACAGGTTTATTGCAGTCCCTACTTATTCCAAATTAAAAATGGGAGAGCATCTCTATGGATTTCATCATTGGTCTTCCAAAGGTTCAGGGTAAGAATTGTAGATATGTTGTGATTGACAGACTCACTAAATATGCTCATTTATTTGCCATTTCATCTAATTTCAAGGCACCACAAGTGGCTGATTTATTTTTTCTCCAGAAGTATTCAAGCTTCATGGGTTGTCTAAAAACTTAGTGAGTGACAGAGATGCATGTTACTTAGTTTATTTTGGTAGGAGCTCTTTCATTTGACAAGAACTGAGTTGACTCCTAGCAATAGTTACCAACCTCAAATAAATGGGTGAACAAAGATTGTGAATAAGTGGATTGAGAGATATTTGAGGATTTATGCAGTAGGATAACAAACATGGATCAAATGCCTCTATATGGGGGAGCATTGCTGCAATACATCACATCACATGTCCATTGGTATGATTCCATTCAAGGCCTTGTATGGTTATGATGCACGTACTTTTGTGGATTTGGTCATCACAAATAGTGATGTCCCAGGGGCAAGAGATTTTGTCAAACAGAAGAAAATCTCCAACAAGCACAAAATCAGCAGAAGTTGTATGCAGATTAGCATCGTATTGAGAGGATTTTTGAGGTTACAACCTTACCAACAATCTTCTCTCAAGAGAAGTAGCGCTGAGAAGCTCAAGCCTAATTTTTATGGACCTTATAAGATCAAGTGGAGGATTGGAGAGGTTGCTTATGAGCTAGAGTTGCCAAAACATGGTAGGATTCACAATGCTTTTCATGTTTCATGCCTCAAGAGGGCACTAGGACAACACATCACTCTTTCAACTGAGTTGCCTCCTTTGGATGATGAAAGTAAATTGATCTTGATTCCAGAAGCCATCATAGACATTAGAGAGAAGTTGAGAAACATGAGCATAACAAAATATCTGGTGCGTTGGAAAGATCTCCCTGTAGAAAATGTTACATGGAAGGTGCAGATACTCTTGAGCATCCTAATCTGCAATTGCTTGAGGACAAACAATTCTGGGAAGGGCACACTGTCATGTCCCCTTTTGAGAGTTAATTTAATTGGGGGACTATAGGCTATTCTTTATTTCCCTAGGCTAAGGGATAAAGTTAGGGAAATAATTCAATAATTATATTTTAAATTGTCTTAAGTAACTTTATTTTATAACATTATAAAAGGACAACTTATATATCATTATTTAAAGTGGGTCTAATGTAACATTTTATTAAAAAGTGTTTTTAGTCACTTCTAGAGGGAAATTAGGTGGGAAAAGGAAATCAAAATGAAAAGGATAATTATAAAAGGAGTTGGACTTAAAAGAAGACATCCATTATCTATTAAAATCAAACCCTTTTTCCGAGCTTGAGCACTTGTGTTCATATTTTTACTCGAGGACGAAAACCCTTTGATGTACAAAATCAGAGGATGAAAACCCTCTTGTCCATTTGTGGTGGTTTCTTCCAGGTATTGCATTTGTGCCAAAATATTGAATTTTATTCAATTTCAGTTTGCTATAGCTTCCACACTGCTGATACATTAATTCATTTGGGATAATTTATGTATTTGTTAGTGGTGGTGGCTTATTTTGTATGCTTGTGTAACATCTTCAAGCTGTCGTACGATCTACTGCCAGCTGTATCTTGTTCCCATATCAAACACAGGCCTAGTAAGCTCTTTTGCTACTGTATGTAGACAATAAATTGGGTTTTTATATTGCACAAAACATGTAAGGGCCGTATGTATCAATAAATTGGGTTTTTATGTTGGATAAAACATGTAAGGGTTTATTGCAATTTATCTTTGTTATTCAATAGTATCACCATCTATGTTTTGTGGGCATTTAGTATGTTATAATAAGATTTTCAATTGGGTTTAGTATTTTTGTATTGTATGTTGTTATTTGGTAATTTTATTGATATTCTAGTATTGAAAAGAATCACAAAAAAAACAAAGTTAATAAAATAATAGAAAGGGACATTACAGATAGTGAAAGATAGACAGCCATACATCTTTCTTTAGAGTATGTTATGTACAAAACACACATTAATAAAAATATTGTTCCAGTTCTAATATCTTTCTTATGCATCTCCATGTAAATATTGTACATTTCTAGATTAAACCTTTTAATATTTGCTTCCGCATATGCACATAACACAACTATATTTTGAAATTTAGAATGTTGTCACCCCATTATCTAGGACTTGGATTAGAATAGCCCAATGTGTATCTTCACGACCAATTTTCTTAATCATGGGTCACATATTTGGTCATTTATTGATCACAACCATGATCTCATTATGAATCATTTGACTTCGGAGATTCGAGATGGGAAATTTATAAACTTTTGGAAAGACTTGAAATGGTAATCCAACATTAGTGAATTGGGAAGAGCTGATCCTAATTCAAGATAGATTGGTTCCTCTCCTCAGAGCTAGAGTGAATGACTACTAGACAAAATCTCAAGATTCTAATGGTATCGCCAGACATCAGAGAAACTTGGATTGCTCACTGATATAAACTAGACCACATACATATCTTGCAAGAAGTGGTTTTGTCCAAACAGTAGAGTTGAGACTCAGACTCCACGAGTACTTGAGAAGCTGATTTTTTACTCAAACTTGGACTCAATGAAAAAACTCGGCCAAAACTCGACAGCTTAAAAAAAAAATGTAATGTATGAAGTTTTGTTTTTAATGGTTTTAAATTAAAGACTTCCAAGCTTCTGCAATCCATAATATTATGAGAATAAATTATGGGTTTTGATTGTTTTTTTATTGTTTGATTTTTTTGGCAGATTCAGTTAAACTCAACAAGTGCTTGCCAATACTCATCAAATTTCAACACTATGGTCCAAAGGTATAATTTTTTTGCAAGTTAAAGACCAGCTGAGGTTGGGAAAAGATGCAACATGTATCTTTAGCAAAGGCCAGATATGCCACGCTTTGCATCAAATTTTTGGCTTATACTGACCTTCTAGCAAGAAGCTGGACCAGTTTTTGCTCCCAAAGAGGCCTTTGCTTGAGAAGCTCGTGTTAGGGAGATCCTCACTTTCATCGAGCTTCAGCATTGTAGACAGAAAGGACCCTCCTATTGCTTCCTTTTAGAATGAGATAGAAACAAATTCCCATTTACTATAATCATGCCCTTTTGCGATAAAGCTATGGAGCTCAATGATCAAAAACATTGGTTTTACATGGGCATGGCCTAGGACTATTGTAGATTTTCTTTTATCATGGCCCACATGAAGTGCCAACCTTAACCCTTTATGGTTTGGCACCTCTTTTATCTTTTTGTGGCATTTATGGAAAGAGAAAAATGGGAGAAACTTCAAGGAAGAGATCAATCCGGCCACTAAGCATGACATTACGGTGGAAGATACATTTTTGAACTGGTTAATGTGCAATTCCACCCATAAGAGAAGAATTTTGCAGCTTGGGATACACTTATTTATCCAGATGGAAGTAGGTAAAGATCCCTCCCGATAAAGGGATCAATGGCAAGAAGGTCAAATGAAGCAAAAAAGAAGTGGGTTGCACTCTCCTTGGGTGTCTAGAAGCTCATTTTTAATGGGTCTTCTCGAGGCAATCAGGGGGTTGCTAAAGCTGGAAGGACAATCCATTGTCCTCTTGGTTAATGTATAGCATCTTTATCTTTAAACTTGGGCAATGAAACTAAAAAATATTGATGAGGCTATTGGCCTCATCGAACACATGTAATTGGTTAAAGCGAAAGGGACTAAACAATAATTTTAGGAGACTCATAGGTTATAATTGGGACAGTGCTCAAAGGCTCTTTCTGGAGCTAGAGGCTTGATTCCACTCTTAGTGAAGCCCACAACTTTGATGTTCATTTGGTTCAATACTACCGGGAAGGCAACAAGGCGAGTGATCTTTTAGGCAATTACAAGGTTGAGTCTCAAGTTTTCCAAATACATCACTAGGCATTGTTTTGGGCAGGCTTAGAGGACATTGTCCTTTGGTAAGCAGGCATTTAATAGATTTGTTGTAGGGATAAAACTAGATTGGGTGGGAAGGTAAAGTTGCTGCATTTTTAGAAGCATGATGCCATGCCTTGGTGTACAAAAGGGATCAAAGGAGAAAAGGGGAAGACTAGGGGACATTTTCATTATAGTTTAACTTAGGTTTTGTTTCCTTTTGTCCAAGGATAGACACTTTCCATATTTCCAATATTTTGAATCTTGGCCTTCTGTCAAAGGTATTTGGATCATTTACCTTGTATTTTTTGCATTCCAACAAAAAAATTATTTCTCAACTTTTTAAGCATAGAAAGGTGGTTGTTAAAATTGTCAATTTGAGTTCCTTTGCTCACACCCATCATTTACAGAATATGTCCCACTGCAATGGTGCAATGACTTTGGTTATATCTTTTTGATTATTTCATTTGCAACTTTTTTTTCTACATTGTAACCCACTGTTGTTTTTTTCGCTTATGTTCATTGGGTATTGGGTTCTTGATGTTCTATCCCATGTAGCTGTTACTGAACTGTTATAGGACTTTATTTGAGGTTCTTAAATGTTCTTTATGTGAATAGAGAGTGCCCCAAAAATCACCATGAGGTTTGGTCAAGGATTGTCCTTCATTGGTCACAAGGGTGTTTCCCTGTAGAATTGATCATTGTTACACCCAAAATTTGAAGGTCTTATTTTCAACTAACATTAAAAAATTGGTCATTTGTTAGTTACAATATGGGTCATCTGCCACCCCAATCCTTGTCAACGTCCCTATTTGTTGTCCAAAATCATCTTTCCCATCTCAAGTTCTAGTTAGTGGTTCTATTGTGAGATGCAAGATGTGGATTACCATTGCAAACTGAAAACCAGAAACAACAATTTGAAATTGGATTCCATGGATCGAAAACCAGAAACAACAATTTGGGAATGTTTATGCTAGGTCAGAAATTAGTGACAATGACCTTACAATGTGTCGGGTTGGAAAGCCTCTAGGGCAATTTGGCAGAAGCATTATTGCATTAGTAGGGAACAGGTAACACAATTTCACTGAGTTGGAGGCATGCAATGAGCCATGCCAAGGTTGTACTTAAAGGAGGAATTTTGAATATCAATTCTGAAGATTGTGTGCTGTCTTACTAAACAAAAGGCCTCCTAGCTCCATACAAAACTTGTACCACAAAGATTCGTGAAATTAAATTGGTCATAATTCTCAAAGAATAAATTTACTCAAGCTTCTAAACAAAGGTGTCATGTGTATGTCTTTGCATGTGCTCAGTTTCCATGCTCCATCCAAAAAAGCCTCTCTAATAAAAAAGAGTTCAATACTTATCAGACACCATCATCAACAATAACCCACCGATTACGATGATTGGAATAAATGGAGATATTTCCAAAAAAAAAACTTTAATGGAAAGGATAAATAATCATATTTGGTACTGACTTTTAAGTCCTTTGGATTAAATTGGCCTAGATGACGTTAAAGGTCTTCATCATCTTCATCATCAATGGTTGGTGTTGTTTCCTAACGTTCAAGGACAGGTAAATAATATCGGATCTGCAATTTGAAGTTGGGCTATGGAGGTTTCTATATTTCTGATTCACCATCCTAAATTTTAAAATACATGCTGGTTCGAATCACTGATTAATTTGTATGCTAAACTGGCATGAAGTCAGGATTAAAAATTCCCAAATTAAAGGCCCATTAAGTTCAAGAGGAGTAAAATTGAAGTTTAAGAGAATTTAACTTATACAAGTTGTAAATTGCAAATCGATGAATTCCACAAAAGGTTCAAGTTAAGTATAAGTTTAAATATGATCACTAATGAGTGGTGAAGTCAAAGGGGAGATAGTAAGCAAGACATTCAATCCAAACTTCCACATACCCCACCTCCCCACTCTTAAATAGAAGTGAACTAAAGTTTGTTTTCTTTCTTTTTAAAAAGGGGAGAAAAATTAATTTTCATTAAGTGGGCTCCAGCATTAAAACGGAGGCAGTGAAGATAAAACCCACCTCTCTCCATGTCATCAAACCTCCAAATCCACCTTCTGCCTGATTGCATAATCAATAAGAATCAAACTATCCACTTATGGATTAAAGGCTATGTCATAAGGAAGTGGGCAAGGCGGCAGTTTTAGATTGCTTGCATGTAAGTGGACCAATTGCATGCAAAACTGTTTGGGCTGAGCATGTAAGATGAGCCATAGAAAATCTACGGTCAAGATGACAGAGCTCGTCCGCTGCTTGAATGATTGATTTCATCTGCAGATCAGTGGGTATTACATATGCTGAATCTCTTGGAGGTTGGTTTGGAGTAGCACATGGGTAATAAGCAGCGTCACTTAAGAGATGATATAGATGACAAGTGATCAATTTGATTGAATGCAACTCTCATGGTAAAATCAGTTTTGTATTATGAAGCTTGTTATCTTCTGATATTCTTAAATCACGCCCACAAGGAAGTAGTTCCAATGTGTGCTGGATGGTAGTCTTGATGCAGATTTGAAAAAACATTATCTTATACTGCTGTTCTATCCTACACACCAGACGCCCCTGATTCAAGCCCGAGTGATGTTCACAGCTGCTGTAGATAAAGGGTTGGATATAATAAATTTTTGTTAGCCTTAATGGCAGCTTATTAACTATTTCCCTCTACATTTAAGTGCATAGTGAGGCTTCTCAATATGATCCATGTTATAAGCTGTGGAAAACCGTTCAAGCATTCAAACACAGACAATATTCTCGCTGATTAGTCCGTGCCCATGCTGTATAAAGTTTTATTTCCTCAGTGTATCCTTGCCACCTTGGCAAACAAATATGGCATTTGTGAAGATGTTTCATAAAGCCAATAAAATACATACAGAGGCAATTGAATTGTCTGAACAAATGCATCAAAGAAATGTAGTTTCATGGATAGAAATCATTGCTGCACATTCACAAAATAATGTTATTCTTCAAATAAAGATTTGGCTGGCCAGAGATTCCTTGAAGTGCACAACAACCTGCAAAGTCAATGGTAAGCACCTTCCTCCTGCCTTCCTGCTGCTATAAGTGTGGTCATGGGAAATGCCTCATTTACTGTTCCTCCACCTTCTGTTCTGGATCAGGTTGTTAAATATGTTTTTCATGAAGGACTTCCAATATCATAACTTAGTTCAAATGGACATAAGTATGCATAAACTATTAAAGAAGCTCTGCGTGTTGCCATTTGCTCAGTTTTGCCTTCATTTACTTTGGTTTGGGAGTTGCAAAAATATAAGCAATCAATGTGCTGTGGAGGAGGGTCAGCAGCCAGCCAAAGAATCCAGTTTAGAATGGAGTTGGGTACATAACATGTTTAGCAGAGATCCAGCTACAAGGGGAAATGCAGCTGACCATCGATGCAGAGAAGCATCTAATTGGTGTTTTATGTCCAAATCATAACATTAAATATAATGGCAACATCTCCCAGTCGGTTTATTTCATAGTTCAAGTATATAATGAATACATTCAAATTTTTCTCTGAACATTGATATCATCCATAAATACCCGAGAATGCAAAGCATAGTGCATATATATCATGGTGATCTTTGTTGGAAAACCAATGGTATTGTAATTAATGAAAATGAAGTATCAAAGGCGGAGAAATTTGTTGCGGAGCTCAAAAGGTCCTTGCTGGTACAAGAACAATGTGGAATTTGGAAGGATTCAAGCCATTATGGAATCTAATGAAACCAACCGAGATGAACACTCGGCAAGAAATGACTTTGAATATTTTTCCCAAACTTTCATAGATTTATTTTTGCATCATGTTTGGGTGGACCCTGTCTCAACTTCAGCTCATAATGTAATTACTTGAAGTATTTTTAATTAAAAAGTGTATTTGGGTTGTCCATCAGGTGGTGGTGTAATGGTAAATGGGTGCAATCTTAAACAGGGGATCCAAGTTCAAATCCCACCCCATCATATGGCAACTCACCCCCGATGGACTACTCATTAACGAGGCACTATGTTAAGGTGATTTCAAGTCATTGACACATATATAGTTCTTAAATTCTCATGTTTATTATGGTGCCACATCTGGGCTGGGGCTGATGATATCCCCAAGTACCCTCACCAAAAAAAAAAAAAAGTGTATTACAATTTTGCGAATCATTAGTTGCTGAATAAAAAGTAGCTAGTGGTTAGTTAAAAGGCAGTTATGACACATAACTGTCTAGGTTTATAAATAGAGCTTGTGGCTCTCATTGTAATCATTTTAAAACCACTAGGTGTTGGAGTAATGCCATGACAATACATCTTTTGTAACTGTTGTCAACCTGGAGCTGCACCCTAAATCGAAGACGTGCATGAAATGGCCAGTCCTCTATCCGGCCGAAACAATGGGATCTTCTCACAAGGGTGGGTGCCTCAATGGTGAGAAGAACCTCCAGAGAAGGCTAGTTCTTGTATGATGTATCAATGAGGATCTCTACTCTATGCTGCGGACTACCATGAAAAGGGAGAAGTAAACTTTAAGGGGAAATCCTACCTAAAAGGGGTGATACACCAGAAGTTTGATCCACTCAACTTAGAACCTTGAACACTGAACGAAAAGGAAGACCTATGATTTCAATCAATCACTTATGCATAAATATTTCATGAAGAGGTTCGATCCAATGACTTAAACCTGAGGGAAAATGATGGAGAGAGGTTTGATAAAAGACACTTTGCAGCCACCTAACATCCACTTACAGCTTCAGCAAAAGACAATAAAGAACACTTAACATAACCTGCATAAGGATAATCTAGCAACTAGGTATGAATCAGAATTTGGGAAGGGAGAGAAATCTACCACTTGTGCAAATTGCTGAAGAAATATACACTATGCCAGCACTTGAAATCTGAAAGTACAGTCCTTCTATAGATCAAAAAGGTTACACAACTCACCAATGGCGGAGTCTGGTCTAACCAAGGGAGGGATTGGATGATTTTTAATCAACGCTGAAAGCCATTTTATAGAGAATTACAAAAGGCCAAAGATTGGCGTAGAAAATTTGAAGAGAAGGATTCACTTAGGTTAACTCAAGGCTGACTTGGCCTTTCAATGAAATATATTTCCTTTTTGTCTTTGCATGAAGCTTCTTGTGCTTAAGGAAGTGAGCTTGTCTTTGTTCTAAACTGCCCATCTTTATTTGCATGGAAATCCACACCAATGTTAATTTTAGAACTTCTACGTGAGCTGCTTGATGCCGAGTTGGAACGTTTGAAAGTTGAGTTAAAACTATTTGGTAAGCTGAGTTGGACAAAGAGATCAGCTGAGTTGAACGAAGAGATCATTCTCCCTCGCATGGAAAGCTCCTAGTGAATGCGGCGTTTAAAAATTAGTCAACTCTAAATCTCGAACAGTCAACTTGACATTCGAATTCAGAACTCCGGTTGAAGCTGAGTTGGACCCTCAAATGCGTGAGATGATCTGGAGACGAGCGGGACTTTAATAACCAATCAACTGAATCTTTGGACGGCGTTCGAAGATAGCCCCTGCTTGCATGTATTTTATCATGCTCTGGTCTGCCTGTTCATGTGTATTTTTGGCGGGATTCTATATTTGGAAATTTCCTTCGGACTTCTCTTGTTTCCTCTTTTGCACAGTCCAAAACTGTTACTTTTGGGTGTCTCAGTTTAATTCCTTCGGATTTTATCGAAGGGGCCTTGTCCGAATTTCCTCTTTCCCTTTTGCTTTGCCTTCATTTCACTGTTTTTCTTCGGACTTCTGTCTCGTCATTTTCCCGCGGAAAAAATGTCCGCAATAATTATCTCGGTCTCTTCTTCTGGTCTTCGGAATTCTTTGTTTTCTTCGGGTTTATTTCCGTCGTCCTTGGCTGCATTTTCTTTAGGTCTTTTCCGCAGCCCTTTCTCCCAATTCCTTCGGACTTTTGTCTGAAGGAATTCCTTTGCTTTGCCTTTGCTTTTTTCAACTTCTCCGAAGCCCCTTTGTCCTTTGCCATTGGCTTTTTTGTCTTCGGTCTTCTTTCCTGCGTCTTCCGAATTCCTTCGGACTTTTTGCCCGAAGGAATTCCTTACGGGCAAAAAGTCCGAAGGATAACTTTGTGCCTTTGCTCTTCGAAATGTGCCCTTCGGCTTTTTCATTGTGGTCCTATCACCGACCAAGTGCCCTCCGCAAGGGCTAGTAGCTCTCCCTTTTTGCCCTTCGGAAAAATTGGAGGGCACCCGGGTTATTTGCCAAGGTTCCGAATCTGCGCCTGTGCCTTCCCGAAGGGTAGGTGCCCTTCGGAAAAATTGGAAATGACCCTTCCGAAGGGTATTGGGTGGACTTTTGGATTTTTTCGAAGTATTCCTTCGGAAAAAGTCCAAAGGAATTACTTCCTTTGTCTTAGGCTCTTTGTTTGTCTTTTGCCTTGAGGACTTTCGCCTTAGCACTTTTCTGAAGTAAAAGCCTTTTGATGAACCATCCCTTCGGAATTTTCCTGTTGCAGCAAAGGCCCCTTACCAAAGAAAAACAACGTATTCTTCTTAATGATTTCTTTCTTTCCTTGGATGGAGATGCGAATTTTCCGAGCGGCAAGAGACAATCTGCCCTGTGGAAGAATTGTCAACAGTAACAAAGGCCTGTATTGAATATCAATGAAAGGAATATGATGAATGCTATGAAGATTTCTATGCTATGAAATGACTGTCATTTGTGATGTTCTCTTGCAGATTCTCTATGTTATATAAGGCTTTGTGTTCACAATATTTTTTGGTTTATAAGATCCAGTTCACCTTGATTCTCTACATTATTGTGGGTAAATCCCTTCACCTCAATTGAAATATAGCAAAGAAGGATGAAATCTATCGCTATTCCTTCAATGATATCATTCTTTTTTTCTGCATAATTTTTGGTTCTCAATTTCGAATACTTGTAATATTTTAATTTCCCATGAAACTTTTTGTAAATATGTGCATAAAACTGTGGATATCATCATTCTATATTTCCCACAGGTGTTCTTGGAACATAAGCCTCCCCTACAAATAGAGGAGAGAATGAAGTCCCACACAATGCCCCTAATGAATTTTTCCTTTAACCAATTTCAGCGATAACACTCACATTATCAGGAGATGATATTTGCAAGTTAGCAGCTGCCAGTATGCCCTCGTGCATAATGAAGTCCATCAGTGCCAAGAAGAGATGAAATAGAGGCTAGGAACCTGAATAAAATTTCTCCATTTTCAATTCCAGCAGAGGTTGCAGCATTTGCAAAAGCAGAGGTAATGCTGAACAGGTTTCTCCATTTACATTTTCTTTTTGTCTCAACGCTGCCAATGTATATGTGGAATATGTCATCAGGAACTTCTGGTGGCACATCACTGAGAATTGCTTCTCTTGCAGTTACATCAGTATCTCTATGCGTCTTTTCATCTAAAGGAAAGATACTTGAACATTCTTAAAATTTCAGAGGAAAATGGACTTCCATTGTCAAAGGGCAGAACCTAAGTCCCCCTTTGATGTTCCAAAAATACGATTTCAGTGTTGAGCCTTTTGTTTAGGTCCACATTCATCAAACCACATTCTGATGTGGCCTTCCCTGTGCACAATGTTGAGTGCACATGAGAAGAATCATTTGCAGGCTTGTTATTGTGAAATCCTGATGAAGTTTCTACTTTTCTCCAAATAAACTGGTTGAGGCAGGTAGAAATTGGGATTTGCATAAACTTCTGCAGAATGGTGTATACGGACTGCCAAGATTATTTTGTTTGGATTCAGGCATGTTTATCTAGCTATTGATGGTGCATGTAGATCTTAGTAGAGGGGCAAGTTTAAGGCCTTGTTTAAGGCTGTTAAGGTGTCTAGGCTGCTTAGGTTTGCCATCGTCTCTTTTATTGCCATGCTGACATCACTTGCTACTGTGATGGCTTTTCATGATTTTATTATGAATTCTTCATGTCGGGGACCCTATCAACCCCCATTGATCAAGCCAAAAAAAAAAAAGCAAGTACTCTGTTAAATCTCTTGGAATAGAACAATAAGACCTCTTGCAAAACAGAATTCAAGAAATTCAAAATTTTATAGTAGTTCAATTTTAGCATAAAGATACCTTATCACTAATTCTCATGCTCATTGTGGGAATGTCTGAAATAAATACAGTATGATAATTTTGAGCAATTGCAATGTAATCTGCTGCTCCCACCTGCAATTTTTTGAGATTCTCAGGAAAAACTCTTATTATAACAAATCATATAATGGTTTTAGGACTGCAATTTGTATACTGGTGAAGGAAATCAACGTGCAGTCAAGAAAAAATACCTATGTAAGAAGCAACATACTCAAATTTGACCAGACTGCATTCTAAATGAAATCTGTTTCTCCTTGATCTAACAAACAAATACTTATTTTTTTATTCGTTGTACTAAATCTGTTTCTAAAGAGGACAAAACTTGCATATTAATGCTGAGCAAAATCCACATCTCGCTGAGCTCGAATAAGAACACATTAAAAAACTTATGTCAGAATTTGTCATTATACTACATAGTTTCAGCTAAATGAATTCTTTTTCTGAACTTAGTTGAAATTAGAATCACAAACAATATCATTCAACTACACATCTATTATTTTTGAGTCAAAGAAAGTGCATTCTCTTACAATAAACAGAGTTGCCTTCATCGTTACTATATAAACAGAGACAGATTACTGCAATGAAGAAATGGTTTGCAGAAGAAAACAAGTGGTACAGTCTTCTAAAGTTCAAAGACTTTGGAAATTGCTCGTTTGTTAAAAAAAATGGCTGACACAAACAATGAGAATTCAATCAAGATTCTGGCTATTTTTATTTACCTCAAAAAACCAAATTTTCAGCCAGGTCCCCTTCATGACTTCATAGTATGTACATGATAGGATCATCTCTTTTTTTTAGAAATCTTCCTCAATTTTAAGCTCTACAGTCATTTTATGCCCAGTTAGTCAGCATGGCTTTTTACAACTCAAATCCGGATTTCTCGTATCAGTAACTAAATTTAGTTATTTTTACAGTGACAATTTGAGCAATGTATCCTTCAAGAATGAAATTCCTGTTTTGGAAGTATTTGTCCTTACACAACATCGTTTTCAAGTGTGATGTACCTAATAGTTAATAATTAATTAAAGTAAATAAAACAATAAGAAAAAATTAAAATATTGAAAGGCTGTAATTCATGAGACTAGGAATACAAGTTTGTGTCATAAACATTTATAAATGGCCACATTATAGAAAGGAATGATATTTAGAAGGTGGGAAAGCAGAAGAGGAGAATTGTTTCATGCAGATTGGTGGTACAACATTGGCCATAAGAATAATCAGTTTATTTTTTAATTTTTGAAAGAGAGACAGACAACAGGTCTGAGGTTTTCATTCTAATTGTCTCAAAGAACCTACAGGTCATATTGAAAACAACCACAAGGAAAAAGAGTAGAAGCATTCAATAGACCTTCCGTTATGGAAAGCTATTATAAAAGTTTAAGATCTTAAGCATACTTATATTATATTTGGTTATTAATTACTGTTGAGTCCTCATATTCAAATGCTATTACCCCAACACCACAGTCAACACGAAAATAATAATTTTCATAAATTGTAACCACCGCGAACACAATTATCATGCATCTACAATGAATTCTAACTTGAAAAGGGGACATCTAAACCATATTATTAATTAGATGGGAACGAAGGTGTGTTAATTATAAAGTCAAAATGGAAAATAAAAAAAAGAATAATTATTAATTATTTTTGGAGCAAAAAGGGAATAATAAAATTAAAAGTAAATTTTAATAGCTTTTAGGGTTTCAAGAGGAAAGGTAATTATTAAAAGGGTGAAAAGAAGGAAAGGATGGACATTATGATCAATCACTTTTCAGAATCTATTGGAGAGCTTGAGCAGCACATGTTCAACCACCACCACCTGAGGACAAAAACCCTCAAGTGGAATAGGGTTGAGGATGAAAACCCTCACACCCAGAGGGTGATTCTGCACGGGAATCCCGTTTGTGCTTTCAGATTCAAGAAAGCTAGTTTTGAGGTGTTTTTGCATCAGACCAGCTTAGGGCTCAGTGCCACCCTCTAAACCCTAGCTGTCAAAGTTAGCAAGCAGATTTTAGGGGTTTCATGTACCATACAGACAATACAATAGGTCATATAGCCTTTGCATCAAACTGTACCTTCAACTAGAAGGGGTTTTTACTCAGCAGGTCGCTAGGGTTTGGTGGTAAAAACTCGGCCTATGGTGCTCCAATGATTTTACCCCCTGAAACACAACAATAATATAAAGCAGGTAAGATTCTAGGGTTTCATGTATCATACAACCATACATCAGACCACACAGGCGGCAAACACAGTGGGTTATCAAATTTAGACCTGATCACTACTTTTTTTGGAAGCCCAATAGTAGGAAGGCAAACTTAGCGGCTGGACAGGAACCCTTTTGATCATATGAAACCCTAACGCCAACTTCAACAAGTCACCAAACAATTAAAGAGGGAAATTTCACTTGCATGTACCACTGCCACACTGTTCGAGGGCAGCGGTACAACTTTTGATCCAATTTGCTTAGGGTTCTTCATAAAGATTACAATATTATGGTCTCTTTCATAACCCACATGGTAGGGTTTGTTCAAAACTCATACATCCATCGCTTGAACTAAATCAGAGTACTATAATTTCATTTAATAATTGTTTGGATTAAAGAGACTGTTGTATTTTGCCTAGCATTGAGTAGTTTTTTTTTTGCATGATAAATTTCATTTGGTTTGACAAAGTACAAGTTCGTTTAAACTTGGCAATTTTATAAGTAATTTTCCAGAATTCAGACTTTTTGTGTAAGTTGGTCCTTACTCTGGTATCAGACCATTGATTTTTCCAGGCTAGGTGGGAAAAATTGAATCTTGATGACACATGCAAGAGGAACAAAAAGAGCTGAAGTATATCAAAAGAGGAAGGGTCAAACACCTGAGGACAACAATAATAAAATGGGTGAGAGACGAGAGAGCAGCCCCCCTATAGATGAGATGAGTTACCTATGTGGAATAATCGATCGTGGGCAAAAGGACATGGAAAGAACAATCTAGATAATCCTCAAAGAATCCATGGCAGGTATAGCACAGGCCATACAACAAATCAACATTGGTAAAGGAAAGGCAACATTAGAAAAAGCAGGCACTTCAAATGATATTAGGGTTTCGGTAGCCTCACCTCCAAAAACTTTTCGTGCCAAATTCCTACAGGATGAAGAACAATCCAAATGATCCTCAAAGAATCCATGGCAGGTATAACACAAGCCATACAACAAATCAACATGGGTAAAGGAAAGGAAAAATTAGAAGAAGCAGGCACTTCAAATGATGTTAGGGTTTTGATAGCCCCACGCCCAAATACCTTTCGTGCCAAATTCCTACAGGAGAAAAAACCCCCTGAAGAAATAGATCCTTTATAGTGGCATGCAAGTAATGAATATTCAATATACCCTACAGAATACGAGGGGCTCAGCTATGAAGTGCAGCAAGCTCTCTCTTTTAGAAAAATTTGTGAAATAGAAAAGAACAACGTTAAGAGAGGTGGAAGAAACCAACTTGATCAACCACAAAGAGACATACAATAGAGGTTGGGCAAGATTACTCTTCCTACATTTGATGGGTCAAGTAAATCTATAGCGAAATCATGGTTACAAAAGTTAGATACATATTTCTCGTTGAATCCCATGTTTGAGGATGAGGCAATTAACTTTGCTACACTCCACTTGGAGGGAGTGGCACATGAGTGGTGGTACCATGGCATGGTCACCCAAGGGCATGGTTTTGTTACCACTATTGATGAATTTAATCAAAAGTTATCAAAAAAGATCCAGAAATTCACTTCAGAGAGTTAGCACAAGTCAAACAAGAGGGTAATGTAGACAGCTTTACTGCTGATTTTTTTTTAGAGATTAGCAGTGATGGTAGCAAATGTAACAGAGAGAAGGTTGGTAGTCTTGTTTGATGAGGGGTTGGCTAAACCTCTTAGGGGTTTAGTGAAAGCCTTTGACCCTTTGTCACTTCAAGAGGCAATCGAGAGAGCATTAAATTTAGAATCTTCAGCACCTAAGGGCAAATTTCTGCCCTATGGACAGTCTATACCAGCACCCTTTCGGCAGCCAAGGACAAATACTTATGGGTAGCAAAAAACTCTACCTTTTGGGCAGCAAATGAAGCAAGGACAACAAATTAATTTTCAGACTAAAGTGTTGCCAAAAACCAGTAAAGAGATACAATCTAGGAACGGGTTGAGAAGGAAGAAGTTATGGTTCACAGGAAAGGATCCATGGGAACCTAAGCATAGATGCCTTCCCAACGGGCAGGGGAATTATATAGAGGTAATTTTAGATGATGAGCTAGAGCAGAAAGATGCTGAAACAGGGGTAGAAGTAGAACTAGAAGCTGAAATCAAAGGGGAAGAAAATAGTACATATGGTACCCTTGCTACTCTTCAGGTGCACCTAGATACCACCCTTTCAAGGTACGTGGAGTGCTTAAAGGACATAAGGTGACCATCTTAATTGATAGTGGGGCAACCCACAACTTCATTGATGAGGAGCTAGTGGCCCAAAGAGACCTGAAAACAAAAGACTTTCAAGGATTTAACATCATGGCTGCGGATGACTTTTCAATTCGATGCACAAAGAGAGTCAAAAGCTTAGACATCACCCTTGGTAAGTACAAAGTATGTGATGAATTTTATGTGGTGAATATAGGAGAAACAAATTTGGTCTTGGGTGTGCAATGGTAACATTCCCTTGATAAATTTACACAAAACTACAAGATTGTGGAGCTCAAATTTAAATTTGATGGGAAAGAGGTTGTACTTCATAGTATGGTCAATGGGGCTCCAAGTACAGTTTCAGCAAAGAGCATGGAAAGATCTTTTCAGAAAGGCCAAATAGCTTGGGCAGCCCATTGCTTCGTGAGCAATGCATCTCCACCTATGGATAAGAAGTCCCACCATCTAGATATTCAGGGAATTCTAGACAAGCATGCAAAAGTTTTTCAGTGATTTACCTCCAGGGCTGCCACCTGATAGGGGATTTTAGCATGTGATAGAGCTGGAACCGGAGTCAAAACCGATTATGATTACTCCCTACCATCATCCTAGAGCATTCAAGGAAAAAATTGAGAAGGCCATTAAAGAATTGTTGAAAATGGGGCCTATTAGACCAAGTTCTAATCCATTTGCTTGTTCAATTGTCTTGTTGAAGAAGAAATAGGGAACTACGAGGATGTGCATTGACTACCGTGCTCTAAATAAGAAAACCATCAAGAACAAGGACCTTATTCCTAGGATCGATGAGCTGATTTATGAATTGCATGGTGCCACATATTTTTCAAAATTTGATTTGAGGTCTGGTTACCATCAAATCAAGGTAAGGGATGAGGATGTGCATAAAACCGCTTTCCGTTGTCACTTTGGGCACTTTGAATTCTTAGTTATGCCCTTTGGATTAACAAAGTAGAGAAGGTTTTTGACCTCTTCATCATCTTCTACCTTAGAATTGAAAAATTTCTTCTTCAAAACATACCTCTTCAAAATGGACTAAACATAGCTCTCTACATATTGCTGCCCCAACACAAGATTTGCAAGATTTAGGGCACTTACCAAGATTAAGATGCACTAAGTTTCCCTCTTTGCAAGTGGCTGCCCTATTATGGAATTTTCAGAATTTCTAGCACTTGTAGTGTTGACGCTGTGGATTTCACCCTTAGAAAGAAGGCTCAACTTCTCTCTTCCACGCGGCACAATGGAGACATTCCTCTTGCTGTGGGTTTGGCAAATTTGAGGAATGAATCTCTAAATATGGGCTAGCTCCCCATGATGCATCTTCAATGGTCCTTAACTACTACTGTTAATAATGGGGGGGACGGAGGGGGGTGAAAAGAGAGAAGGATATAACAAAACAGAACCTATCTAAAATGGTGATGCACCAAATGATTTGATCTACTTAGCTTATATCAACACTTTCGACCAAAAGGGCGAACATACACTTCATCTGAACAAAATACCAGACTGTATGGGCGCTTTAACAGGGGGATTAATGAAGATTTAAAGAAAAAAACTTACCATAAGTGCTGAAGAAGCACACTGTCAGATAACTGCTCTTCTGTCTCTATGCTCCAACTTGGGCACTTCTTGTTAACCTGCAGAAATGGTCTTGGATATACTAGATATGTTGATGTCAACTTATGAAAGCATCAAGATGAAATGACTAAACACAGAATTGATACACAAACATATTCAGAAGCATAACCAATCAGATAGAGGTAAAATGCGTTCTTTTGATTCAAAGGTAAAAATTGGTAGGGCTTCGCCTTACACAAGTGAGATACATTTCTCAGCGGAGAGGTTACAATATATAGCATTAAGAGAAAGACTCTTTGGTCTTTCCAAGAACAGGCGGCCCATACTGTATTAAACACTTGGGAAAGAGGAATCCGCTCATGCTGTTGTCATCCTTCCATAAATGCCCTGAAAGAACCATGTTGTAGATGTCACAGGTCTTGACTTTGCTACTCAAACTGTATTAAATGTTCCTGCTAAAGCATGGGTCGCTTTGTTGATTGAATGACAAGGCCGCCCCTCTATGAGACTTATGTGACTGTCTGCTTATCAATGCTAAACGAAGAAAAAACAGGGCGCGCTATTGAACGCTTGCGCTCCCTTTGATGACCAATTGGTGGAGACTATTTCATTTGCAGCAATAACTTCTACTGACGCCTTCTGTGCCACCTAGATTGTTCTATTCTTCCTGCACTACCTTTTGTCTTTTCCTGGCAACTCGGCCCTCGGGGCAATTGTTTGTGTACTCCTGGCTCCTTTTCTAGCGGGTTGCTGAGTTTCTTTTTTGGCCTTATGCCCTTTGAATTCCTTCAGGGCTGCGCTCATGAGTTCTTTGGCTTCTCTTGTAATGTCCCCACTTTAGCAGTTGACCAAGTGTGTGTGTGTTAGCCTAGTTCTACATGGTCTCGAGGGCTAACGAAAGGTTTAAAGGGATCCTAGAGTGTTTTGGCCTAGTCATTTCCAGTTTGGGCCAAAACGGAGTTGATTTATTTAGTTTTAGGCATACTATTTTTAGTAAGTTAGCAGAACACAGCGGAGGCCAGTTTTGGTGATTGGATTTGATACTCCTCGACGAGAGCTTTCCGGCGAACTATCACTCACGCTATGCAGAGTCTGATTGCTATTATATTTTAATCCCTGAAGTGTTATTAAAGTAACATTTAATTTAATTGTAAAATATTAAAGTGTTACTTTAATATTTATTTTATGGGGATGTGTACCCAAAGGAGACATAAGTGAATACTTTAATATGTTGCACATCTTTTATCCCACATTGCTCATGAGAGTTGAGTTGACCCTTGGAGAAAGAATAAAAGGAAGCATTTGTGGCTTCATTCAGCATGTTGGATGAGAGGAAGAATTGATGTACTTGCAGTTTGTAGGTTGTTTTTGGCATTTGGGAACGTCCTTCCCATTTGTATCACTCTAGACATCAATCTTTGGGATTGGTCTTTGGAGTCTATGCTTTCAGCTTAATGGTTATTGCAGTTTGTGGGGTTATTTTCCAGTTAAAGGCAGTCTTGAAATTGCTCATATCTTCCTTTGCTGGCCGCGTCACTATAGCATCTTGTAGCAGCAGACTGTATTCTCCCTATAGCAGCACTTGTTGGTTAATTTGATGCAGCAGATCGTACCTTCGGTATTTGCTAAGGATATTCGTTTGATCAATACAAACAATGTTCAGTCCATTCTATTGCTGGAGTATTTAGTGAGTTATTGCATGGCCGACATTGCACTTGTTTATTCATTCTGTAATCAATATAAATACAGTGTGTTGGTTATTTCAGTTATGAGTTTTTATGCTTTCAATTCTATATTCATGTTACGTGCATAAGACTTTGCAAAAACACAAAAAAAAAAAAAAAAAAAACAAAAACAAAAACAAAAAAAAAAACAATACAAGCAAACTGTTCCGGAGTCGTAAGGGGTTTTAAAACTTACACGGAGAAGGGTTTTCAGCTGGGTTAGTTTGGGCATAACAGAGGTGCCCATTACATCTCTTCAATGGCTAACGCATCCCATTAAAATTGATGTCTGTGGGCCTGTCACCATTTGAAAACCAACAGCTATTTCACTATCTTGAATTTGACATCTGCAGGCACGTCACCAAACGTTTAAACGTCCAACGGCTAGTTCATCATGCTGAAGTTGACATTCTCGAGCCCGTCATCATCTTTGGTAATTCCTTCGGCCTTTGATGACCACTTGGTGGAGACTATTTCATCCACAGCAATAACTTCTCCTACCGACGCCTTTTGTGCCACCTGGACTGTTCTATTCTTCCTGCGCTACCTTTTGTCTTTTCCTGGCAACTCAGCCCTCGGGGCAATTGTTTGTCTCCTCCTGGCTCCTTTTCTAGCGGGTCGCTGAGTTTCCTTTTTGGCCTTATGCCCTTTGAATTCCTTCAGGGCTGCGCTCATGAGTTCTTTGACTTCTCTTCAATGGCACGCATCCCATTAAAATTGATGTCTGCGGGCCTGTCACCATTTGAAAACTAATGGCTATTTCACTATCTTGAATTTGACATCTGCAGGCACGTCACCAGACGTTTGAATCTCCAACGGCTAGTTCATCATGCTGAAGTTGATGTTCTTGGGCCCATCATCATCTTTGGTAATTCCTTCAGCGTTTACAAAATGAACCTTCCTGAAGGGAAGGTGCCCCTTCGGAAAAATGGAAAAGGCCCCCTTTCGATAGCTGAGAGCCCTCCGTGATGACACTTGCCCTTCGGGCTCCTTTCTCTTCCCAATTCCTTCGGACAATATGTCTGAAGAAAATCTTGTCTTCATCTCTCAGTCTTCTCTTGATAAATTCCTTCAGACAAAAGTCTGAAGGAATTCCTTCGGGCATTTTGTTTGAAGGAATTTACCTTTGGTTTCTTCCTTGGTTTTTCTTCGGGCAAAAAGTCCGAAGAAATCCTTTGTCTTTTGTGTTGTCACTTTTCCGAAGGAAACTTCCCCTTCGGCTTTTGACTTGATCTCTTTCAAATGTGCTCTCTGCCCTCCGCAAGGGCACCGTGGGTCCAAAGTTACCCTTCGGAGCCTGCTTGAACGGTCTCATTTGTAACCTGACTACCCTCCGCAAGGGCACTTGACCTTCAGAGCTTTGTGAAAGACTTGTATTCCTTTGAAACTGGCCCATTCCTTTGCCAAAAGGCTTGTCCAAGGTAATTGCTTAAAGCGAAATAAGACCCAAATCAATTCGAAACATCTACAAGACTCAAATCACTTGGCTCTTTATAAAAGCAGGTCTATTACAAGGGGAAAACCCACAATCGCAGTAAGGTGAAGACATCAGAGACTGACTAGTCAGGACAACAAGGAAAAAGGGAGACCGATTTTTAGCTTGCAGGACCAAAAATGGTTAACATATTTGGCGATTCACAGGGGACGCATATCTGCTATGCTTAGGAAAACCAGTGGCTTACAAGTTCGTTGGGCACGGAGTCAAAATACAGCCTGAAAGGTTGACAATAACCTTGAGAGACTAAAGAATCAACATGAAGTTTTTACCCCAAACGGTAAACAAAACACACGCGAGGCTAAAAAACTACGAACATGCGCAAAAGCACTTTAGGGAAAACAGAGAAAAACATGGAAAATATGTACATAACAAGAGAAGGCTCAGTGACAATGCTTAAGATATATCCCATTAACTGAGATATGCAGTTCCCCACCATCCAACCTGGAGAGTTGAAATGTGTTATGCTGCTTGCATTGAGTGATGATATATGGACCATTCTATAAGGCATTGAACTTTTTGTGCTTCCCAGTTTTAGCTCGGTCTTCATCCCATTTTAAGACAATGTCGCCTTCTAAGAAGCCTTTTGATGAGGATTTCTTATCAAAATGCTTCTTCATTTGCTGCTGACGGCTGGTCATGGAAACCATGGCTTGGTCTCTTGCCCCCTGAAGCTCTATTAATTCACAAAGTCTAACCTCCATGCTGTCTCTTTCTTCCAATTGCAGCTGGTGGGCAAGATCCAAGGCTGGCAATTCAAGTGAAATAAGAAGTTTAGCTTCCCTTCCATACACAAACGTGTATGGTGAATTGCCAACTACTCTTTTCGGAGTAACCCTGTCTGTCCACAGGGCTGTTTTCAGCTTGGCGTGCCAAGTTATCTGATTTTCCTCCATTGTCCTCCTAATGATCCTGATCAGATTCTTATTGGTGGACTCAGCCAACCCATTCCCTTGTGGATAGTAATTGGAGAAAGTACTAAGGTAGATGCCGTATCCTAACGCCCACTCGCTTGTTTTGGTTCCCAAGAAAGCCAATGCGTTATCTAAGATGATGGTAGATGGAACTCCAAATCTTGTCACCAGACCTTCATAAAAGTCTAAGACTGCACTTTCATTGGCTTCCTTCAAAGCAACAGCTTCTACCCATCTCGTAAAGTAATCTGTAGCAGTCAAGACCTGCTTGTGGCTAGCACTAGGAGGGTTGATCATTCCTATGAAGTCCAGGCCCCATTGCATGAACCGTTGCTCTACTTGAATAGGTTGCAAAGGCATGGCAGCCAACCGTTGCTTTCCATCAAAGAGAGCACATTTTTTGCACTTTCGTACCCAAGCATGGGTATCTCTGAATAAAGTGGGCCAAAAGTAACCAACCCTCATAATCCTTGTAGCTGTACGCTTAGGAGCAAAGTGACCACCAGCTGGCCCGTCATGAAATTCTGAAAGTACACTATTGACCTGATTTGAGTCTATGCATCTCAAAAGCACTCCTAAAAAATCTTTTCTAAACAACACCCTATCAACCAGGACATAAGGAAGCGACTGGAGCTTGAAATACCTCCTCTTAGTCCTATCAAGGCCCTGTGGGCACTCACCAGTGAGAAGGAAATGAGTCATGTCTTGTGCTCAATCCTCTATGATTGCAGGTTCCTCTATTGTAGCTTCATCATGGAGTAGCAAAATGCCTTTTTTTTGTTGTTTAAGGTCTGTAGCAAGGTGTTCACACAATCCTCTCCCCCTCACCAGCTTGGTGGTTTTGATATCCACGTCATATTCCATTACCTTGGTGATCCATCTTGCTCTCTTTTCATTTAAATCACGGCGTATCAAGAAATCCTTGACACTAGGATGTAGTCCCAGGACATGAACCTTGTTGTTTGACAACATATGTCTAAATTTCTTCAGGCTTCGTATGATCACAAGCACTTGCTTTTCAACATATGTGTACCTAATTTCGAAACCTTCTAAACCTTTGCTAAATAATGCGAGGCTGTTCAAGGTTTTCATCATTTGCTTGAGTAAGCATAGCAAAGATTACCTCTTCATTTCCGAAGGTGTAAAGGTTGAAATCCTTGGAGAAGTCAGAACTAATCAATAGCTTGCTTAATCCTTTCAAAACTATCCTTCCTTTGTGCTGTCCATGCAAACTTCTCATCTTTCTTTAGCATGGAAGTTAGTGGCTTGACTATCTCGGCAAAATTAGGAATAAACCTCCTAATAAAATTTATTTTGCCAAAGAAGCTTTGCAGACCTTTCTTGTGCTCAAGTAAGGACAACGCTAGGATGACGCATACTCTTTCTAGATCAATGGTCAAGCCCCTTTTTGAAACAACATGACCAAGGAGTTTACCTTCATGGACAACGAACACACATTTCTTTGGGTTGAGAGAGATACCAAACTCTCTACACCTCTCAAAGATTTGCCTCAGGTGTTTCAGATGTTGGCCTGCATCCTTAGAGAAAACTGTCACATCGTCAAGATAGACCAATACAATATTATTTATCAGGCCCTGGAAAGCCATGTCCATGGCTCGCTGAAAGATGGCTCCAGTATTTGACAGTCCGAACGGCATCTTCCTATAAGCAAAAGTTCCCCACTTGGTAGTGAAGATTGTCTTGTACTGGTCACAGTCTTGGACTAGAATTTGATTGTACCCTGAATACCCATCCAAGAGGGAGAAACGTTCACTGCCTGTCACCATTTGGAGGCTCTGCTCCATACTTGGGAGGGGATAGTGATATTTTAATGAGACTCTATTGAGGTCTCTAAAATCCACACAGTCTGATCTCCCCATTCTTTTTCCTAACTGGGACTAGATTAGCTAGCCAAGAAGAGTGTTTGATAGGAAAAATAATTCTTGACTCAATTAGCTTGGTGAGTTCCTTCCGCATGAAAGGCTCAATCTTCGGATTGATAGGCCTTTGTTTTTGTTTGATGGGTTTGGCGCCTTCCTCCAGTTCAATGGTGTGTTGGGCCAAGCTTGGGTTAAAACCCTTCAGGTCGCTATAATCCCAAGCAAAAACATCGGCAAACTCTTAACAAAATGAAAGAATGTCTTTCATCATCTGTATATACCTTCCCAAGTGCAAGCAGCCTGTTCTTGAATATTTCGACCCTTTTGTAATTTTCTTTCTTGGTCGTGATGCTTGCTTTGTCATTTTTTATTTGGTCATCCCCATTGAAGATGCTTTCGAGAGTGACCAAACCTTTGAGAAATTTGTTGTTCTTTAGCTGAACAATCTGGCCATCGTATTGTTGCTACAGCTTGGCTTGATTCCTAGAAGCAAACTCAGCCTCCTCTTGTAAGAAGAGTGCTATCTGCTAATCACTATCAAACACTTGCCAATTGGTGACATTATCAGGTACGGAGGGTCTTATTATCACTTTTAAATGGCGCGGACTGCTGTCCAGATCTATTTCCTGGAGAATGTCACACTGAGCACCACCTGCTGCTAGTCTGTCTGCTTGCTTATTTTGTTCTCTTGGAATGGAAATAATATTGAAAGCATGGAAACTCTCTACTAGGTCCCACACCCTATGCTTGTAAGACTTAAGCAAGGAATTCTTGGTCATGTTTCGACCTCTCACCTGGTTTACAATTAGCTCACTATCCCCAACAACCTACAATTCTTTTATTCCATTTTTTCTTGTCCACTCTAAACCATGAATGAATCATATTTTGCAACATTGTAAGTGCAAGAGATAATGAAACCTGAATGTTGAAAAGTATTTCTCCTTTGAGGGTGAAATTAACATTACTCCACCACCAACGCCCAATTTGCTTCTTGAGCCATCGAAGAAGAGTTGCCATAAACCCGAGCTCTCTTGGTTTGCCTTCATCAAATTTGGCACGAAAGTAATTTCTTCATGCATGCAATAAACTCCAAGACCTGCCTCTTCTATGAACTTGTATGGGTCATGTTCGAAATTGTCACTTCCCTACTCATCTAAGAGTAGGTCAGCAACTCCTTCAAGGGAAGAGGGTGGAGATTGGTCCATTTAGAATTCTTCTTTGTCAATGATCGCGTAGCTGACGTTTGCTGCCTTGAGTATGGCTCCAGATGATCCTGTGGATTGGCTCCGACTCAATCTTCACTTTAGTTCCATATTTGGTTCTAAAAACTATGTAAGACCAGTTTACTGCTAAGTATCTGCCTATCTTTAGACGTGAAATCCCTAGATAAGCAGAGATCAAAGTAGAGAGGAACATCCGCCACTACCACGATGTGGGGAACAGAGAAGGTTGGATAGGTGTAAAAACCCTTCACAGGTTCTACTGCTGAATTGTTTTTTTTTTTTTGTGTTTTTGCAAGGGTTTTAAACAAGAAGCAAATGAACAATAATCTGAAATTTCGAAAACAAATAAACTACTGCTGCAACTTCGAATTAAATTCCCAATGAATTGACAACTACAATGATTTCTCAATTTCCAATAGAATTCTGAAATTAAAACAACATTTACAAGGCATGGAATTGATAACTCTTTTATTAAATGCAACCCCAAACACAATGATATTAAGAAATACCAAGTCTCTTGGCTTCAATGTGAAACTAATACAAGGCCCAATCTATAGCAACATACTTAGTGACATGTAATGATAAATGCAACTACTTCCAATTATTATGCCAAAGGATGCTGATGGAAAGCTATCACGGAATGATGAATTTAATACAAATAACATCAAGTATGAGAACCTAGAAAATGATGGCTGCCAAGGCAAACTGATTCGATTCTCTTTGTGTTTAACGTATTTGCCACCAACAGTGTAGCACCCAACCTTCTCATCAACCAAGGAAAGGAGTCCCTTCCAAACCCAAATTGAAACCTTCCCCCAGCTGCTCTGTACTGTAGCATTACTGTTCACATGCACTGTAGCATTCCACTATTCACGGGAACTGTAGCATGACACTATTCACGCCACTAGCATTTCACTATTCACGAGTACTGTAGCAGCCAACAATAAATGTATTCCACAATGAATTCTTAATACCCTTAGTATCTGCAAATAGATATGCACTACTTATTCCTTTCCGACTGCTGAAACCAATACTGCTGAAGCACAATCATAACCTCTGAATGAGATTCCCTCAAAATTATCAAATTCCCCAGATATTTTACTAGCTCAAATGATGAACACACAGAAGAACTACGTTCTCCAAATGGCAGAAGTTGCAAACCCTTCTCAGAGCTCAAAACAATCAATTAGCAATTAGCAAAATAACAATGGATGATTTCTTCATTTTTTTCCAAGCATAAATATCATTTCAAACCCTAAATCAAACTCTTCTAGAGAGCTGAGATTTTTCCTCATAAAATCATTTAAAAATAAATCATTAAAACATTTAATGATTTTAGACTTAGAAAAAAACATTTAATTTTTCTCTTTCAATTAATTCAGTCAATTGGCCCCTTTCGATGAGAAATAGACCCATACTTAAGTGATTTAATATAAAGTTAACTTTAATATTAAATCATTAATTAATGTTGGAATCCACTAGAAATGCAATTACTCTCTCAAAACTGAGAATTTGACCCTGCCGTCTGAAACTGGAGTCTGGGTAATTATTTTACATGTGACCAAATAACCTTGCTAAAAAATAGCTACTGCTAAAAATAGAAAAAATCATCAAAAAGTAGTCTAAATCAACTCTCCAAGCCCAATCAAAGCCACTGAACTCTAAGAATGTCAAATCACTGAACAACCAAACTCCCCTGTGCTCAAACTGACCCCCTATCCAACTGTATTAGCCTACAAGGGTCCAATGATAGGCTCAACAACTGCTAGAATGGAGCCTCTAGCTAGAAGGGGACATCACAGTCTGCCCCTCCTAAAATTGCTTGTCCTCAAGCAATCTCAACTCAAGATGCTGTAAAATCTCCTCGCTCTCCCAGGTAGCATCCTCAACTGGTATGTCCTTCCATTTCACCAAGTACTCCCTGATGGTACATCTCCTCAAATTCCTCTGAACTCAATGATAGCCTCAGGCACTAAAACCAACTTTCCCTCATCATCCAAGGGTGGAAGCATTGTAGAAAGAACAATATGATGTCCTAACGCCTTCTTAAGACGTGACACATGAAACACATCATGGACTTTACTCTCTGCTGGTAAATCCAACTCATAAGCCACCTCTCCAACTCTTCTGACTACCCTAAAAGGCTCATAGTAACGTGGCTTAAGCTTATCGGCACCACTCTTTTTGAGAGTGCACTGGCGGTAAGGTTGCAGCATCAAATATACCATATCACCTATCTCAAAAGTCCGCTCAGTCCTCTTCTAATCTGCATACTGCTTTTGCTGATTTTGTGCCTTAGTAATATTCTGCTTAAGAGCCTTTACAATGTCTTGGCTCTCCTGTAACAAGTCTCCAGCACTAGGCACTCTACAATCTGATAACAACAAATCCATGAAACTGGGTGCCTCATACCCATATAATGCCATGAATGGTGACATCTGGATAGACATGTGATAAGTGAAATTATAACAATACTCACATAAATATATCCACTTAACCCAAGCCTTTTGCTGCCCTGCTATGTAGTTCCTGAGGTATCCCTCCACCCCTTTGTTGACTATCTCAGTCTGTCCATCTGTCTAGGGGTGGTAGCTAGTACTCGGGGTGAGCTCTGTCCCGCATAATATGAACAACTCCTGCCAGAAGTGACTCATAAACCTGCTGTCCCTATCGCTGACAATGCTTTGAGGTAAGCCATGCAACCTGAATACCTCTCTAAAGAATAAGTCTGCCACCTGTGTAGCAGTGTATGTAGCAGTGATCAGATCAAAGTGGGCAAACTTCGTAAGCCAGTCAACAACATATATACAGTCTCTGCCCTAGGCTCTCGGCAGTCCTGTAATGAAATCCATGGACCAACATTCCCACTTCCTATTAGGAATCGGAAGTGGCTGTAGTAAACCGGTTGGTTAAGAATGTTCCTGTTTCTTCTGCTGACAAGTAGGACACTCTCTAACATACTGCAATACCTCAGCCTTGAGCCCTTTCCAAGAAAAGTGCTCACGAATCTGTCGAAAGGTTTTATAAAATCCTGGATGTCCTGCCATAGGTGAATCATGATAAACTCCCAACACCATCCTCCTCACCTCTGACCCTGGTACCAAATAAATATGCCCTTTGTAAATGATGAGCTCATTCACAAGGGTGAAATCACTATCCGGCATGGATCCATCAATGAATCCTGATGCCCAAGTATCCTTTGCATACTCTACAAGGATCAAATGCCTCCAGTCCTTTGATGTTTGTCATCAAGCTCAGATGAGGTCTCCATGACAAGGCGTCTGCTACAACATTCTGTGTCCCTTTGAAATAGGTAATATCAAAATCATATACCTGTAATTTACTTACCCATTTCTGCTGCCTGTCATTAAGATCTCGCTGCCCCAGGAAATGTTTTAGGCTGTTGTGGTCTGTTTTAATGCTAAATTTGCTGCCCACTAAGTACTGACTGAATTTGGCCAAAACATGCATTATGGCCAACATTTCCTTATCATAAATGCTAAAGCTCCTCTCAGGTACCTTGAGCTTCCTACTTTCATACACAATTGGGTGTTTGTCCTACATAAGCACCGCTCCAACGCCCTCACCAGATGCATCACAATGTAGCTCAAATGGTTTGCTAAAATCTGGTAATGCTAGCATTGGACAAGAAGTCATCAACTCCTTGAATTTGTCAAAACACTCCTGTGCCTCAGGAGTCCATAAGAAAACCCCTTTCCTCATCAAATCTGTCAAGGGTGTTGCATGCCTGGAATAACCACTAACAAACCTCCTACAGAACCCACACAAACCCCAAAATCCCCTCAACTGTGTAAGGTTCACTGGAGTAGGCCACTCAACAATAGCACAAATCTTTTCAGGATCCATGCGTGCCCCCTGTGCATTGATAATGTGACCCAGATATAATAATTCAGATAATCCCAACTCACATTTGGACTCCTTTGCATACAAGGACTCCCTGCTGAGAATGCTCAACACTGTATCCAAGTGTCGCAAGTGCTCATCCCATGTCCTACTATACACAAGAATGTCATCAAAGAAGACCAATACAAATTTCCTCAACTGAGGCTGAAAGACCCTGTTCATCGTGGACTGAAAGGCAGCTGGAGCATTAGTTAGCCCAAATGGCATAACTACAAACTCAAAGTGGCCACAATGACCCCTGAATGTTGGCTTCTCTACATCCTGTTCTCTAACTCTGATCTGATGATAGCTTGATCTCAAATCAATTTTGGAGAAGAAACATGCTCCATGTAGTTCATCTAACAACTCATCAATCCATGGGATGGGGTACTTGTTTTTTATTGTCTTTATGTTCAGGACCCTGTAATCAATGCACATCCTAAGAGTAACATCCTTCTTCACTAAAACCACTGAAGAAGCAAAAGGAGATTTACTCGATCTAATATGCCCCATAACAAGTAGCTCCTTGATGGTTTTCTCAATCTCATCCTTCAATCTCTTCGGATGCCTGTAGGGTGTAATCATAATGGGTTTAGCACCCTCCTCTAACTCAATGATGTGCTCAATACCTCTATCTGGAGGTCTACCTAGTGGAATTTCACTAAAAACCTTGTAATGCTTGATTCTCAGCTCTTGTATGTCTGGATGGTATTTTGATTCTTGCTGCCCCTGTGATGGCATCAGCGTGCAACGGGCTGCCCACTCAACCTGGTCATGACGCAACAAACCCTCCATGCACCTACAAGACATCATCCTGAACTCACTGTCTTGAATGGCCTTAAGTATGTGAGGTTTACCATCAATCTGAAATTTCATCACCATTTCTCTCAAATTGAGAGTGAACTCTCCAATATCATGCAACCAAGTCATCCCTAGTACTAAATCTATGTCACCCATGTTAACCACATAAAATTCAACCTTGAATTCAAAGTTATTTATTTTCAATGATAAACCTGTGATCTTTCTATCACAT
Source organism: Torreya grandis (assembly GCA_037957365.1). Lineage (NCBI taxonomy): Eukaryota > Viridiplantae > Streptophyta > Pinopsida > Cupressales > Taxaceae > Torreya > Torreya grandis. The sequence goes on along the minus strand of JARHVA010000739.1, from coordinate 2,489,533 downwards.
TTGAGGACGTAGCCATCGGCTACCCTCACTCTCAAGCCCTCAAACTGCTCAATCAGGATCCCACGTCTCTCAACCAACCTGGAATCAATGAAATTATGCGTGGCACCTGTATCTAGCAATGTAATAACTCGCTGTCCAGCCAACACTCCTCTCATTCTAAATGATCCCTCTTGCTGAACACTAGTGAGACGAACTTCTTTAAGCCTACCTGTTGACAATTCTTCCACAGGACAGATTGTCTCTTGCCATTCGGAAAATTCACATCTCCATCCAAAGAAAGAAAGAATTCATTAGGAAGAATACATTGTTTTTTCTTTGGTAAGGGCCTTTGCTACAACAAGAATTCCTTCGGACTTTTGTTTGAAGCAATGGTTCATCAAAGAAGGGTTCTACTAAGGACATAACTTCGGAAAAGTGCTAAGTACAAAAGTCTGCAGGGAATAATGAAGGAAAGAGCCTAAGACAAAGGAAGTAATTCCTTCGGACTTTTGTCCGAAGGAATACTTTGGAGAATCCAGAAGTCCGCCCAAAAAAAAGCAAGGAAAAGCCAAGGTACCCTTCGAAAGGGTCATTTGCAAAAAACCCGAAGAGCAGGGTACCCTTCGAAAGGGTCATTTTCAACAATCCCAAAGGGCACCTACCCTTCGAGAAGGTATAGGAGCAAATTCGGGGCCCCTGCAAAAAAACTCGGGTGCCCTACAATTTTTACGACAAAGGCGCAGATGCAGGATAGAAGCCCTTGTGGAGGGCACTTGGTCGGTGACAGGACCACTGCAACTTTCCCGAAGGACATTTTGAAGGCAGTCGGAGTTCAAAGCCGAAGGGTTAATTCCTTTGGGCTTTTTGTCCGAAGGAATTCCTTCGAACAAAAAGTTTGAAGAAATTCGAAAAATTACAAAGGAAAGTCCGAAGAAATAGACATGAACAGGCAAAGCCGAAGGGTTAATTCCTTCGGGCTTTTTGTCCAAAGAAATTTGGAAAATTGAGACAGTCCAAAGAAACAGTTGAAGGCAAAGACGAAGAAATTCGGAGAGGAGCTGCCAAAAGAGAAAACCCGACAGAACAAAAGCTAGAGCAAAGGAAAAGAAAAGAAGTATATCCTTCGAAAAAAAGTCTGAAGGAATTCCTTCGGACTTTTTGTCCGAAGGAATACTTTGGAGGATAAAGCCGAGGGAAATAAACCCGAAGGAAAACAAAGGTTTAAGTCAACAAGAATTCCGAAGGAAATAGCAAGACTAAGGGTGACGTCCCGCAAGATGTCAAATTTTGACCGCGGGAAGTGACCGTTGAAAGAAAGGTAAAGCCAGATTTCCAAAAGAATTTAACCACGGGAGGTTAACCTCAAATTAAGCGATGAGAAGTTGGAAAAGGGCCAAACGGAGGAAATATAGACTAATACATCCAAATATAGAATCCCGCCAGAAATAGACATGAACAGGCAGACCAGAACAGGATAAAATACATGCAAGCAGGGGCTATTTTTGAACACCGGTCAAAGCTTCAGTTGACTGGTTGAAGTCCTGCTCATCTCCGAATCAACTCATGCATCCGAAGGTCCAACTCAGCTTCCGCCGGAATTCCAAATTCAAACGTCGAGTTGATTGTTCTAGATTTAGAGTTGACTAATTGTTAAATGCCACATCTACCAGGAGTTTCCCATGCAAAGGAGAATGATCTCTTTGTCCAACTCAGCTTTTCAAATGTTCCTACTCAGCATCAAGCAGCTCACGTAGAGTTCTAAAATTGACATTGGCGTGGATCTCCATGCAAAGAGAGGTGGGCAGTTCAGAACAAAGACAAATTCACTTCCTCAAGCTCAAGAAACTTCATGCAAAGACAAAAAGAAAACATATTTCTTGAAAGGCCAAGTCAGCCTTGTGTTAATCTAAGTTAATCCTTCTCTTCAAATTTTCAACGCCAATCTTTGGCTCTTGTAATTCTCTATAAATTGGCTTTCAACGTTGATTAAAATGATCCCCTCTCTTGGCTAGACCAAACTCTGTCATTGGTGAGTTGTGTAACCTCTTCGATTAATAGAAGGACTGTACTTTCAAATTTCAAGTGTTGGCATAGTGTATATTCATTCAGCAATTTGCATAAGTGGTAGTGTCGACCATTTTTGGTCCCGTGGGCAAAAATTGGTCCCCCTTCTCTTTTGTTTCCATTTCCACGCCCAAACATGAAGGATAATGCAGAAATCTGCTTTTGCAACACATTTTTCCTTCTTGGCATGAAAAAGGCTCAAGTTCAAGCATTTGGTGCGGAAAGAACAGGCTGGGTTGAAAGGAGTGGTTATGCAGGAATTTGCAGGGGAGCAAGTAAACCGTTTCAGAGGGATTTTAATTGGCAAAAAAAAAGAGACTAAGTTCAAAAGGCCAAAGGATCATTTTCAAAAGCTCAAAGGTTAAGCAGCCCTTGCGAAGGGCCGGCGATGAGCAAAATGGACCATTGCAAAAGCTCTGAAGGGTAACTTTGGACTTGATTTACCCTTGCGGAGGGCGACTAGTCAAGAAGCCCAAAAAGGACTTGTCCTTCGGGAAAGACAAGGCAAAAGATAGGCGAAGACAAAGGTTGAATTTCTTCGGGCAAAATGCTCGAAGGAATTCCTTCGGACATTTTGTCCGAAGAAATTCACAAAGCAAGTCGCCGAAACAAGGAATTCTTTCGGAAGAAAATCCCGTGGCAAAATGAACAAGGCAAATTCTTCCTTCGGACTTTTGCACGAAAGAATTCGCCCGAAACAAGGGCCAAACATTGAAGAGAACATTCCTTCGGACATTTTGTCCGAAGGATTTGAGGACCAAGGCCCCTCGAAGTACCCCGAAGGGCAGGTGCCATTGCAGGGGGCTCTCGGTGACCGTGAAAGGGACCTTTCTCAAAGCCCGAAGGGACACCTTCCCTTCGGAAGCGTTAAAAGACAAAGGCCCGGACAAAAGAAAAAGGTCGAAAGAATTGACCAAGGGGTGACGGGTCCGAAGACGTCAAAATCCAGCATAGCGAACTAGCCGTTCAGGTTCAAACGTTTGATAATGTCCCCGCAGACATCAAATTCAGGGCAATAGAATAGTCGTTGATCTTTAGATGCTTGAGCGCGAACCCGAAGGAATTCAAAGGCCTTAGGGCCAAAAGGAAGAGCCCACTGAGAAAAGAACCTGAGCCAGCCAAGGATTGATAGAAAATAGCCCTAGGGGGCTCAGATTGCCAGAAAGAGCCAAGAGATGACAAAAGAATAAACCAGGAAAAGACAGAGCTGGAAAAACACAAAATTCAAGAATGAACTCAGCGACCCGCCAAGAAAGGAGCCCAAAGATCCAAGCGCAGAAACAAACAAAACAGTCCAAGTGGCAAAAGAAGGTGTCGGCACAAGGAGTTATTCCAGCGGTTGAAACAATCTCTGCCAAGTGGTCATTGTTGTCAACCTAGAGCTGCGCCCTGATTCGAGGACGTGCGCGAAACAGCCAGTCCTCTATCCGGCTGAAACAATGGGATCTTCTCATGAGGGTGGGTGCCTCAATAGTGAGAAGAACCTCCAGAGAAGGCTGGTTCCTGTATGATGTATCAATGAAGATTCCTACTCTACGCTACTGACTACCGTGGAAAAGGGAGAAAGAAAACTTAAAGGGGAAATTCTACCTAAAAGGGGGTGATACACCAGAATTATGATCCTACTCAACTTGGAACCTTGAACGCTGAACGAACAAGAGAGAAGGAAGACCTTAGACTTCAATTAATCACTTGTGCATAAGTATTTCATGCAGAGGTTTGATCTAATAACTAAAACCTGAGGGAAAATGATTGAGAGAGGTCCGATACAAGACACTTTGCAGCCACCTAACATCCACTTACAATTTCAACAAAAGACAATAAAGAACACTTTACATGACCTGCACAAGGATAATATAGCAAGTAGGTATGAAACAGAATTTGGGAAGGGAGAGAACTCTACCACTTATGCAAATTGCTGAAGAAATATACACTACGCCAACGCTTGAAATCTGAAGGTATAGTCCTTATTGATCGAAGAGGTTACACAACTCTTAATGGCAGAGTCTGGTCTAACCAAGAGAGATTGGATTATTTTTTAATCAAGGTTGAAAGCCATTATATAGGAAATTACAATAGGCCAAAGATAGGCGTAGAAACTTGAAGAGAAAGATTCACTTTTGTTAACTTAAGGCTTTACTTGGCCTTTCAATAAAATATATTTTTCCTTTTGTCCTTGCATGAAGATTATTCACTTGATGAAGCGAACTTATCTTTGTTATGAACCGCCCACCTCCTTTTGCATGGAAATCTTCTAGTGGATGCGGCGTTTGATCAATTAGTCAACTCTAAATATGGACTAGTCAACTCTTCGTTAGAACTCGGAACCCCTGTTGAAGCCGGATTTAGTCCTTCGGTTGCATGCGCTGAATGAAGACAAACAGGTCTTTAATGATCAATCAACTGAAACTTTGACCGTTTATTCAAAAATAGCTCCAATTTTCGAAAATAGCTCCAATGTTCGCATGTATTTCGTTCTAATTTTGATCGTGTCTATTTTCGACAGGATTCCGTATTCAACTCATTCATCGGATTATCTTTTTTTTAATTCTTTTCTGCACATTTGGCCTCCATTTATTTCGTATTTTCTGTTACCTTTTTTTAATTTCAACGGTTACTCCCTGTAGGAAAAAATTGATGGCTTGCAGGATGTCACCGGAAACTGTCATATTTCCTTCAAAAAAATTTCTCGGGCTTATTTCTGTCGGCCCTTTTGTATTGGTCGTTGAGTCATATTCTGGCGGTTTATTCTCTTGATTGTCTAAGCTTTATTTCTTGCGGCCTCTCTGTTTTGAATGCCTCCATGGACACTTCCGAATTTCTTCGGACTTTTTGTCTGAAGGAATTCCTTCGGACAAAAAGTCCGAAAAAATTCATACCCTTAGTTTTTTCCTGTCTTCCAAAGCTTTATCAAACTTTTGACTTTTCTCGGGGTTTATTCTCTATGTAAGTCATTCCGAATTCCTTCAGACTTTTGGTCTGAAGGAATTCCTTAGGACAAAAAGTCCGAAGGAATTCCAATTGTCTATGACTTAGCTTTTTGAAAGGTTCGAGGTCTTGACTTTTCATGTTTAACTTGTGCTATTTCCGAATTCCTTCGGACTTTTTGTCCGAAGGAATTCCTTCAGACAAAAAGTTTGAAGGATTCTTTCTTTTCCTTTGCTCTACGAAATGCCTTTCGGGATGTCCATGCGTCCTTTGGCAAGCAGTCCACATGTCCTGCACCGGTCCACGCCAGTCCAAGTGTCCTCCAGCAGTGCCACTCGCCAGTCCACGTGCCCTTTAGCAGTCCAGGTGTCCTCCAGTAGTGCCCTTCGAAAAAATTGGAGGGCACCTGGACTTTTTGCAAAACCCTGTGATTTTGGTCTTCCACCTGCCCGAAGGGTGGTGCCGTTCGGCCCTTTAGTAAGTGTCCCTTCCGAAGGGTACCCTGCCCTTCGGAAGTCTTAACCTGTCCCTTTTCCTTGTCTTTTTCAATTTTTCCGAACTTCTTCTAAGTGCTTTACAAACCTGAGTGAGTCCATAGATTTTGCCTGACTGAGTGAGTTCATAGATTTTGCCTGACTGAGTAAGTCCGTAGATTTTGCCTAAGTGAGTCTGTAGATTTTTGCCTGAGTGAGTGAGTCCGTAGATTTTCTGCCTGAGTGAGTGAGTCCGTAGATTTATCTGACTGAGTCCTTAGAATCAGCAAAGGAAAACAATAATATCTTCCTTCCTTGACTAGAGATGAGAACCTTCCAAGTGGCAAGAAAAAATCTGACTCGTGGAAGATTTGTCAACATTCTGACGACTCAGCTGAGAAGCATACTTGCTATGCTTGAGGACCCAAGCCATGTATAGACTTTATTCGAATTTCCTGATAGTGAATCTAATTTCGGATCGAAAAAAATCTGCTCTGATCATTGCTGTAATAGCCTCCTTCAAAATAAGAAGGGAAACACACGAAAGCGGAAAACTAACTAAAAGCAAATGTGCAAACAAGCACTTACTAAACAAAACTGAAGCAAACTACTGTGCTTGAACAGCACTTGGAGGAAAGTAGAAACAACTAAAATAACCTAGTTAACCATGATAAGGTACGATCCGCCTGGAACAAATGGAAAATTCTTGAACTCGCTCCTTTCGAGAGATGATACAATTTGTAAGGCAGGATGTATATTAGTCATAACCTTTGATGAGGCAGTTGCCTTGTCGACCAACTGTATTAGCATCTTCTCAAATGGGCCATCAACAGCAAACCAGTCACCAACAAAGACAAACTCACAAAGTATTTCCTGATTATTCTCGGATTGCTTGTCATCTGTCACCATGTCAAGTGATACCCCATCTATGCATGGTTCTTGAGTGACCACACCCTTCTTATTGACTGCTGCGAGTTCATCCAGCTCTTCAAGGAGCTTTGGGCAGGCAACTCCATCTGTATTGTGACCTTGAATTGGTGATTCTTGATCAAGCTTCTCGTAAACATGCTCTTCAATAGCCAACACATATGTACAAAGCTCTTCAATCTCTGGTAGAGGCTCAAGGTACAGCTGCCAATCATATTTTTGTTCCTCATTTTGATCTATTTGAACTGAATCCACTGTCACGCTATCTAGATCCTTCTCAATAGGAGATCCCTGTAACTCATGTATGACTTCAATTTGTACCAGCACCTTTTGAAGTTCATCCACATCAAGATCAGTCTTCTCACTCTCAATTATAACTGGATGCTCAATTACAACCTCATGAGAAGTATCAATAGGAATTTCCTCTTTAAACACTTCTGAAGCATCCTCTACACGTTCTGCAAGAACCTGCCCTGTAGCTGCAACCTCTTTCTCAATACTCCGAAGAACAGGGTCTTCTTGAGGAAGGGTGATGGCGGGAGGGTGATAAAATTCATTTGTTTGAGAGGGAAAATGAAGCATGGGAGATTGATCATGATCAAATTTTGAAATCTCGAGGGCAATGGAATTATCTAGGGAGTTTTGGAGAGGAGGGAAAGAGAAATTCTTAAAAACCTCTATACTCTGTTCCTTCCACTTGGCCATTACCTCATCAAAGTTTGGAACGTGCTTGTCCTCCTGGACAACCTGAGCTTGAGAGATGATCAATGAGGTAATGATGGGACTATAGGAAGGTCTTGTCTCATAAATAGCCACTTGAATAGGCTTTTGATTAGGCTCTTGACTCCAACTAGGAAGCTCCCTTGGCACACACTGGGCATGGTTAAGAGTTTCATAAGAATAAGAAGCACCATAGCCTTTTGTAGACAATTCGTTTAACTCGATTCTCTGCCTTTCCCAAGCCTCCATCTTTTCTAATGCAAGAATACATAGTCCATTTATCTCTTCTGGATCATTAGACACATTTCGAAATAGCCCATTCACTTCCTCATACTGAGAGTTAGAACAAACATTTCTTGCATATGCCAGTATTCTGAGCTCTATTTCATTCATTTTTTATTGAAGGTGATACTGCTCGTATGTAACATCATAGCCATATGGGGAAGATGAAATCTGATCCTGAGACTTATATGGCTCACAAAGAAAGTGAGAGTCATGCTCTTGATAATAAGGATCATGAGAAACTTGATAAGGCTCAACATAGCTTTGATAATAACCTTGATAAGGCTGATTAGGCTCATAGATATCATGACCAGGTTGGTATGATCCATCATTGGGCTGATAAGGAAACATAGCATAGGAATTCTCTCCATACATAGCCATCAAAATTCATTCGTGATAAAAATAGACTTACATGGAAGTTGTCCTGAACTGTGAGAAGCAACTGCTTGAACTTGGAGTCACCGAATACTTCTTGAAGAACACTGCTGTAACTGCAATTTCATTAAAACCATGAAAAATGGGTCCCACCGAGCGTGCCAAAAACTGTTGTCAACCTGGAGCTACGCCCTGATTCGAGGACGTGCGCGAAACAGCCAGTCCTCTATCCGGCTGAAACAATGGGATCTTCTCACGAGGGTGGGTGCCTCAATAGTGAGAAGAACCTCCAAAGAAGGCTGGTTCCTATATGATGTATCAATGAAGATTCCTACTCTACGCTGTTGACTACCATGGAAAAGGGAGAAAGAAAACTTAAAGGGGAAATTCTACCTAAAAGGGGGTGATACACCAGAATTATGATCCTACTCAGCTTGGAACCTTGAACGCTGAACGAACAAGAGAGAAGGAAGACCTTAAACTTCAATTAATCACTTGTGCATAAGTATTTCATGTAGAGGTTCGATCTAATAACTAAAACCTGAGAGAAAACGATGGAGAGACGTCCGATACAAGACACTTTGCAGCCACCTAACATCCACTTACAATTTCAACAAAAGACAATAAAGAACACTTTACATGCCCTGCACAAGGATAATATAGCAACTAGGTATGAAACAAAATTTGGGAAGGGAGAGAACTCTACCACTTATGCAAATTGCTGAAGAAATATACACTATGCCAACGCTTGAAATTTAAAGGTATAGTCCTTCTTATTGATCGAAGAGGTTACACAACTCTTAATGGCAGAGTCTGGTCTAACCAAGAGAGATTGGATTATTTTTTAATCAAGGCTGAAAGCCATTATATAGGAAATTACAATAGACCAAAGATAGGCGTAGAAACTTGAAGAGAAAGATTCACTTTTGTTAACTCAAGGCTTTACTTGGCCTTTCAATAAAATATATTTTCCCTTTTGTCCTTGCATGAAGCTTATTCACTTGATGAAGCGAACTTATCTTTGTTATGAACCGCCCACCTCCTTTTGCATGGAAATCTTCTAGTGGATGTGGCGTTTGATCAATTAGTCAACTCTAAATATGGACTAGTCAACTCTTCGTTAGAACTCGGAACTCCTGTTGAAGCCGGATTTAGTCCTTCGAATGCATGCGCTGAATGAAGACAAACAGGGCTTTAATGATCAGTCAACTGAAACTTTGACCGTTTATTTGAAAATAGCTCCGATGTTCGAAAATAGCTCCAATGTTCGCACGTATTTCGTTCTAATTTTGATCGTGTCTATTTCCGGCAGGATTCCGTATTCAACTCATTCATCGGATTATCTATTTTTTTAATTCTTTTCTGCACAATCGGCCTCCATTTAATTTGGATTTTCTGTTACCTTTTTTTAATTTCAATGGTTACTTCCTACAGGGAAAAATTGACGGCCTGCATACGTCACCGTAAACTATCATATTTTCCTTCGGAAAAATTTCTCGGGCTTATTTCTGTCATTTTTTTCTGTCGGCCCTTTTATATTGGTCGCTGAGTCATATTCTGGCGGTTTATTCGCTTGATTGTCTAAGCTTTATTTCTTGCGGCCTTTTTGTTTTGAACGCCTCCGTGCACACTTCCGAATTTCTTCGGACTTTTTGTCCAAAGGAATTCCTTTGGACAAAAAGTCTGAAGAAATTCATACCCTTAGTTTTTTCCTGTCTTTCAAAGCTTTATCAAACTTTTGACTTTTCTCGGGATTTATTCTCTATGTAAGTCATTCCGAATTCCTTCGGACAAAAAGTCCGAAGGAATTCCAATTGTCTATGACTTAGCTTTTTGAAAGGTCCGGGGTCTTGACTTTTCATGTTTGACTTGTGCTATTTCCGAATTCCTTCGGACTTTTTGTCCGAAGGAATTCCTTCAGACAAAAAGTTCGAAGGATTCTTTCTTTTCCTTTGCTCTACGAAATGCCTTTCGGGATGTCCACGTGTCATTCGGCAAGTAGTCCACGTGTCCTCCACCGGTCCACACCAGTCTAGGTGTCCTCCAGCAGTGCCACTCGCCAGTCCATGTGTCCTTTAGCAGTCTACCCACCAGTCCACGTGTCCTTTAGCAGTCTACCCACCAGTCCACGTGTCCTTTAGCAGTCCAGGTGTCCTCCAGCAGTCCACTCGCCAGTCGACGTGTCCTTTAGCAGTCCAGGTGTCCTCCAACAATGCCCTTCGAAAAAATTGGAGGGCACCTGGACTTTTTGCAAAACCCTGTGATTTTGGTCTTCCACTTCCCTGAAGGGTGGTGCCCTTCGGCCCTTTAGTAAGTGTCCCTTCCGAAGGGTACCCTGCCCTTCGGAAGTCTTAAACTGTCCCTTTTCCTTGTCTTTTGCAATTTTTCCGAACTTCTTCTAAGTGCTTTACAACCCTGAGTGAGTCCGTAGATTTTGCCTGACTGAGTGAGTTCGTAGATTTTGCCTGACTGAGTAAGTCCGTAGATTTTGCCTGACTGAGTGAGTCCGTAGATTTTTCCTTGAGTGAGTGAGTCCATAGATTTTCTGCCTGAGTGAGTGAGTCCGTAGATTTATCTAACTGAGTCCTTAGAATCAGCAAAGGAAAACAATAATATCTTCCTTCCTTGACTAGAGACGAGAACCTTCCAAGTGGCAAAGAAAAAATCTGACGCGTGGAACATTTGTCAACAGTCATCAAATAGCACAAACAGTGAATGGCGCGACCTATTTTTCTCATTTTGCATTAATGGTCAGACAACCGCGTGAATGTCTTGAAGAAGAGGTCTTGTTTGCAGACAAACAACACGGCCCATGTTTTCACACATGACATTTAAAATATTTTAAACGGCTAAAGTCAAAACTGAAGCCGACACAACATTCTCTTTCAGCGGCTTCCTCTTCCCAATGCTCTCAACGCACATGGGCCACTTGTAAAAGGGCACCATTGCTTCTTCTCCCTCTATATATATTGTAAACTCTCATTTTGAGAAAGATCTATCTCTCATTTTTGTATGGCGCAGCCCTACCAAATTTTCACCTTGAATCAATAGAAAGCAATTTTTACCTCTATTTGGTTGGATATATCTCTGAGTGTGCCTGAGTATTAACCTTGTGTTTAGTCAACTTTCCATGATGCTTTCACAAGCTTGATACCAACACACTTGATATAGACAAAACGCCATTTCTACAGGTACCAAGAAGAGTTGTATCTGGAGTGCAGAGACAAGAGAAGGTTACCAGACAGCGTGTTTTCCTACAGCGCCTGTGGTAAGTTCATTTTCTATGTATCTTCATTAAGTCTCCCTGTTAAGTTCCCTGCAGTCTGGTCTTTCCAGCAAATAAAGTGTATGTATGTCCCCTTCTGATATAATGTGTGAGCAAATGAGTAGATCAAACTTTTTGGTGCATCACTGTATTAATCTAGGTTCTGTTTTCAGTAAGCCTTCTCTTTTTTCACCCCCCCCATTGTTAGCAGTAAGAAATCTAGGACCTCAAAGATGCATCAAAGGGACCTAGCCCTTATCTAGAGATTCTCCCCTCAGTTTGGCCAGACCCACAAGCAAGAGAGGAGTCTCCATTCTGCCGCGTGGAAGACAAGAGCTCAGCCTCCTGTCAAGGGTGCAATCCACAGTGTCAACAGGTAGATTTCTCTCGCTTCTCAAATTCTAATTCGTACCTAGTTGCTAGCTTGTCGTATTATGCAGGTCATGTTCAATGTTCTTTGTCTTTTGCTGAAGTTGTAAGTGGATGTTAGATGGCTACAAAGTGTCTTGTATCAGACCTCTCTCCATCATTTTCCCTCATGTTTTGGTCATTAGATCGAACCTCTTCATGAAATATTTATGCATAAGTGATTGATTGAAATCACAGGTCTCCCTTTTTCCTTGTTGGTTCAGTGTTCAAGGTTCCAAGTTGAGTGGATCAATCTTTTGGTGTATCACCTTTATTAGGTAGGATTTCCCCTTAAAGTTTTCTTCTCCCTTTTCCATGGTAGTCTGCAGCATAGAGTAGCGATCCTCATTGATACATCTTACAGAAACCAGCCTTTTCTGGAGGTTCTCACCATTGAGGCACCCACTCTCGTGAGAAGATCCCATTGTTTCAACCGGATAGAGGACTGGCCATTTCATGCACGTCTTCGATTCAGGGCGTAGCTCTAGGTTGACAACAGTTTTTGGCATGCCCAGTGGGACCACAAAAAGAGTTCTTTACATAAAGTCTTCGCAACAGCGGAAGATATTCATTTACAGCCAGTTGAAGAGTTCATAGCATCATTCAGGCAATCCGTTCATGCCAAAGGTTACCACAAAATCAATAAGCAAAGGTATTCCTTTTGAATTTGTAACTTATAAAAGAGCAAGGTCTAGGAGGGCAAATCCATATCCTCAAAAGGAATATTTACCTCCCCCTCATCCTATTGTTCTAGACACTGCAATCCCCACCATTTAGATGGCCATAAGAAATCAAGTATTTGCTCCATTCAATAGGGGAAGTCCACTAAATCTAGCACAGTTAGACGATATACCTGTATCTGCCCTCAAAAGTATTTCATTCTTCTCAGGAGAAAATCAAACAACCCCTATTGCGCATATCTAGGATGTGGCTAATCTTTGTTCAATTCATAATGTAGTTCAGGATAATGTTGCTATCAGATTACTAGCTGCTTCTTTCAAAGGAAAAACATTAGAGTGGTATAGAACCCTCCCACTTAAATCCGTTTCCACCTGGGATGAATTGGGTGCTGCCTTGGTCAAACAGTTTGAGGACAAATCTGATCACTTATCTTTAGTTGAGCAATTAACTGCCATACAGAGAGCTCCTCATGAGTTCATGTCTGATTTTAATCTCAGATTTCAGAAGACATGGCACAAGATACCGATTCTGATTAGGCCATCACTTGAATATGTAGTTCTATATTTTTTGAAAGCTCTAAATTCTGATATTAGTGTGATGATATATTCAATGGGTGGTACTACTTTGCCAGATGCTTATGAAGTTGCAATAAGGGCAAAAAATAGGCTGATTCAAGCAGGTAAGCTTTCTCCAAGACCTTCAATGCCCATATTTCCAGAGATAAGTTCTGTACCAGCCCTTCAAGTTCCTCAAATTCCATCCTTGGCTACAATTCCAGCACCTCAACATCCTATTGCAGCGTCTACTAGTCAATCTAGTGAGAGGAGAATTGAAAAGTTTGTTACAATCTCTTGGAAATGAAATAGTACAGCTCAAAAGGCAGCAATTTCAGTCAAATAGGCCTTATCAACAGCGAAATCAAAACAACTATCAGCGCTTCAAAAGTCAAAGGTCTCCTTATCAGGGTTTCAGAGAAAATAGACCACCCTATCAAGCACGAGGGGCTATAACTCCAGCTAAGCCATATGCTGCTCTTGATCCAAATGCTTCGTCCACTTCAAAAGCCATTGTTCTAACCCCATCTCAGAACAATTTGGTGCAAGATTCAAGTTGGCAGCCCTCGAATCTCAATGATATTCAAAACCAGAACATGGTATCACCAAACAGCGCCATGCCATAGATGACACAAGAGTAGTTCTCTTTTCAAGAGGGTCAATATAAAGATACAAGTTTGGCATCACAAGGAGCGACCCAAGGGCAGCTTGATGCTATTAATGTAAATTGGCAGGTAGATGATCATGTTGCTTTTACTCAAGATGTTAAAACTAATGTTTCAAATGATCAAGTTGCAGCTTAACCTATCAGAAAAATAAAAGAAGCGCTATTGAGGAAGCCCAAGCAGTAGCAAATACTCATAGTATTATTGCTCAAGGTACGAAATAACAATTTGATGCCCCCACAGCACAAAAAAATCTAAATGTAGAGGTTGGTAAAGTGCAGCAAATACTTCTAATTCATGAGCAACAAGTACCACAAAAGATGCAATCAAAAGTTAGTCCATCTCAGTTCAGTATTGTAGATTAGATGAAAAAGTCTAACATTAGCATTAGCATGTGGGATACTCTTTCAATTTCAGGCCAAAAAGATAAACTCATTCAAGAACTTTTAGCTTTTGAATTGTCTCCAAAATCAATTGATAAATAAGGTGTTGTCTTGACAAATTCGGATCAGTCAACTAAGCAACAGGTACAGCAAGGAGATAATATATCTAAGGTGGACAAAACTGAGGTAACAATTAAAAAAACTCCCCTTTTTTATCTTTCTTTGATAGTATGTGATACTTTAGTCCATAATTGTATGGTGGATAGTGGAGCCAACAATACAGTGATGCCCAAACAGATTGCAGACAAGCTCGGCCTTGTTTATGAGCCAAATACCTAAGAGGTACTGCAGTTGGATGGTTCACATTATCAAAGATTTGAAATTAACATTACATGCCTGTCCTAAAGTGACTATTCAGCAGGGCGTTGTAGTGGTGGATCTGCCTCCTTATTTCGCTATGTGCCTTTCAAGAGATTTCACCTCAAAGATTGGAAGATATTTATCAGCTGATTGGACCTACTTGTTGTTTAGGACCAGATATGGCACAAAGGTAACAATTCATTCAGAACTTATTGCACGTTTTCACATCGAGCCTTATACGCCAAGTGTGGTCAATACAAATTGTATTATCTTAGATGAAATAGTACAAACTAGTGATGTAGAAAAGGACTCACCTTTGGATGGAGTTCCAGATTTGTTTCTTGATGAGTGGGCTTCCACGTTGCATAAGCATGATCCCTACAAGATGATTGAAGATGAAGGTCTTGGTGTGTATTGTCTTCATGAGAACAATGCACCAATTCTAGACATGGTTAAAGAGGACGAATCTAATGAAGGCTTGTGGCAATTATACTTTGATGGATCAAGAAATAAGCATGGGACCGGAGCTGGAATGATGTTACTTTCTCCTACAAAACAAAGGTATTTCTCCTCTATTAAATTTCAGTTTGGTTGTTCAAACAACGTTACTGAATATGAGGCACTAGTTCACGGTTTGCAATGGGCTAAGAAGATGAAAGTAAATTGTTTACAAGTGTTTGGAGATAGTGAACTTGTAGTTCACCAAGTAAGAGGCTTGAATATATGAAAGAATATGTTGCTTAAATCTTATAGACACAGAGTATGGGATCTACTTGAATATTTTCAAGCTTTTACTATTCAGGCAATACCAAGAGATAGGAATAAACATGCTGATAGGTTGGCTGTTGTTGGGGCACAATTTGATATCCCAGCTGATGTAAAAAGTGACATTTCGCAGTCACATATAAAGATAGTTGTAAGGCCTTCTATCTCAGATAACCAAGAAAATTGGCAAGTGTTTGAAAGTGACAATCAAATTGTGAGATTTTTGCAGGGAGAGGCTGAGTTTTCTTCAAAAAATCAGTCAAAACGCTTACAGCAGTATGGTGATCAGATTGTACAACTGAAAACTAATAAGCTACCCAAGGGATTGGTCACCCTTGAAAATATTTTCAGTGAAGATGATAAACTAAGGAAAGAGAAACTAGCCTTGCCAACAAAGGAAGAGCACTATGCCAATGTAGAAATTGCAACTGGTAAGATTTTGAAATTGGGCAAGGTATGCACTCCACAAAAAAAAGTTTTCATTGAATTATGCACAAATTTTGTTGATATATTCGCATGGCAGTATAGTGATCTCAAAGGTTTTGATCCAAGTTTGGTTCAACACACTATTGAGTTAGAGGACGAAACTAAACCAGTACGACAAAGACAAAGGCCAATCAATCCAAAGCTTGAGCCTTTGATGAAAGCTGAGCTTCACAAGCTCATAGAATCGGCTATCATATTTCCAATCAAGCACTCAACTTACGTGGCGAACCTTGTTCCAGTACAGAAAAAGAATGGTGAGATTCGTTTGTGTGTTGATTTCCATGATTTAAACAAGGCCTTGCTTAAAGACCACTATCCATTGCCATCAATGGAACAAATTTTACAACTTGTTTCAGGTTCAGAGAGGTTTTCCTTGTTGGATGGGTATAGTGGCTACAATCAAATTTTGGTCAAAGAAGAGGACCAATTCAAGACAGCGTTCACAACTAAGTGGGAAACATTTGCATACAGAAAGATGCCATTCGGTTTGTCCAATGATGGAGCAACCTTTCAGAGAGCCATGGATATGGCCTTCCAAGGCCTTCTTAACAGGTTTGTGCTTGTCTATTTAGATGATATAACAATATTTTCAAAAGACACAGAAGATCACATGGTTCACTTCCAGCATGTTTTTGAAAGGTGTAGGCAATTTGGGATATCTCTAAATCCCCAAAAGTGTGTATTTTCAGTTCATGAAGGTAAGCTTCTTGGACATGTCGTTTCAAAGCACGGTTTAAACATAGATTATGAAAGGATTCAATCCATTCTTGCACTCTCCTTGCCTAAGAGCAAGAAGGCTTTGCAAAGTTTCTTTGGAAAGATCAATTTTATAAGGAGATACATTTCAGATTTTGCTACTATAGCTAAACCACTTACAACCATGTTAAAGAAGTGCAAACAATGCGCTATGTTTGTAGGAAAAGTTAAACTTGCAGCCCTGCCCCTTCAGCCAATTACAATGGATCAGCGATTTGTCCAGTGGGGATTGGACTTTATTGGTCTCATTAACCCTCCTTCCAGTTCAGGGCATTAGTGGATTCTAACAGCTATGGACTACTTCACATGTTGGACGGAAGCAATTGCATTGAAGGAAGCAAACAAAACTAGCGTCCTTGATTTCTATGATGGTTTGACCACTAGGTTTGGAGTTCCTTCGACCATTATTTCTGACAAAGAAATGGCTTTTGTGGGATTTAGGATCAGCTAATGGGCTGTCCAACATGGAGTTTATCTCAGCACTTCATCGAATTATTATCCACAAGGAAAAGGCCTTGCTGAATCTACAAACAAGAACCTCTTACGGATCATACGAAGGACTATTGAAGACAATCAGAGATCATGGCATCTCAAGTTGAAGTCAGCACTATGGGCTGATAGGATCACCTACAAGAGGTCAATCGCCAACTCTCCCTACAAGCTAGTCTATAATAAGGAAGCAAGGTTACCTATTTCTCTCGAGTTTTCAGCTTTAGAACTAATGCATCAACTTGAGTTGTTAGAGAATGAGCCTATGGAGATAAAGTATGCAGAGCTTATGGAGTTGGAGGAGACAAGAAATCAAGCCATGCTAGCCATGGAAAGTCATTAGGCACAAGTGAAAAGAACATTCGACAAAGGAGCTTCCTCACGAAGTTTCAATGAAGGAGATTTGGTCCTCAAGTGGGATGAGGATCGGGCCAAACCAGGAAGGCACACAAACTTTGATTCCCTTTGGAGTGGCCCATATACGATCTCCAGCTGTAAATCCCACAACGCCTTCCATCTTGCTAAGATGGACGGCCAAGAGCTTCCAATCCCAATCAATGGGATACATCTGAAACATTGCTATTAAAGAGCAAAACTCTATGTACATATTTAGTTGTTTTGGCTTTCCTCCAAGTGTTGTTCAAGCACAGTAGTTTGCTTCAGTTTTGTTCCAATAAGTGCTTGTTTGCACATTTCCTTCTTAGTTAGTTTTCTGCTTTCGTGTGTTTCCCTTCTTATTTTGAAGGAGGACGTTACTTCAGCGATGATCAGAGGAGATTTTCAGTCAAAAAATCAGGGTCACAATTTGGGAACTCAAATAGTGTCTATATATGCTCTAAGTTCTCAAGCATAGCAGGCACGCTGAGCCAGCTGAGTCACCAGAAATGTTAACAATTCTTCCACAAGACAGATTGTCTCTTGCCATTCGAAAAATTCACATCTCCATCCATGGAAAGAAAGAATTCATTAGGAAGAATACATTGTTTTTTCTTTGGTAAGGGCCTTTGCTACAATAGGAATTCCTTCGGACTTTTGTTCGAATGAATGGTTTATCAAAGAAGGGTTCTGCTAAGGACATAACTTCGGAAAAGTGCTAAGGACAAAAGTCCGTAGGGAATAACGAAGGAGAGAGCCTAAGACAAAGGAAGTAATTCCTTCGGACTTTTGTCCGAAGGAATACTTCGTAGAATCCAAAAGTCCACCCAAAAAAAGCAAGGAAAAGCCAAGGTACCCTTCGAAAGGGTCATTTGCAAAAAACCCGAAGGGCAGGGTACCCTTCGGAAGGGTCATTTTCAACAATCCCGAAGGGCACCTACCCTTCGGGAAGGTACAGGGATAAATTTGAGACCCCTGCAAAAAAACTCGGGTGCCCTACAATTTTTACGACAAAGGCGCAGATGCAGGACAGAAGCCCTTGCGGAGGGCACTTGGTCGGTGACAAGACCATTGCAACTTTCCCGAAGGACATTTCAAAGGCAGTCGGAGTTCAAAGCCGAAGGGTTAATTCCTTCGGGCTTTTGTCTGAAGGAATTCCTTCGGACAAAAAGTCCAAAGAAATTCGGAAAATTACAAAGGAAAGTCCGAAGAAATAGACATGAACAGGCAAAGCCGAAGGGTTAATTCCTTCAGGCTTTTTGTCTGAAGGAATTCCTTTGAGCAAAAAGTCCGAAGAAATTTGGAAAATTACGGAGACAAAGTCTGAAGAAACAGTTGAAGGCAAAGATGAAGAAATTCGGAGAGGAGCTGCCAAAAGAGAAAACCCAACAGAACAAAAGCCCGAGCAAAGGAAAAGAAAAGGAGTATATCCTTCGGAAAAAAGTCTGAAGGAATTCCTTCGGAGGATAAAGCCGAGGGAAATAAACCCAAAGGAAAACAAAGGTTTAAGTCAACAAAACTTCCAAAGGAAATAGCAAGACTAAGGGTGACGTCCCGCAAGACGTCAAATTTTGACCAAGGGAAGTAACCGTTGAAACAAAGGTAAACCCAGAATTCCGAAAGAATTAAACCATGGGAAGTTGACCTCAGATTAAGCGATAGGAAGTTGGAAAAGGGCCAAACAGAGGGAATATAGACTAATACATCCAAATATAGAATCCCACCAGAAATAGACATGAACAGGGAGACCAGAACAGGGTAAAATACATGCAAGCAGGGGCTATTTTCGAACACCGGTCAAAGCTTCAGTTGACTGGTTGTTGAAGTCCTGCTCATCTCCGGATCAACTCATGCATCCGAAGGTCCAACTCAGCTTCAATCGGAGTTCCAAATTCAAACATCGAGTTGACTATTCTAGATTTAGAGTTGACTAATTGTTAAACGCCACATCTACCAGGAGTTTCCCATGCAAAGGAGAATAATCTCTTCGTCCAACTCTGCTTATCAGACGGCCAACTCAGCGTTTCAAACGTTCCAACTCAGCATCAAGCAGCTCACGTAGAGTTCTAAAATTGACATTGGCGTGGATCTTCATGCAAAGAGAGGTGGGCGATTCAGAACAAAGACAAGTTCACTTCCTCAAGCACAAGAAGCTTCATGCAAAGACAAAGAGAAAACATATTTTATTGAAAGGCCAAGTCAGCCTTGAGTTAATCTAAGTTAATCCTTCTCTTCAATTTTCAACACCAATCTTTGGCTCTTGTAATTCTCTATAAATTGGCTTTCAGCCTTGATTAAAATGATCCCCTCTCTTGGCTAGACCAGACTCTGCCATTGGTGAGTTGTGTAGCCTCTTCGATCAATAGGACTATACTTTCAGATTTCAAGTGTTGGCATAATGTATATTCATTCAGTGATTTGCATAAGTGGTAGATTTCTGTCCCTTCCCAAATTCTAATTCGTACCTAGTTGCTAGCTTGTCGTATTATGCAGGTCATGTTCAGTGTTATTTATGTCTTTTGTTGAAGCTGTAAGTGGATGTTAGGTGGCTGCAAAGTGTCTTGTATCAGACCTCTCTCCATCATTTTCCCTCATGTTTTGGTCATTGGATCGAACCTCTTCATGAAATATTTATGCATAAGTGATTGATTGAAATCAAAGGTCTTCCTTTTTCCTTGTTTGTTCAGTGTTCAAGGTCCCAAGTTGAGTGGATCAATCTTCTGGTGTATCACCTTTATTAGGTAGGATTTCCCCTTAAAGTTTCCTTCTCCCTTTTCCATGGTAGTCCACAGCATAGAGTAGAGATCCTCATTGATACATCTTACAAGAACCAACTTTCTCTGGAGGTTCTTCTCACCATTGAGGCACCCACCCTCGTGAGAAGATCCCATTGTTTCAACCGGATAGAGGACTGGCCATTTCATGCACATCTTCGATTCAGGGCGCAGCTCTAGGTTGACAACAACTACCCTCAACCTTCTCTTCATCGGTAGACATTTGCTTAAGTTTCTCATCATCCAAACTCTTTTTTTCTTCACTAGATTCCTCATTTTCAGTTTGCTGGTACGAATTTTCAGAATCGGAATCCTCATAATAAGCCCACATAACTCTGTTTGCTTTACCCTTGGGTCTCAAGGGACAATCATGGTTCATGTCATAGGGTCCTTTGCAATAGAAACATAATTTTTTCTTCCTCAAATCATTCAATGTTTCTCTATCAAGTGGTACAAAAGATTTTTCCTTATTCTCAGTTTTTGATTCATTCCTCTCTGGTTTCTTGAAGAATGGTTTAGTATCTTTGTTGAAAGAAGCACCCTTCGACTAAAATATATTTGTTGGGGCTGCATGCTCCATACTCCTAACCTTTTTAATTGCTTCTTGCAAATTGAATGGATCAAAGGCTTTTACCCAACCCTTCAGTGGTTCGGATAATTCCTTAGTGAACAATACTACCAATCTCCTATCTGAGATGTCTGGGACCATAACAAATAAACGTTGAAAGTCACTGATGAAGTACTCTAATCCTCCTGTCTGTCTAAGCTGGTATATTTTATTCAAACCTCTCCACTAACCTCTCCACCAACCTGTACCACCAATCATGAGCAGCTCTCCACTAACCTGTACCACCAATCATGAGCAGCTCCCTCTAAATGTAGTGTGGCATATTTTATTGCCTCCACTTCTGTTATAGGTCTTAGTGCTAAGGTATCAAGCTTGTGAATCCAAGCCTGCACTGTCATTCTACTACTACCATCAAATGTATTCAAGGAAAGCTTGCCTATAGCATGCTTTAATTCATTATTCTGGCCACGAGGTCTCTTATCCTGTCTCGCTGCCCTATAATGCTCTCTCTGATTAACAAACCTCTGGAATGTCATCCTCTCACGCACATGTGGAGCTAATAATTTCTATTCGTCATTCGCAGCCATGAGGATATCTGCGAACATCTTCTCTCCGGATTCCTCTGCAGGTGCTACCTTAGGCTCATCTCTAATGAAGGTAGGACGAGTAGGCCTGTCAATGGTACGAGTGGCAGTTCAATGAGCTCTAGGAGTCCCAACAACACTCTTGTCATCATCCGGAACTCGGTTTTGTCTTATTTGTGGGTTCATTTGTTGCATCATTGTAGTAAGTGCCCTCAAAGCATCTGCAACTCGCTGCTGCCCTGTTGCCATGTTTCTAAAAAGGTCCCTGGCTTCCCTGTCCTCATTGTTTCCTTCATTTCTCGGTGGAGTTCCTTCTCTTCTATCACCCATTGGACCCTACTGAATATCCAAATTCTGATTTCTCTGTAGTAAGGCCCTCCTGCGTGTGTAATACCTGTGAGGACCAACTTCTGGGGGCTGCATGCGAAGCCTCTAACCCTCAGGATGGCAGGATTGTGGCTCTGATACCAATGTAAAAACCCTTCACAAGTTCTACTACTGAACTGTGTTTTTTTTTTTTAAATTTTTTGTGTTTCTGCAAGGGTTTTGAACAAGCAAATGAACAATAATCTAAAATTTCGAAAACAAATAAGCTACTGCTACAATTTCGAATTAAATTCCCAATGAATTGACAACTACAATGATTTCTCAATTTCCAATAGAATTTTGACATTAAAGCAACATTTACAAGGCATGCAATTGATAACTCTTTTATTAAATGCAACCCCAAACACAATGATATTAAGAAATACCAAGTCTCTTGGCTTCAATGTGAAACTAATACAAGGCCCAATCTATAGCAACATACTTAGTGACATGTAATGATAAATGCAACTACTTCCAATTATTATGCCAAAGGATGCTGATGGAAAGCTATCACGGAATGATGAATTTAATACAAATAACATCAAGTATGAGAACCTAGAAAATGATGGCTGCCAAGGCAAACTGATTCGATTCTCTTTGTGTTTAACGTATTTGCCACCAACAGTGTAGCACCCAACCTTCTCATCAACCAAGGAAAGGAGTCCCTTCCAAACCCAAATTGAAACCTTCCCCCAGCTGCTCTGTACTGTAGCATTACTGTTCACATGCACTGTAGCATTCCACTATTCACGGGAACTGTAGCATGACACTATTCACGCCACTAGCATTTCACTATTCACGGGTACTGTAGCAGCCAACAATAAATGTATTCCACAATGAATTCTTAATACCCTTACTATCTGCAAATAGACATGCACTACTTATTCCTTTCTGATTGCTGAAACCAATACTGTTGAAGCACAATCAGATCCTCTGAATGAGATTCCCTCAGAATTATCAAATTCATCAGAGATTTCACTGGCTCAAATGATGAACACACAAAAAAACTACCTTCTCCAATGGCAGAAGTTGTAAACCCTTCTCAGAGCTCAAAATAATCAATTAGCAATTAGCAAAATAACAATGGATGATTTCTTCATTCTTTTCCAAGCATAAATATCCTTTCAAACCCTAAATCGAATTCTAGAGAGCTGTGATTTTTCCTCATAAAATCATTAAAACATTTAATGATTTTAGACTCAGGAAAAAACATTTAATTTTTCTCTTTCAATTAATTTAGTCAACTGGCCCCTTTCGATGAGAAATAGACTCATACTTAAGTGATTTAATATAAAGTTAACTTTAATATTAAATCATTAATTAATGCTGGAATCCACTAGAAATGCAATTACTCTCTCAAAACTGAGAATCTGACCCTGCCGTATGACACTGGAGTCCGGGTAATTATTTTTCATGTGACCAAATAACCTTGCTAAAAAATAGCAACTGCTAAAAATAGCAAAACTCATCAAAAAGTAGTCTAAATCAACTCTCCAAGCCCAATCAAAGCCACTGAACTCTGAGGATGTCAAATCACTGAACAACCAAACTCTCATGTGCTCAAACTGACCCCTATCCAACTGTATTAGCCTACGAGGGTCCAATGATAGGCTAAACAACTGGTAGAATGGAGCCTCTAGCTAGAAGGGGACATCACAATAGGCGTGAAGCGTTAGATTCAAGCCCCTTACCACTCCTAATGTTTTAGTTGGTGATCCATCTAACCATAGGACTCCCTTGGTCATTTTCTTATATTTGAGTCCCAGCTTATCTACTATACATTTGGGCATTACTGAGGTTCTTGCCCCACTGTCAATAATGCAATTGTGAACCAGGAACTCTCCAATGACTAAGGATAGATAGAAAGGAGGAACCTTTTCATTCTTGTTTGCTTGGCCTGCTATGGAAGGGTGCCCATTCATAATCAAAACATTATCGGCCTTTGCTGGGACAGCTTGTTCATTCATCGCGTGCAATTCCTTCTAGAGTGTCCTTTTGTCCCGGCATTGCTAAGGAGTCCCACAATGCGATGTTCATGTGCAGCTTCTTCATCTGGTCCACCACATTGCTCTGAGGGTAACTCCTTTTGAATTTTCTTTGGGGGCACTTACAGCCTGAGATGCAAGCCGAGGAGTTGAGGATGCAGCCGGCGACTTGTAATTTGGAAACTTTTGGTTCACTTGTGATGAGGAAGATGGTGCAAATGTTTGAGAAGTTGCATGTGCTTCCTCCATAGCTCTCTTATTGGACCTAGTATTGGATGCAACACAATCACCCTGGTTATTCATACTCCCCACATAATTGACTGCATAGAATTCACCTTTCAGATGATTCATGAGAGTGGAATCAGACTGAGCCTCCTTGTTGTCTATCCTAGGGTGTACTGAAGCCTCAAAACTTGAGAATTGGGTCGTTTGATCATTTTGTGTTCAAATATTGATTTGACAATTCATTAGTATAAGCGACCTGTTCTTGACCATACCCCAGGGGTGGGCAATTAGGCTGTTCCTGTACCAAGTTATTTTGAGTGGGAACAAGAGCTTTGGATGACGAAGAGGCACCTGGATTATAACCTTGATATGGTTTGGCCTGGGTAATCTAACCCTGTCCTTGGTTATAATTTTGGAAAGGAGGTCTATTCATTTGTCCGAACTACTGATATCCCTGATTCGGCTGATAGCTTTGATCTTGTTGCCTCTTGAGAGCCACTAATTCATTGGTTACACTTTGTAACAAGCTCTTAACTTCATGGAAGTTGTTTGCTGAGGTAGCAGTCGGGTTTTATACACCACGCAGAAGAGCTAAGGTGGGTGCAGCAGTCTAAATTGGGGGTGGTAATTCGGGAAAGAGCGGCATATGAGGTCTAGTGGCTATCTTTCCTACTTGTACCAGACAATTTTCGGCGGCTATAGCTATTTCATAGGCAGTTGGTAACACTTGTCCTCCCATGGACTGTATCATGACAACAATATCGTTGTTCAAAGCTTTCAAATAATAAAGAAAAGCATAGCTTGGGGTCGGCCTCACTAAAATGACGATTCTGTCCCAAGTCTTTCGGAACCTGGTATAAATCCTGCATAAATTCATGTGGAGCTCTTTTCATGGTGGTCAATTGCTCAGCAAGAGAGAGATGGTCACTCTTCTCCCCAAATTTGTTTGTCTAGAGAGTGCCTAATTCATTCCATGAGCCAACTGAATTCATAGGCAACGTCCCATAC
This sequence comes from Torreya grandis, assembly GCA_037957365.1. Classification (NCBI taxonomy): domain Eukaryota; kingdom Viridiplantae; phylum Streptophyta; class Pinopsida; order Cupressales; family Taxaceae; genus Torreya; species Torreya grandis. The sequence goes on along the minus strand of JARHVA010000739.1, from coordinate 2,465,088 downwards.
CAGTCCAAAACTTTACCCTTAAAAGACAACACCAATAACCTGATGGCTATGTTCTCTTCGGTGACATTATGAATGTTACAGAGGTTGGCTATATTCCTGATATGCTAAATAGCGGCAATAGGCCCCTCTCCATTAAAAGGAGGAACACTCTTAAGGGTTGTCACTGGGATTGGGTCATAATGCAGAAGGTTTAAAGGTCTCTGACCATGGAAGGCTACAAAAGGTAAAGCCATGGCGATGACAGGGTTCAACCAAGGCCTTCTCGTGTAGGTATATTTTATGGCAGGTCTGGAAAATTGATTTGCTGTATAGGGATGAGTCCTTGCAAACCTTAGCCGCTTTGCTGAGTTTAAGGGCAGCTCAACGAATTCGAAAGAGACACCCTTGGCAGAAGATCTTGTGATGACCTTAGGCATGGGATGTCAGGATGATCTTTGACCAGAGACTGAGTTCTTGAAAATGGAGTCATCAAATGCTGGGTTAGTTGTTCACTCTTGCAGTAACAGGGCCAGCACCAATCCTAGAACTTCTCTGAGCATCAAAAATTGTCCCACCGAGCATGCCAAAAACTGTTGACGTTGTGGATTGCACCCTTAGAAAGAAGGCTCAACTTCTCTCTTCCACGCAACACAATGGAGACATTCCTCTTGCTATGGGCTTGGCAAATTTCAAGAAAGAATCTCTAGATATGGGCTAACTCCCCATGATGCATCTTCGATGGTCCTTAACTACTACTGTTAATAATGGGAGGGGGCGTGAAAAGAGAGAAGGATATAACAAAACAGAACCTATCTAAAACGATGATGCACCAATTATCTACTCAGCTTATATCAACACTTTAGACCAAAAGGCCGAATAAACAATTCATCTGATCAAAAGCCCAGACTGTATGGGCGCTTTAACAAGGGGCTTAATGAAGATTTAAAGAAAAAGAACTTACCATAGGTGCTGAAGAAACACACTGTCAGATAACTGCTCTTTTGTCTCTATGCTCCAACTTGGGCACTTCTTGTTAACTTGCAGAAATGGTCTTGGATATACTAGATATGTTGGTGTCAACTTATGAAAGCATCAAGATGAAATGACTAAACACAAAATTGATACACAGACATATTTAGAAGTATAACCAGTCAAATAGAGGTAAAACGCATTCTTTTGATTCAAAGGTAAAAATTGGCAGGGCTTCGCCTTACACAAGTGAGAGATGCATTTCTCAGCTAAAGGATTACAATATATAGCATTAAGAGAAAGACTCTTTGGTCTTTCCAAGAACTGGCGACCCATATTGTATTAAACCCCTGAAGAAGAAGAATCCACTCATGCTACTGTCATCCTTCCATAAATGGCTTGAAAGAACCATGCTGTAGATGTCACAGGTCTTGACTTTGCTGCTCAAACTGTATTAAATGTTCCTGCTAAAGCATGGATCGCTTTGTTGTTTGAATGACAAGGCCGCCCCTCTATGAGACTTATGCGACTGTCTACTTATCAATGCTAAACTAAGAAAAAACGGGCCGCGCTATTGAATGCTTGCGCTCCCTTTGATGACCACTTGGTGGAGACTATTTCATCCGCAACAATAACTTCTCTTGCCGACGCCTTTTGTGTCACCTGGACTGCTCTATTCTTCTTGTGCTACATTTTGTCTTTTCCTGGCAACTCGGCCGTCGGGGCTATTGTTTGTCTCTTCCTAGCTCCTTTTCTAGCAGGTCGTTGAGTTTCCTTTTTAGCCTTATGCCCTTTGAATTCCTTCAGGTATGTACTCATGAGTTCTTTGGCTTCTCTTCAATGGCTAACGCATCCCATTAAAATTGACGTCTGCAGGCCTGTCACCATTTGAAAACCAACGGCTATTTCACTATCTTGAATTTGACGTTTGCGAGCACGTCACCAGACGTTTGAACCTCCAACGGCTAGTTCATCATGCTGAAGTTGACGTTCTCGGGCCCGTCATCATCTTTGGTAATTCCTTCAGCGTTTACAAAATGAACCTTCTTGAAGGGAAGGTGCCCCTTCGAAAAAACGAAAAAGGCCCCCTTTCGACAGCCGAGAGCCCTCCGCAAGGACACTTGCCCTTCGGGCTCCTTTCTCTTCCCTATTTCTTCAGACAAAATGTCCTAAGGAATTCCTTCAGACATTTTGCCCGAAGGAAATCTTGTCTTCGTGTCTCGGTCTTCTCTTGATAAATTCCTTCGAGCATTTTGTCTAAAGGAATTTACCTTTGGTTTTTTCCTTGGATTTTCTTCGGACAAAAAGTTCGAAGAAATCCTGTCTTTTGCCTTGTCACTTTTCTGAAGGAAACTTCCCCTTCAGCTTTCGACTTGATCTCTTTCAAATGTGCTCTCTGCCCTCCGCAAGGGCACCGTGGGTCCAAAGTTACCCTTCGGAGCCTGCTTGAACGGTCCCATTTGTAACCTGCCTACCCTCTGCAACGGCACTTGACCTTCGGAGCTTTGTGAAAGACTTGTATTCCTTTGTAACCGGCCCATTCCTTTGCCAAAAGGCTTGTCCAAGGTAATTGCTTAAAGCGAGACCCAAATCAATTCGAAACATCTACAAGACTCAAGTCACTTGGCTCTTTATAGAAACAGGTCTATTGCAAAGGGAAAACCCACAATCGCAGTAAGGTGAAGACATCAGAGACTGACTAGTCAGGACAGCAAGGAAAAAGGGAGACTGATTTTTGGCCTGTAGGACCAAAAATGGTCATGTAGTGGGCTGATTCCACTCAAAATTTTCAGAATTTCTTACACATGAAGTGAGCTGGAATTCAACAAAATATTCAGAACCTTTTGCCCTTGGGGGGCTGAGATTTTATCGAAAACTCAGAATTTTCTGTGAGCGAATGAAGTTGGTCTTCCACCAACATTTCAAACTTTCTTGCACATGTATGTGGCTGAGTTTCCACAAGAAATTCAAACTTTTTTATATGTGAGCTGATCTTTTTCACGAATGGCTGACCCAATTGGTTCTTCTTCCTCCGCACACTTTGGAATCACTTCTCTAGGTTCTACCTCACCTTTGTCTTCTATTTGTGGCCCTCTTTGCTGCCAGTAAACTTGCCGGAAACCTTCATCTTGCCGCCCTAAAAGTTCTAATTTTTGCAACTCAGAGTTTTTAGTGGTTAGCTATGAAATAGTTGGGATCCTCCCAACCCTAGGGTCCATTTTGTTGTAGGTGGCAGAATATAAAGATCTTCCTCATGTGTGTAATTTTTGGCCTTCTTTTTCATTGGACTCTTAGGATAATCAACCCATAACACTTTCTTTTGAGCTGAAATATTTCTCCCACTATCCTCTTGCATGGTGGACGCCACCATGAGTTGCTCACTAGCTTTTTTTAAATCTGATTTATTTTGTTCCCTGATCCCTTCTTGTTGGCCATTTTTGGGCTTACATACCAAAATTTTTGCCTAAGTGTGAGAGGGTGTGCATTCAAGCAAGACTCCAGGTTTTACACAGCAGAAGACTTCGGGTTTTTTGGAAGAAGTCTTCGGGTTTTACAAGAGACAACTTATTTCACTTTATGAGTAATCAACAGTTGAAACCTCTCAGCAAAAGTAATCCGGGTTGGAAAACCCGAATTACTCTTGACAATGCAAATTGGGTTTTGAGAAGTGCTTTACTTCCCAAAAGTTTCAGCAGTAGAAGCAGTTTGGTTTCCCGAGTCCAAATTGCTCTTGACAGTGCAAATCGGGTTTTCAGTTGTGATTTACTTCCAAGTGTTTTACAAGTAAGAGCAAGTGGGTTTTCCGAACCTGACTTACTCTTGTTAGATCAAAACGGGTTTTGGGAGGTACACAACTTCTCTCTTTTAAAAGTCTTGAGTCATGGAAAGTTCAAAGTTAAGGCCCCTAGATTGTCTGAGGCAGTTGTAGGCAGGAGGAAGTCCGAGAAAAGGAAGAATACAATTCCCGTGAACATTTTGTCTGCGAGAAAGTAAAAGGACTCTACGAAAAATCCGAAGGATTCCTTCCTTCGGAGGACAGCACAAAGGACAAAAACAAAAACCCTGAAGCATAAGTGCCCTTTGGGAAGGTACATTTCAGGATTCTCGAAGGGTAGGTGCCCTTCAAGAAGGATCAAAATGCGGGGAATTCACTTCCGATAAGGACTCAACAAAAACCTTGAAGGGCAAGTGCCCTTCGGGAAGGTACATTTCAAAGGCCAAAGGGACAAAATCAAAATCCCGAAGGGTATGTACCCTTTGGGAAAGTTTAAAGGACCAAAGTTCGGGAAGTTGCAAAACCCAAAGGGCAAGGTATCCTTCGGAAGGGTCATTGACAAAAAACCCAAAGGGTAGGGTACCCTTCGAGAAGGTACTCGTCAACTTCGAGAGAGTCGTTTGAAAAAAACCTGAAGGGTAGGTGCCCTTTGGGAAGGTCCATCTCGTGAATTTCAAAGGCTTTACAAAAAGTCCGAAGGGCACCTGCCCTTCGGGAAAGGATCATGACAAAAAGCCCTAAGGGCTGTTTTTTTTTAAAGCAAAGAAACAAATCCCGCGGACTTTTTGTCCAAAGGAAATTTGAAACCAAAAAGCCCGAGAGATTAAAATAAGCAAGGGAAGAAATTTAGAAGGAAGATATCCTTCGGACAAAAAGTCTGAAGGAATTCCTTCGGACTTTTTCTCCTAAGGATTCCTTCGGAAAATTTGAAAACAAAAAGCATAGCAAGAAAACAAACCAAGGGAGTCAACAGAAAAGTCCAAGGGAAATAATAAAGGCTAAGGGGATAAACATAAAGTTTGCAAAAAATCCAAGACCAGGGTAAGACCAAAACAGCCGAAGGAAATGAAAGGATATAGCATAAAATCTAAAGGAAAGAAGTAAAAGAGATGACAACAGAATATCCGAAAGAATTGTGCAAAAGGGACAGAAAATATAAGTCCTCAGAAAATAGACACGAACAAGCAGACCAAAATAGGAGAAAATACATGCGAACAAGGGCTATTTTTCACAGAGTGCTAAGTTTCAGTTGACCCACAATTTGACTAGTCAAAGTCACGGTTCTCCAATTGTTCCAGCAGTCTGAGTAGAGCTCATCTATTGACTCTTAACGTGGAATTCCATGTAAGCAAGGGCTAATTATGATTGACTGGTCAAGGCTTCAGTTGACTGGTTGTTGAAGTCAAGTTTATCTCCAAGGTCAACTCAGCTCTTCAAACGTTCCAACAACTCATGAAGGGTTCCAAATTTGGAGGTGGGCGTACCATTTTTGCATGATAAAGAGTTAACATCCCAAAATTAGCCACCGTCCATTACAATGCCAAAGAGTTGGTCTCTATTTTTAGACATGGCTCACCTAAACATGCACAAGCAAAGTCAAATGTATGTTTCCACTGTCCAATTCTAGTGCCAAGGAGCTTTCATGCAAAGAATAAGAAGACAAAATAGACATTTTGTAAATGCTGAGTTGGAAGGATTTAGCCTCTCTTATTTTTCAACACCAATCTCTTGGCTTTTTGTAATTTTCTATATTAATGGGTTTTCAGCCTTGTAAAAAGGATCCCTCTTTTGGCAAGAAAAATTTCTTCCAAAGATTGTGATGTAACCTTTTCATAATCAATAAAAAGAGGACTGTGTTTTTTTCAATTTTCAACAGCTGGTATAGTGTACTTTTGTTATAGATTTGCCTAAGTGATAGATTTTTTTCTTCCTTGTCAAATTTGGATTCGTACCTAGTTATTAGTTGGTCATTTATGCAGGGCATGTTCTGTATTTGAATGTCATTTGCTGAGTTTATAGTGGATATTAGTGGCTGTTTAGTGCATTTCATCAAGTCTATTTTTTCATTTCTCTCAAGCTTAGATCATTAGATTAAACATTTTTGTGAAATACTTATGTGTATTGATCAATTGGAGTTGAAGTTCTGCCTCTTCCTTACCTAAATCAGTGTTCTTAGAAGCTCAATTTGAGTGGATCAAGCAAATTAGGTGTATCACCATTTTAGCTAGGATTTCCTTTCAAGTTCTTTCTTCCCTTTTTCCCAAGTAGTTTGTAGCGTATAAGTTGAGATCCTCATAGATACATCTTACAAAAACCAGCCTTCTCTGGAGGTTCTTCCCATCATTAAAACACCCACCCTCGTGAGAAGATCCCATTGTTTCAACTGGAGCGAGGATTAGCCATTTCAACGCGTCATCGATCAAAGTGCAACTCCAGGTTGACAACACTTCCTTGGGATGCTTGTGGGAGTTTGGCTTTTCCAAAGCATGTTGGAGACTCCCTTGGCTGCCCTTTGGTTTATGACCAACCTTAGAACTCTTCATGCCTCCCTTCCATGCTACAAACTCAGTAAGGCTCATTTCCTCTCTGAATGGAGAGAGATAGGTCATATATTCCTCATAATTAGCCATTAAATTATCCCAAAAAGAAGGTTGCTCCTCCCTTTTCAGAATGATTTCCTCTCTTTGAAGGAAAGTAGGCTGGTTAGGTCTTTGTGTAGACCCAATCCTTACACCTGAAGCGTTGCCTTCTCGATCCTGTGGTGTGTTTCTCCTTATGTTTTTCATTGTTTGAAGGAATTCACCCATCAATCTTATCATCTGCTCTTGGGCTTGAAGAAACCTCTCAACCCTAGCTCCATCCATGTCACCCTTTGACATGAAACCCTTGTTTATCTCATAGCTAGCCAAGATATTGGCTCTGATACCACTGTAATGTCCCAAAAATAGGATTTTTTTTTTAATTTTAAAATTTTTGCAAAACCTTAGGAAAAATATCAATTATGACTTTTAATTCCAGCAAATCCTAGTGCCACAAATGATCACAAGGCTGCACAAATCCAACTAAAACCCTAATAATGCTTTCATCAATTTTCAATGAATAAATAGGGCAAGGAAAGGAGAGTTTCCCTTCAAACCCTAGATGCCCAAGTTGGAGAAAATTGCAGAATTAATAACTTGCCCCTTCACTTCAATTTATGCAAATTTATGACCAAAATAATTAGCCCAAAATTACTAAAAATAAATCTGGAATTAATACCTATTTTCTAGCAATTTATGAAACAATAAATGTTGACAAAATTCCTAAAAAATAGAGAATAAAACATAAGAATTTATCCAAAATATTTGAGGCCCTAGAACCCTCCAAAATACCTCAGAAATTCTTAAACAAACGCTGGAAAATTCATGCAAAAATCAGATTGGGGTTTGGGCATGAAAAAGCCCTCAAACCCTATCAAATACACTCAATACCAATTTGCCTCAGCTGGAAAGTATTACAATAAAATTCAAAATATTATTAGGGCAAGAAATGACCCTCAAACACTAGAAAATCACTCCCAAATCCAAGCGCCAACCTCCACAAGCAAGTTGCCTCACTTGGAAACCATTTTTTTATCTTTTTCTGAATTGGATGATCTATGGCAGCTCCAAGGTGAAGTTGCCCCATGGAATAATGAAGGTTTGTATCCTCAATCTCTTTGATATTAAAGGTTTTCATCTTCAAGGCAAATGGCTCAAGAGTTTCGTGCTCAAAATCCAAGATTTGAATACCAAAATTAGCATCCTCTTCAAATTATCCCCTCTGCTTTTATATCATTCCCTCCAAGAGGAGTGTTGCACTTTTGGAGGGAAACTCCACTTTTAAAGAAAAAAGTAATTAATTTATAACCCTCACTTAAGGTCTTGAGTGTCCATGACTCTTAAAAGACCACATCTTAAGTGAAAGTTAGACAATAAAACAATTTTTAGAATTTTATAATTAAAACATGTTCCCTCTTTTTTCAACTTCCCTTAGCCTTTAGAACCAAAGAACAAATAGGCTAAGGGTCTTCAAAATCCTCATGTCCAAAAGGGGACATGACAAAATTTCTTAAAAAACATAAATTTTACACAAATTACTTTTACAAAATGTATTGATTGAGTCTGTAAAACATTGGTGAGTTTTTTCTATTAGCTTTGAATAGAAATAGAGTACGAAATTGCATCATCATTTCCTTTATGATTTCGTGTTGATATTTATATTTCCCAAAGCATCATCCTACATTACACAATTGTGACACGTGATGAGCTTCAGATGGGACATATGTATACGTTGATATTTTTCAGCTCTATCATTTACTAACACTCTTTTTTAACGGCTCACCGGCGCATCAAATCTCCCTAAGTGCATGCCTTAAAGGGTGCACCAAGAAGGTTGGCTCGTGGCACTTTGTAAGAGATGTTCTCATACTATTCTATCATACCTACATCCCTTCATGCAGCCTTCATACAACAAGAAGCCACCCCATGCATCCAATCATGCAGAAATAGAATATGCGAATCAGCATATATCTTCTACACACCCATATGAATTACAATTACAGCCACTACTACAAGAACTAATGCTTAAAGTGTTATTCCAAACCCAAATCCCATACATTCTATGATAATCCATCTTAACAACATGAAAAGAAATGAATTCAAATGCACACATACATAAGAATACTCGCAACCAAATATTTGCCTCAAGGAAACTCAGTGCAGGGATCCCCCAACATGGAATGTGGTTCCTCCTAGGCTTGGTATTGACCTCAACCAAAATACAAAGTAGACATAAAGATATGCAAATGCAACTCCACCGTGGAATTCCTCATGTCTCCCCGACCATGCCCTGTAACTCTTCAAATTGCAAAGTTACTAAGAACACTCACTTTGGAACACCTACCAATGCTTGAGATTGGTAGTTTTTTAATAAGGTGTACAATGAAAGTGATATTGTAACTCAAAGGTCATAAAGTCTCTTCCTCTTCCCAAAAGTGGGCCAAATAGCTGAAGAGCGAGCTGATCGAACTTGGAATAGGAAACATATTATTTCATGCGTCCCTTCACATTGTGTACTTTTGCATCCTTCAAATTATTGGTTGATGTTAACAACTCAGTACATTTTTACTCATCATAAGGTTTATTGTATTTTTCTATGTTATCTTTATCTTCCTAAGATAAGTACAATTGACTACATTGCTTATATTTATTTCACCATTCTTGAAGGTTCCAAGGTAATTACATAATTAAGATCCAATACATCACAATTATTATTATTAACGTTCAGGACAAGAAAAGAATTGCATGAATAGATTGATTTGATTTGAATGAAAAGGAAAGTGGTGAAGTATTATGTGAGGATTAATTCAACTTGGATACAATTATTGCTTTAACACAAAAAAATGTCAAGGCATCACATCAAAAAACAAGGTTCAGGAATAATTGTGTATACGTGATTGAATCGACATTTTGGGCCACTCATCCTAATGATAGGCCACAAAGAGTGGCCCGAAACATTGATTCAATCTTGTCAATAACATTTCTGCAATCCTAGGTAGAATATTTTTGACAAATAAGTATAAAAATTGTTTTTGACTGGGTGAGTTAAACATAGCATAATAGTCTTTCATATTTGTAGAGAATCTAGATATGCCTCCCTTATTGAAAGATGTATTTTTCTGTAAAACGTTTACTATTCATGCACAATAAAATTTATAGAACTTTGATTGTAATGATAAACAAATTAAGACTTGCAAAGAATAAATACAAATAAAAAATGTCGTACAAGAACAAAATCAATCTCAATAAAAATAAAGTGGTTTTCTATGTCGAATAAATCTATTTCTCCAATTCAAGATAGTCTTGAACAATCCCCATCACAATCAATTGCAAATATTGAAGGATTTATGGTCATTACTTTTTCCATTTCATAATGCATTTCCAAAGACAATCTCCCCCAATCTAAATGTGATATCTAATTCAAAACCCTGAGGAAATAAAATCATGTTTTGTTTGAATGTTCATCTCAATTAGGGGATATAAATAACAAACCGGGCGAGCACATAGTTGGTCAAATGTGAATCGTGCCAAACCATTGCAACTCTCTGGAACCTCAAATACCCTGTATGCATGTGGACCACCCAAAATATATGAATAGAAAAGGCTTCCAACAAAAACGTAAATGTTTTCAGAGAACATGAGATGGTAACTTAAGTTTGCATATAACCTACCTTCCAAACATAAAAAAAAATGAGATGGTAACTTAAAATTACATATAACCTACCTTCCAAACAACACAAGGATAGTAGTAGAAATGATTTGGCCACCAACTTGGCTTGTAAGGTCTTGCCAACATTTCTCAAATTTGGAATGTGATTGAGAGTTCAAAGGCCAAAAGAATTGTTCCTGTGTCAATAGTATTGAAAGGCTCGTTACATTAGTAGCATCAATTGGAGATCACATCATATATGCATCCAACTTAAATTCTAAGGAAGGCCTTTCAATAAACTTCACATAATAAATAATGGATCCTAATGCTTTAGAAAATAAAGGTAAAACAAATGCATGTTAAGTTTTTTGTTTTTTCATGCATGTATTGGATATATACTTTTTTCCAATAAACCAATTCCACAGTGCTCATTTTTAGATCTTTCTCTACGAACAGTTTGGTGGACAACAGTTGAAAGTAAAATCTTCAAATTAGGGTGTTTATTAGAGATGCAATTCGAACAAACAAAATATACAAGTAAATTGGACTAGTCTAAAAACATTTTCGTAACAGATTCAATAAATTGAGTTCTAGGTCACACTAATTCATAATATGTTAAGGTACATGTTATGAACAATCTCTAGAAAACTTCAAGAAAACAAATTTAAAAATATTATCAAGCTATTTTGGAGTCATTATGTTCTAAAAGAGCAATAGAAAAAACTACCACATGCATCTATATTGAGCAGAACTAAAAAACATGAATATAAAGTTGAATACAATAATTGGAAATAGAGATTCTGTGTTGGAAATTTGAGCAAGGAGATAGTTGACAGCTTTGATATCAAGATAAAGAAAGCAGTTTGAGGACTGAATAGTTATCATTTCCATCTAGGCCAGCATGGAATTGTCATTGATGTCAAAGGTTAATGTCCTTGATGTCATTGAGATTGAAACTGATCATGCATTAATGCCGAAGACTTGAGTTGAGTAGATTTGATTGAGGAAATTCTTTCAGAAATATTAGCAAAGACAATTTTCTCGGACAAACTGCCCATAGCTAATAAGGGAATTCTTTCGGGAAAATGTTAAAGGCAATTCTTTCGGGATAATTGACTAAGTCATTGTCGGACAAATTGTCCGCAACAAAGTTTTTGAAGGAAATGAGTGCCACTTGGAATTCTTTCGGAGAAAGTGTCTTAGAGAATTCGTTCGAAAAAATTGCCCTGAACAAAAGTTCCGAAGGGATCTTTTCAGAAAGTCCGAAGGGTAAGTGGACCGTTCAAAGTTTCGAAAGGGATCTTTTCAAAAAGTCCGAAGGGTAAGTGGACCATTCAAAGTTTCCAAAGAGATCTTTTCAAAAATGCCGACGGGTATGTGGACCGTTGCAAAAGTTTCGAAGGGCAAGTGGACCTTTTCAAAAAGTCCGAAGGGCAAGTGGACCATTGCAAAAAGTCCGAAGGGTATCTTTTGAACGTTGAAAAGGGAAAGCGGACCATTGCAAAAAGTCTGAAGGGTATCTTTTGAACGTTGCAAAGGGCAAGTGGACCATTGCAAAAAGTCCGAAGGATATCTTTTGAACGTTGCCAAGGGCATGTGGACACTTGCAGAAAAGCCGAAGGGTAGATTGCAAAAAAATCCGAAGTAATGCCCTGCAGACAAAAAGCCCGAAGAAAAGCCTAGTGGACAAAAAGTCTGAAGAAATGCCTCACGGACAAAAAGTTCGAAGAAATGACGTGGACAAAAAGTCTGAAGTAATGGCTTGCGGACAAAAAGTCCGAAGAAATGTCTTGCAAACAAAAAGTCCGAAGAAATGCCTCGCGGATAAAAAGTCCGACGAAATGCCTTGCGGACAAAAAGTCCAAAGAAATGCCTCGCAGACAAAAAGTCCGAGGAAATGATGCGAACAAAAAGTTTGAAGAAAAGATTTTCGAATGACATCTATTAGAAGCCAATGACGATTTCTTTAGGAGAAATTGGAGGACACTTCAAGATGAAATAAACCCGGACAAAAAGTCCATGGAAATTGTCTCTAAATGCCCTTGACAAAAAGCCCGCAACAAATTGTTTGAAGAGAAAGGTCACTTGCAACTTAGCCGAAGTTAAAGTGTGGAAGTTTTATAGGGCATTCTCAAAGGGACAAGGCATGTTAAAGATCGAGCAAGTCTACAAGGATCAACGGTGTAAAAGCATTACAAGAATGCCGAAAAAAATGAGATCACGCCAACATGCCGAAGTTTAACACTAAATACAAAGGATAAAGATTGAGCATATCAAGGATAATCTAAAGGAGCGGAAGCGAACCCATGGTATAGAAAGCAGTGAGATGCAAAAAGGAAAGAAAAGGAGTTCGATGGTTAATGGCAAAGCAAACTCAAATGATCCTCTGAGAGCATGCGCATTTGACAAGTGCCAAAAAGTCATAAGGAAATATCTGACAAAGAAAAGAGCGTGATCTTGGCGCAACAAAAGAATTTGAAAAAGCTCGCAATCAATGTCTTCCAACTGTCTGTATAGGAACAACTGGAACTGGTGATGAACTTGATATATCTTCACGGAACTCGAGATATTTCAATTGAAGTGATCGAGGAAGTAACGCAGTTACGTAGAAGTGTAGATTCCTACGATAGTAAAGGCATTTGAATGTTGCCGTTTGAAGCATGCATTGAGACATGAAATTATAGTCACATTGAATGCAGACCAAAAGTGATCGAGGAAGCGACGCAATTAAGTGCAGTAGAAGTGCAGATGCCAAAGACAGTAAAGAAATTTGAACGTTGCCATTTGAAGCATGAATCGAGACACGAAGTCAAAGTCACATTGAATGCAAACCAGAAATGATCGAGGAAGCGGCGCATTTAAGTGCAGATGCCAAAGACAGTAAAGAAAATTTTGAACGTTGCCGAGTGAAGCATGAATCAAGACACAAAGTCAAAGTCGCATTGAATACAGATCAAAAGCTTGAACCGATTGAGTTCAGTTGAAGTGTGAACACTTTACAGAGAGACAACCCTAAGATGCATCTGTCTATATATGCTACGAACAAATCATTTGAATGGTGTTGTCTTTCTACTACTGCTGCAGTAATAATTAGAGTGTTACCTCAAAATTGTCGAGAGAGGACATATGCAGATAGCGTAAAAGGGGCAAAGAAAATAAGGTGTGTCAAAGTAGAAGATATCCAGACACAAAGAGATAAAGGTAGAGAGGTCGAGAAGACATACAGCTAAGGCGCAGTTACAGACTAGACTTGTAACAGAAAAATGTACAAGATTCAATCCGAATTTCTTTTGTATTTTTGAAGTTGCAGCTTCATTTCTCTGATAGGTTGGTGCCATCAGAAAAATTGAGTTGGTGCTCAGTTAGGAAGTTGATGCTTCCTTAGAGTGGGTACTCTTGAATGTAACCAGTGAGGTTTGTCTGTGAGACCTTTTTCTGTGAGGCTGGATTAGAACAGTAGCTTTTAGCAGCTTTTCTCACCGTGGTTTTTTCCTCTGGATTTCCACATTAAAATCTGATGTTGAGCATTCTTGTGTGTGTGATCTTTGTTTTGTTCTTTACTTTGCATATACTTTGAGTATCTTGTTTAAAAGTTCTAAGAACCAGGTTTCAGCTCATCCACTGATTCACCCCCCCTCTCAGTAGATAGTGTGATCAACAATTGGTATCAGAGCGCAAATTCCGTAGGAGAAGCTTAATTGTTATAGCTGTAATCAGTTTGGTCATCAAGGTGTTAATTGTAGTCTTTCCTAGTAAAAGATTTAATTTTGCTAGTAGAAATTCATTTGCTCCTTTGATAGATTCAAATTTAATATGTTACAATTGCAATAATTTTGGACATATAGCTAAGTATTGTAGAGCTAACATTGCAATGACAAGAAAGTACGGCGTAGGTAAAAGCAGGTTTTTAAATGAGAATAGAGTCTCAAAGACCACTTATAAACAGAAGAGAAAGGCAAATGAGAGATCCAAAAGGATATGGAAGGTGAAAGATCAATCCTTGATTGCTCAAACGACACTCCATGCCAAAGAGCAAAACTTGTGGGTCATAGATAGCAGTTGCTCAACGCATATGACTGGGGACAAGACCAAATTCATCAGCTTAAGCAGATGCAAGGAAGGGACTGTCAATTTGGGTGATAACACTGCAGTCAGAATAAGAGGCAAAAGAACCTTGCACATAGATGGCAAGCTTCTTACACATGACGACCTATACGTTAAAGGACTTAAACATAATCTGTTAAGTGTAAGTCAGATGTATGGTAATGGTTATGAAGTCACATTTAACGCTGAAGGTTGTAAATTGAAAAGCGCTGGAAAAACCGTTGCACAAAGAAGAACTGAAAGCAACATATACAACCTGATTGAAGAAAATAATGCAAGTTGTCTCATGGGAAAAGTCGATGAGAGCTGGTTATGGCATAAAAGAATGGGTCATGTCAACTTCGACAATCTAGTCAAGGTAAGCTCTAACAAGTGTGTTAGACATATGCCCAAAATTGTCAAACATGCAGACGTCACATGCAGAGCGCGCCAACTAGGAAAGCAAACAAGGGTCAGATTTGAAACAAAAGAATACATGACTTCAAAACCCATACAAGTAGTTCATACAGATTTATGTGGTCCTACTAGGACAAAAGGATCCAAAGGTGTATACTACTTTATGTTATTTGTAGATGACTTCTCAAGGATGGCATGGGTAACTTTCTTGAAAGATAAATCACAAGCCTTTGAGAGCTTCAAGATCTTCAGGGCCATGGTTGAGAATGAAATGGGAAGAAAAATCAAGTGTCTAAGATCAGACAAAGGTGGAGAATTCACTTCCCATGAGTTTGTAGAATATTCTAAGAAGCATGGAATTAAGAGACAGTACTCTGCAGCATGTACTCCACAGCAAAATGGAGTTGTAAAAAAAAAATAGAACTGTGAAGGAGATGGTCAGAACAATGCTGAAAGAGGCAAAACTTCCTGATGGATATTGGAAAGAGGCAGTTCAAACAACAGTATATATCCTAAACAAAGTTCAACTTAGAGTAAAGAGCGATAAAACCCCATATGAACTGTGGTTTGGAAAACCTGCATCCCTGAAATATTTTAGAGTGTTTGGAAGCAAGTGTTAAATCAAAAGAAAAGAGGCCAAACTGGGAAGTTTCGAGTCAAGATGTGATGAAAGAATTTTTCTTGGATACTCCACTCACAGCAAAGCTTATGTGTGTTACAACAACGGCTGCATAAAATAGTTGAAAGCATCAACCTAAAGGTAGAAGAAAGATTCAAACAAGTTGAGCCAAATGAGGAGATCAGAATTGAAGAATTAAAAGGAGCAGAAAATGAAGTAGAAGACAGTGAAGAGGAGGAAGAAAAGAGCAAAAAGGCACCTGTAAGTTTTGTTCAAAAAGAACATCCCAAGGAGCAAATAATTGGCAACAAAGATGAGGGTGTTCAAACTAGGAGAAGAGCTGTAATAAACAAGGAGCAAGTAAACTTTGCTCTACTTTCAAAAATTGAGCCTAAGACCTTCAATGAAGCCAACAAAGATGAAAAATGGCTAACAGCCATGGAAGAACTCAGCCAAATTGAAAAGAATAAAACTTGGGAACTAGTTCCTAGACCCTCGAACAAGAATGTAATAGGAACTAAGTGAGTTTATAGAAACAAACTCAATGAAGATGGAGTAGTCATAAGAAACAAAGCAAGACAAGTGTTGACCAATTTTGGTCCTACAGGCCAAAATTGAGCCCTCCCTTTCCTTTTCCTTGCAGGCTCTGTTAACCAGTTTCTGACAAGTTCATCCCACAATAGTTTTATGGGTTTTCTTTGTGATAGGCTTGTTTCCATGAAAAACCAAGTGTTTCCTCCTTCTGAAAACCAAGTGTTTTGAGTCCGGTAAGCACTTGGGTTGATTTGGAACTCATTTTGATCCTAGATGTTTAGCGGGGCAAATACATTACTTCGGGAGGGCCTTTTATTGGCAAAATGGACCAAGTTTAAAGAGGCAAGGGTCTGTTACAAAAAGTCCAAAGGGCATATACCCTTGCGGAGGGCACTCGGGTGCCAAATAGGGCCTTTGTAAATTCTTTCGAAAGGTGACTCAGAGGCCAAAATGTCCTTGCAGAGGGCAGAATGTCTGTTTGCAAAAAAAAGCCAAGGCAGAAAGAACGTAAAGGAAGGATTTCTTTAGGGAACATGACAAGCCAAAGAAGGGATTCTTTCGAACAAAATGTTCGAAAGAAATCCGAGGAACGCTCAAGGCACGAATTTCTTCGGACAAAATGTCCGAAGGAATTCCTTCAGACTTTTTGTACAAAGAAATTCGGCGAGTGAAAAAAACCTAAAGGAATTTGGAATACAAAAGTCTGAAGGATAGGTGCCCTTTCGGAGGACACCTGGTCGTGAGAAGAGGACCTTTCCATTTTTTCCAAAGGGTCACTTTCCCTTCGGAAAAGTCCAATTGCAAAAAGGCCGAAGGAATTGCCAAAAGGGGGTGACAAGCCCACGAACGTCACTTTTAAGGTAATAAGCTAGCCGTTGGAGTTTAAATGTCTGGTGATAGGCCCGCAAACGTCAAATTCAGGGTAGCAAAATAGCCGTTGGTTTTCAAATGAGATGACAGGCCCGCGGACGTCAATTTTAAGGCGATGGGTTAACCATTGAGAGAGGCCAAAGAACAATTCTATCAGACAAAATGTTCGAAAGAACTCACAAGTGGCAAGCATGAAGGAAGGATTCCTTTTTGTCCAAAGGAATCCTTCATGCTTGCCACTTGTGAGTTATTTTGAACATTTTCCTTCGAACATTTTGTCCGAAGGAATCCTTCATGCTTGCCACTTGTGATTTCTTTCGAACATTTTGTCCGAAAGAATTGTTCTTTGGCCTCTCTCAATGAATTCCTTCGGACATTTTGCCCGAAGAAATTCAAAGACCCGCCAAGGAAGAAGCCCGAAGGGAGACTTAGTGACCGGCCAATGAAAGACCCCGAGGAAAAAAGGGATAGCCCCGAGAGCCCCGGAGGGTCAGGAAAAGGACAAAAAATGGCAAGGAAAGAGGAAAGTTGAGTGGGCAATCCAGAACATAGCCATGCACATATAAGACAAACGCTTAGAATGCTCCAGGGGGCGTAGCCAATCAAGCGCAAGGACGAACCAACCCAGGGCAGGTGGCACAGGAGGCGTCGACGGGAGAAGTAAATGCTTGCAGGTGGAATAGTCTCCATCGAATAGCCATTAAAAGAGTTGTGCGAGCATTTAAGGGGGTGGCTCGATTTTCCTTATTTTGACATTAATAAGTAGCCAATTGTGTGAGCTTTCAAGGGAGAGCATGGCCCGAAACGTGAGGAGGGGGCGCCTTATTGGTTTCTCAGAAAAGCAACCCATACTCTTGCAGGGGTGTTTAATGCAGTCTAGGCATCAAAGCCAATATATGAGACACCTACAACATGGCTTTCATAGGCACGTTTAATGAGAAGCGACAACATGGGCAAGTTCTTCGCTGCAGAAGTGTTCAATGTAGTATGGGCCTCTTGCTCTTGACTAGTCAAGGATCTTTCTCCAATTTCTCTATATATTGTAACCTCTCAGTTTCAAAGGAGATCTCTCAGTTTTGTAGGGCGAAACCCTGAAGAAATTTACCTTTAATCAAAAGAAGTGTTTTACCTCCATTTGATTTTGGTGCTTTTGCATATGCTTGCGTATTGTCTTATGTTCAGTCATTTATTTTAAATGCTTTCATAGGTTGATGCCAGTATATCTAGTGCATTCTAGATCCTCTTTTGTAGGTCAACAGGGAGCGTCCAGGTTGAAGTATAGGAGCAGGTGAGCAACCGTCCAATAGTGTGCCTTTGGAGCACCTCTGGTAGGTTCTTGCTCATTATACCTCCATAAAATCCCTTGTTGAAGCATTGATGCAGTTTAGTTTCTTATTCAAATGAAGTGCCTGTCCTCTCCTTTGGTGCAAAGTGTAGGTAGAAAACTGAGTAGACCAATCAATTCTGGTGCATCACCACTTTAGTTAGGTTCTGCTTTTGTAGTATCCCTCTCTCTTTTCACCCCCCCATTGTTAGCAGTAGAAATCCAGGGCCTCAAGGTGCATCAACGAGAGCTAGCCCTTAATCTAGAGATTCACTCCTCAGTGTTGCTACCCACAGCAAGAGGAGTGTCTCCATTGTGCTTTGTGGAGGAAAGGAGCCAAGTTTCCTTTTCAAAGGGTGCAATCCACTACGTCAACAATTTTTGGGACCCTCGGTGGGACATAATTTACGTCCTGTGAGTTTTAGGATTGGTGTTGGTCCTATTACTGTGAAAATCCAAAAGCAAGAGCTATAATTCAACATCTGGCAACTCTTTTTTAAGAACTCAGTCTCTGGTTATTGATCAACCTGGCACCCCATGCCTAAGGTCACCACAAGATCCTCTTCTAAGGGTGTTCCTTTCAAATTTGTTGAGTTGCCTTTGAACTCAGCAAAGAGGCTAAGGTTTGCAACGACTCATCCTTACATAGCAAACCAGTTTCCTAGACCTGCCATAAGATACACCTACACAAGGAGACCCAGGTTGAACCCTGTCACAGCCATGGCTTTACCCTTTATGGCCTTCAATGGTCAGAGTCCTATGAACCTTCTGCAGTATGACCCAATTCCAAGAACAACCCTCAAGAGTGTTCCTCCCTTTAGTTGAGAGGGGCCAGTCACTGTTATTAAGCATATTAGAAACATAGCCAACCTCTGCAACATCCAAAATATTACTGAAGAAAATGTAGCCATCAAGTTATTGGCCTTATCCTTTAAAGGGAAAGTTTTGGACTAGTATGGGACCTTGCCTATGAATTCAACTGGCTCATGGAATGAATTAGGCACCCTCTTGACAAGTAGGTTTGGAGAGAAAAGTGACCATTTGTCTTTAGCTGAGCAACTGACCACTATGAAGAGATCCTCACATGAATTTATGTAAAATTTTAACACTAGATTTCAGAAGACTTGGGACAGAATCGCAGTTCTAGTAAGGCCAACCCCAAGCTATGCCTTCCTTTACTACTTAAAGGCCTTGAATAGCAACATTGTTGTCATGATACAGTCCATGGGTAGACAAATTTTACCCGTTGCTTATGAAATAGCCATAGCTGCTGAAAATTATTTGGTGCAAGTAGGAAAGATAGCTCCTAGACCTCATATGGCGCTCTTTCTTGATTCACAGCCCTCAGCTCAGCTTGTTGCACCCACTTTAGCTCCTCTGCCTAGTGTAGAAAGGCCGACTGCTACCCCTGCAAATGACCTCCATGAGGTTGAGTCTACTCCAGAGTGTTACCAACGAATTAGTGGCCTTAAAGAGCCAGCAAGCTCAAAGCTATTGGCCAAATCAAAGATTCTAGCAGTTTAGGCAGACAAATAGACCCCCTTTTCAGAATTATAATCAAGGGCAAGGTCAGATTACGCAAGTCAGGGCTTATCAGAGTTATAATCCAAGTGCCCCTTCATCATCCAAGGCTCTTGTCCCCACTCAAAATAATTTGGTATAGGAACAACTTGATTATCCACCCCTGGGGTATGGTCATGAACAGGTTGCTTATGCCAATGAGCTACCAAATCAATGTATGCCCACACAAGGTGATCAGGCAGCCCAATTCTCAAGTTTTGTGGCATCAGTACAACTTGGGATGGACAACAGGCAGGCTCAATTTAATTCCACTCTTATAAACCACTTGAAAGGGGAGTTTTATGCAGCCAATTATGTGGGTACCAAGAATAATCAAGAGAGCTATGGAGGAAGCTCAAGCAGTTACTCAAACGTTTGTGGCATCTCTTTTATCACAAGTAAATCAGAGGTTTCCCAATTACAGACTGCT
This sequence comes from Torreya grandis, assembly GCA_037957365.1. Classification (NCBI taxonomy): domain Eukaryota; kingdom Viridiplantae; phylum Streptophyta; class Pinopsida; order Cupressales; family Taxaceae; genus Torreya; species Torreya grandis. Next base: position 2,445,299 of record JARHVA010000739.1, on the reverse strand, counting down.
AGTTACAACTTCGACTCCTCGGGTTACACCCCAAGTTACAAATGTCCCCAAGGAGAACTCAAAGGAGGGCAATCCTTCAATCAATGTGGTGGACCAAATGAAAAAGATGCACGTGAACATCTCATTGTGGGATTCCTTAACAATGCCAGGACAAAAGGAGATACTTCAAAAGAAATTGCACAGGCTGAGTGAGCAAGCTGTCCCAGTAAAGGGTGACAATGTGGTGATAGTGAATGGGGCTCCTCCCATGGGAGGTCAAGCCAAGAAGGATGAAAAGGTCCCTCCCTTTTACCTATCCTTGATCTTGGTCCACAATTGCATCATTGACAATGGAACAAGCACCTCAGTGATGCCCAAATGCATAGCCGACAAGGTAGGACTCAAATATGAGCAAATGGCCAGGGGAGTTCTGTAATTGGATGGATCACCAGCCAAGACATTGGGAGTGGTAAGAGGCTTGAATCTAACTCTCCATGCCTATCCAACCTTCTCTGTTCCCCATGACGTGGTAGTGGTGGATGTTCCCCCTTACTTTGCTCTTTGCTTATCCAAGGATTTCACGTCCAAGATAGGTGGGCTCTTGGCAGCAAATTGGTCTTACATGGTCTTTAGGACGAAGTATGAAACCAAAGTGAAGATTGAGTCGGAGCCTATCCACAAAGATCACCTGGAGCCATACTTGCCCAAGGCGACGAATGTCAGCGACACCATCATTGATGAATAACTCTAGGTAGACCAATCCCCACCATCTTCCCTTGAAGGAGTTGCTGACCTGCTCCTAGATGAATGGGGAAATAACAATTTTGAACATGATCCTTACAAATTCATCAAAGAGGCAAGTCTTGGAGTTTACTGCATACATGAAAAGGATATTTTCATGTCAAATTTGATGAAGGCAAACCAAGAGAGCTCTATTTTGTGGCAACTTTTCTTTGAGGGTCTAGAAGCAAGCTGGGCGCTGGTGGTGGAGCAATGTTGGTTTCACCATCAAAGAAAAAATATTTTTCAACTTTCAAGTTGCAGTTCTCCTGCACTTGCAACGTAGTGCAATATGAATCTCTTGTTCATGGTTTAAAGTGGGCAAGAAAAAGAGGAATCAAAGAATTGCAAGTGTTTAGAGACAACGAGTTAATTGTAAACAAGGTGAGGGGTCAAAACTTGACCAAGAACTCCTTGCTCAAGTCTTATAAGCACAAGGTGTGGGACCTAATGGAGAGCTTCACTGGTTTCAACATCACTTCCATCCCAAGAGAACAAAACAAGCATGCAGATAGACTAGCAGCAGTTGGTGCTCAATTTGATATTCCCAAAAGAGTAAGTCAGGACAACAATCAGCACCATTTAAAGGTGATAGTGAGGCCCTCCATACCAGACAATGTCATCAATTGGCAGGTGTTTGACAATGACCAGCAGATAGCGCTTTTCTTGTAGGAGGCTAAGTTCGCTTCTAGGAATCAATCCAAGCTGCAGCAGCAGTATGACGGCCAGATTGTTCAGCTGAAGAACAACAGACTTCCTAAGGGTTTGGTCACTCTTGAGAGCATCTTCAATGAGGATGACCAACTCAAAGGTGACAAAGTGGGCATGACAACCAAAAAAGAGAATTACAAAAGGGTGGAGATATTCAAGGATAAGTTGCTTGCACTTGGGAAGGTATGTACAAATGAGAAAAGATGTTCTTCATTTTGTTATTCCAAGAGTTTGCCAATGTCTTTGCTTGGGAGTATGGCGATTTGAAGGGGTTCGACCTAAGCTTGGCCCAACACACTATTGAGCTAGAAGAAGGTACCAAACCCATCAAGCAAAAACAAAGACCAATCAATCCAAAGATTGAGCCTCTCATGAGGAAGGAACTCACCAAGCTGATTGAATTCAAGATCATTTTTCCTATCACTCTTCTTCGCTGGCCAATTTAGTCCCCGTTAGGAAGACGAATGGGGAGATTAGATTGTGTGTGATTTCAGAAACCTGAATAGTCTCATTAAGAGATCACTATCCCCTCCCAAGCATGGAACAAATTCTCCAAATGGTGACAAGCAGTGAACGATTCTCCCTCCTAGATGGGTACTCTAGGTACAATCAAATTTTGGTGCAAGACTGTGACCAATACAAGACAACCTTCACCACCAAGTGGAGAACTTTCGCCTTCAGAAACATGCCATTTGGACTGTCAAATGCTGGAGCTACTTTCCAACGAGCTATGGATATGGCCTTCCAAGGTTTGATAAATGACATTGTGTTGGTTTATCTTGATGATGTGACAGTCTTCTCTAAGGAGGCAGGACAACATCTAAAACCCCTGAGGCAAATCTTCGAGAGGTGTAGAGAGTTCGGCATCTCTCTCAACCCTAAGAAATGTGTGTTTGCTATCCACGAAGGCAAACTCCTGGGTCATGTCATTTCAAAAAGGGGCTTGACCATTGATCCGGAAAGAGTGCACACCATCTTAGCATTGTCCTTGCCTAAACACAAGAAGGGCCTGCAAAGTTTCTTTGGCAAAATAAACTTTATTAGGAGATTCATCCCCAATTTTGCTGAACTAGTCAAGCCACTAACTTCCATGCTGAGGAAGGACAAGACGTTCACATGGACAGCATGAAGGAGAGATAGTTTCGAAGGTATCAAACAAGCTATCGCCCAAGCTCCCACCCTGACGAGTCCAGACTTCTCCAAGGACTTCAACCTCTACACCTTTGGCAATTAAGAGGTAATCTCTGCTATGCTCACTCAAGCGAATGGTGAAAATCTCGAACAACCTCTCGCATTTTTTAGCCAAGGCTTAGAGGGCTATGAGATTAGGTACACTTATGTTGAGAAGCAAGCACTTGTAGTCATACGAAGCTTGAAGGAATTCAGACATATGTTGTCAAATAGCAAGATTCACATCATGGTGCCACATCTTAGTGTCAAAGACTTCTTGCTAAGTCGTGACTTGAATGAAAAAAGGGCAAGGTGGATCACCAAAGTGATGGAGTACGATGTGGAGATCAAGACCACCAAGCTGGTGAGGGGAAGAGTGTTGTGCGAGCACATAGCTACAGACTTCAAAGAATCGAAGAAAGGCATTTTGGTACTCAACGATGAAGCTGCAACGGAAATACCCGCAATCATGAAGAGATGGACACAAGATATGGTTCATTTCCTTCAAACTGGTGAGTGTCCGCAAGGTTTTGATAGAACTAAGAGGAGATATTTCAAGCTCCAATCTCTTCCTTATATTTTAGTTGATGGAGTGTTGTTTAGAAAGGACTTTTTAGGGGTACTTTTGAGATGCATCGATTCAGATCAGATCGACAGAGTACTGTCCAAATTTCATGATGGACCAGCTGGTGGTCACTTTGCTCCCAAGGCTACAGCTACAAGAATTATGAAAGTTGGCTACTTTTGGCCCACCTTGTTTAGAGACACTCATGCTTGGGTGAGGAGATGCCACAAATGTGCTCTCTTTGATGGAAAACAACGGCTGGCTGCAATGCCTCTACAACTTATTCAAGTGGAACAATCGTTCATGCAATGGGATTTGGATTTCATAGGGATAATCAACGCTCCTAGTGCTGGTCACAAGTGGGTCTTGACTGCTACAGATTATTTCACAAGATGGCTAGAAGTCATCGCTTTGAAGGAAGCCAACGAGAGTGCGACCCTGGACTTCACCTGGTGACGAGATTTGGGGTCCCAGCGACAATCATTTCGAACAACGCATTGGCTTTCTTAAGAACAAAGACAAGCAAGTGGGCATTAAGATATGGCATCTATCTTAGTACTTCCTCCAACTACTACCCACAAGGGAATGCGCTCGCTGAGTCCAATAAGACCCTGATCAAGATCATTAAAAGGGCAATGGAGGAAAATCAAAAAACTTGGCATGCCAAGCTGAAGACAACTCTGTGGGCAGACAAGATCACTCCAAAAAGGGCAGTTGGTAATTCACCATACACACTTGTGTATGTAAGGGAATCTATACTTCCTATTTCACTTGAGTTACTAGCCTTGGATCTTGCCCATCAGCTACAATTGGAGGAGAGTGACAGCATGGAAGTCAGATTTTGTGAACTAATGGAGCTTCAAAAGGCAAGAGACCAAGACATGGATGCCATGACCAGTTGCCAGCAGCAAACAAAGAAGCATTTTGACAAGTCTTCATCAAAAGACTTCTCAGAAGGTGACATGGTCTTGAAATGGGATGAGAACCGAGCCAAACCTCGAAGGCACATGAAGTTTGACGCCTTGTGGAGTGGCCCATATGTCATCACCCAATGCAAGCAACATAATGCATTCCAACTCTCCAGGTTGGATGGTGAAGAACTACATATCCCAGTCAATAGGATATATCTTAAACATTGTCACTAACCTTCTCTTGTTATGTACATAGTTTCCCTATTTTTTCCTCGTTTTTCCTAAGTGATTTTATGCATGTCTAGTTTTTTTAGCCTTGTGTGTGTTCTCTTTACCATTTGGGGTAAAATCTTTATTGGTTCTTAGGTTTTTCAAGGTTATTACCAGCCTTTCAAGCTGCAGCCTGACTCCATGCCCAATGGACCTTTAAGCCACTAGCCTTCTTAAGCATAGCAGGCATGCTTCCCCTGTGAATCGCCAAATGTGTTGACCAATTTTGGTCCTCCAGGCCAAAATTGAGCACTCCCTTTCTTTTTCCTTGCAGGGTTTGTTAACCAATGTCTGACAAGTACATCTCACAACAGTTTTATGGGTTTTCTTTGTGATAGCCCTGTTTCCATGAAAAACCAAGTGTTTTCTCCTTCTGAAAACCAAGTCTTTTGAGTCCAACAAGCACTTGGGTTGATTTGGAACTCATTTTGATCCTAGATGTTTAGCAGGGCAAATAGATTACTTCGGGTGGGCCTTTTATCAGCAAAATGGACCAAGTTTAAAGAAGCAAGGGTCTTTTACAAAAAGTCTTAAGGGTATATACCCTTGCAGAGGGCACTCGGGTGCCAAAAAGGGCCTTTGCAAATTCTTTCGAAAGGCGACTCAGAGGCCAAAATGTCCTTGCGGAGGGCAGAAGGTCCGTTTGCAAAAAAAAGCCATGGCAGAAAGCCCATAAAGGAAGGATTCCTTCGGGGAACATGACAAGCCAAAGAAGGGATTCCTTCGGACAAAATGTCCGAAGGAAATCCAAGGAGGAATGCTCAAGGCATGAATTTCTTTGGACAAAATGTTCGAAGGAATTCCTTCGGACTTTTTGTCCGAAGAAATTCGGCGAGTGAAGAAAACCCAAAGGAATTCGGAATACAAAAGTCTGAATGATAGGTGCCCTTTCGAAGGACACCTGGTCGTGAGAAGAGGACCTTTTCATTTTTTCCGAAGGGTCACTTTCCCTTCAGAAAAGTCCAATTGCAAAAAAGCCAAAGGAATTGCCAAAAGGGGGTGATAGGCCTGCGGATGTCAATTTTAAGGTAATAAGCTAGCCATTGGAGTTTAAATGTCTAGTGACAGGTGTGCAAACGTCAAATTCAGGGTAGCAAAATAGCCGTTGGTTTTCAAATGAGATGACAAGCCCACGGACGTCAATTTTAAGGTGATGGGTTAATCGTTGGAGAGAGGCCAAAGAACAATTCTTTTAGAATGTCCAAAAGAATTCTTTCGGACATTTTGTCCGAAAGAACTCACAAGTGGCAAGCGTGAAGGAAGGATTCCTTCGGGCATTTTCCCGAAAGAATTCAAAGACCCGCCAAGGAAGAAGCCCGAAGGGAGACTTAGCGACTAACCAATGAAAGAGCCCGAGGAAAAAAGGGATAGCCCTGGGAGCCCCGAAGGGTCAGGAAAAGGACAAGAAATGGCAAGGAAAGAGGAAAGCAGAGCGGGCAATCCAAAACATAGCCATGCACATATAAGACAAACGCTCGAAATGCTCTAGGTGGCGTAGCGAATCAAGCACAAGGACGAACCAGACCAGGGTAGGTGACACAGGAGGCATCGACAGGAGAAGTAAATGCTTGCAGGTGGAATAGTCTCCACTAAATAGCCATTAAAAGAGTTGCGCGAGCATTTAAGGGGGTGGCCCGATTTTCCTTATTTTGACATTAATAAGTATCCAATTGCACGAGCTTTCAAGGGAGAGCATGGCCCAGAACGTGACGAGGGAGGGCCTTGTCAGTTTCTCAAAAAAGCGACCCATACTATTGCAGGGGTGTTTAATGCAGCTTAGGCAGCAAAGTTAATATATGAGACACCTTCAACATGGCTTTCACAGGGACATTTAATGAGAAGCGACAACAGCATGGGTGAACTCTTCTTTGCAGAAGTGTTCAATGCAGTATGGGCCTCTTACTCTTGACTAGTCAAGGATCTTTCTCCAATTTCTCTATATATTGTAACCTCTCAATTTTCAAAGGAGATCTCTCAGTTTTGTAGGGCGAAACCCTGAAGAAATTTACCTTTAATCAAAAGAAGTGTTTTACCTCCATTTGATTTTGGTGCTTTTGCATATGCTTGCGTATTGTCTTATGTTCAGTCATTTATTTTAAATGCTTTCATAGGTTGATGCCAGTATATCTAGTGCATTCTAGATCCTCTTTTGTAGGTCAACAGGGAGCGTCCAGGTTGAAGTATAGGAGCAGGTGAGCAACCGTCCAATAGTGTGCCTTTGGAGCACCTCTGGTAGGTTCTTGCTCATTATACCTCCATAAAATCCCTTGTTGAAGCATTGATGCAGTTTAGTTTCTTATTCAAATGAAGTGCCTGTCCTCTCCTTTGGTGCAAAGTGTAGGTAGAAAACTGAGTAGACCAATCAATTCTGGTGCATCACCACTTTAGTTAGGTTCTGCTTTTGTAGTATCCCTCTCTCTTTTCACCCCCCCTCCATTGTTAGCAGTAGAAATTCAGGGCCTCAAGGTGCATTAAGGGGAGCTAGCCCTTAATCTAGAGATTCACTACTCAGTCTTGCTACCCACAGCAAGAGGAGTGTCTCCATTGTGCCACGTGGAGGAAATGAGCCGAGTTTCCTTTTCAAAGGGTGCAATCCACTGTGTCAACAATTAGTGTGCAAAGGATATGCACAAGTAGTAGGCATAGATTTCGAAGAAACATTTGCTCCTGTGGCAAGACTGGAAGCTATTAGAATGTTCTTGGCATTCTCTGTTCACAAGAAATTCAAAGTGTATCAAATGGATGTGAAGTCGGCATTCCGAAATAGGAACTTAGAAGAAGAGGTGTACATTGAATAACTAGAAGGATTTCAGTTAGCAGAGGAAGAAAATTATGTGTGCAAACTAAAGAAAGCTCTGTATGGTCTGAAACAGGCACCAAGAACATGGTATTCACGATTGGATCAATACTTGCAACGACAAGGTTTAGGGTGCGCAGACAACAATCTGTACTTTAAATCAAAAGGTGAACGTATGATGATTGTTGTTGTATATGTGGATGATATTATCTTTGGAGGTGGTGATAGTAACATGTGCAAACAATTTGCCACACAAATGCAAAATGAGTTTGAAATGTCAATGCTGGGAGAACTCTCCTTCTTCCTTGGTTTACAAATTACACAAACTAATGAAGGGATATTCATATCTCAAGCAAAGTACGCAAGGGAGATGCTCAAAAAATTTGGAATGGAGGACAGCAAACCAGTTGGTACTCCCATGATGATTGGTTGCAAGCTAAGCAAGGAAGACGGGTCCCCTGATGTAAATAATACGTTGTATAGATCAATGATTGGTAGCCCATTGTATCTACCAACATCAAGACCAGACATCATGCAAGCAGTATGAATGGTTGCACGGTATCAAGCAGCCCACAAAGAATCAAATGTTAATGCTGTAAAAAGAATTTTCAGAGACATCAAAAGCACAATAGAGTTTGGGTTGTGGTACCCAACTAGCGAGGATCTTACCTTGGTTGCATATACTGATACTGATAGGGCATAAAGTGTGGATGATAGAAAAAGCACAAGTGGTGGTGCATTCTTTCTAGGTAACAGACTTGTGTCTTGGCTAAACAAGAAGCAAGAATCGATTACACTCTCTATAGCTGAAGTAGAGTATGTCACAGCAGCTGCTTGCTGCACTCAAGTCTTATGGATGAAGCAAACTCTCAAGGACATAAAGGTAGAATATAAAGCACCTATCTCTATTTATTTTGATAATTCAAGTGCCATAAATCTATCCAAGAATCTAGTGATGCATTCCAGAACCAAGCATATCTCCATAAAATATCATTTTTTGAGAGAAAAAGTAGCAAGTCAGGAGGTCACAATGGAATATGTGCCAACCAAGGATCAGATTGCAGATATCTTTACCAAGCCTCTTCCCAAGGGGCAAATCGAGTATCTGAGAGAGAAGTTGGGAGTTGTAGCTCCCACCCCATATCACTAACCTCTTGTGATAGGTTAGAAGTCCAAGGGGAGCATTGCAAGCATCTTATTAAGCTCTTGGACTAAGAGTAAAGACAATCTGCTAGGTACCTTACACATCGTTTGTCATCTGATGTTAAGGAACAGACTAAGGTATGTTGGATCTAGATTTCTATACTCATCTATTATTGATTGGTCTTTCAGACCAATGCTATATCCAGGATCGGTTGAAGCATATGAAAGCCCGGAGAATCACAGAAAAAGTTCAGGTCAGTGTGCATTATCCAAGGGGGAGTCTTTTTCATAATGCTCTATCCAGACAGGTCCAAGGATCAGAGCAGCTCAGCAATAGTGTGTCTTATTGGTTCAACAAACACTCTTTGCCATTAATGTCAAAGGGGGATAAATCAGAATAAGAGCAAGCAAGCAGAATGCGAAGGGACTTTTGAGGATGTCTTTGTTCATTGAGGATGTTTTGCCATCAATGACAAAGGGGGAGATTGTTGAAAATTTGAGCAAGGAGATAGTTGACAACTTTGATATCAAGATACAGAAAGCAGTCCGAGGACTGAACAGTTATCATTTCCATCTAGGGCAGCATGGAATTGTCATTGATGTCAAAGGTTAATGTCCTTGATGTCATTGAGATTGAAACTGATCATGCATTAATGCCGAAGACTTGAGTTGAGCAGTTTTGATTGAGGGAATTCTTTCGGAAATATTGGTAAAGACAATCTTCTCGGACAAACTGCCCGTAGCTAATAAGGGAATTCTTTCAGGAAAATGTTAAAGGCAATTCTTTCGGGAAAATTGACTAAGTTGTCGGACAAATTGTCCGCAACAATGTCGACCTTGTTCAATACACTTGTTCTACAGCTTAGAAAATGACAGAATGGAAAACATGAACTGATGAAATGCAGGGGATTGCATTTCTTGTTAACTTCCAAGTTGCCCCTTCATCTCCTAGAACTGTATACTATTGTATAATAGCTATTTATTGAACATGTTTTTAGTAAGATTTTTTCTGTTGATACGTCCAACCTCTTTTATCCTTGTATAGAACTTGCAAATTTTGAGTTTTGAGTCAAGACAATCTCATGTTATAGTTCTAGCATGGTGTTTTGTTGTACTTTCATTATTTTTGTTAAGGCACTCTAGTTATTGTTTTTGCTGCTCTCTTTTTACACAGATCATTTCTACTCAACATATTGAGACTCTATTTTAGTGTGTTACCTCCCGGATCTCCTAGGCTCTAGATTTATGGCATTAGAGATTTGATCTCTCATCTTAATCACTCTCTGCGTTTGTATGCCCACTCATGCAGGGTCTTGTTTCAGGAACTTTGGTTTGGAAACGAGTGACCCTTCATCTTATTTTCCTAGCCTTTCTCCACAACCCTAGCAGATGGCAGACAAATTGATCTATAATTAGCATGGATATTCCATAGCACAACTCACCAAACACAAGATTTAATCCAACAAGCATTGTCCCCAAGTTCTATGACATAGAACACCACCCAAAATGCTGTTTTAAGATGTATTCCAGCTTTTACAACTGTCATCTACAGCGTACCAATGAATATGCAACAATTTACATGTAATCCTAAATGCTACATCCATTGCATATAATACTTCACATTCTACCCATGCTACTGCTCCATACATGACTGCAATTCAATGTGCTTGTATAGAAGTGCAAAACGATGTGAGGCTCTTTGAATAAGTACTATGATTGTGTTTGTTCATTCTTGTGCTCTCAAGTGTTTGAGATAATAGACTTATTGTAGGGACTGAAACATGCAAACAAAGGAAAAAAACACATAAACAAAGACAGAGAACACAAGACATTACCCTAAAGAATTTCAAAGTGAGAAAACTCCAGCAGGAGGGAAGCCATGCTTCCTCATCTCCACTATGTTCTGCAGTTTACAAGCTTATGCCTTCTTGGCCTTACAAGGACACCAACTCCTCAATGGCTCTTATACTCGTAATGATCTCTGCACTCTTCAATGGATGACTTGCTTCCTCAACAAGATAGGCTACTAAACTCAGCCATCTCAGCTATGTAGTCCTCATTCAAGTCTAGTCTGCCCTTGACTGCCTTCTCTATACATCATAAAGCTCCCATTCACTCATTGTGCTTCCTTTGTTGTTAATTTCTCATCTCTGATCATTTAATGTTTGAATCCATTCATGACTCCTTCAACGAATTCTTCAATGGATGACTTCCATGAACTCTACAAGTCCATATATACAAGAACAATACCTCAGGCTCGAAAACAAAAGCCCAAGAGTTAAAAACTAATGACAAAACATCCTCTGTCCCTTCAACTTCTTGTAACTAAAATGTGCGATAGGGCCGCGCCTTTTTCTGATAACGTGCAGCAATTACTGTGGTTTCTTTTTTAAATGGGAAAATGTCTTACTACTTCTGGAGGCCATAATTTTTGCATACGAACTCGGATCAACATGGCCTTTTTTTAATGTACTTGTTTTTTCAAGAGGAACACAAATATGTACTCTACAAGTAATTTTGATGCCAAACCCACACCGATCTAGCCCTTTGTATCAGAAACTAATTGTTTTCAGGACACCTTAAACCCTATTTAACAGTTGATTGTCTTACCCACCAAATTGGTTGACCTTCTTTATCCAAAATTTGGATCACAAGTTGACACCACAGATGTTGGACCCAACACAATACCAAAAGATGATATAGTATGTTTTGCAATGACAAAGAGATGATTTGAAAAACACTGCAGGAGAAAATCTAGGATAATTGATCACTTTGCACAAAATTTGCAGTGGGTGCAGTCTTCCTCAAACTCGCCATCTTCATCAACCAAGAATTTGTTTGGAGGCCAAGCACCATATAAGGTACAAGCACATTTGAATATTCCAATATTTAAAGGCAATATAGATTTTGATGCATTAGATAGCTAGCTTAATTTAATAGACTCCTATGTCATGAATTCTTTATTTGACTTGGAAAATATAACTTTTTCCCTTTTGCAACTTTCTTTGCCTATAAAGAAATGGTGAGAAAAGTATCGTTTGGTCCATGAGCATGACATTACTCCTGTAGAAATCTGGTCTGGTTTTGTTTTGATGCCTTGACAAAAGCCTATTACTATGTTGGAAACTATGACGATCAATTCATTAAGTTTACTCAATTGCATCAAGGGCATGATTAGTCAGTCTAAGAATACACCAAGACTTTCCCTACCTTGACTTATAAGCTATATGTCCAAGTTACTAAGAAATAATTGATCTTAATGTATAGGTTAGAGCTAAGACCATATAGTCAGTTCGACATGGATTTCATCCATATATCTTCCTTAGGGGAATCTAGCTTAATTTAATAGACTCCTATGTCATGAATTCCTTATTTGACTTAGAAGTTTTTCCCTTTTGCAACTTTCTTTGTCTATAAAGAAATGGTGAGAAAACTATTGTTTGGTCCATGAGCATGCAATTACTCTTGTAGAAATCTGGTCTGGTTTTGTTTTGATGCCTTGACAAAAGCCTGTTACTATGTTGGAAACTATGAGGATCAATTCATTAAGTCTACTCAATTGCATCAAGGGCATGATTAGTCAGTCTAAGAATACACCAAGATTTTCCATACCTTGACTTATAAGTTAAATGTCCGAGCTCCTAAGAAATAATTGATCTTAAAGTATAGGTTAGACCTAAGATCATATACTCAGTTCGACATGGATTTTATCCATATATCTTCCTTAGGAGAAGCCTATATGTATGCATGCAAACTTAAAGCAAAATCTAAGCAAAAATCCAAGAATGATGATTCCAAATCATTCAAAAATACCACCGATAAGTCTTAGAATGAGAAATCCAAATCTGGAATGAAATCAAATTCCAAGCAGCAAAGAAAAGGACCACCACGTCACCTCAAGAAGAACATGCCATCTAATGAACTAAAAACAGAACCCAAGACTAGTAAGTGGTGCAACATACACAATTCAAGCAGTTGCCCTGACAAGGAATATTGCACATGAAAAACATTGTTCACACCGATATCAAATTCTACCACAGCGGCACTAGATAAAGGAAAGTAGTTTATGGACTATGAGCCAAATGCCATGGTATAAACTACACATGTAGCATTATCTTCAAATTTGGATCTAGAAGAAACAGAAAGATTACTCCATTCTCAGATGTGGGTCAATGGACATCTAGTACACTTCATTGTTGACAATGGGAACCAAAAGAACCCGATTTCACCGAAAGTAGTTTGAAGATTGAAATTGTTACTGACACCTCGCCTTCAACATACCATTTGATGGTTTAGCTCGTGTTCTAAGAAGTGCATCACTGATCAATGTTACTTGGTGCAGAAAATCAAGCTCTTTCAAGATGAAGTCCTTTGTGACATCGTGCCATTAGATGTATGTGACTTGGGCAACCATATCTTTACTAGTGCCATGGTATCTATGAAGTGAATCCCAAAAATGTTGTCATATGTGTTGGTGAGAAAAAAATAACGCATATCAGAAATAGTCCCTAAGTTCTCACTTATCAATGCAAGAAATTGGTAAGTTGTAGTAATAAAATTGTGCTCCTAATGGTAACACTTGAACAAAAAATACATCATTGCAGTACAATCTTATGTCATAAATTCTTCAGAAAAAAAACAACAATTGAACCAACTCCAAGTAATGGAGGAATACAAGGATTTGTTTCAGTCCCCAACTGAAATGCCAAAAAATTCTTCACTAAACCATCATCCATACTGATCACAAACCATTTCAGTTCTTGCAGACACAAAACAAGTTGCAACAAGAGAGGCATTACAAATAATTCATCTCACATATCAGGGATAAGAAAGGGATTGCCAATCTAGCTGCTAATTTCTTGAGTTGACCCCAAGTCAAAGTCCTTCTCTTTGTGCTTGATGCATGTGGACATGAGACAGACACTTGGCCAAAATTGTACTAATCACATTCAGACTTTGCAGAGATCTATCAAGCATTGAACTGCAGTAAATAAATTCTAGATTACTACTAATAGGATGGATTCTTGAATCAATTTGGGACACTTGTGTGTATCTCATGAAGAAAAACATCAAAAATTAATATGGTAGGCTCACTTTAACAATGTTGCAGGTCAATTTGGAGTTGAAAAGACCCACATAGTATTGAATAAGTATTTCTTTTGGCCACATCTCAGGTCAGATGTTGCATAGAACATCAAATCCTGTACTGCATGTGCAATAACCAACCCAAACAACAAGAAGCATGGGATGTATACTCCTTTTCTAGTACCAAACAAACCTTGAGAATCAGTTTCCATAGATTTCCTCTCAGGTTTACCTAATACTAAGCATCGTGATGATTGTGGGTATGCAGTAGTGGATAGATTCTCAAAGATGGCAATCCCTGTGTGATGTAAAATGGTTATCCCAGCTCAGGAAATAGTTCAATTGTTCTTTCAAAATGTATGAATTCACTTTGGTTTACCATCACCATCATATCTAACAAAGATGCTAGGTTCTTGGCAATTTCTGAAAACCACTTTGGTCTATGATGGACACACAGTTGACTAAGTATACAACATTCCATCCTTAGGTCGATAGACAAAAAAAGGTAATGAATAGAATGATAGTGCATGCTCTCCTGCTATAAAATTCCTGACAGAAAAACAGAGGTGATGAATAGGATGATATTGCATCTTTTCAGGATGTACAATTCCAAGAAGCATCGCACGTGGGATGAAAGTATACCTTCCATACGACATAGCTACAAAAAATCTTTTCATAGCTCTATTGCCCACAACACTTTTGAGGTATGTTTGGGTTTCCAACCATTGGCACCCATTGATATAACTTAACCCTATGTCACCGTTAATAGTAGCAACTCTCTCAGCTTAGAAGGAAGATGCTGAGTTCATTGAACACATTTAACAAATTCAGCAGCAAGTGCAAACATTTTTGTAAACCGATGCTAAATACAAGCATCTCCATGATCAACATCAAGCACCATACAAATTCAAGGTTGCTAATAGAGTATGGCTTCATTTGTAGAAGGCACAACTCACATGACCTTATGGCAAGCTCTGCACTCTTCAATATAGCCCATATACTATCACTACAAAGTTGGAGATAAGGCCTTTGAGCTTCATATTCCATCTTATCTTGGGCTTCGTCCAATATTTAATGGAAAAATCTTCCGCCATTACTTTCCACTTTTGTTGCACACACTAGATGCAATAGAAGAACTCCACCCAGTGGAAATCAACCTCAATTGCAGTATGCCAACATATATCAATCAAGTCATTGACTCGTGGATCAAACACAAGAAATCAAGCGATTCCTCTCTGCCAAATTGTCAAGCTTGATCAAGTGCCATTGAGGAAGATGATACACTAGGGCTCAACTTGCAAAACTCTTTATACACATCTCTCAACTTGCCACAATGGAGACCATTGCTTCTCAAGGAGGGGCAATTGATCCAAGAGTCTAGAACTTTGATCATCTCATGATATCACGAAGGTATTGCAAATCGAACGTCGTTTTCACCACAAGCTTCTATTGGCCATTTTTTGGCCCACATATCAAAGTTTGCCTAAGTATGAAAAAGGGAGCTTTTAGGAAGAAAATGATAAGTCTTTGGGAGGACTTTGGGTTTTTTGAAGGCACAGTGCAAATCGGGTTTCCAGCAATGCTTAGCTTCTAAATGTTTTATAAGTAGAAGTAATTCGGATTTACAAACCCAAATTACTCATAGACAGTGTATTTCAGGTTCTCCAAAGGGCACTACTTGATTACTTCATAGGTTGTGAGCAGTTAGAAGCCCAAAATAAGTAAAGGGGCTTGACAAACCCGATTTTGTCTTGAAAAATGGTGCTTCTCGGGTTCTTCAAGGGACTAGTCTTTTTCAAAAAATCCGAAGGGGCTTTTTAGGGCAAAAGAGACCAATCAACTTTTCTGAAGGTACACTTCAACTTTTTTAAAGGGTTTTTTCTTCTCCAAGTGGACAGTTGCAATTTTCCCAAAGGGTATGTTACCCTTCAGAGGGACCATTTCAAAATTCCCGAAGGGTATCTTTCCCTTCGAGAGGATCATTCACGGTAGTCCGAAGGGACATGCAGAAAGCCCAAAGGGTCTCTTACCCTTCAAGAAAGTCCATTGTGAAAAGCCCGAAGGGTAATTTCAAAGACAGATACAGAAAAAAAGTCCGAAGGAATCCCTTCAGACAAATTGTTCGAAAAAATTCCTTCGAGAGATTTGCCGAAAAGAAATAAACCGAAAAAGAAACCTGAGACCAACTATCCAAAGGAAATGACAGGCCAATCGACATCAAAATTAGGATAAGTGACTCGCTGTTGGAAGTAATCAAGTTTGAAAACCCTGAAGTCTTAAGGCTTGGGAAATAGCAAAGTGAGAAGACTTCAAGATGGACAAACCCAAAGTAAGTAGGCTTAAAGAACCCAAATTACTCTGTATAGAGTAAATCAGGTTTCTCTAAGTACTCTACTTAAAAGGCTTTATAAGTGAAGGATCTAGAAAAGTCTGAAGTTGGAGAGGCCAAAGAACCCAAATTACTCTGCATAGAGTAAATCGAAATTCTCCAAGAGTTCGACTTAAGCTTGGTCCAGCAATGCGAGAATCATGATGCAACGAATGGAAGGCTGCCACGTGGCGTAATTGGAACAGAAAGGGCCAATCAGTAAAAGACAAGTGGCACAAGGATGTTTAATAAACACGGAAGAGTCCGAGCGGCTGGTAGCTGGAAGTTATGAAGGCTCTCATCTGCCATGGTTCACTGTCTGCAATCGTCGTTCGACGCTTGAATGCGTCATGCCAAGAAGAAATATTCTAGCTACTCACAACATGACTTTTCAGATGCATCAAAGAAAGTCTTAAGGATGGGAGGGGCTCGAGAGGATTGTCGAGTGATCCTGAGCGGCACATTTAGGGAGAACAAGAAAGTGCAACATCAAAATTCCCACCATCAACGACTTCTTCTCTTTTCCCTTTCTCTCTTCCCCCTTTCTATATATATAGAGGCCTTGGAGCCAGGCAAATGATCCTCGGATTGACGATAGAATCACTTTGCAAAAATCGCTTTGTAAAAGACTCTTTTGAAGCAATACAAGGAAGACTTTTATGTTTCTAGTTAAAACAAGTGTGCACATTTAATTTCATTTTGCAGAATGTATGATTGTTATTCATCCCCTGCGATTTCTTCTAGCACCTTGCTTTTAGTCCTCTCAGTTTTGTGCAAGATTGCGTGAAGTGTCTGTGTGTCGAGCTTCTTTAAAGTGTTACCAGTTCATAGTGTCTCCCTTAGACCTATTTTTTTATCCTTCAAAGTGTAAGGCTTCTCTCCAACCTTCACACAAAAGCTCCATGCCTATGGCCTTGAGACAGAACCAGAATAGCCTATGTTCTGTTTGGATTCATTAGTAGTTGGCTCTTTTCCCAGACCAAGTGGATCACTTCTTTTGATGCATCACCTCCCTTAGCTTAGATTTTCTTTTCAGTCGTCCTCCTACTCCTTTTTCTTAGCAGACAATAGATTTTAGTGTGAGTTCAAGAGCTGAAGTGAAGCACATGAGGAACTAGCCTCATAAAAAAGCCTAGAGGTTCAACTTCGCCATAGGATACCCACATCCTAAGGTTGTCCCCATGCTTATAGCTAGAAGTGAGGGAGCCTGAAGAACTCTCTCACAAAGGTGCAATTTCAAGCTATAACAGTTCTGGCACGCTCGATAGGACAACTACCATTTCATTTTCAATTTCATGAAAGATTGGTCAAATTTGATGCTGTTTTGATCATTTCGCAACAGTGGTAGCATTCATCCTTCAACATCTGGTGACTCCAAAGAACACTCAACTATCTGATGGTAAAGCAGTAACTGTCTTTCATGCCAAAGGTGACTACAAGATCAACTTCTGCATGTATTCCTTTTGAGTTTGTTGAATTACCTTTAAACTCAGCAAGAAGGTTAATGTACGCCCATACTCACCCTTACGTAAGAAGCTATTCTCCTAAACGAGTCATAAAGTATACCTATGCAAGAAGATCTTATCAGCGCCTCTTGCTGCTATGATTTCCCAAAGAGCTTTTGTGGGCTTCAGTGGCCAAAGCCCTTTGAACTTACCACAGTATGCTCCTATTCCAGTAGCAGCCCTTAAAAGTGTTCCTTATTACACAGGAGACCAAGTTGTAACTCCTATTGAGCACATAACGGACATAGCCAAGTTCTGCAACATTCACAATATCACAGTGGAGAACGTGGCTGTTAGGATATTGGTTGTATCCTTCAAAAGAAAGGCACTAGACTGGTATAGGGGCCTAGCTCCTAATTCTATCCACTCATGGGATGAGCTAGGAACAGCGTTGTGTAAAAGGTTTGCAGATAAGATTGATCATTTGTCACTTGCAGAGCCGCTGACCACGATCAAGAGAGCTCCTCATGAAGTCATGCTAGACTTCAATACAAGATTTCAGAAGGTGTGGGATAGAATCCCAGCAGCTATTAGACCATCTCCAAACTTTGCTTTTTTGTATTACTTGAAGACTCTCAACAGCGACATAGCTGTAATGATTCAGTCTATGGGAGAAGACATACTGCCAGATGCATATGAAGTGACCATCAAGGCAGAAAATTGCCCAGTTCAGGCTGGCAAGCTTACTCCTAGACCTCCAATGCCTCTTTTTTCATAAATTAGACCACCTCCTGCAGTCATTCCTCCACTTGATGTTATACTTTCAATGCCAACAATTGTTGATGTGCCTTCACCTAAGCAAGAGAAGGCCTCCACTGGTGGATCTGACGACTCCCAAAAGCAGAAGAATTGCTTGGAATTAAAAAATATGCTCCAATCCTTGGGGAATGATGTGGTCAATGTCAAGAGGCAACAGGCTTACAGCAAGCCTTATCAAGCTCCGTATCAGCCTCAACAACAGCCTTATCAAGCTAATAGGCTACCCTACAAAGGAGGTTTCCAAGGATAGGGGCAGCCTAACTATGCTGGGTAGCATAATTATAATCCAAATGCTACAAGCCTTTCCAACTCCTTGTCCCAATTCAGAACAACGTGTCTCAAAAGGCTAAAGGGACAATGCCTTCAAATTATTCTTTTGGACAATCTATTGTTCCAACTAATGGCTCCAACCAAGTGTTCAATGATCAATGGCAGCAGGTTGTTGCTTATGGATATAACCAAGCTCTTATGGCCCAAAGCACAGAGGTGCCTACGCTGCCAAAGCATGAACAGCCTCCACAAGAACAAGGCTCGGATCAGGGGTCAACCATCCAAAAGCCTCAATGGTCATCAATGAACAAGAAAAGTGCTATGCATCTAATCAACAAGCTATTGGCAATTTGAGCAAGGAGACAATTGACAGTTTTGATATCATGATCCAAAAAGTAGTCTGGGGACTAAAGAATTGTCATTCCCATCTAAGGCAGCATGGAATTGTCATTAATGTCAAAGGTTGATGTCATTGAGATTGAATCTGATCATGCATTAATGCCAAAGGTTGAATTGAGCAGATTTGTGGAGTAAATTGGGTTTGTGAAGAGCTCTTATAAAATAAGTAAAGCAGTCTCGAAGATCCGAACTGGTCTAATAAAGTTGGTCGGGTTTATGGAACGACTTTACTTCTCTCAAGTTGATAAGTCAAGTAATGTCAAAAACCCAAAAGGGTCTAGAAGAGGCAATCGAGATAAGTCAAGAAAGATGGAAAACTCGAAATAGTTTTGAAGAATTCCTTTGGAGGAATTCTTTCAGAAAAATGGCAAAGACAATTCTTTCGGAAAAATTGTCAAGTCCTTTTTGGAAAATTGTCCCTTAACAAAAGTCCAAAGGGTACATTCAAAAACTCTGAAGGGCATCTTTTGAGCGTTCTGAAGGGCAAGTGGACCTTTTCAAAAAGTCTGAAGGGTATCTCTTAAACGTTCCGAAGGGCAAGTGGGCCTTTTTAAAAAGTTCGAAGGGTATCTTTTGAACGTTCCAAAAGGCAAGTGGACCTTTTCAAAAAGTCCAAAGAAATGTTTCGAATAAAAATTCCGAAGAAAAGATTTCTGAAGGACACATCTGAATAGAAGCCAGTGACGAATTCTTTCGGAGAAATTGGACACATTAGGATGAAATGGATCCGGACAAAAAGTCAGCGGAAATTGTCTTGAAGACACAAAGGCCGGCAACAATTTATATAAAGGAACCTTTCGAAGGAATTAAAGCAAGGTTAAAAGATGAGCAAGTCTTCAAGGATTGACGTTGCAAGGAGCGTTACAAGAATGCTAAAGAAAATAAGATCACACCAACATGCCGAAGTTTAATGCTCAATGCAAAGGGTAAAGATCGAGCATATCGAGAACAATTGAAAGGGGCGGAAGCAAACCCATGATATAGAAAGCAAGGAGATGCGAAAAGGGAAGAAAAAAAGCTCGATGGTTAATGGCAAAGCAAGAATTAAAATTCATGCTACTTTAAAAGATCAACGGCTCACGTCTGATCGGTACATTAGATCCAATGGTGCGAAGCAAACTCAGATGACCCTCCGAGTGCACGCACATTTGACAAGTGTCAAGAGGTCATAAGGAAAGATCCAACAAAGAAAAGAACGTGAACTTGGCGCGATGAAAGAAATAAAAAGCCCGCATTTAATGTCTTCTAACTATCTGTTAAGGAACAACTAGAACTGGTGATGAACTCGATATATCTTCATGGAGCTCTAGATTAATCAATCTAATTGATCAAGGAAGCGGCGTAGTTAAGAACAGTAGAAGTGCAGATGCCAAAGATAGTAAAGACATTTCAATGTTGCCGTTTAAAGCATGAATCGAGACACAAAGTCAAAGTCACATTGAATGAAGATCAAAAGCTTGAACCGGTTAAGAGCAATTGAAGTGTGAACACTTTACAAATAGAAAACCCTAAGATGCATGTCTATATATGCTATGAACAAAATATTTGAAAGATGCATTTGTCTATAGATGCATTTGTCTAGCAGTTTTTCTCACCATAGTTTTTCCTTTTGGGTTTCCACGTAAAAATCTGGTGTTGAGCATTCTTATGTGTGTGTATGAGCTCTGTTTTTGTTCTTTACTTTGCATATACATTATAAATCTTGTTTAAAAAATTTACAAGCCAGGTGTTAGCTCATCTACTAATTCACCCCCCCTCTTAGTAGATAGTGTGTTCAACAATTGGTATCAGAGTGCAGGTTCCTTAGGAGAAGTTTAATCGGCTCAAGTAGATCATGGTTAGTGAACACAATGGCCTGCCAAGAAGGATCTTCATCAAACAAGGCTCCTCTATTCAATGGGTCTAGCTATGCTTTTTGGAGCATAAGAATGGAAGCATACTTGTCCCTAGGGTTTGATGTATGGATGTCAGTGGTAAATGGTTATACAACCCCTATTGTAACTCCTGTTGATCAGGTGGCCAAAAAGGCTTATGAGAACAACACCAAAGCAAAGAATGCTATTCTTTGTGGGTTGTCAAACTCCGAGTTTGTCAAAGTTATGCACTGTCAGAGTGCAAAAGACATTTGGAATAAGTTAAAAAGTATCTATGAAGGAGATGTCAAAGTGAAACAGGGCAAATTGCAAACGCACAAAGGATAGTTTGAAATCCTGAAGATGAATGAAGAAGAGAAGATAGCTAACTACCTCCTCAGGGTAGATGAAATAGTCAATGCCATAAGAGGACTCGAAGAAACAATAGAAAAATCGACTATTGTCAAGAAAGTTCTGAGATCCCTTCCATCAAGATACGACTCCAAAATTTCGGCCATTGAAGAAGCGAAAGATTTGGACAAGCTTACCGTGGACGAACTACATGGAACTTTTACAGCCTACGAAATGAGGATGGGAGAGATAGACACGGTCAAGAGAGAAGCAGCGTTCAAAGTAGTAAAGTCTGCAAAAGAAGAAACCTCTGTGCTTGATTTTGAGGAGACTGATGGTGAAGAAGCAATTTTTTCATAAAACTACAGAGAGGATCAAGTATAAAGGAAAACTTCCGTTCAAGTGTTTTATCTACGATAAGGTAGGACACTTCGCTACAAAATGTCCATACAATAAGGACAACGCCGAACAAGTAGAAAATATCAAAAAGGTGAAACCGCATTATGCTAAGAGGAAAAACTTCTTCAAGAACAAAAAGGGGTTATATATAAAGGAAGATAGTGACTTAGTGGGAGAGAGTAATTGTAACAGCTCTGACGATGAGCATGACTGTGTTTTCCTCGCTGAGGGAATGAGTTCCTATTTATGACAGAAGAATTCACCTCCTTGAATCAAGAACAAAATGAAGATGAAGATTGGGATGAAGGTGAAGAAGGTGAGATTGATCTTGAAAGTGAACTTGTATGTGCTCTTGAAAAAATTAAAAATCTAAGAAAATAAAACTCAACACAGAGGAAGCATGAGAAGGATCTTAAAAAGGCTAATCAAATGATTGTGACGCTAAAAACTCAAGTTGAGGAAGCCAACAGAATAGTAGAAGTCATCAAGATGGATCTCTAGTCAAAATCCAACGAATGCATGAGACTTGAAGCAGTAGTATCATTGAGGAAAGAACTTGAGAAGGCAAGAGACCAACTAAACAAAAGCTTAAAGCTAACGAAAGGATCAAAAGTTCTTAGTGACTGATCAGTGCGCAAAAGCCCTCAAATGAAAAGTCAGGGCTTGGATATGATAAAGAAAAGGGATCCTCAGCGTGTACATCAATGAACTTGTATGATAACTTCAAGAAAGGAGGAGAAGCAAAAGCTATGAACGAGAAGATCAACAAAGAAGCAACGAAGGCAAAGATCAGAAAGGACATAAAGACTAATCCAAGGAAAGATGCAGAAGGATACATCAAAGTGGTAGACCTGAAAAAGCAGAAAGGTAAGAGTTTTCAATATACTGCACCAAAGAACGTTATAACCAGGTACTTTCCTTCCTTTTATGGATATTGTTTTAGCTCTAATCAGTTCGGTCATAGGGCTATTGATTGTAGAGTTTTTCTTACTAAAAGATTTAATTTTGCTAGTAGAAATTCATTTGCTCATTTGATAGATTCAAATTTAATATGTTACAATTGCAATAATTCTAGACATATAGCTAATTATTGTAGAGCTAACATTGCAATGACAAGAAATTACTGTTTAGGCAAAGGCAGGTCTTTAAATGAGAATAGAGTTTCAAAGGCCACTTTTAAAGAAAGAAAAAATGTAGATGAGAGACCCAAAAAGATGTGGAAAGTGAAAGATCAATCCTTGATTGCTCAAACGACACTCCATGCCAAAAAGTAAAACTTGTGGGTCATAGACAGTGGTTGCTCAAAGCATATGACTTGGGACAAGAGCAAATTCACCAATTTAAGCAGATGCAAGGGACTATCAGTCTGGGAGATAACACTGCAGTCAGAATCAGAGGTAAAGAAACCCTGCACATAGATGGCAAGCTTCCTACACATGATGTCTTGTATGTTAAAAGACTTAAACATAATCTCTTAAGTGTAAGTCAGATGTCTAATAATGGTTATGAAGTCATATTTAATGCTGAAGGTTGTAAACTAAAAAGAGCTGGAAAAACCATTGTACAAGGAAGAAGAACTGAAAGCAACATATACAACTTGATTGAAGAAAATGATGCAAGTTGCCTCATGGGAAAAGTCGATGAGAGCTGGTTATGGCATAAAAAAATGGGTCATGTCAACTTCGACAATCTAGTCAAAGTAAGCTCTAACAAGTGTGTTAGACATATGCCCAAAATAATCAAACCTATAGACATCACATGCAAAGCATGCCAACTAGGAAAGCAGACAAGGGTCAGATTTGAAACGAAAGAATATGCGACCTCAAAACCCCTACAAGTAGTTCATACAGATTTTTGTGGTCTTACCAGGACAAAAGGATCCAAAAGTGTATACTACTTTATGTTATTTGTAGATGACTTCTCAAGGATGACGTGGGTAACTTTTTTGAAAGATAAATCATTAGCCTTTGAGAGATTTAAGATCTTCAGGGCCATGGTTGAAAATGAAATGGGAAGAAAAATCAAATGTTTAAGATCAAATAAAGGTGGAGAATTCACCTCCAACAAGTTTATAGACTATTGTGAGAAGCATGGGATGTTGGAAATTTGGGCAAGGTGACAATTGACAGCATGGAATTGTCATTGATGTCATTGACATTGAAATTGATAATGACATTGAAATTGATCATGCATTAATGCCAAAGGTTGAGTTGAGCAGAACTGTGATGTAAATCACGTTTGTGAAGTGTTTTTACTCAAAAAATGCAATCGGGTTAAGTCTAAAAGACTTGAGTTGAGCAGATTTGATTGAGGGAATTCTTTCAGAAATATTGGTAAAGACCTTTTTCTCGAACAAACTGCCCATAGCTAACAAAGGGAATTCTTTCGAGAAAATGCTAAAGACAATTTTGACGAGAAAATGGACTAAGTTATTGTCGGACACATTGTTTGCAACAAAGCTTCTGAAGGAAATGAGCGCCACTTGGAATTCTTTCGAAGAAAGTGTCTTGGAGAATTCATTTGGAGAAATTGTCTCTAACAAAAGTTCCAAAGGGTAAGTGGACTATTGCAAAAGCTCCTAAGGGATCTTTTCAAAAGTTCCAAAGGGTAAGTGGGCCGTTCAAAGCTTCCGAAGGGATCTTTTCAAAAGTTTTGAAAGGTAAGTGGATTGTTGCAAAAGTTCCGAACGGATCTTTTCAAAATGCCGAAGGGTAAGTGGACCATTCAAAGCTTCTGAAGGGATCTTTTCAAAAATGCCGAAGGGTATGTGGACCGTTGCAAAATTTCCGAAGGGTAGATTGCAAAAATTCCAGAGGGTATCTTTTGAACATTGCAAAGGGCAGCCTTGTGGACAAAAAGTCCGAAGAAAAGCCTTGCAAACAAAAAGTCATAAGAAATGCTTTGCGGACAAAAATTCCATGGAAATTGTCTCGAAAGGCTCTTAACAAAAAGCCCACAACAAATTGTTCGAAGAGAGGTCACTTGCAACTTTGCCGAACATAAAAGTGTGGAAGTCTTATAGGGCATTCTCAAAGGGACAAGGCATATTAAAGATCGAGAAAGTCTACAAGAATCAACGGTGCAAAAGCATTACAAAGATGCCGAAGAAAATGAGATCATGTCAACATGCCGAAGTTTAACACTAAAAACAAAGGATAAAGATCGAGCATATTGAGGATAACTAAAGAAGCAGAAGCGAACCCAAGGTATAGAATGTAGCGAGATATAAAAAGGGAAGAAAAGGAGCTCGATGGTTAATGGGATAGCAATCTCAAGCACGCGCATTTGACAAGTGTCAAAAGGTCATAAGAAAAGATTCGACAAGAAAAAAACATGAACTTGGTGCGATAAAGGAATTTGAAAAAGCCCGCAATAAATGTCTTCCAATTGTCTGTATAGGAACAACTCGAACTGGTATTGAAGTCGATATATCTTCACGGAGCTCGAGATATTTCAATTGAAGTGATCAAGGAAGCGACGCAGTTAAGTAGAAATGCAGATGCCTACGATAGTAAAGGCGTTTTAAAGGTTGTTGTTTGAAGCATGAATAGAGACATGAAGTCAGAGTCACATTAAACGCAGATCAGAAGTGATCAAGGAAGCGGTGCAGTTAAGTGCAATAGAAGTGCAGATGCCAAAGACAGTAAAAAAAATTGAATGTTGTTTGAAGCATGAATCGAGACACAAAGTCAAAATCGCACTGAATACAAATCAAAATCTTGAACAGGTTAAGTTGAAGTGTGAACACTTCACAGAGACACAACCCTAAGATGCATTTGTCTATATATGCTACGAACAGATCATTTGAATGTGGCTATCTTTCTAATGCTGCTGCAAAAATCATTAGTGTTAACTCAAAATTGTCAAAAAAAAAGACATGCAAACAGTGTGAAAGAGGCAAAGAAAATAAGGTGTGTCAAATTAGAAGATATCCAAACACAAAGAGAGAAAGGCAGAGAAGAAGACACACAGTTAAGGCACAGTTATAGACCAAACTTATAACAGAAAAGTGTACAAGATTCATTCTGAATCACTTCTGTAATTTTTGAAGTTGTAGCTTCATTTCTCTGATAGGTCGGTGCCATGAGAAAATCTGAGTTGGAGCTCCGTTAGAAAGTTGACGCTTCCTTAGAGTGGGTGCTCTTGAATGTAAACAGTGAGGTTTGTCTGTGAGACATTTTTCTGTGAGGCTGAATTAGAACAATAGCTTCTAGCAGTTTTTCTCACTGTGGTTTTTCCTTCTGGGTTTCCACGTTAAAATCTGGTGTTGAGCATTCTTGTGTATGTGTGTGAACTCTGTTTTTTCTTTACTTTGCATATACTTTGAGTATCTTGTTTAAAAGTTCTAAGAACCAGGTTTTAACAAATCTATTCATTCACCCACCCTCTCAGTAGATTATGTGTTCAACAATTGGTATCAGAGCACAGGGTCCTTAGGAGAAGCTTAATCGGCTCAGATAGATCATGGTTGGTGAACACAATGCCCTGCCAAGAACGATCTTCATCAAACAAAGCTCCTCTGTTCGATGTGTCTAGCTATGCTTTTTGGAGCATAAGAATGGAAGCATATTTGTCTTCCCTAAGGTTTGATGTATGGATGTCAGTACTAAATGGTTACACAGCTCCTGCTGTAACACCTGTTGATCAGGCAGACAAAAAGGCTTATGAAAATGCCAAAGCCAAGAATGTCATTCTTTTTGTGATGTCAAACTCTGAGTTTCTCAAAGTTATGCACTGTCAGAGTGCAAAAGACATTTGGAATAAGTTGAAAGGCATCTATGAAGGAGATGTTAGAGTGAAACAGGGCAAGCTGCAAACAAAGGACAGTTTGTAAGCCTGAAAATCACTGAAGAGGAGAAGATAGCGGACTACCTCCTTAGGATAGATAAGATAGTAAATGCTATAAGAGGGCTTGGAGAAACAATAGAAGAGTCGACTATTGTCAAGAAGGTTCTGAGATCCCTTCCATTAGGATGACTCCAAAATTTCGGCCATTGAAAAAGCAAGAGATTTGGACAAGCTCACCATGGATGAATTACATGGAACTTTCACAGCGTACGAAATGAGGATGGGAGAGACGGACACAGTCAAGAGAGAAGCAACCTTCAAAGTAGTAAAATCTGCAAAAGAAAAAACCTCTATGCTCGATTCTGAGACTAATGGTGAAGAAGCAAATTTTGTCAGAAGACTGAAAAGAGGATCAGGTAAGTATAAAGAAAAACTTTCATTCAAATGTTTAACTGTGGCAAGGAAGGACACTTCAGTGAAAAATGTCCATTCAATAGGAAGGACAATGCCGAGCAAGTTGAAAATGTCAAAAAGGTAAAATCGTATTATGCTTAAAAATATATATATATCAAAAACAAAAAGGGATTATATACAAAAGAAGAAAGTGACTCACGAGAAGAAAGTAACAGTGACAGCTCTGATGATGAGAATGAATGTGTCTTTCTAGCAGAGGGAAATGAGTTCCTATTTATGGCAGAAGAAATCACTTCCTTGAATCAAGAACAAAATGACTATGAAGATTGTGATGAAGGAGAAGGTGAGATAGATCTTGAAGGTGAATTGGTGTGTGCTCTTGAAGAAATCGAAAAACTAAGAAAATAAAACTCAATGCAGAAGATGAATGAGAAGGAGCTTGAAAAGGCTAACCAAATGATTGTAACGCTGAAAACTCAAGTTGAGGAAGCCAACATAATAGTAGAAGTCGTCAAAATGGATCTCCCATCAAAATCCAACGAATGCATGAGTCTTGAAGCAGAAGTAGTAGTTCAAGGAAAGAACTTGAGAAGGCAAGAGACCATATAAGCAAAAGCTTAAAGCTGACGAAAGGATCTGAAGCTCTCAGTGAACTGATCAGTGCGCAAAAGCCCTCAAATGAAAAGTCAGGTCTTGAATACAACAAAGAAAAAGGATCCTCAACGTGCACATCAACGAACTTGTATGATAACTTCAAGAAAGGAAGAAAAGCAAAATCTATGAACAACAAAGAAGCAACAAAGGCAAAAACCAGAAGGGACATAAAGATTGATCCAAGGAAAGATGCAGAAGGATTCTTCAAAGTGAGAGATCTGAAAAAGCATAAAGGTAAAAGTTTTCAGTATACTGCACCAAAAAACGATATGACCAAGTACGCTCCTTCCTTTTATGGTTATTGTTATAGCTGTAATCAGTTTGGTCGTAAGGTTGTTAATTGTAGAGTCCTTCCTTCTAAAAGATTTAATTTTGTTAGCTGAAATTCATTTGCTCCTTTGAAAATTCAAGTTTGATATGTTACAATTGCAATAATTCTGGACATATAGCTAAGTATTGTAGAGCTAACATTGCAATGACAAAAAAGTACAGCTTAGGTAAAAGTAGGTTTTTAAATGAGAATAGAGTCTCAAAGACCACTTATAAACAGAAGAGAAAGGCAAATGAGAGATCCAAAAGGATATGGAAGGTGAAAGATCAATCCTTGATTGCTCAAACGACACTCCATGCCAAAGAGCAAAACTTGTGGGTCATAGATAGCAGTTGCTCAAAGCATATGACTGGGGACAAGACCAAATTCATCAGCTTACGCAGATGCAAGGGACTGTCAGTTTAGGTGATAACACTGCAGTCAGAATAAGAGGCAAAGGAACCTTGCACATAGATGGCAAGCTTCTTACACATGACGTCCTGTACGTTAAAGGTCTTAAACATAATCTGTTAAGTGTAAGTCAAATGTATGGTAATGGTTATGAAGTCACATTTAACGCTGAAAGTTGTAAATTGAAAAGAGCTAGAAAAACCATTGCACAAGGAAGAAGAACTGAAAGCAACATATACAATCTGATTGAAGAAAATAATGCAAGTTGTCTCATGGGAAAAGTCGATGAGAGCTGGTTATGACATAAAAGAATGGGTCATGTCAACTTCGACAATCTAGTCAAGGTAAGCTCTAACAAGTGTGTTAGACATATGCCCAAAATTGTCAAACCTGCAAACGTCACATGTAGAGCATGCCAACTAGGAAAGCAAACAAGAGTCAAATTTGAAACAAAGGAATACATGACCTCAAAACCCCTACAAGTAGTTCATACAGATTTATGTGATCCTACTAGGACTAAAGGAAGGTGTTGAGAAAAGAGACATGGGTGTCTATCTGCGATATGAAGAGAATCAACCCATGTCTTCCCTCATTGGACCTAAAGAAGACCCCAATGGTTTATGGAAGTTGTTCTTTAATGGCTCAAGGAGCAAAAATGGTGTAGGTGCTGACGCAATGTTGGTTTTCCCTTCGAGTAATAAACTTTTTTCTTCCTACAGGTTCCATTTCAATTGCTCTTCAAATGCAGCAGAATATGAAAGCTTGGTTTGTGGCCTTCGATGGGCCAGTAAAAGAGGAATCAAACTGCTGCAAGTTTTTGGGGACAACGAACTCATAGTAAACCAAGTTAGAGCCCTGAACGTTACAAAGAATTCATTGATGAGGTCCTACAAAAATCGAGTTTGAGATTTAATTGAATATTTTGAGGCCTTTGAAATTAAAGGTGTCCCAAGAAATCAGAACCAACATGCTGATAGGCTGGGATTCGTGGGAGCTCAATTTGACATTCCAAATGCGCTGAAAGAAGCTAAGGTTCAGCCACAGGTCAAAGTGGTGGTGAGGCCATCAATGCCGGAAAATGAAGCCCACTGGCAAATTTTTGAGAGTGACAAGCAAGTTGGTTGTTTCTTACAGCAAGACGCTGAGTTCTCTTCCAACCAAGCTAAATTGCAGTATCAATATGAGGATTAGATTGTTCCGCTGAAGTCGAATAAACTACCTAAGGGGTTGGTTACACTTTAGGGCCTTTTTCATGGAGACCATATAAGAAAAGACAAGGCAGTAATATCAACTGATGAAGTAAACTATGAGAGAGCCCTCATCTTCAAGGACAAGCTTCTCAAGCTTAGGAAGGTAAGCAACAACGCTGAGAGGCATGCTTTCATAGCCCTTTGCCAAGAGTATGCAAACAAATTTGCTTGGGAGTACAGCGACCGGAAAGGTTTTGATCATAAGTTAGCTCAGCATACCATAGAGTTGGAGGCCAATGCCAAGCATGTGAGGCAAAAGCAAAGCCATGTTAACCCCAAGATTGAAGAGCTGATGAGAAAGGAGTTAATCAAGTTGATCGAGTCCAGGATGATCTTTTCCATCGAGCATTCATCATGGGTAGCCAATTTGGTGCCTGTAAGAAAAAAGAGTGGCGAGATTAAGCTTTGTATAGACTTCAGAGATTTGAACAAAGTCTCCTTGAAGGATCAATACCCTCTGCCATCCATGGAGCAACTTCTCCAAGTAGTTGCAAGATCAGAATGCTACTCTCTATTGGATGGATTTTCTAGCTACAACCAAGTTTGGGTGAAAGATAAAGATTGGTACAAGACTGCCTTCACCTCCAAATGGGACACATATGCATACCAAAAGATGCCCTTTGGTCTATCAAATGCTGACGCAACTTTCCAAAGGGCCATGGACATGGCTTTCTAAGGGCTACTAAACCAAATGGTGCTGGTTTACTTGGATGACATCACGGTTTTCTTCAAGAATGTCAGCGAGCATATGAACCACCTGAGGATGATTTTCAAAAGGTCCAGAGAGTATGGGATTTCATTGAATCCCAAGAAGTGCGTGTTTGTCGTGCATGAAGGCAAGCTGTTGGGCCACATTGTCTCAAAGGAGAGGCTGTCCATTGAACTTGAGAGAACAAGTGCCATCTTGGCCTCATCCCTGCCCAAGCATAAGAAGGGACTCCAAAGTTTCCTTGAAAAGATAAACTTCGTGAGAAGATTTATACCAGGTTTTGCAAATGTGGTCAAACCTATCACTGCTATGCTAAAAGAACCAAGTGTTCACTTGGTCAAATGAAAGTAAGTCAGCATTTGAGGTTATCAAGCAAGCCATCTCTCAAGCACCCACACTTATGAACCCTGATTTCTCAAGAGATTTCATATTGTATGCTTTTGCCAACATTGATAATATATCAGCTATGTTGATGCAAAGAAATGGTGAAGGACTTGAGCAACCATTAGCATTTTTCAATCAGAGGCTTGAAGAGTATGAGGTGAGGTATACCTTTGTAGAAAAGCAAGTCCTTGCAGTAGTAAGGAGCCTCAAGAAGTTCAGGCCAATGCTATCAAACAGCAAAATCCACCTTATGGCTGAGGTAAGAGACTTCCTTCTTAACAAGGATTTGAGCGAAAAAAGCGCTGGTTGGATTACTAAAGTCATGGAATATGACATGGAGATCAAGGTCACTAAGCTAGTAAGAGGTAAAAGCTTATGTAAGCATATGGTTGATAACCTTCATGAAGACAAAGAGGTCATCTTGGTAACACAAGATAACCTACAAGCAGACGTACCTTCATCCTGAGGTAAGAGACTTCCTTCTTAACAAGGATTTGAGAGAAAAAACACTGGTTGGATTACTAAAGTCATGGAGTATGACATGGAGATCAAGGTCACTAAGCTAGTAAGAGGTAAAAGCTTACGTAAGCATATGGTTGATAACCTTCATGAAGACAAAGAGGTCATCTTGGTAACACAAGATAACCTACAAGCAGACGTACCTTCACCCTGAGGTAAGAGACTTCCTTCTTAACAAGGATTTGAGCGAAAAAAGCGCTGGTTGGATTACTAAAGTCATGGAGTATGACATGGAGATCAAGGTCACTAAGCTAGTAAGAGGTAAAAGCTTATGTAAGCATATGGTTGATAACCTTCATGAAGACAAAGAGGTCATCTTGATAACACAAGATAACCTACAAGCAGACGTACCTTCACCTCACACTAGTTGGCTCCATGATATGACGCACTTTTTGCTAACAGGTGAGTGCCATCAAGGTATGGACAAAGCTAAAAGAAGATATTTCAGACTTCAGTCCATAC
The DNA here is from genome assembly GCA_037957365.1 of Torreya grandis. Taxonomy (NCBI): domain Eukaryota; kingdom Viridiplantae; phylum Streptophyta; class Pinopsida; order Cupressales; family Taxaceae; genus Torreya; species Torreya grandis. Next base: position 2,414,083 of record JARHVA010000739.1, on the reverse strand, counting down.
CTTATGCTTTAGTTGATGAGGTTTTGTTCAGAAGAGACCTCAATGGAGTACTCCTAAAGTGCGTAGATGATGATCAAATAGCCAAGCTTTTGGGGCATTTCCATGATGGGCTTGCAGGAGGTCATTTTGCTCCAAGGACTATTGCAACAAAGATTATGAGAGCAGGTTACTACTGGCCCAACCTCTTCAAGGATGCTTATGCATGGGTGAGGAGGTGTCAGGAATGTGCTCTTTTCACATGTAAACAAAGGTTAACAACTTTCCTTCTCAACCCGATTCAAGTGGAGCAACCATTCATGCAATGGGGTTTGGACTTCATTGATATGATCAACCCCCCATCAAGTGCAAGGCATAAGTGTGTGCTTACTGCAACCGATTACTTCACCAGGTGGGTGGAAGCCATTGCATTAAAAAAAACCAATGAAAGTGCAGTCTTAGATTTCTATGACAGCATTGTGACCAGGTTTGGTGTTCCATCCAGTATCTTGGTTTGAAAACAAGTGAATAGACTCTCAAAATGGGCATCTACCTCAGCACTTCCTCAAACTATTATCCTCAAGGAAACGGACTGGCTGAGTCCACAAATAAAAATTGGCTGAGAATTATCAAAAGGACCATGGAGGAGAATCAAAGGACGTGGCACACCAAGTTGAAGACAGCCTTGTGGGCTGACCAGATAACTCCTAAAGCTGTTGTTGACAATTCTCCATATGTTCTGGTATATGGAAGGGAGTCCAAGTTACCCATTTCCCTTGAGTTGCCTGCATTAAAGCTAGCCCATCAGCTGGCGCTGTTGGACGATGAACCCATGAATGTGAGATTGGTAAAACTCACAAAGCTCAAGGAGACAAGGGACCTTGCAATGAAGATGCTAGAGGCACGTCAAGATCAGGTCAAAAAGGCTTTTGACAAGAGAGCTCCAACAAGGACTCTTAAAGAAGGAGCCCTGGTTCTCAAATGGGACTCAAAAAAGGCCAAATCAGGCAACCATACCAAGTTTGATAGCTTGTGGAGTGGCCCCTATTTGATCCACTGATGCAAACAACATAATGCTTTTCAGATCGCCCAACTGGATGGAGAGGTATTACCCATCCCAGTGAATGGGATTCATCTAAAGCCGTGTTATTAGAAGAGTTTGCAGCCATTGTATGTTATTGTACATTTTGTATAGCTTTTATGTTTTTCTCTAAGTGCCTTGTGCACATCTATTTCAGTTGAGTTTCCCTTCCCTAAGTGCCTTGGGCACAGTTTGTTTCGTTTCGGTTGTTCTTGTTGCTTCAAGGGAGATTTCCAAATAAAGCCAGCTTTGTACAAAAGCAATGACTCCACGCCCAATGGATCGAACAAAGCAAATGAGTTGGGTTCTGAAGCATAGCAAGCATGCTTCCTTGCGAATCGCCAAAAATGCTAGCCATTTTTTGGCCCACATATCAAAGGAAGCTTTCAAGCAAGAAAATGGTAAGTCGTTAGGAGGACTTCGGGTTTTCTAGCAGTGACAACTTCAGGGTTCTGAAGGCACAGTGCAAATTGGGTTTCCAGTAGTGCTTACCTTCTCAATGTTTTATAAGTAAAAGTAATTCGGGTTTACAAACCCGAATTACTCATAGACAATGTATTTTGGGTTCTCCAAGGAGCACTACTTGATTACTTCATAAGTTGTGAGTAGTCAAAACCCTAAAATAAGTAAAGGGGCTTGACAAACCCGATTTGGTCTTGAAAAATGGTGCTTCTCGAGTTCTTCAGGGGATGAGTCTTTTTCAAAAAAACCGAAGAGCACTTTCAAAATCCAAAGAGGTTTTTTAGGGCAAAAGGGACCAATCAACTTTTTCGAAGGTACACTTCAACTTTTTTGAAGGGCTTTTTTCTTCTCCAAGTGGACAGTTGCAATTTTCCCAAAGGGTATGTTACCCTTCGGAAGGACCATGTCAAAATTCCCAAAGGATATCTTTCCCTTCAGGAGGATCATTCACGGAAGTCCAAATGGACACACAGAAAGCCCGAAGGGTAATTTCGAAGACAGACGCGAACAAAAAATCCGAAGGAATTCCTTTGAACAAATTGTACGAAGAAATCCCTTCAGGAGATTTGCTAGAAAGAAATAAACCGAAAAAGAATCCCAAGACCAAATGTCCAAAGGAAATGATGGGCCAATGGATGTCAAAATTAGGATAAGCGACTAGCCCTTGGAAGTAACGAGTTTGAAGAGCTCAAAGTCTTAAGGCTTGGAAAACAACAAAGTGAGAAGACTTCAAGATGGACAACCTCGAAGTAAGTAGGCTTAAATAACCCGAATTACTCTGCATAGAGTAAATTGGGATTCTCCAAGGGCTCAACTTAAGCTTGGTTCAGCTATGCGAAAATCATGATGCAATGAATAGAAGGCTGCCACATGGCATAACTGTTGGAATATTGTCACTAATGTCAAATGAACTGTTGCCAGAAGTGAACGGAACTATTGACATAAGTGAACGGAAATGTTGACGGAAGTGAACGAAACTATTGATAGAAGTGAACGAAAATGTCGACAGAAGTGAACGGAAATGTCGACGGAATTGTCAACCTTGGCCAACCTATTGGGAGGAGTTGTGACCATTCGAAAGGACCTTTTCACTTGAAGAGTCACGACCTTAATTTGTGGATTTTTGTGGGTTATAAATAAGTGCATAACGAATGGCAAAATTTGTAGATTCGAAAGTAGAAGATATATAAAAGATGAGCAGAAGTTTTAAAGGCAAATTTTTGTGAGAATATTAAAAAGAAAAAATCAGCAAGTATAAGGAAGAGTATAGCAGCGAAAACACTCAAGTGTAGATCGAATCTAAAGGAGATAAAGCAAGTGTTCTATCATTCATTGTTTTGACAACAAATTTGAGATAGAAGAGTGATTTTTTTTCTGAGAAGGTTGGTGACTTCATTTTGAAGAGATTGGTGTCTCTTGCTGAGTTGGTGCTCGATGAAAGGGGTTGGTGCTCCTATAGGTTGGTGCCTACAAAATTGTTTTTGGGGTTGGTGCTCTAGTAGGTTGGTGCCTACGAGTATTTATATTAAGAGAATTTCTCCGTGGTTTTCTCCCGAAAGGGTTTCCACGCAAATCTGTGTCTATTTGCATTGTGTGGTTTTGCATTGTATTTTTTGATTGCTTTGAATATATTAATTGCGGAGTAATTTGAGGCTTTGGATTTAAGATTAATAGTCGAAAGCGAAAAAATCTTATACTGATTCACCCCCCTCTCAATATAAGCTTGTGCTTAACAATTGGTATCATAGCCGGTTCCTTCGATGTTAGCACAACTGCTAGAAGGTAGATCTTGGAAAGCACATATGGCAGGATCTCAAGTGCTAGATGGTTTCTCTACTAACAAGGCTCCTTTGTTCGATGGAACGAATTACGCATTTTGGAGCATAAGAATGAAGACTTGATGGCCCTAGGTTTCAATATTTGGCAAGCAGTGGTAATAGGATACACAACGCCACAAATTGCACCAATGGATGCCACCGAAAAAAAAGCCAATGAGAACAATGCGAAAGCTATGAATACAATCTTATGCAGGCTTTCAAAAAATGAGTTTGTTAAGGTTATGCATTGTGAATCTGCAAAAGAGATTTGGGATAAACTCAACACTATTTATGAAGGTGATAGTAAGGTTAGAAAAGCAAAACTCCAAACCCACCGGAGGCAGTTTGAAAGTTTAAAAATGAAGAATGATGAAAACATTGCTGGGTATCTTCTTCGTGTCGATGAGATTGTTAATGTCATTCGAGGACTCGGAGAGAAAATTGAAGAATCTGTGATCATTCAGAAAGTCCTGAGATCCCTACCATTGAGATTTGATGCGAAGGTCTCCGCCATTGGAGAAATGAAGGATTTAGACACGATGAAAATGGACGAGCTCCATGGAATTCTTACAGCCAATGAAATGAGAACCAAATCTAAGAGACAGTCAAAGAAGGAAGCATCATTCAAGGTTTCAAAGAAAGAGAAGATCAAAGAACTAGAATCAAGTGAAAATTCAAGTAGTGAAAAAGATGAAAATGAAGCTATATTCATTCGGAAGCTAAAGAAAGGATCGAGCAAATATAAAGGAAAGTTACCATTTAAATGCTTTAATTGTGGTAAAATTGGTCATTTTGCAGCCAAATGTCCAAATAAAGGAAATAGCGATGATGAGAGAAACAAAACAAAGTACAAAAAGGGATTCAAGCCAAGCAAAGACAAGCAAAGATTTGAGAAACAAAAGAAAAGCCTATACTCCAAGAGGTATAGCAGCTCCTCCGAAGAAAACAAAGAAAGTGATGTTGAGAGTGATAATGAAGAGACTCTGTTCATGGCTACAGAAGAAAATGCCACCAGCAAAGATAATTTGGAGGAAGACGAAGACATGGAAGAAGATGAAGTGAACCTTGAAGAAGAACTTATTTGCGCGTTGGAAGAAATAAAAGCATTTAAGAAGAAGAATCAGAAACTAAAGTTACAACTCCGAAAATATGAAGAAGAGAATCGAGACTTCAAAGCAAAGACATCACAAGTCTTTGAGGAATCAAACAAGTTAATTGCTGATCTAAAAGTCCAAATCGAAGAAGCAAAGAAAATTGAAGAAGATCTAACGGATCAGCGAAAGAAGAAAGGAGAAGACTGTGAAAGGTATGAATCTGAGATAGATGTTTTAAAAAGGGATCTAGAAAAGGCAAATTATAAAATAGCAAGTGAATTGAAATCTGAGAAAAGCACTTAAGTTTTGAATAAGATTCTAGAGAGTCAAAGATCACCATCTAACAAGTTAGGCATTGGGTATTGTTGACGCAGTGGATTGCACCCTGGACAGGACGCTGAGCTCCTGCCTTTCATACGCAACAATGGAAACTCCCCTCTTGCCTGTGGGCCTGGCAAAACTAAGGGGAGAGTCTCTAGATAAGGGCTAGCTCCCTTTGATGTATCTTTTAGGTCCTGGATTCCCTACTGCTAACAAATAAATGAAAAAGGGGGAGATGAAAAGGAAGAAGAATGCTGAAAGCATAACCTAAACCTAAACTAAAAGGTGATACACCAAAAAAGTTGATCCACTCAGCCCGAACATACACTTTTCACCAAGAAGAAGCTGTCATACACTTCATCTGATGTGGGAAACTCTTTTGTATCAGTGAGTCAGGAGTCCATAGAGATACACAGAGGAAGAACTATCAAAGGTGTTCTGAGACACACTTTGGCAGCCTATTCACATGCACTTGTATTCCTATTGTAGACACTTCTAGCAGACTTGCAGAACTAGAAACTTCACAATGAAATAGACATGTTGGAATCATTCTGTGAAAAGCATAAAAGAAAAACTTAACACAAAAGAAAAACATAGACATATGCGTGAGTGCAAGTTCAAACGGAGGTAAAATTGCTAAGTCTTGATTCAAAGTAAAATCCGACAGAGTTCTGCCTTACAAACCCAAAGATTTTTGGGCAGAGCTTTGCCTTATAGGCTGAGAGATCGGTTCCTTCTCAAAATGAGAAGTTTACAATATATATAGAGAAGGAAAAGACTTTGGCGCTCTTCTTTCAAGTGGCCCATGTGCGTTCCGAGCCTTGGTAAGAGGAAGCCGTTTGATTGTCGGCTCCTGCTTTGACTTTGGCGTTCCAACATTAATGTGAAAGCATGGGTCGCGCCTCTTTTCTGCAAATAGACTGCTCCCTTCAAGGCATTTACGCGGCTTGTCTGCTCATCAATGGGAAATGACGAAAACGGGTTGCGTCGTTCACTGTTCGCGCCCTTTGATGACCACTTTACAGATACTATGTCAACCACTGGAATAGTTCCTTGAGTCGACGCCTTCCTTCGCCACTTGGACTATTTTGTCTGTTTCTGCACTTGGCTCTTTTGCCCCTTCCTTCTGCTAATTTTTTGTGTCTTTCTAGCTAGCCTTGGCCGCTTTTCGCTAATCTCAACTAGTGACACATGGCGTGTTCCGCTGCTGAAACAGGCAGGACACGTGGCAGCATCCGCTGAGTTTATAGAAGCTTTAGGCACCTTTTGAAGGTCCTACGGAAGATGACATGTGGCGGCTTCCGCTGAGCTTTAGAAACAATACAAAAGCATTCGGAACTCATTCGAATTCATCACGGATGATGACACTTGGCAGTTTCTGCTCTCTTTAGCAATTCACCCGGGGCCCACCACAATCTTTACTGAACAAAAGGGAGAGTCCGCGGACGTTGACACTTGTCGGCTCCCGCCAGGCTTTGCAGGGGACACGTGGCACGTTCCGCTGCTCTTAAAAAAACATATCAAAGCCTTTCGCAGTTGCCACTTGGCGCAACCCGCGAAACTCTGAGGGAAGCTTGTTGAAAGGAGCTTTGGGACTCGGATGCAGACACTTGTCACGCTCCGTCGGGTTTTTCAAGGGACACGTGGCACGTTCTGCTACTTTTAGAGGCAAATTATCATGTGTCCCGGTAGACGACACTTGGCAACTTCCGCTTTCTTTAGCAGTTCACCCAAGCTTTTCTGGTATAAAATTGACGTTCGTGGGCCCATCACCGTTTGAAAACCAACGGCTAGTCCATTTCCCTGAAATTGACAGCTTCGGAGATGTCACCATCCTTGGCAAATCTTTCGGTTCTTTTCCTTCGGAGTTTTGTCACTCCCTTACCTTCGGGCTTTTGCTTTGGATCCTCCCAAAGGGAAGGTGTCCCTTTGGCTTTGGAGAAGTGCCCTTCTTTCGGCAGCCGAGAGTCCCCCGAAAGGGCACCTGCCCTTCGGAGTCCTTTGGCTCCCTTGGTCTTGAAATCCTTCGGACAAAAAGTCCGAAGGATCTCTTCCTTTGCTTTCTCCACTTATTTCCTCGGCTCTCTTCACTCGGCCACTTTTTTCGCGGATTTTCTCACGGCTACTTTTCCCACAAAAAGTCCGCAAAAATTTTCTTGCTCGTTCCTTTCCTTCGGAGACTTTTTTCGGGTTTTTTACCCGTGGCTCTTTCCCGAATTTCTTCGGACTTTTCTTTTGGACAAAAAGTCTGAAAGAAATCGCTTCTTGCCTTTGCCTTGTCTTTTCCGCGGCGGGATTTTCTTCCGAAGAATTTCTTCAGACAAAAAGTCCGAAGGAATTCCTTCAGACATTTTCTCCGAAGAAATTCTCTTCTTTGCCTTAAACAAATTTCCGAAGGAACTTACCTTTTCGGCTTCCTCTTTGGCCTCTTTGCAAATGTTCCCTGCCCTCTGCAAGGGCACTTGAGTCCGAAACTGCCCTCCGCAAGGGCACTTGGAATGGTCCATTTTGTGCCTAAGTGGGAACTTGTCTCTACCTGCAGAGTCCGTAGAAATTCTTGCAGAGTCTGTAGAAACTCTCTACAGAGTCCGTAGAAACACCTGCAAAGTCCATAAAAATGCCTGCAAAGTCCGTAAAAATTTCCAAGACTTGTGCAAAATCAAAAATGTACTGGCTCAGAACAGCAGGGGAAAAAGGGGGGACCATTTTTGGCCTGCAGAACCAAAATGGTCAACAAATTGGCGACTCCCAAGGGAAGCATCCCTGCTATGCTTAGAAACCATTTGCCTTAAAGTCCATTGGACACGGAGTCAGAATGCAGCTTGAAAGGTTAGCAACAGCCCCGATAGATCCAATAATCAATCATGAAGCTTTTACTCCAGACACAAGGGAAAACACACACAAGGCTAAAAACACTACTTGTGCAAACAACACTTAGGGAAAATAGGAAAGGAAACTGAAAGCAAACTACTATGTACAGCTAACCAGGTATATTTGCCTCCCTCCTGGATCAAAGGGAAAACTTCTTAAGTCTCCTTCCTGGGTAGGAAACTTACGATGCCAGACAAGTGGCTGAATGAATTGGAGATTTGGTGACCTGCTCCTCTTGCCTGCCACCTCGATTGGCTTGCATCCGAGTGGATCAGAATCAGACATTCTCCCAACATATATGTACTTTTCTTGTCCTTGGAAGCTTGTCGAATGCTAGTCCTTCATGCGGTGCGTTTCACCAAGAAATCAATGGTTGTTGGCTCATCACCATAAGCCTTTTGTTGTGCATGGTCCCTTTGCAATGCATCATGAATTGGCTCGTCTCCTTCTGCCTTGTTGAAGACTCTGTCAGACTCATCTTTTGCTCCCTCAAGGCTTTCTTGAAGAAGTGTGACTGTTGTGATGTCTGAAATGGAAATACAAATTGATTGCTCTTCCCACAGAACATCACCTCTTTGTTCAAAACTCTCTTCTTCAAGGCTTTCCTCAAGATGGACCAGCCTCTCCTTTTCTTGCTCAAGGATCAGAGTCTCTAGTTGTTCAAAGACATCTGTCTGATCCTCCTCCAATTCAGGCTCCTCGGCATAGTCGTCCTCCTCATCGAAGCAACAAGGAAGTTCATCAAATAAAGGAGAAGAGAGCTCACCATGTTTACGTTCCTCATATTGCTAGAACATCTGCATGTATGCATGCCCTGCGTCTTCTCCATTGTTGATGATGTCTTCACAAGGAGCATCGATGATGATTTCTTCTTCATTGTTGCTCATGATAGCCTCTTAAGAAGTTGCAGATTGGATCTTTTCTTCCTCACTCACCTCTCGCAAAACAGGTTCTTCCTTGAGAAGGGGTGAAGTGAAAAAACCATGTGGAAGAAGAGGCATTCCTTGAGCTAGAATCGAATGATTCTCCTCTTTCCATTTGGTCAGCACTTCATCTATATCAGGTGTGGCCTGATAGCTCTCTTGGAGGTGTGTAGATGGGGTGTGTTCAGACATGTCCATCACACGTTGGCTGAGGAATCTCTCTCTGGACTCCAACTTCGCAATTCTCCTAGCTATATCTTCTTGGAAGATCCTTTCTTGGAGGTCATAGAAATCATCATGGGCAAGAGCAGCCTCGACCTTTTTAAGGTTTGAAGCAAAACCTTTCTTCTCCTCTTTCCTGCCCCATGATTCCACTATTTCCTTCCAAGTCAGGAGCTTGCCATCATGATTAGAGATCTGAGGGAGTTGAGGAAGACTAGGAAGGGTCTGCTAATGCATAGGAAAAGCTGTTTCAAATGAAAGTGCATTTTGGCGTGTATAATCTATTGCTTAGAACCATGTACCTTGTATTTCTTCATATGTTTTGATCAAGCTCAGGCTATTCATGGAATCACCTCAAACAATTCTCCTAGATACCTTTCAACAATGAGGGAAGTAACGCTAGAGTTTGAGGTGGTTTCATGATAGCCTAAGCTTGATCAAAACCATATAAAAATGTGATTTCTTGATGACACCAGGACTGCTTAACCAGCTGATTCAACTCGGAGTCGCCATTGGTGTTGATAAAAAAGCCTCTAAAGGCTAGTTGGTTGAAGAACACAACAAAAATTCTTCAACTCTTTGGACACAACTTGTCCTAGTTGGTCCCACCGGGCGTGCCAAAAATTGTTGACGCAGTGGATTGCACCCTGGATAGGAGGCTGAGCTCCTGCCTTCCACACGCAACAATGGAAACTCCCCTCTTGCCTGTGGCCCTGGCAAAACTGGGGGGAGAGTTTCTAGATAAGGGCTAACTCCCTTTGATGTATCTTTTAGGTCCTGGATTCCCTACTGCTAACAAATAAATGAAAAAAGGGTGGGGAATGAAAAGGGAGAAGGATGCTGAAAGCAGAACCTAAACCTAAACTAAAAGTTGATCCACTCAACCCGAACATACACTTTTCACCAAGAAGAAGCTGTCTACACTTCATCTGATGTGGGAAACTCTTCTGTATCAGTGAGTCAGGGGTCCGTAGAGATACAGGGAGGAAGAACTATCAAAGGTGTTCTGAGACACACTTTGGCAGCCTATTCACATGTGCCTATATTCCTACTGTAGACACTTCTAGCAAACTTGTAGAAAAAGAAACTTCACAATGCACTAGACATGTTGGAATCATTCTGTGAAAAACATAAAAGAAAATGACTTAACACAAAAGAAAAACATAGACATATGCGTGAGTGCAAGTTCAAATGGAAGTAAAATTGCTAAGTCTTGATTCAAGGTAAAATCCGGCAGAGTTCTGTCTTACAAACCCAAAGATTTTTGGGCAGAGCTTTGCCTTATACGCTGAGAGATCGGCTCCTTCTCAAAATGAGAAGTTTACAATATATATAGAGAGAAGGAAAAGACTTTGGCGCTCTTCTTTCAAGTGGCCCATGTGCGTTCCGAGCCTTGGGAAGAGGAAGCCATTTGATTGTCGGCTCCTGCTTTGACTTTGGCGTTCCAACATTAATGTGAAAGCATGGGACGCGCCTCTTTTCTGCAAATAGACTGCTCCCTTCAAGGCATTTACGCAGCTTGTCTGCTCATCAATGGAAAATAAAGAAAACGTGTCGCGTCATTCACTGTTCGCGCCCTTTGATGACCACTTTACAGATATTGTGCCAACCACTAGAATAACTCCTTGAGTCAACGCCTTCCTTCGCCACTTGGACTATTTTGTCTGTTTCTGCACTTGGCTCTTTTGCCCCTTCCTTCTGCTAATTTTTCGTGTCTTTCCAGCCTGCCTTGGCCGCTTTTCGCTGATCTCAACTAGTGACACGTGGCGTGTTTTGCTGCTGAAACAGGCAGGACACGTGGCAGCATCCGCTGAGTTTATAGAAGCTTTAGACACCTTTTGAAGGTCCTGCGGAAGATGACACGTGGCGGCTTCTGCTGAGCTTTAGAAACAATATAGAAGCATTCGGAACTCATTCGGATTCATCACGGATGATGACACTTAGCAGCTTCCACTCTCTTTAGCAGTTCGACCGGGGCCCACCACAGTCTTTACTGAACAAAAGGGAGAGTCCGCGGACGTTGACACTTGTCGGCTTCCGTCGGGCCTTGCAAGGGACACGTGGCACGTTCCGCTGCTCTTAAAAAAACATATCAAAGCCTTCTACAGTTGCCACTTGGCGCAACCCGCAAAACTCTGAGGGAAGCTTGTTGAAAGGAGCTTTGGGACTCGGATGCAGACACTTGTCGCGCTCCGCCGGGGTTTGCAAGGGACACGTGGCACATTCCGCTGCTTTTAGAGGCAAATTATCATGTGTCCCAGCAGACGACACTTGGCAGCTTCCGCTTTCTTTAGTAGTTCGCCTGGGCTTTTTTGGTATAAAATTGACGTTTGCGGGCCCGTCACCGTTTGAAAACCAGTGGCTAGTCCATTTCCCTGAAATTGACGGCTTCGGAGACGTCACCGTCCCTGGCAAATCTTTCGGTTCTTTTCCTTCGGAGTTTTGTCGCTCCCTTACCTTCGGGTTTTGCTTTGGATCCTCCCAAAGGAAAGGTGTCCCTTCGGCTTTGGAGAAGTGCCCTTCTTTCGGCAGCTGAGAGTCCCCCGCAAGGGCAGCTGCCCTTTGGGGTCCTTCGGCTCCCTTGGTCTTGAAATCCTTCGGACAAAAAGTCTAAAGGAATTCCTTCAGACATTTTGTCCGAAGGATCTCGTCCTTTGCTTTCTCCGCTTATTTCCTCGGCCCTCTTCACTCGGCCACTTTTTCCACGGATTTTCTCACAGCTATTTTTCCCGCGGACAAAAAGTCCGCAAGAATTTTCTTGCTCGTTCCTTTCCTTCGGAGACTTTTTTCGGGTTTTTTACCCGCGGCTCTTTCCCGAATTTCTTCGGACTTTTTGTCCGAAGGAATTGCAAGAATTTTATTGCTCGTTCCTTTCCTTCGGAGAATTTTTTCGGGTTTTTTACCCGCGGCTCTCTCCCGAATTTCTTAGGACTTTTTGTCCGAAGGAATTCCTTCGGACAAAAAGTCCGAAAGAAATCGCTTCTTGCCTTTGCCTTGTCTTTTCTGCGGCGGGATTTTCTCCGAAGAAATTCTCTTCTTTGCCTTAAACAAATTTCCGAAGGAACTTACCTTTTCGGCTTTCTCTTTGGCCTCTTTGCAAATGTTCCCTGCCCTCCGCAAGGGCACTTGGAATGGTCCATTTTGCGCCTAAGTGGGAACTTGTCTCTACCTGCAGAGTCTGTAGAAATTCTTGCAGAGTCTGTAGAAACTCTCTGCAGAGTCCGTAGAAACACCTGCTGAGTCTGTAGAAACTCTCTGCAGAGTCCGTAGAAACACCTGCAGAGTCCGTAGAAATGACTGCAAAGTCCGTAGAAATTTCCAAGACTTGTGCAAAATCAAAAATGTACTGGCTCAGAACAGCAGGGGAAAAAAGGGAGAACGATTTTGCCCTGCAAGACCAAAATGGTCAACAGGTATGAGAAGGAAAAAGAGAAAGCTAAGAGTTATGTTGAAACTCCTAAGGAACCAGTGAAAAAGGAGACCAAGAAGGAAGAAGCCCAGAATACAAAAACCAGCTCTATCAACAAAGAAAGCAAAGGAGAACAAAACTTCAGAAGACCATTTGCTCCAAGATATGCAAATAAAACCAAGTTGGTAATTATTTTGATGGATATTGTTATTATTGCAATCATTTTGGTCATAAGAAATTAGATTGTAGAAAGAGAGCCAAGGATATTGAAGTCAGGAGCAGAAACAAAGGAAACTATGGCGCTTCCAACAGAAACTACAATTCGTTTGCTCCCTTATCAAACTTTGATGAAGCTATAGTTTGTTACAAGTGCAACTATGGACATATATCACGCTATTGTAGAAGTGTTTTTGAATCTGTAAGACAAGATCAAAAGTTCAAAGCTCCGGTGATAAAGAAAAGAGAACCATCAAAGTCCTGGAAGAAGAAGCAAGAAGAATCCATAATTGTTCAAACAGCATTCCATGTTAGAGATAAAGGACGACAATGGTTCATTGATAGTGGATGTTCCAGACACATGATTGGAGATGGAAGCCAAATGCATCTCGTTGAAAAAGATCAATGAAGGCACAGTGAAGTTCGGAGACAACACTATAGCCAGAATAACAGGAAAAGGTACACTTAGTCTCGATAATGGAAAAACCAAAACAGAAAATGTGTTATATGTGGAAGGGTTAAAGCTTAATCTTCTAAGTGTTAGCCAAATGTGTGATCAAGGACACACACTCAAATTCTTTTTTGAAGGTTGCGAGATCAGAAAAAGAGACACGGGAGAACTAATTGCAGATGTTAATAGAACCACAAACAACCTATACATGCTTGGAGAAATGAGAGGAGAGAAATGTTGTCTGAGTCAAGTTGAAAAGAGTTGGTTATGGCATAGAAGGTTAAGGCACATAAATTTTGATAATCTTGTGAAAATTAGCAACAAACAGGGTGTGCGAGATATGCCCAAGATAACGAAACCTTCAAGCACTCTATGCAAGCAATGCCAACATGGGAAACAAACCAGAACAAGGTTCAGAATGAAGGAATATTCGACCACCAAACCACTAGAGCTGATTCAAACAGATCTTTGTGGTCCTACCAGAACTGAAAGCATGCAAGGTGAGAGCTACTTTATGTTGCTCATTGATGATTATACTAGAATGACATGGGTAGCCTTTCTAAAAAAAATATCAGAAGCATTTGGAAAGTTTAAAGCTTTCAAGGCATTAGTAGAAAATGAAAAAGAGCTGAAAATAAAATGCCTAAGGTCAGATCGAGGTGAGTTTATTTCAAAATGAATTCATTGAGTTTTGCGAAGATCATGAAATTAAGAGACAATACTTAGCTGCAAGGACTCCACAACATGGAGAGGTGGAAAGGAAAAATCGAACCGTTCAAGAGATGGCTAGAACTATGTTGAATGAATCTAAGCTATCAGGTAGATTCTGGAGAGAAGCAGTTAATACAACAGTATATATCTTGAATATTGGGCAAATCAAAGTTAATAATGATAAAACTCCTTACGAATTGTGGAAAGGAAGACCAGCTTCGGTCAAACATTTCAAAGTGTTTGGAAGTAAATGTTTTATCAACAGGAATGAAGAAAACTTGGGCAAATTTGATTCAAGAGCTGACGAAGGAATTTTTCTTGGCTACTCCATCAAAAGCAAAGCCTATAGATGTTATAACAAAAGACTACAAACTATCGCAGAAAGTGCTAGTGTTAGAATAGATGATATCATGAATCAAAAGGCAAAAGAACCTTCAGAAGAGCCCCTAGAAATACCCAATCTTGTAGAAGAAGGGGAGGAAGAAAATGTAGAAAAATTGAGTGAATCTGAAAGGCAGGACACCAAAGCACCATCTCGTTTTGCTCAGAAGAATCATGCTGAAAGTCAGATCATTGGCAACATTGATGTTGGGGTGCAAACCAGAAGAAGAATTGTAAGTATACCTAAGCATGTAAATTTCTCTTTGTTATCCAAGGTAGAGCCTAAGAATTTTTCTGAAGCTAGTCATGATAAACTTTGGGTAAAAGCAATGGAAGAAGAGTTAGATCAAATTGAGAAGAATGAGACTTGGGAACTTGTGCCCAGGCCAATGGATCAGAATGTGATTGGCACTAAGTGGGTTTTTCGAAACAAATTGAATGAAAAAGGCCAAGTCACTCGAAACAAAGCAAGGTTGGTATGTAAGGGGTATGCTCAAGTAAAAGGTGTAGATTTTGAAGAGACTTTTGCTCCTGTTGCGAGATTAGAAGCAATTCAAATATTTCTTGCATTTTCAGTTTTCAAAAATTTAAGTTTATCAAATAGATGTTAAATCAGCATTTCTAAATGGCAATCTAGAAGAGGAAGTTTACATAGAACAACCAGAAGGATTCCTCTTATTAGAAAGAAGGATTATGTGTGTAAATTGAAGAAGGCTTTGTACAGATGAAACAAGCTCCTAGAGCATGGTATGCTAGGCTTGATAAATACCTACAAGACCAAGGATTCAAGAGAGGATATGCTGATAGTAATCTTTACATCAAAACTGAAGAAGATCACCAGTTAATTGTTGTGGTGTATGTAGATGATATAATCTTTGGAGGAGACAATGAGGAAATGTCTAAGATATTTGTCGAAAATATGCAAAAGGAATTTGAGATGTGCATGTTAGGTGCGTTGTCATTTTTCCTTCGTTTACAAATCTCTCAATCTAACAAAGGAATATTCATATCCCAAAGCAAGTATGTGAAGGAGATGTTGAAGAAATTCCATATGCAGGAGTGTGCCCCTGTTAGCACACCTATGGCTACAAGTACGAAGTTGAGCAAAGATGATGAATTTCCGAATACTGATCAAACTCTTTACAGATCAATGATTGGGAGTTTACTATATGTGACGGCATCTAGGCCAGATATCATGCAAGCAGTAGGTATGGTTGCACGATTTCAAGCAGCTCCAAAAGAAACACATGTGCAAGCCGTGAAACGTATGTTTAGATATTTAAAGAGAACCTTGGATTATGGGTTGTGGTACCCAAGAGGTAAAGACTTCACATTGGTAGCATACACAGATTCAAATTGGGCAGGTTGTGTAGATGATAGAAAAAGTACAAGTGGAGGAGCATTTTTTCTTGGAGATAGCCTAGTATCATGGTTGAGTAAGAAGCAGAATTTTGTATCTCTATCCACAGCAGAAGCAAAGTACATAGCGACAGTGCTATGTTGTACACAAGTTCTATGGATGAAACAAACCTTGAAAGATATCAAAGTAGAGTATAATCATCCAATCTCCATATTCTGCGATAATACTAGTGCGATAAGTATTTCGAAAAATCTAGTTATGCATTCTAGAACTAAGCATATCCCTATACAGTATCATTTCTTGAGAGAACAGGTGGCTGAAATATCCCGAGCCAATTTTTTTGAAATTTTTAGTTATTGGATTTCAACATTACAAGTAAATTCCGTTAAGGTTAGAAGATAAACCCAAGCGTACTGAAACAACTCTAAATGCTAGAAATGGAACTCGACGTCCAGTATGTGCTACCCAATCCAAGGCGGAGTAAGGGGCAACCATAAGACGGAGTAAATTACAAACAAAGGAACTCTACGTCAAGTATGTGCTACCCAATCCAAAGCGGAGTAAGGGGCGACCATCTGACGGAGTGAAATTACTAACAATGCTTTAATGGGAAATACTGAAGAATGAAACTACTCCACACCCAGCATGTGCTTGCTAACCCCAGAAGGGAAAGTAGCTACCATAGGGCGGAGCTCTACACCCAGAATGTGCTTACTAACCCCAATAGGGAAAGTAGCTACCATAGGGCGGAGCTATAAACTAATACAATAACTTTATTAGAAACTGAACTTTTGTAATCAGATTTGAACAAGTAAAGAATAGCTGCCAGTACTACTGTCAGCGTTACAAAATAAGAAGAATTTGCTCTTAGAAAAAAGAAAAACCAGCCACCTATTAAATTCTTCAGATGTTCATAACTCACACAAAACTTGTTCAATCTTCCTGATTTCTGTTGCAAAGTCCCTTCCTTAGGATGGCGCCCAAGTTAGCATCAAAATTCAGACCCAATCTGCATCCAAGAATTGTTACACGGATCCCAATGCAAACCCCAAAGGGCGTCCTAGCTGAATAGGGCGATTTGCTCTAGAAATAAATTGCAAGCTTTAAAAATTCTATAAATTAGAGCAAAGGGGCGCCTAAGCCTAACCAAGATAATGAAATAATACCCAGAACCCTTTTTTTTTGTATTTTCTGATTTATGAATAAAAACCTAGATCTGTCTTATACAAAATACAATAACTAAAACACTAATAAAACCAAATAAACTAACAATGAAATAACTAAAATCAATACATAAGTAAATACAAATATCAATGACTCAATCACCACTAGATGTTGTCTTGCAAGCATGAAGCGATGCCCTAGCTAGGAGGCCTTCATTTCCCGAAGCAATTCCAGAGCCAAAGCGGCAGCATAACAATGTATTAGACCAAGATGATCAAATGAGAACCCAATGCTTTCTTTTATAGGCTTCAGTTGGCCTCCCTTGAAGCCTTATCTCCAAAAGTGGCGCCCCTTTCCATGCAATGATGGCGCCCCCTTTCAAGTCCCCCTTTTAAAATAACATTAAGTTATTTCGACTAGGCCAAGGTCAACGTTAAAATATAATGTTATTTTTTTTTAAGTGAAATTAACTTATTTCACCGAGACCGCATTCTGAAGCCCAAAACTGAATGAGTCAACTGAAAAAGAAAGTTAACTCCTTGAGACAACCCTGCTAGCTGCCAAAAATAGAATTTACTAAAAATAGTAAATTCCTGGAAATGCTCAGAAAGCCGAAACAAACATACCTCCGCGAAGCTCTCGAAAAACCCAAAAAGAATTCGCCATCAAAACGCCGAGCAAGGACATCCTAAAAAATAGGAAACCCTAATTTGCACCTTTCGAATAGCCTACGGATTTCCAAAACTAGGCCAACGGACACTGTGAGATCAGATTTGAGAAGGGGACATTACAGTCCGCCCTTCCCAAAATTGCTTGTCCTCAAGCAATCGCAAACTAGGATGATGCAAGATCTCATCATTTTCCCAAGTTGCATCCTCCATAGGTAGGTCCTTCCACTTTACCAGGTATTCTCTAATGGTTCTTTTTCTCAAAGAACGTTCTCAAACATCTAGTATCTCCTCTGGAATTAGAGCCAACTGTCCCTTTTCATCCAAAGGTGGTAACTGGGATGAAGCAATCACATTATGTCTAAGTGCCTTCTTGAGGCGAGACACGTGGAAGACATTATGCACTATGCTATCAGAAAGTAGCTCTAATTCATAAGCTACTGCTCCAACTTTTCTGATGACCCTAAAGGGCCCATAGAAGCGAGGTTTGAGCTTCTCAGCTCCACTCTTCTTGAGAGTAGACTGTCTATATGGTTGTAATCTAAGATAGACCATATCTCCAACCTCGAAAGAACGCTCAACACGCCTCTGATCCGCATACAACTTTTGCTGATTTTGTGCAATCTGCAAATTATCCTTCAAGGATTTCATTATGTCCTGACTATGCTGCAACAAATCCTTGGCTAGGGGTGCTTTGCTGTCACCAAACACTAAATCTGCAAAACTAGGTGCCTCATACCCATAAAGTGCCAAGAAAGGAGACATCTTAATTGACATATGAAAAGTTGAGTTGTAGCAGTACTCACCAATATGCAGCCACTTGACCAAAGTTCTCTGCTGTTCTGACACATAATTTCTCAAGTAGCCTTCCAACCATTTGTTCACCACTTCAGTTTGCCCATCTGTTTGAGGATGGTAGCTAGTGCTTGGGGTGAGCACAGTGCCACTCATTCTGAAGACTTCTTGCCAAAACTTGCTTAGGAACTTGCTGTCCTTATCACTCACGATGTTCTTTAGCAATCCATGCAGCTTAAACACTTCTCGAAAAAATAGATCTGCAACTTGGGCTGCAGAAAAAGTGCTGGTAATGGCGAAGAAGTGAGCAAATTTGGTTAGCCGATCCACCACTACATAGATGCAATCCTTCCCTTGGGCTTTGGGAAACCCTGTGATGAAGTCCATCGAGATACTTTCCCATTTTTTATTGGGAATAGGGAGTGGTTGCAGTAAATCAGCTGGTAATGTATGCTCATTTTTATTCGCTTGACAAACAGGACACTCCTGAATGTAGCGTTGTACCTCTCCTTTCAATCCCTTCCAAGAAAACCTTTCTCGGATCTGCCGATATGTCTTGAAAAAACCTTGGTGACCAGCAACTGGAATATCATGAAAAGTCAAAAGAATCTTCTTCTTCAGCTTAGAATCAGCCACCAAAAAGATTCTTCCCTTATAATGTATCAATCCCTCAACCATCTTGTACCTTTCATCATGAAAAGTACCCTCAAGAATGCTGGTTGCAAACTGAATTTTAGCATAATCAGCAAGCAACATGTCTCTCCAATCTGCAGTAAGCTCACACAATGAGCTAAGATGAGGTCTCCTGGAGAGAGCATCGGCCACAATATTATTTTTTCCTTTTACATATTCAATATCAAAGTCGTAAGCTTGAAGCTTACTCACCCATTTCTGTTGCCTCTCATTTAGATATTTCTGGTGCATGAAATGCTTGAGGCTATTGTGGTCAGTCTTAACCACGAACTTGTTCCCCACCAAGTACTGTCTGAACTTGGCTAATGCATGCATAATGGCAAGCATTTCTTTGTCATAGATTGAATATGTTTTTTCAATACCTCGTAATTTTCTACTCTCAAACACGATAGGGTGTTTGTCTTGCATCAGGACAGCCCCCACTCCTTCACCTGATGCATCACATTGCAGCTCGAATGGCTTGGAGAAATCCGGTATTGCCAAAACCGGACACGAGCTCATGATCTTCTTGAACTTGTCAAAAACAATTTGAGCCTTTTCTGACCAAACAAAGGCTCCCTTTTTGGTGAGATCAGTAAGGGGAGCAGCATTCTGTGAATACCCCTTTACGAATCTCCGATAAAACCCACAAAGACCCAAAAAACCTTTCAACTGAGTTAAGCTCTCAGGAGGTGGCCAATCAACTACTGCTTTGATCTTCTCTGGGTCCACCTTCACTCCCTCAACACTGACTATGTGGCCAAGGTATAGTAACTCCGTCATCCCAAATTCACATTTGGAAGCTTTTGCAAACAAGCTCTCAGATTCCATGATACTAAGCACTTCCTCCAAGTGCTTAAGATGATCTCCCCAAGTCTTGCTGTAAATCAAAATGTCATCAAAAAATACTAACACAAACCTCCTTAAATGACTCTGAAAAATACGATTCATGCAAGACTGAAAGGTAGCCGGAGCGTTAGTCAACCCAAATGGCATGACTAAGAATTCGAAATGGCCATAGTGACATCTGAAAGTTGTCTTCTCCACATCCGATCCCCTCATTCGAATCTGATGGTAACCCGATCTCAGATCAATCTTTGAGAAGAACTTGGCCCCATGTAGCTCATCAATGAGTTCATCTATCCTGGGTATGGGATATATGTTTTTAATGGTGCTTTGATTCAAAGCACGATAATCCACACACATGCGCATGGTACCATCCTTCTTCACAAGAACCACTGCAGAAGCAAAGGGGCTCTTGCTTGGGCGTATGAAACCCATCTTCAAGAGTTCTTGAATATTCTTCTCGATCTCGTCCTTTTGCCTCTTCGGATACCGATAAGGAGTTATGATCACCGGTTTTGCCCCTTCCTTGAGCTCAATGATGTGTTCTGAACCTCTATCAAGAGGTGGTCTAGGAGGTAAATCAGCAAACACTTTACTCTTTTTGGTGAGTAAAGATTGAATATCAGGAGGATTCTTTATTTTCGTTTCAGCAGGACTCGCTGGAAGAACCATGCATTCCACAGCCCAGTCCACTTGGTCATGACGTATCAACCTTGCCATCCTTTTGAATGACACAATCCGAGGGCCACCATTTGACATTCCTCTCAACACCACCTTCTTTCCATCGGATTGGAACTTGAGTTCCATGGTTTGCAGATTTAAAGAGATCTCTCCTAGAGATCGCAGCCACTGAATGCTAAGGACAGCATCCGTATCTCCAATATTAACCACATAGAAGTCATCCTTGACTTCGTAATTGCCCAATTGCATTGACATGTTGGGAACCCTTTTGGTACAAGAGATGTGGAACCCATCCGCAACCATAACTTTGAACCCTTCTAAATCTTCTGTTTGCAACTCCTTTGCCACCACAGCTTCATCAATGAAGTTATGGGTTGCTCCAGTATCAATTAAAGCAACAATACACTGCCCTTTGATTGTCCCACGAATTTTGAAAGACTCATTCTTTTGGAAGCTCGAAAGTTGAGCCAACGTACCACAACTTTCTTTTTCACTTTCGGACTCTTCAGGAGCTCTTTCCACTTCACTATCTTCGGGATCAGATTGCTGGTCCGAAAAATCAGAGTTACTCTCACCAGCTGAATAATACTCAATCTAGTGAAATTTGACTCCCTTTGGGGAAACATGTTCTGGAGACCATTTATCTCTACATCGGAAACATAGCCCCTTTCTTCAGAGTTCATTGATAGTTTCCAGATCCAATCTTGTGCCAAGAGGTTTCTGCTGTTTAAACTCTTTTTGGTAAGGCTTTTGATGAAACCTTTTCCCTCTATCCTTCTTGTGGAATGGTGGTTTAGAATGGAACTTTGTTTTGGGAGCAGCCCACTCCATGTTTCTAGCTTTTTTCATTGCTTCTTGTAAGGACGGTGGATCAAAAGCTTTGATCCATCCCTTGAGTGGTTCCATCAAACCTTCGCTGAATAAGATCACTAATCTTCTCTCAGTGATTCCAGTGACCATAACTGAAAGTCTTTGAAACTCAGCTATGTAGGCATCAACAGTGCCATACTGCTTCAACTGCGCCAACTCCCTAAAATGCACTTCGAGGTCCTTCTCGAACCTCTCAATGAGTCTATTGGTGAATTCATCGTAGCTAGTGATTGACCCATGACCCAAGGTGACTAGGCCATGGTACCACCACTCATGCGCCACCCCATCTAGGTGTAGCGTAGCGAATTTAATCGTGTCTTCTTCAGCCATTGGCCTAAGAGCCAAATAATTGTCTAGTTTCTGAATCCAAGCTCGAGCAGAATTACTATCACTTCCATCAAAGTGAGAAAGCAAAACCTTGTTGATAGCTTGTTGCAAGTCTCCTTGTGCTGGAGTTCTTCTTTGGTCATAATTTCTCCCTTGTCCCTTACTCTTTCTCTTATGATCTATAAATTCATTATAGGACATATCCATTTTGATGTCATCAGGGAGAGAATCATACTCCGCATGGCCACGTCTCAATTGCTCCACAAATGAAGAATTCTCTTCAGGATCAGGTTGGGTGTTTACTGGTGCTACGAAGGTGGGTTTGAAGGGCCTTGACGAAATGTAAGTGTTGTTTGAAACAGGTTGAGCAACACTTCCATCAAATTGATTAGAGGCACTAGGCTCTCCTCTATATCCGGAATTGTTATGGAGAGTTGGGTTCTGACCCACTTTCCCCAACATGAGGGATACCATATCCATCAAGGCATCCATCTTCTTTTCAAATCTCTTTTCGGGACTTTGTGATCTCTCTCTACCCTTCCCACTATCATTTCTAGGGTTGGTAAACCTCTCGTTACCCCCGACTGATCTCTCACCTTCTGCCATATCTATTTCTTGAGAAGACTCCCAATGAGCCCTCAAGACCTCTGAAGTTGTCTGACCTTCGGGAACCTGATACCACTGGAACTGTTTTGCAATTTTCTTATCTTCTCTTGCAATATATCTCTTTTCTCTGTCACTCATAGATGGTTTGCTCACAGGATGGCAGGATACGTGGCTCTGATACCACTGAAATATCCCGAGCCAATTTTTTTGAAATTTTTAGTTATTGGATTTCAACATTACAAGTAAATTCCGTTAAGGTTAGAAGATAAACCCAAGCGTACTAAAACAACTCTAAATGCTAGAAATGGAACTCGACGTCTAGTATGTGCTACCCAATCCAAGGCGGAGTAAGGAGCAACCATAAGACGGAGTAAATTACAAACAAAGGAACTCTACGTCAAGTATGTGCTACCCAATCCAAAGCAGAGTAAGGGGCGACCATCTGACGGAGTGAAATTACTAACAATGCTTTAATGGGAAATACTGAAGAATGAAACTACTCCACACCCAGCATGTGCTTGCTAACCCCAGAAGGGAAAGTAGCTACCATAGGGTGGAGCTCTACACCCAGAATGTGCTTACTAACCCCAATAGGGAAAGTAGCTACCATAGGGCGGAGCTATAAACTAATACAATAACTTTATTAAAAATTGAACTTTTGTAATCAGATTTGAACAAGTAAAGAATCGCTGCCAGTACTACTGTCAGCTTTACAAAATAAGAAGAATTTGCTCTTAGAAAAAAGAAAAACCAGCCACCTATTAAATTCTTCAGATGTTTATAACTCACACAAAACTTGTTCAATCTTCCTGATTTCTGTTGCAAAGTCCCTTCTTTAGGATGGCGCCCAAGTTAGCATCAAAATTCAGACCCAATCTGCATCCAAGAATTGTTACACGGATCCCAATGCAAACCCCAAAGGGCATCCCAGCTGAATAGGGCGATTTGCTCTAGAAATAAATTGCAAGCTTTAAAAATTCTATAAATTAGAGCAATGGGGCGCCTAAGCCTAACCAAGATAATGAAATAATACCCAGAACCCTTTTTTTTTGTATTTTCTGATTTATGAATAAAAACCTAGATCTGTCTTATACAGAATACAATAACTGAAACACTAATAAAACCAAATAAACTAACAATGAAATAACTGAAATCAATACATAAGTAAATACAAATATCAATGACTGAATCACCACTAGATGCTGTCTTGCAAGCATGAAGTGATGCCCTAGCTAGGAGGCCTCCATTCCCCGAAGCAATTTCAGAGCCAAAGCGGCAGCATAACAATGTATTAGACCAGGATGATCAAATGAGAACCCAATGCTTTCTTTTATAGGCTTCAGTTGGCCTCCCTTGAAGCCTTATCTCCAAAAGTGGCGCCCCTTTCCATGCAATGATGGCGCCCCCCCTTCAAGTCCCCCTTTTAAAATAACATTAAGTTATTTTGACTAGGCCAAGGTCAACGTTAAAATATAATGTTATTTTTTTTTAAAGTGAAATTAACTTATTTCACCGAGACCGCATTCTGAAGCCCAAAACTGAATGAGTCAACTGAAAAGGAAAGTTAACTCCTTGAGACAACCCTGCTAGCTGCCAAAAATAGAATTTACTAAAAATAGTAAATTCCTGGAAATGCTCAGAAAGCCGAAACAAACATACCTCCGCGAAGCTCTCGAAAAACCCAGAAAGAATTCGCCATCAAAACTCCGAGCAAGGACATCCTACAAAATAGGAAACCCTAATTTGCACCTTCCGAATAGCCTACGGATTTCCAAAACTAGGCCAACGGACACTGTGAGATCATATTTGAGAAGGGGACATTACAGTGGCAGAACAAGTAAAATTGGAATATGTTTCCACATCCGAACAGATGGCAAATATCTTCACTAAGCCACTTCCAAAGGAAACATTTGAGTACCTACGACAGAAGTTGGGAGTAATTTTTTTTGCTTCTTGCCACTAAAGGGAAGCATCAGTTGAGGGGGAGCTAAGTACTATCTCTTAGATAGACCCTTTGCCATTGATGTCAAATAGGGAGAAGTACAGAAAGAGGATGTCACTGAAAGGGGGAGCTACAACAAAGAAGGATTTAGACAGAAAAGACAGTGCAGCAAGGGGGAGTAGTTTCAGTGTGGTTGCCATCAATGACAAAGGGGGACATTGTTGGAATATTGTCATTGATGTCAAATGAACTATTGCTGGAAGTGAACAGAACTATTGCCAGAAGTGAACGAAAATATCGATGGAAGTGAATGGAACTATTCCCAGAAGTGAACGGAAATGTAAACATAAGTGAATGGAATTGTTGCCGGAAGTGAACGGAATTGTTGATGGAAGTGAACAGAAGTGAACGAAATTGTTGACGGAAGTGAACAGAAATGTCGACAGAAGTGAACGGAATTGTCAACCTTGGCCGACCTATTAGGAGTTGTGACCGTTCGAAATGACCTTTTCACTTGAAGAGTCACAACCTTAATTTGTGGCTTTCCATGGGTTATAAATAAGTGCATAACGAATGGCAAAATTTGTAGATTCAAAAATTGAAGATATATAAAAGATGAGCAGAATTTTTAAAGGCAAATTTTTGTGAGAATATTAAAAAGAAAAAATCAGCAAGTATAAGGAAGAGTATAGCAGCGAAAACACTCAAGTGTAGATCGAATCTAAAGGAGATAAAGCAAGTGTTCTATCATCCGTTGTTTTGACAATAAATTTGAAATAGAAGAGTGATTTTTTTCTAAGAAGGTTGTGTTGACGCAGTGGATTGCACCCTGGACAGGAGGCCGAGCCCCTGCCTTCCACACGCAACAATGGAAACTCCCCTCTTGCTTGTGGGCCTGGCAAAACTAGGGGGAGAGTCTCTATATAAGGGCTAGCTCCCTTCGATGTATCTTTTAGGTCCTGGATTCCCTATTGCTAACAAATAAATGAAAAAATGGGGGGATGAAAAGGGAAAAAGATGCTGAAAAAACAGAATCTAAACCTAAACTAAAAAGGTGATGCACCAAAAAGGTTGATACACTCAGCCCGAACATACACTTTTCACCAAAAAGACGCTGTCATACACTTCATCTGATGTGGGAAACTCTTCTATATTAGTGAGTTAGGGGTCCATAGAGATACAGGGAGGAAAAACTATCAAAGGTGTTCTAAGACACTTTGGTAGCCTATTCACATGCGCCTATATTCCTGTTGTAGACACTTCTGGCAGACCTGCAGAAGAAGAAACTTCACAATGCACTAGACATGCTGGAATTGTTCTGTGAAAAGCACAAAAGAAAATGACTTAACACAAAAAGAAGAACATAGACATATGCATGAGTGCAAGTTCAAATGGAGGTAAAAAATTGTTAAGTCTTGATTCAAGGTAAGGTCCGGCAGAGTTCTGCCTTACAAGCCCGAGAGATTTTTGGGCAGAGCTTTGCCTTACGGGCTAAGAGATATATCCCTTCTCAAAATGAGAAGTTTACAATATATAGAGAGAGAAGGAAAAGACTTCGGCGCTCTTCTTTCAAGTGGCCCATGTGCGTTCCCAGCCTCGAGAAGAGGAAGCCGCTTGATAGCTAATGTTGTGTCAGCGCCTGCCTTGACTTTGGCGTTCAACATTAATGTGAAAGCATGGGCCGCGCCTCTTTTCTGCTAACAGACTGCTCCCTTCAAGGCATTCACGCGGCTTGTCTGCTCATCAATGCAAAGTGAAGAAAAACGGGTCACGCCATTCACTGTTTGCGCCTCTTGATGATCAATTCACAGACACTGTGTCATCTACTGGAATAACTCCTTGAGTCGACACCTTCCTTCGCCACTTGGACTGTTTTGTTTGTTTCGGCGCTTGGCTCTTTTCTGGCTCCTTGGTCTTTCGGGGCTATATCTTCTGCTAATTCTTCGTGTCTTTCCGCTTGTTTTGGCCGCTTTCCGCTTATTTCAACAAGTGACACGTGGTGTGTTCCGCTGTGAAATAGGGGAGGACACGTGGCAGTATCCGCTTAACTGATAGAAGTTTTAGACACCTTTTGAGAGTCCAGCGGAAGATGACACTTTGCAACTTCCGCTGAGTTCTAGAAACAATATAGAAGCGTTCGAGACTCATTCGGATTCCCACGGACGATGACACTTGGTAGCTTCCGCTCTCTTTAGCAATTCGTCCGAGGCCCACCACAATCTTTACTGAACGAAAGGGAGAGACCGCGGACGTTGACACTTGTCGGCGTCCGCCGAGCTTTACAAGGGACACGTGTTACGTTCCGCTGCTCTTAGAAAAATATGTCAAAACCTTCCACAGCTGCCACTTGGCGCCCTCCGCGAAACTTTGAAGGAAGCCTTTTGAAAGGAGCTTTAGAACTCAGATGCAGACACTTGTCGCGCTCCGCCGAGTTTTGCAAGAGACACGTGGCAAGTTCCGCTGCTCTTAGAGATAAATTATCATGTGTCCCGGCAGACGACACTTGGCAAATTCCGATCTCGGGCTTTTTCTGGTGTAAAATTGACGTTTGCGGGCCCGTCACTGTTTGAAGACCAACAGCTAGTCCATTTCCCTGAAATTGACGGCTTCGGGGACGTCACCGTCCTTGGCAAATCCTTCGGTTCTTTTCTGCTCCCTTTTCTTCGGACTTTCCCTTCGGCTATTTTCCTGCGGACAAAAAGTCCGCAAGAATTGTCTTGCTCATTCCTTACCTTCAGAATTCTTTCTCAGGCCTTTTTCCCGTGGTTGGCCTCTTCCGAATTTCTTCGGACTTTTTGTCCGAAGGAATTCCCTCGGACAAAAGTCCGAAAGAAATCAATTTATGCCTTTACCTTGTCTTTTCTGCAGAATTTTTCTTCCGAAGAAATTCTCTTCTTTGCCTTAAACAAATTTCTGAAGGAAACTTACCTTTTCGTCTTTCTCTTGGGCCTCTTTGCAAATGTTCCCTGCCCTCTGCAAGGGCACTTGAGTCCCAAACTGCCCTCCGCAAGGGTACTTGGAATGGTCCATTTTGCGCCTAAGTGTCGGGAACTCGTTTTTGCCTGCAGAGTCCCTAGAAAACTTCCTTGCAGAGTTCGTAGAAACCCCTGCAGAGTCCGTAGAAATCCCTGCAGAGTCCGTAGAAACCCCCGAGACTTGTGCAAAATCAAAAATGTACTAGCTCAGAACAGCAAGAGAAAAAAGGGGGGACTGATTTTGGCCTACAGGACCAAAATGGTCAACAGGTTGGTGCCTTCGTTTTGAAGAGATTGGTGTCTCTTGCTGAGTTGGTGCTCAGTGAAAGGGGTTGGTGCTCAAGTAGGTTGGTGCCTACAAAATTGTTTTTGGGGTTGGTGCTCCAGTAGGTTGGTGCCTACGAATATTTATATTAAGAGAATTTCTCCAGTAGGTTAGTTCCTACAAAAAAGGATGGGGTGCCCAATTTGGCGACTCACAGGGGAAACATACCTACTATGCTTGGGAAGACCGGTAGCCTCTAAGTCTTGTTGACCATTTTTGGTCTAACAAGGCAAAATAGGTCCCCCTTTTTTTCCCCTGATGTTCTGAGCTAGTACCTTTTTTTGATTTTGCACAAGTCTTGGAAGTTTCTACGGACTCTGCAGGGATTTCTACGGACTCTGCAGGAAATTTCTACGGACTCTGTAGGAAAGTCTTTTGGCAGATGAAGAACCAGTTCAAAGAATGAAAGGGGCTTCTACAAAGTTTCTTCGGACCATTGAACCATTAAGTTCAATTGGCTTATATTCAATTGGTTCAACAGCTCGCTTCAACGGCTTGTTTCAATGGCTCGGTTCAATGGCTTGGTTCGCAATTGGTTCAACAGACCGTTTCAAATGAGTTGGTTCAACGTTTGGTTCAAATGGACCATTCCAAGTGCCCTTCTGGAGGGCAGTTTCAGACTCAAGTGCCCTTGCGGAGGGCAGGGAACATTTGAAAAAAGGCCACAAAGAAAGCCGAAAAGGTAAGTTTCCTTCAAAAATTTGTTCAAGGCAAAGAAGAGAATTCTTTTAGACATTTTGTCCGAAGAAATTCTTCGGGAGAAAATCCCACAAAAATAAAAAAGGCAAAGGCATAAATTGATTTCTTTCGGACTTTTTGTTTGAAGGAATTCCTTCGGACAAAAAGTCCGAAGAAATTTGGGAAAAAGCCGAAGGAATTCCAAGGGGTGACGGGCTCGAAGACGTCAAAATCAAGCACGGCGAACTAGCCATTGGTTTTCAAACAGTGACGGGTGCGTAGAGGTCAAAATTAAGGCAGTGAAATAGCCGTTGATTTTGAAAAGCTTAAAGAAGAGCCCAAGGAACTCAGCGACCCGCCAAGAAGATAGCCCCTGAAGGCTTAAGAGCCAGAAAGAGACAAAACCAGGGAGAGACAAAGTGCAGAAACGGACAAATAGTCCAGGTGGCAAAGAGAGGTGTCAACTCAAGGATTTACTCCTGCAGTTGGAACAGTGCTTGCCAGGTGGTCACCAAACGGCGCAAACAGTGAGCAGCGCGGCCTGTCTCCTCCACTTTGCATTTATGAGCAGACAAACCGCGTGAATATCTGAAGGAAGCAGACTGTTTGCAGAAAAGGGGCGCGGCCCATGCTTTCACATTAATGTTTGAACGACAAAGTCAAGATCGGCGATTACACAGCATGGTTTAAGCAGGCCTCTTCTAGAAGAATGACATCAGCAACAGTGACTTCCTCTTCTTGATGCTCTCAAATGCACATGGGCCAACTTGTCAAAGGGTGCCAAAAGTCATTTCAAAATGGGCGCCTTTACTTCTTCTCCTCTTTCTATATATCGTAAACTTCTCATTTTGAGAAGATCTCTTCGCCCGTAAGGCAAAGCTCTGCCCAAAAAATCTCTCAGGCTTGTAAGGCAGAACTCTGCCGGATTTTACCTTGAATCAAGACTTAGCAATTTTTACTTCCATTCGAACTTGCACTCACGCATATGTCTATGTTTTCTTTTTGTGTTAAGTCATTTTCTTTTATGCTTTCATAGAACGATTCCAACATGTCTAGTGCATTGTGAAGTCTCTTATTCTGCAGGTCTGTTAGAAGTGTCTACAGCAGGAATATAAGCGCATATGAATAGGCTACCAAACTGTGTCTCAGAACACCTTTAATAGTTCTTCCTCCCTGTATCTCTACGGACCCCTGACTCACTGATACAGAAGAGTTTTCCACATCATATGAAGTGTATGACAGCTTCTTCTTGGTGAAAAGTGTATGTTCGGGCTGAGTGGATCAACTTTTTTGGTGTATCACCTTTTAGTTTAGGTTTAGGTTCTGTTTTTTCAGCATCCTTCTCCCTTTTCATCCCCCAACCTTTTTTTCATTTATTTGTTAGCAGTAGGGAATCCAGGACCTAAAAGATACATCAAAGGGAGCTAGCCCTTATCTAGAGACTCTCCCCCCAGTTTTGTCAGGCCCACAGGCAAGAGGGGAGTTTCCATTGTTGCGTGTGGAAGGCAGGAGCTTGGCCTCCTGTCCAGGGTGCAATCCACTGCATCAACAAGTCCATTGGGCATGGAGTCAGGACCCATCTTGGAGAAGTTAACAACCTTGTAAGGAACTATGAACCAACAAAGATTTTACCTTAAACACAAAGGAGAACACACACAACAAAGGATAAAAAACTACACACACGTGTGCAACAGCACTTAGGGGAAACGAAAGACATACAACTGAAAGCAAAATACTATGTACAACTAAAAAGATACATTTGCCTCTCTCCTGGATCAAAGGGAAAACTTCTTAAGTGTCCTTCATGGCAAAAAAACTTATGGTGCCAAGCAAGTGGCTGAATGGAATGGAGACTTGGTGACTTGCTCTTCTTGTCTGCCACCTTGATTGGCTTGTATCCAAATGAATCAAGGTCAAACATGCTTCCAACATATATGTATTCATCTTGCTCTTGGAAGCTTGCCTCATGCTGGCCCTTCATGCTAGTGTATTTCATCAAGAAATCAATGGCTGCTAGCTTATCACCATAAGCCTCATTTAGCTCATAGCCCCCTTGACATGCATCATGGATTGACTTGTTCCCTTCTGCCTCATTGAAGAGACTGTCAAACTTATCTTCTGCTTCATCATGGCTTTCTTGAAGAAGGGTGACTGTTGTGATGTCTGAAATGAGATCACAAACTGCTTGCTCATCCCACAGAACACCACCACCTTGCTCAAGGCTCTCTTCTTCAAAGCTTTTATCAAGATGGACAGACCTCTCTTTTTCTTGCTCAAAAACCAGAGTCTCTAGTTGTTCAAAGACATCCTCCTGATCCTCTTCCAACTCAAGTTCCATGGCATGGTCATTCTCCTCATCAAAGCAACAAGGAAGTTCATCAAACAAGGGAGGGGAGAGCTCACCATGCTTACTTTCCTCAGCATCCATTGTTGACAGATAAAGTTTGTCAACCTCTTCTTCATATTGCTGGAACATCCGCATGTATGCATGCCCTGTGTTTTCTCCATTGTTGATGTCTTCAAAAGGAGCATCCATGATGGTTTCATCCTCATTGACATCTATGAGAGATTCTTGATCAGCCACAAATTGGATCCTCTCTTCTTCACTTACCTCTTTCAAAAAAAGTTCCTCCTTGAGAAGGGATGAAGTGGAAGGCTAATGGTTAAACTCATGTGGAAGAGGAGGCAAACCTTGAGCTAAAATCGAATGATTCTCCTCCTTCCATTTAGCCAACATTTCATCCACATCAAATATGACTTGATAGCTCTCTTGGAGGGGTGTAGATGGAGTGTGTTCAAATGTAGGATCTTCTGCTTGATTTGAACCGTCCATCACACCTTGGTCGAGGAACCTCATTCTGGACTTCAATTCTGCAATTTGCTTGGCTATATTCTCTTGGAAGAGCCTTTCTTGGAGGTCACAAGCATCATCATGATGAGTAGGAGCAGCTTCATCTCCTTCAAGGCTTCTATCAAAATGAATAGGCCTCTCCTCTTTTTTCCTACCGCATGATTCCATTGCTTCCAACTCATGACCTTGGGAATTGAAACTTATCCTTTGTGAACACACAGCAACTTTTCCTTTGTGAACACACAGCAACTTTATCCTCTTCAAGGTCCTGAGCTGGTTCATGATAGGCACTCCTATGCTGGAATATTTTAGGAGGTTGAGGGAGACTAAGAAGGGTCTACTCATGCACAAGAGGGGCTGCTTCAAGAGAGATGTGTTGCTTTCCAAAAGATATAGGGTGATTCCCATCAAAAGAGGGTCCACATTCTAAAGAATTGAGAAGGTTAGTCTCCATGAGAGGTTGCTCTAATGCCCTTTGATGTTGGAAAGCTAGGTGCAAGGGATTAAAAGCAGGCGTGGTTACTGCATCAGATGAGCTAGAGTGAGCAAGTGCTATTTGGTAGAAAGGATTTGGTGCACAAGAGGGGGCTTTCTTTAGAATAAGAGGGGGCTGCTTTGGAATGGGAGAAGGCACACAAGGCTGATTGCCTTCAATGAATGGACTCTCTCATTTTGCTACTTCCTCCTTCATGGATTGCAAGGCCCGGGCTTGCCTAAACAAGCACTCCTCTTTGTACATAAGCTCTTGCTGATATCTATTCTACTCCTCCAATCTGTTTACCTCCATCACTTGCTTATCAAATTCCAGCATTACTTTCCTTACACTAGGTGAAGGGCAACCACGAGCGCTGCTTGAAGTGATGCCATGAACAACCTGAGCTTGATCAAAGTTATATGAAGAAAAAAAAGGTCCATGCTGCTAAGCAATGGGATTATACATACCAAAATGTGATTTTTTGATGGCACCAAGACAGTTTAACTAGCTAATTCAACTCGGAGTTGCCATTGGTGTTGGTTAAAATGCCTCTAAAGGCTGATTGCTTGAAGAACACACCAAAAATCCTTCAACTCCTTGAACAAATTGTCCCACCGGGCATGCCAAAAACTGTTGATGCTATGGATTGCACCCTTGACAGAAGGCTGGGCTTCTCTCTTCTATGCGGCACAATGGAGACTCCCCTCTTGCTGTGGGTCTAGCAAAACTGAGTGGAGAATCTCTAGATAAGGGCTAGCTCCCTTTGATGCATCTCTCGGGTCTTTGACTACTACTGCTAATGATGGGGGAGGTGAAAAGGGAGGATATAACCGAAATAAAACCTATCTAAACGGTGATGCACCAAAATGATTGATCTACTTAGTTTTGACATGCACTTTGCACCAAGAACAAGCTGATATACACTTCATTTCAAATGAGAAACTCTTCTGTATCAGTGTCTAATAAGGGGTCCTCTGGAGATACAGGGAGGAAGAACTACTAGAGGTGTTCTAAGACACACTATGGCAGCCTGTTCACATGCGCCTATACTCTGTTGTGGACAGTTTTTGCTGACCTACAAAAAAAGAACTCACAATACACTAGACATGTTGGAATCATTCTGTGAAAGCATGAAGGAAAATGACTTAACACAAGACAAAACCATAGACATATGCAAAAGTGCAAACTCAAATGGAGATAAAAATGTTATCTTGATTAAAGGTAAAATCCTGCAAGGCTTCGCCATACAATCTAAGAGATATCTTCTTCTCTTGGAGGTTACAATATATATAGCATGAAAAAGAAGACTTTGGCGCCTTCCAGAACAAGTGACCCATGCTGCATTGAACACATTGGAAAGAGGAAATTTGCTCATGCTGGTGTCATCCTTCTAGAAACGCCTTGAAATGACCATGCTGTAGATGTCGTAGGTCTTGACTTTGGTGCTTAAAGCGTATTAAATGTCACTGCGAAAGCATGGGCCGTATTAATGTCACCATGAAAGCATGGGTCTACTACAAATATCTTCCTGTGCCGACACTTTTTGTGCCACCTGGACTATTCTATTTGCCCCTGCACTTGGCTGGGTGTGTCTTTTGAAACATTCCAAATGTTGTCGTATGTGTGCGTGTCCGTGTTTTGGATTCTCTATTTTGTTCCCTCTTTCCTTGCTATTTCTTGTCTCTTTCTGGCAATTTTGAGCTCTCGGGCTATTCTTCTCGTCTTTTGCTGGCTCCTTGGGCTCCGTTCTCAACGGGTCGCTAAGTTTGTCCTCGAGTATTATGCCCCTTTGAATTTCATCGGGCCTATGCCATTCGAAAACCAACGGCTATTTCACTGTCTCGAATTTGACACCTGTGAGGACGTCACCAGACATTTAAACTGCCAATGGCTAGTTCATCATGCTATCAGGCCCATCATCATCTTTGGTAATTCCTTCGGCCTTTACAAAATGAACCTTCCCGAAGGGAAGGTGTCCCTTCGGAAAAGTGAAAAAGGTCCCTTTTCAGCAGTCGAGAGTCCCCCGCAAGGGCACTTGCCCTTCGATCTCCTTCGGGCTCCCTTATCTTCTCAATTTCTTCGAACAAAATTGAGAAGATAAGGGAGCCTGAAAGAGCATTTTGTCCGAAGAAATTGAGAAGATAAGGGAGCCCGAAGGAGCTCGAAGGGCAAGTGCCCTTGCAGGGGACTCTCGACTGCCAAAAAGGGACCTTTTTCACTTTTCCGAAGGGACACCTTCCCTTCGGGAAGGTTCATTGTGTAAAGGCCGAAGGAAGTCTTTCCTTCAAAGTTGACGCTCTTTTCTTTGTAAATCCCTTCGAACAAAAGTCCGAAGGTATTCCTTCGGACATTTTGTCCGAGAGAATTTTGTCTTGGTCCCTTGTTTGTGAATTTCTTCGGACAAAATGTCCGAAGGAATTCCTTCGGGCATTTTGTCTGAAGGAATTCATCCATTGATTCTTCCTTGTATTTTCCTTTGGACATTTTTTCCGAAGGACCTTTGCCTTTTGCCGTGCATTTCCTTCGGACAAAAGTCCGAAGGAATCCTTTGCCTTGCTCACTTTTTCGAAGGAAAGATTTCCTTTTGGCCTTCTCTTTAATCCCTCCGCAAGTGTTCCCTGCCCTCCGCAAGGGCACTTTGGGTCTTGAAATGCCCCTTCGGAACTTTTAATTTGGTCCTGCCACCAACCAAGGTGCCCTTCGAAGGAAATCTGTTGCCCTTTTTCGCGAACTGCTTAGACCATTTCAGGTTCTTCAATCGCTTCTACTTATAAAAGTAGACAAGTAATGTACCTGCACAAACCTAATTTGCACTAAACTAAGCAAAATGACAAAACACTTGGCTTTTTCATGGAATAGGTCTGACAGAGGGTATTTTGCACAAGGCAGCTGAGGGATGACTTAGCCAAATCATGGATGTGAAAGACTCTTTGTAAAGAAAAAGGAGAGGGTGCCCAATTTGGCCTGCAGGACCAAAAATTGGTCAACAGGAATCACTCCACAAATTGCTTGCCACTTCGAGTGGGCTACCTCCTTATCAAAACATTTGTTCCAATTGATATATTGCTTGGATGTTCTTATAATGACCTATGCCCTCTTATTTATACTATTATAATCTACCAAACTCCTTATTCTCATGCATGTGGTATTAAACTACTATTCACTATTCTACTATTTATGCTACTAATCTACCTCTCCTTAAGTATATTACATTCCATCCCCCTTAGAAATGTTTCGCCCTCAAAACATGATAAGAAATAAGAGGACCAAATGAAGGCCTGACCATACATATTAAAATAGGTTGAAGACCAGATCGAAGCCCATCCATGCGTCATTTTTTGCTTCCGCTTCTTCCCTCTATGTTGGGATGAGTATGTACATCAATAAGTTTAACATGAGCACTATAATCAAAGGTTGAAGTGCAATTTGAAGAATGGTGATCATCTCCTCAAAGTGAGAGTAAGGGTGCTCAAAATGGTCAGTGTGATGAATTAACTGAGGATACATCCCATCCCCCTTAGCATTGGTCCTTACACATATTTTGTTTACAATGGCTAACCCCACCAAAGAATGCATCAAATTGTTATAATTATTTGAGGACAAAAGAAAAAAAGTTTATGCTATGTGGAGGAATGGTTTGGGGAGGAGAAGATCAACTGAATTAATAACTCTAGAGTGATCAACATACCATGCTCTGCAAGTGTCCTCCAATTCCAGCCATGTAGTTATTTTCGTTTCATATTCTTCAACTATAGGAAATGAAACTACATACCATTCAATATATTTATACTCTCAATCTAATCATGCACTAATTTTCTCATCATATTGTGTGGTTATATGGAAGTGAAGCTCAATTCTATCTAAAATAGCATGCATATTATTTAATGAATACATTGCTCTAGATAAAATGGAAGGCTCCGTGAGAATTTTTTTTTTTACAAATTGCAGTTAGTAAAACTGCGATAACTTATAAAATACTCAATGAAATTTAAAACTTGCTAATGTTATGAAAAGTTAGAAAATAGAAATGCATCAAACCTAGAAATTGTTTGGCTCAATTTGCTAATGTGTGAGAGTAGTTTGAAGAAAAATAGTCAGGTTTTGGAAGACAAAAAACGAAAATCCACTTGAAACTTCAAAGAAATAGTAGATCTAACTTCATATGTCCAACTGGCTCCACAAAACCTGCACTTTAAAAAATATAATGTAACATATCTGGATAGGGGCATATATTGTATATTAGGGGTAGAATAGTGGAATGTAATAGTAATATGAATGGTAATGAATAGTAATGCATTAGAAGAATAATCCCACATGCATAGAAAGGAAGTGTGGGATAGATTAAAATAGTATAAATAAAAAGGCATAGGCCATTGTAATGCATCCAAGCAAATATAAATCAAGTAGAGCATTGCTTTGATAAGGAGGTAGCCCCTTCGAAGTGACAAGCGACTGTGGAGTTATTTCTTCCTACCAAAAAAGAATATTATATTAATATAGTTAGTATTTGTGTTTAATTGTGTATGTGAGATATTAGGTTCTGATATCAGATCTTTTTCCATGGCCATTTTTGTATATATATATATTTTTTGTTTTAGTAAGAGTTTATGCAAGTAAGAAATTGTAGTTCTATGCACCGTATGCTCTCACCTTGCCTTAACGGGATCCTGATGATCAGAAAGTGGATGGAAATTATTTCTATTTTTATATTTTAGGAAAGAGATTTTGTTTAATTTCATGGTTTGGGTAGAAACATCAATTTGGAGAGTTGCAGGAAGGGTTGTGTATGAAAGTGATTTATAATTTGTGTAAGAGATTTTAGAGTGGATTTTTTGAGTGGTCTTGTTTTGTGGGGTTGCAAGAGGTATTTTTGTGGATCCATTGGGAGAGTATATTTGTAAAAGTGCAGGTTTTGTGGAGCCACTTGGACATATAAAGCTAGATTTGTTATTTTTTTGTCATTTTCAGTGCGGATTTACGTTTTTATCCTAAAAACTCGTCTATTCTGCAAACTACTCACAAACATTAGCAAATTTATCCAAATAATTTATGGGTTTGGTGCATCTTTGTTCTAGCTTTTCAGAACAGTTTGAATTTTTAAATTTCTTTTAGTATTGTAAAAATCATCACAGTTTTAGTAACTACTACTTTGTATAAAAAAAAAGTTAATTTCTATGGAAATCTTGGTGTAATGATGCATTTTTGGTTGAAGTTGACGTCCACTCCTTTGGTTCTCATAGGGCTTCCCATTTTCTCTGGAGCTTATCTCATCGATGCTTTGACTCAACATCGTCAAACTGGCATAGTGCATGGGTATCACACAGACTTTTCTAAACTCGCCACTCAATCTATAGGATTGTCTGAAGATTTCCTCACAATTTGTTTCATCAATCATCCATGAGAAACTTCAAGAAGAGGTTAGAATGTGGCAACCTCAAAACTTGATGGAAGTCGTGGGCTTAGCTAAGTTCGTTGAAGACCGCATCCACTATGATCATGGTGAGGCACCTTAGTTTTTGATCTCACATCCTTGCATAACATCAATGCTCGAGCAGGTGATAGAAGCAATTGATCCCTCCACAAACGCACCCCATTTGGCTCCCAAAGAACTCGAGCCAACAACACCAACACCTGAGCTGGCACCCAAAGCACCGGAGCAAGCACTTGACGAGCCCAAGCAGACAATAGAAGAGCCCAAAAAGGCACTTGAAGAACCTGATCAAGCAGTAGCAGTGCCTGAGCAAGCCACCAACGAGCCCAATTAGGTAACCGACATGCCCAAGCCAGCCACCGCAGAGCCCAAGTGGGCACTGAGCCTTCAACTCCCTCAAAGGACAAGGCATGTATCCTCCGTTGGCTCACCAGGCCGACTATTTTGAGCACCCTTGTTCTAGATTTGAGATGATAATCATCACACTTCAACTTTCAATGATCGACTATAGCTTCATGTTTCAAGCTGAGGTTATTCCATCCATCGTTCTCTGTGCACTTCATGCTCCTATTATAGTGCTTGATTTCACAATGTTGATGTGTCTACTCCTATCCCAGTCTAGGTAGAAGAAGTGGAAGCAGAAAATATCGCATGGATGTGGCTCTATTTGGTCTTCTACATATTTTTGATATGTATTTTTTTGCATGTTTCGAAGACAAAACATGTCAAGGGGGATGGAATCTATTATATCTAGGTAGGGTTATATATTGTATATTATAGTGGAATGTAATAGTAATATGAATACTAATGTATTAGAGGAATAATCCCACATGCATAGAAAGAAAGAGTGGGATATATTAGAATAGTATAAACAGAGAGGCATTGACCATTGTAATGCATCCAAGCAAATATAAATCAATTAGAGCATTGCTCTGAATAGGAGGTAGCCCACTCGAAGTGGCAAGGGACTGTGGAGTTATTCCTTCCCACCAAAAAGGAATATTGTATTTTGTGGTGTAATATATTTAGTATTTTATTTATATGAGTGTATAGGTTCTTAACAATGTACAAGCATCACTGGCAGCCTTCTAGCAAGCCTCGCATTCTCATGATCCTAAATAGCCCAGGGAAGTCTTCAGACCAACTGGTTCGCAAGTTCAACATGGCAGCAAACTTTGCACAAGATGTGAGCTTAGTTTTGATGGAAAATAAAAGGCTGGGTGATTTCAAGGACCACAAAGCCAGATTCCTGGCTAAATATGCAGCCAAAAATTTGACTCTAACTAAGAAGGTTTCCAAGGCTTTAGAGCAATGAAGGCTTTGTGTTCTCTGATACTGGCAGAAGGATCTTGTAGCAGGTTTTGTTTGTTCAAATTGTGTTAGTTCTTCTAGTTTTTTCTTACTCAGTCGCCCACTCATCTGGGCTTTATCATTCTGCTATTAGCTTTTGCTATTTGTAGTTTCTAGTTAAATATTCTCAGCTTAAGCTATAATAGTCAGCACTTTGGTAAGGTTTCAGGTTAATAGTAAGCTGCCACTTTTTGTATTCAGAAGGCATAATGTAATTTTATTAGTTTTCTGAGCACTCCTCTTATATCAGCTTCTTCCTTAGTATCTCTAGCTCACACTCTTCTTCCTCCATGCTCTCTCTGCTACTACTTAGCTATCAAGATGTACTGAAACTTTATATTATAACTTTAAAACTGGTGAGAGCCCCAATAGAAACCCTTGTTGTACCAATTAAAAATATATACGTAACTAACAATTATTTTAGTCAGCTGTTCTTTGCATATGAGACAACTTTTATCTCAGAGATCCTCATTGAATTTTGTTCTTCAAGGCCATTATAGAAACATACTGAGAAAAACTGTCTAGCAGATTCATCTTATGACAAAAACAAATCTCATTTGGTGATTGCCTGCCAATATATACTTTCTGCACTAGATGCTATAAATCCATAATATGCTTCTTCAGATGCTTGTGTATTTGTAGGACATGATGCATATATTTGGTGTTTGAGTACATTAATAATGTGAATCGGTTGAATTTGCATCACAATCAGACTATCAATGCTACCAAACATCAGATGTTAGTGTTCTTAAAAAAGGAGAGACTTAAGTTTTAAACCATTTTTGCCCAACAACTAGTTGCAGGCCTGCACCAGACCTGCACCACAGATTCCTCACCCACAAGTTCACAACCCTTGAATGCACCCCTTGTATTTTATGGTTTTTGCTTGACACTAACATACCAGGATTAGCATATGAATTATAGAAATAAATATAATCCTGCATGGATATGGACAATTCAAAACAGATTATTTATATTTGCAGTCATATAAATATAAATGGTGGGGATGCAGGGCAATATCAGCAAGACTAAGGTT
Organism: Torreya grandis; assembly: GCA_037957365.1. NCBI lineage: Eukaryota > Viridiplantae > Streptophyta > Pinopsida > Cupressales > Taxaceae > Torreya > Torreya grandis. Next base: position 2,375,096 of record JARHVA010000739.1, on the reverse strand, counting down.
ATGATTTTCTCTAATAATAAAAAACAGCATCAACATGAATTTTATTACAATGGAAGTCTTCTCGAAGAGGTTGTGGATTATAAATACCTTGGCATCGATTTCAACAAAAAGCTAAGCTGGTCTAGCTGCAGGTATAAAAGGACATTAGGTGGGTGGAAGGCTTTCTATGCTCTTCAGAATAAGTGCCGTGAAGCGGAGTTGTGGGATTGGAAAACTATTCAAACCTTGTTCGGTCTTCTTGTGCTGCCAGTTGTTCTTTACGGGTGTGAATTATGGGCCAGCAGCACTACTATAGCACAATGGAAACAAATTGAAGGAATCCAAAAGCGCTTGATTACAAGCAAGATTAAAATCAAAAGCACGGTTCCATATGACATCATGCTAAGTGAAATGGGGGCTGTTCCTATCGAGGCACTTGCTATGGTTCGCCTTTTAAGCTATTTAAAAAGAATCGAAAAAATGGAAGAGGATAGATGGCCTAAAGTTGTTTTTAGTGATACACTATGTAAGCGAAAAAGGACATGGATGCAACAAAACATCACATGGATGAGTAAATGGAATATTCAACTCAATATGTGCCCCACAAATAATAAAGAAATAAAAGTCTTTGTTATGGAGAAATTTTACAAGAGAAATTAGGGAAGCGAGATCAGGAGGAAGAAACTATATTATATAAATGAGTTCAACCCCACTTGTGATCAACTCCAAAAAGCGTACACAGGAGCCAACATGTCTTGGAGGGCTAAAATTCTTATTGCTCAGCTGAGAACCAACTCTCACCAACTTCGTTGTGAGACCGGGCGTTGGAAGAGGCCAAAGGAGGCTTGGGAAGAGAGAATTTGCAGATTTTGCAATTCTGGGAAAGTGGAAACTGAACAACACTTTATTCTAGAATGTGAGGCCTACAAAGATAGCAGAGATAAATTTGCGGATACTATATGTGACAGTTCTTGGGATAACCTATTCAACGAAGAGCACATTGAGCAATTAGGGGGGCTCATCATCAGCCTACACAAGAAGCGAACAGTGCTACTTAAATCTGCTTGAGTTGTCTTGCTGTCCCATAGGCTATTTTTAGTCTCGTGGACATTAAAATTTTTATTATTATTATTATATATATTACTCCACTGTTGTGAAACATTCAATTTATAGACCACCAAAAAGAACATAGAATGAATTCCCACTCCAAGCATATTACAGTCCTTAAAGGACTAGAATGCAAGGAAAAAGGTGAAATGAGATAAATACAAATATTGTCTTCCATCACTCACAGGACGCAGATTAACATAAACTTCAAAATGGACATTAACTGGACTGAGAAACCAAGTTATGAGAAAATAAAAAACACACCTTAAGAAAATTTGTATGAGCTAATACACGCCGATAATCAGTTTCACATCCAACCAATACATTCTGACAATGTTGTTCAAGTTCTGTAATGAACTTGGCAAATATTTCCTTCTGCATGCCATCCTACAGAGGAAAGTTTTTATAACATCATGACTATTCAAAATGCATAATGAATGCATTGATTAGATAAAACTAGAAATATAAACAGCAGCAAGCTAACTTGAGAGCAAACCTTAAATATGAGCTCCTCAAATTATCAATAAATTTGTATCAAGGCAAACTACCGTATGAGGCAATTAAGAATTTGATCTTTAGATGACAGGAAAATATTTAAAAACTTATTCTGCAACAATACCTAGCAGTTAGCTTACCTAACAACAAGAAAGCCAAAGCATATTGTATCAAATGCAGCAAATCCCCTCATTGACATTTTTACAAGAAAATTAGTCAGCTGTAAGTTCAACAAAAACAATTTGCTAAACAAATTGAAGAAAAAGGCTCGAGGAACAATATGACAAAAGACCAAACAATCCTTGCTTTGAAATGTATGGAAAAAAAACAAGTCTATAGAAAGATCAATCTGATGCAAGTACAAGGGCATAAGAAAAATCATTTAAAACAAGAAGTTTGAGAAACCTGATTCAGATCTTCTGGAGCTCGATTGCTGGTAGTAACTAAGACAGTTCCTCTATTCAGTAGTCTACTTATAATTCCAGAAAGGGCTACAACTGTAAATACATCAACTGCCTGTCCATCAGAAGCACTGCATTAGCAGTTATATCTTAGTTATATTCAAGATAAATAAATTAGTACACAGCCTAAAATGCCTTCACGTGGATTGGGATTTTCCTACAATCGAAAAAAAGTAGGCCATTCCTGATAAAGTTTTCTGTAGAGATTTTATTTTATTTTCATCGAGGTGCATAGAAATGGAAACTCTAGAAAGAACTAGCAATAGGTTTAGCATACCAACAATTTTCTGCAAGCTCATAAAATTTGTTCTCAAAACAATTATATTTCAATTCAAGATGCCTAATGACTCTTCAACCACCCGTAGGGCAGGAACTGTTTCTGAAAAATGGTCAAATTTTGAAATATTCCAAGCCAATTTTTTTCAAACTTTCAATTACAATCAGCAAAGCAATACACAGTCGTTAGGATTAGCCTTAAACCAAAACGATAACTGAAGCAACTCTAACCAGAATGTACACCAACATTCCGAGGAGGCCAAGGTGTGAGCATTGGTCAGAGGATCTGAATGCAAAAACAGCGCTGGAAGGAACTCTAAACAAGAATGGCGCTGATGATGGCGAGCATATGGTCAGAGGATCTTCTACTACTACAAGTACCGAAAGAAACTCAATACCAAGTATGTGCTACCCAGTCCAGTATGGAGTGAGGCGACCATATGGTGGAGTACTAAGAATTACAATGCTTACAAGAAACTCAACACCAAGTATGTGCTACCCAATCCAGTATGGAGTGAGGCGACCATATGGCGGAGCACTACGAATTACAATGCTCTGAAGGGAAATAAACAAGAATGTTGAAATACTCAACGTCAAGAATGTGCTTTCCAACCCGAAAGGGAGTGGAAGCTACCATATGACAGATGTAAAGTATTACAATGCAGTTTCAGAATATAAGATCAGCATTACAAATCATGATTAAGCAAGATTAAAGAACTACTGCCAGCTTACAATATGATCAAGAATTCGCCTGCCAAGAGCATAGAATTAGAACCATTCAACAAGCATTTAAATAGAGAACCCTCCTTGCTTAATGGAACACACTGAGACTGCTTTCTTTCCTCAAAAAACACAGATTCATGATTCTGGTCTGTTCTGATATGCACCTTTAAATGTAAAACCAGCAACCTGAGATCACACTAAAATGGACAAATCTCTCACCCAATTCATCCTATTGACATGAAACGAAAAGCAAAAGGCCCTATTGATGAAGGCGCCCAAGATTGGAACACCAAACAGACCCAAAATTTTCTATATAATTATTGCACGCATCCCAATGCACACACTGGAAGTACAATCCAACAAGAGGGGCGATTTGCCTTTAAAAATCACAGCAGTCATTAAAAAATTTACAATTTACAGAAGAGGGGCGCCCATTACCAACAGAGAGATATAGCCAATACCCACAATGAAATTTTTTGTTCTTTTTTTTTTTTTGAACAAAACACACCCTGCTGTAATGAATATGACAGCCCTGAATTTCTCATACACTGATCTATAAAACACACACTGAATACAATGCACAAATCCTACATACAAAACAATCAAACTACACTATCTCACCACTAGTCGCTATCTTTCAAGCGAGAAGCAATGCCAAGCTAGGAGGCTTTCATTCCTCGAAGCAATCCCAAGCCAATTCGGCAGCATAACATCCCTGTAGTTCAAGATACCCAAGTGAGGACCAATGGCTTCCTTTTATAATTTCCGTTTGACCCTTCTAGAAACCCTATCCTCCAATAGGTGGCGTCCAACTTAAGCTTGGATTAAATATTCAATAAGAATTATAATTAATTCTTTCAATGAGGCGACCACCCCATAAAAAACATCTTTTTAAAACAACTTAAAGTGAAGTAGCTAGGCCAAGGGGAAATATAAAATTAAAAACATGACTTAATTAAAATAATTCGACTTATCTCTCCATTTGTGCCCCCAAAGCCTCAAAATTGAGTAGGCCAACAGATCAAACTGACTTGGAAAGCCAACCGTGCCGAAACCAACCGAACCACTGCCAAAAATAGAATTTACTAAAAATAGTAAATCACTGAAGATGCTCAGAATGCCAAAAAGAACATATCACTGCGAAGCTCTCTGAAAACCCAGAAAGAATCCGCCATTGAATCAACCGACCTCAAGCAAGGGCATCCGTCAAAACAAGAAACCCTAATTTTACCTTTCGAGTAGCCTACAGGTCTCAGGAATAGGCCAACGGTCACTGGAAAGATCATGCTCGAGAAGGGGACATTACAAATTTGTATTAAAAAATCTGCAGCACTACCAACAGCAATAATAGAGTGCACATGAATTTACATATTTCTGTGCACCTCGTTGCTTAACAAAAGAGCAAGACAGAAAAGTTTCCATCACTACTTTTAACTAATATATATTCCAACCTCACTGGCAAAGAAATTAAAAGTGTAACAAAGTATCATCAAAATTAACCAAGTTTGATAACCACAAGGTCAATAAAGCACTGAAAATAAAACTTCAGATATAAAATGAATCTAAGACTGCGTTCTGCAAATTGACACATTACGAACCTGTTGACGCAATGAATCGCACCTTGGGTAGGACGCCGAGCTCCTGCCTTCCACACGCAACAATGAAAACTTCCCTCTCGCCTGTGGGACCGGCGAAGCTGGGGGGAGAGTCTTTAGATAAGGGCTAGCTCTCTTTGATGTATCTTTTAGGTCCTGGACTTCCTACTGCTAACAAATAAATGAAAAAGGGGGCGATAAAAGGGAGAAGGATACTGAAAATAGAACCTAAACCTAGACTAAAAAGGCGATACACCAAAAAAGTTGATCCACTCAACCCGAATATACACTTTTCACCAAGAAGAAGCTCCCATACACTTCATCTGATATGGGAAACTCTTCTGTATCAATGAGTCAAGGGTCCGTAGAGATACAAGGAGGAAGAAATTATCAAAGGTGTTCTGAGACACACTTTGGTAGCCTATTCACATGCGCCTATATTCCGGCTGTAGACACTTCTGGCAAACCTGCAGAAGAAGAAACTTCACAATGCACTAAACATGCTGGAATCGATCTGTGAAAATCATAAAAGAAAATGACTTAACACAAAAAGAAAACATAGACATATGCGTGAGTGCAAGTCCAAATGGAGGTAAAAATGCTAAGTCTTGATTCAAGGTAAAATCCGACAAAGTTCTACTTTACAAGCCCAAGAGATTTTTTGGGCAGAGCTTTGCCTTACGGGCTAAGAGAATGGCTCCTTCTCAAAAGGAGAAGTTTACAATATATAGAAAGAGAAGAGAAATTGGCGCTTTTTGGAAAAGACTTTGGCACTCTTGACAAGCTGGCCCATGTGCATTTGTGAGCATCGAGAAGAGGAAGTCACTGTTGTTGATGTCATTCTTCTAGGAGAGGCCTGCTGGAACCATGCTGTGTAATCACTGGTCTTGACTTTGGCGTTCAAACAATAATGTGAAAGCACAAGCCGCGCCTCTTTTCTGCAGACAAGACTGCTCCTTCCAGATATTCACACGGTTTGTCTGCTTACAAATGCAAAGTGGAGAAACCAAGCCGCGCCGCTTACTGTTTCCGCCGTTTGATGACCACTTGGCAAGCATTGTTCCAACTGCAAGAATAAATACCTGTCTTGAGACCTCTTATTTGCCACCTGGACTGTTTGTCCTCTTCTGCACTTTGTCTCTTCCTGGTTTTGTCTCTTTCTAGCTCCTTCGGCCCTCAAGGCTATCTTCTTGGCGGGTTGTTGAGTTCTTTGGGCTCTTCTTTAAGCTTTTCAAAATCAATGGCTATTTCACCGCCTTAAAATTGACGTTCGTGGGCCCGTCACTGTTTGAAAACCAACGGCTAGTTTGCCATGCTTGATTTTGACGTCTTCGGGCCCGTCACCCCTTGGACTTTCTTCGGCCTTTCTCTTTCTCTCGGCTTCCTGTTGCTTCCCTTTCTTTCGGGCTTCTTGTTGCTTCCCTCCCAAAGGGAAGGTGCCCCTTTGGCTTTTGGAGAAGCGTCCATTTTGGCCGATAGTCCCCCGCAAGGGCACCTGCCCTTCGGGGTCCTTCGGCGGCCTTTTCCATTTGGCTAATTTCCCGCAGACACTTTCCCAAATAGAAAAAGTCCGCAAGAATTGTCTTGCTCGTTCCTTCAAAGACTTTCTTCGGGTTTTTTACTCGCGGCTCTTTTCAGTCGGCCACTTTTCCCGCGAACAAAAGTCCGCATGAATTGTCTCGACCACTTTGCCTTTGGCCTACGGGATTTCTCTTTCGGACTTTTCTCCCAAGGCTTCCAGCAATTTCTTCGGACTTTTTGTCCGAAGGAATTCCTTCAGACAAAAAGTCCGAAAGAAATCGTTCTATGCCTTAGTCTTTTTTCGCGCCTTTCTTCGGGCTTTCTTGCTCATATCCTTTTTGAATTCCTTCGGACTTTTTGTCCGAAGGAATTAGTCCTTGTCTTTTCTCTCGACTGCCTTTGAAAAAGTGCCCTTCGGGAAAATTGGAAACGACCCTTTCGAAGGGTACTTCCTTTGCCTTAAACAAATTTCCGAAAGAAACTTACCTTTTCGGCTTTTTTCCGTGGCCTCTTTGCAAATGTTCCCTGCCCTCCGCAAGGGCACTTGAGTCCCGAACTGCCCTCCGCAAGGGCAATTGAGTCCCGAACTGCCCTCTGCGAGGGCACTTGAAATGGTCCATTTTGCGCCTAAGTGTTGAGAACTCGTCTTTGACTGCAGAGTCCATAGAAAACTTCCTTGCAGAGACCGTAGAAAGTCCTGCAGAGTCTGTAGAAACACCTGCAAAGTCCGTAGAAATGGGCCTGCAGAGTTCGTAGAAATGGACCTGCAGAGTCCGTAGAAATTTTCAGACTTGTGCAAAAATCAAAAAATGAACTGGCTCAGAACAGCGAGGAAGGAGACCGATTTTGGCCTGCAAGACCAGAATGGTCAACAAATTGGCGACTCTCAGGGGAAGCATGCCTGATATGCTTAGAGACCAGTTGCCTTAAAATCCATTGGGCACGGAGTCAGAATGTAGCTTTGAAAGAGTTAGCAATCGCCTTGAGACATCCAAGAATCAATCATGAAGCTTTTACCCCAGACACAAGCGAAAACACACACAAGGCTAAAAACACTACTTGTGGAAACAACACTTAGGGAAAACAGGAAAAAAAATGAAAGCAAACTACTATATACAGCTAACCAGGTATATTTGCCTCCCACCTGGATCAAAGGGAAAATTTCTTAAGTCTCCTTGGCTAGGAAACTTATGGTGCCAGACAAGTGGCTGAATGAAATGGAGATTTGGTGACCTGCTCCTCTTCCCTGTCACCTTGATTGGCCTGCATCCGAGTGGATCAAAATCAAACATGCTTCCAACATATATGTACTCTTCTTGTTCTTGGAAGCTTGTTGAATGCTGGTCCTTCATGCTAGTGCGTTTCACCAAGAAATCGATGGCTGTTGGCTCATCACCATAGGCCCTTTGATGTGCATGGTCCCTTTGCAGTGCATCATGGTTTGACTCGTTCCCTTCTGCTTCGTTGAAGACCCTGTCAAACTCATCCTCTGCTCCCTCAAGGCTTTCTTGAAGAAGGGTGACTGTTGTGATGTCTGAAATGGAATCACAAACTGATTGCTCATCCCACAGAACATCACCTCTTTGCTCAAAGCTCTCTTCTTCAAGGCTTTCCTCAAGGTGAACCGGCCTCTCCTTTTCCTACTCAAGGATCAGAGTCTCTAGTTGTTCAAAGACATCCGTCTGATCCTCCTCCAATTCAGGCTCCTCGGCATAGTCGTCCTCCTCATCAAAGCAACAAGGAAGTTCATCAAACAGAGGAGAGAGCTCACCATGCTTAAGTTCCTCCTTGTATTGCTGAAACATCTGCATGTATGCGTGCCCTGCGTCTTCTCCATTGCTGATGATGTCTTCACAAGGAGCATGGATGATGATTTCTTCTTCATTGTCGCTCATGATAGCCTCTTGGAAAACTGCAAATTGGATCTTCTGCTCCTCACTTGCCTCCTGCAAAACAGGTTCCTTCTTGAGAAGAGGTGAAGTGAAAAAACCATGTGGAAGAGGAGGCAGTCCTTGAGCTAGAATCAAATGACTCTCCTCTTTCCATTTGGCCAGCACTTCATCTATATCAAGTGTGCCCTGATAGCTCTCTTGGAGGTGTGTAGGAGTGTGTTCAGACAGGTCCATCACACGTTGGCTGAGGAATCTCGCTTTGGATTCCAACTCTTCAACTCTCCTGGCTAGATCTTCTTGGAAGAGCCTTTCTTGGAGGTCACCAACATCATCATGAGTAGGGGCAACCTCGACTTCTTCAAGGCTTTGAGCAAAACCCTTCTCCTCCACCTTCCTGCCCCATGATTCCATTGTTTCCTTCCAGTGCATGATCTTGGGATTGGAACTTTCCCCTCGTGAACAGGGATAACTTTATCCTCTCCAAGGTCCTGCGCTGGTTCGTGACTTTCCTTCTTCCAACTTGGAATTTGGAGATCATATTGAAATACTTGAGGAGGTTGGGGAAGATTTGGGAGGGTCTGCTCATGTACAGGAAGAGCTGTCTGAAGAGAGGCGTGCTGGAAAGCTAGGCGCACGGGATTAAGGGCAGGAACGATTGATGCATCGGATGAGCTAGAATGAGCAAGTGCCATTTGATAGAAAGGATTTGGTGCAAAAGAGGGGGCTTTCTTTAGAATACGAGGGGGCGTGCAAGGCTGACTGCCTTGCATGAATGGATTCCTCCATTTTGCTACCTCCTCCGTGGATTGCAAGGCCTGAGCTTGCCTGAACAAACACTCATCTTTGCACATCAGCTCTTGCTGATATCTATACTGCTCATCCAGTCTGTCTATCTCCATCACCTGCTTCTCGAACTCCAGTGCTACTTCCCTTGTTGTTGAAGGGCAACTAGGAGCGCTGTTTGACAGGATTGCATGAACACTCTGAGCTTGATCGAAGTCATATGAAGGAAAACAAAGTCCATGATTCTTATCAATGGAATTATACATACAAAAAATAAGATTTCTTGATGGCACCTGGACTGCTTAACCAGCTAATTCAACTCGAAGTCGCCATTGGTGTTGATGCAAAAGCCTCCAAACGTTGGTTGGTTGAAGAACACACCAAAAATTCTTCAACTCTTTGGTCCCACCGGGCGTGTCAAAAACTGTTGACGCAATGGATCGCACCCTGGGTAGGAGGCCGGGCTCCTGCCTTCCACCCGCAACAATGGAAACTCCCCTTTCGCCTGTGGGACCGGCGAAGCTGGGGGGAGAGTCTCTAGATAAGGGCTAGCTCCCTTTGATGTATCTTTTAGGTCCTGGACTTCCTACTGCTAACAAATAAATGAAAAAGGGGGGGGAACGAAAAGGGAGAAGGATGCTGAAAACAGAACCTAAACCTAAACTAAAAAAGTGATACACCAAAAAGTTGATCCACTCAGCCCGAATATACACTTTTGACCAAGAAGAAGCTCCCATACACTTCATCTGATGTGGGAAACTCTTCTGTATCAGTGAGTCAGGGGTCCGTAGAGATACAGGAAGGAAGAAATTATCAAAGGTGTTCTGAGACACTTTGGCAGCCTATTCACATGCGCCTATATTCCTGCTGTAGACAGTTCTGGCAGACCTGCAGAAGAAGAAACTTCACAATGCACTAGACATCCTGGAATCGATCTGTGAAAAGCATAAAAGAAAATGACTTAACACAAAAAGAAAACATAGACATATGCGTGAGTGCAAGTCCAAATGGAGGTAAAAATGCTAAGTCTTGATTCAAGGTAAAATCCGACAGAGTTTTGCCTTACAAGCCCGAGAGATTTTTTTGGCGGAGCTTTGCCTTACGGGCTAAGAGAATGGCTCCTTCTCAAAAATGAGAAGTTTACAATATATAGAAAGAGAAGAGAATTTGGCGCTTTCTGGAAAAGACTTTGGCGCTCTTGACAAGCTGGCCCATGTGCGTTTGTGAGCATCGAGAAGAGGAAGTCACTGTTGCTGATGTCATTCTTCTAAGAGAGGCCTACTGGAACCATGTTGTGTAATCGCCGGTCTTGACTTTGGCGTTCAAACATTAATGTGAAAGCACGGGCCACGCCTCTTTTCTGCAGACAAGACTGCTCCTTCGAGATATTCACGTGGTTTGTCTACTTATAAATGCAAAATGGAGAAAACAAGCCACGCCACTTACTATTTGTGTCGTTTGATGACCACTTGGCAAGCATTGTTCCAACTGCAAGAATAAATCCCTGTGTTGACACCTCTTCTTTGCCACCTGGACTGTTTGTCCTCTTCTGCACTGTCTCTTCCTGGTTTTGTCTCTTCCTGGCTCCTTCGGCCGTCGAGGCTATCTTCTTGGCGGGTCGCTGAGTTCCTTGGGCTCTTCTTTAAACTTTTCAAAATCAACAGCTATTTCACCGCCTTAAAATTGACGTTCGTGGGCCCGTCACTGTTTGAAAACCAATGGCTAGTTTTCTGTGCTTGATTTTGATGTCTTCAGGCCCGTCACCCCTTGACTTTCTTCGGCCTTTCTCTTTCTCTCGGCTTCCTGTTGCTTCCCTTTCTTTCGGGCTTCTTGTTGCTTCCCTCCCGAAGGGAAGGTGACCCTTTGGCTTTTGGAGAAGTGTCCTCCATTTTGGCCGAGAGTCCCCCGTAAGGGCACCTGCCCTTCGGGGTCCTTCGGCGGCCTTTTCCCTTTAGCTAATTTCCCGCAGACACTTTCCCGCGGACAAAAAGTCCGCAAGAATTGTCTTGCTCGTTCCTTCGGAGACGTTCTTCGGGATGATTACCCGCAGCTCTTTTCATTCGGCCACATTTCCCGCAGACAAAAAGTCCGCAAGAATTGTCTCGACCACTTTGCCTTTGGCCTTCGGGATTTCTCTTTCGGGCTTTTCTCCCACAGCGTCCCGGAAATTTTTCTAACTTTTTGTCCGCAAGAATTGTCTCGACCACTTTGCCTTTGGCCTTCGGGATTTCTCTTTCGGGCTTTTCTCCCGCAGCTTCCCGGAATTTCTTCGGACTTTTGTCCAAAGGAATTCCTTCGGACAAAAAGTCCGAAACAAATCGTTCTATGCCTTAGTCTTTTTTCGCGCCTTTCTTCAGGCTTTCTTGCTCATATCCTTTTTTAATTCCTTCGGACTTTTTGTCCGAAGGAATTAGTCCTTGTCTTTTCTCTCGACTGCCTTTGAAAAAGTGCCCTTCGGGAAAATTGGAAACGACCCTTTCGAAGGGTACTTCCTTTGCCTTAAACAAATTTCCGAAACAAACTTACCTTTTCAGCTTTTCTCTGTGGCCTCTTTGCAAATGTTCCCTGCCCTCCGCAAGGGCACTTGAGTCCCGAAGTGCCCTCCGCGAGGGCACTTGAAATGGTCCATTTTGCACTTAAGTGTTGGGAACTCGTCTTTACCTGCAGAGTCTGTAGAAAACTTCCCTGCAGAGTCCGTAGAAAGTCCTACAGAGTCTATAGAAACACCTGTAGAGTCCGTAGAAATGGGCCTGCAGAGTTCGTAGAAATGGACCTGCAAAGTCCGTAGAAATGGACCTGCATTGTGCAAAAATCAAAAAATGAACTGGCTCAGAACAGCGAGGAAGGAGACCGATTTTGGCCTGCAGGACCAAAATGGTCAACAAATTGGCGACTCTCAGGGGAAGCATGCCTGCTATGCTTAGAGACCAGTTGCCTTAAAATCCATTGGGCACAAAGTCAGAATGTAGCTTTGAAAGAGTTAGCAATCGCCTTGAGACATCCAAGAATCAATCATGAAGCTTTTACCCGACACACAAGGGAAAACACACACAAGGCTAAAAACACTACTTGTGCAAACAGCGCTTAGGAAAAACAGGAAAAGAAACTGAGAGCAAACTACTATATACAGCTAACCAGGTATATTTGCCTCCCACCTGGATCAAAGGGAAAATTTTTTAAGTCTCCTTCTTGGCTAGGAAACTTACGGTGCCAGACAAGTGGCTGAATGAAATGGAGATTTGGTGACCTGCTCCTCTTCCCTGTCACCTTGATTGCCCTGCATCCGAGTGGATCAGAATCAAACATGCTTCCAACATATATGTACTCTTCTTGTTCTTGGAAGCTTGTTGAATGCTGGTCCTTCATGCTGGTGCATTTCACCAAGAAATCGATGGCTGTTGGCTCATCACCATAGGTCCTTTGATGTGCATGGTCCCTTTGCAGTGCATCATGGTTTGACTCGTTCCCTTCTGCTTCGTTGAAGACCCTGTCAAACTCATCCTCTGCTCCCTCAAAGCTTTCTTAAAGAAGGGTGACTGTTGTGATGTCTGAAATGGAATCACAAACTGATTGCTCATCCCACAGAACATCACCTCTTTGTTCAAAGCTCTCTTCTTCAAGGCTTTCCTCAAGGTGAACCGGCCTCTCCTTTTCCTGCTCAAGAATCAGAGTCTCTAGTTGTTCAAAGACATCCGTCTGATCCTCCTCCAATTTAGGCTCCTCGACATAGTCGTCCTCCTCATCGAAGCAACAAAGAAGTTCATCAAACAGAGGAGGAGAGAGCTCACCATGCTTAAGTTCCTTCTTGTATTGCTGGAACATCTGCATGTATGCGTGCCATGCATCTTCTCCATTGCTGATGATGTCTTCACAAGGAGCATGGATGATGATTTCTTCTTCATTGTCGCTCATGATAGCCTCTTGGGAAACTGCAAATTGGATCTTCTGCTCCTCACTTGCCTCCTGCAAAACAGGTTCCTTCTTGAGAAGAGGTGAAGTGAAAAAACCATGTGGAAGAGGAGGCAGTCCTTGAGCTAGAATCAAATGACTCTCCTCTTTCCATTTGGCCAGCACTTCATCTATATCAAGTGTGCCCTGATAGCTCTCTTGGAGGTGTGTAGGAGTGTGTTCAGACAGGTCCATCACACGTTGGCTGAGGAATCTCGCTTTGGATTCCAACTCTTCAACTCTCCTGGCTAGATCTTCTTGGAAGTCACCAGCATCATCATGAGTAGAGGCAGCCTCGACTTCTTCAAGGCTTTGAGCAAAACCCTTCTCCTCCACCTTCCTGCCCCATGATTCCATTGTTTCCTTCCAGCTCATGATCTTGGGATTGGAACTTTCCCCTCGTGAACAGGGAGTAACTTTATCCTCTCCAAGGTCCTAGGTTGGTTCATGACTTTCCTTCTTCCAACTTGAAATTTGGAGATCATGTTGAAAGACTTGAGGAGGTTGGGGAAGATTTGGCAGGGTTTGCTCAGCTACTGAAAGCGCTGTCTGAAGAGAGACGTGCTGGAAAGCTAGGCGCACGGGATTAAGGGCAGGAACGATTGATGCATCGGATGAGCCAGAATGAGCAAGTGCCATTTGATAGAAAGGATTTGGTGCACAAGAGGGGGCTTTTTTTAGAATAGGAGGGGGCGCGCAAGGCTGACTGCCTTGCATGAATGGATTCCTCCGTTTTGCTAACTCCTCCATGGATTGCAAGCCCTGAGCTTCCCTGAACAAACACTCCTCTTTGTACATCAGCTCTTGCTGATATCTATATTGCTCATCCAGTCTGTCTATCTCCATCACCTGCTTCTCGAACTCCAGTGCTACTTCCCTTATTGTTGAAGGGCAACTAAGAGAGCTGCTTGAGGGGATTGCATGAACATTCTGAACTTGATTGAAGTCATATGAAGGAAAACAATGTCCATGATTCTTATCAATGGAATTATACATACAAAAAATAATATTTCTTGACGGCACCTGGACTGCTTAACCAGCTGATTCAACTCGGAGTCGCCATTGGTGTTGATGCAAAAGCCTCCAAAGGCTGGTTGGTTGAAGAACACACCAAAAAATTTTCAACTCTTTGGACACAACTTGTCCTAGTTGGTCCCACTGGGCGTGCCAAAAACTGTTGACGCAGTGGATCGCACCCTAGGTAGGACGCCGAGCTCCTGCCTTCCACACGCAACAATGGAAACTCCTCTCGCCTGTGGGACCGGCGAAGCTAGGGGGAGAGTCTCTAGATAAGGGCTAGCTCCCTTTGATGTATCTTTTAGGTCCTGGACTTCCTACTAACAAATAAATGAAAAAAGGGGGGGATGAAAAGGGAGAAGGATGCTGAAAACAGAACCTAAACCTAAACTAAAAAGGTGATACACCAAAAAAATTGATCCACTCAGAGCGAATATACACTTTTGACCAAGAAGAAGCTCCCATACACTTCATCTGATGTGGAAAACTCTTCTGTATCAGTGAGTCAGGGGTCCGTAGAGATATAGGGAGGAAGAAATTATCAAAGGTGTTTTGAGACACACTTTGGTAGCCTATTCACATGCGCCTATATTCCTGCTGTAGACACTTCTGGCAGACCTGCAAAAGAAGAAACTTCACAATGCACTAGACATGCTGGAATCGATCTGTGAAAAGCATAAAAGAAAATGACTTAACACAAAAAGAAAACATAGACATATGCGTGAGTGCAAGTCCAAATGGAGGTAAAAATGCTAAGTCTTGATTCAAGGTAAAATCCAGCAAAGTTCTGCCTTACAAGCCCGAGAGATTTTTTAGGCAGAGCTTTGCCTTACGGGTTAAGAGAATGGCTCCTCAAAAATGAGAAGTTTACAATATATAGAAAGAGAAGAGAACTTGGAGCTTTTCGGAAAAGACTTTGGCGCTCTTGACAAGCTGGCCCATGTGCGTTTGTGAGCATCGGGAAGAGGAAGTCACTGTTGCTGATGTCATTCTTCGAGGAGAGACATGCTGGAACCATGCTGTGTAATCGCCGGTCTTGACTTTGGCGTTCAAACATTAATGTGAAAGCACGGGCCGCGCCTCTTTTCTGCAGACAAGACTACTCCTTCCAGATATTCACGCAGTTTGTCTGCTTATAAATGCAAAGTGGAGAAAACAAGCTACGCCGCTTACTGTTTGCGCCCTTTGATGACCACTTGGCAAACACTGTTCCAACTACAAGAATAAATCCCTGTGTTGACACCTCTTGTTTTCCACCTGAACTGTTTGTCCGCTTCTGCACTGTCGCTTCCTGGTTTTGTCTCTTTCTGGCTCCTTTGGCCCTCGTGGCTATCTTCTTGGCGGGTCACTGAGTTCCTTGGGCTCTTCTTTAAGCTTTTCAAAATCAACGACTATTTCACCCCCTTAAAATTAATGTTCGTGGGCCCGTCACTGTTTGAAAACCAACGGCTAGTTTGTTGTGCTTGATTTTGACGTCTTCGAGCCCGTCACCCCTTGGACTTTCTTCGGCCTTTCTCTTTCTCTCATCTACCTGTTGCTTCCCTTTCTTTCGGGCTTCTTGTTGCTTCCCTCCTAAAGGGAAGGTGACCCTTCGGCTTTTGGAGAAGTATCCTTCATTTCGGCCGAGAGTCCCCCGCAAGGGCACCTGCCCTTCGGGGTCCTTTGGCGTCCTTTTCCCTTTGGCTAATTTCCCGCGGACACTTTCCCGCGGACATTTTTCACTGCTAACTTTCCCGCGGACAAAAAGTCCGCAAGAATTGTCTTGCTCGTTCCTTCAGAGACTTTCTTCGGGTTTTTTACCCGCGGCTCTTTTCATTCGGCCACTTTTCCCGCAGACAAAAAGTCCACAAGAATTGTCTCGACCACTTTGCCTTTGGCCTTCGGGATTTCTCTTTCAGGGTTTTCTCCCGCAACTTCCCAAAATTTCTTCGGACTTTTTGTCCGAAGGAATTCCTTCGGACAAAAAGTCCGAAAGAAATCGTTCTATGCCTTAGTCTTTTTCCACGCCTTTCTTTGGGCTTTCTTGCTCATAGCCTTTCCGAATTCCTTTGGACTTTTTCTCCGAAGGAATTAGTCCTTGTCTTTTCTCTCGACTGCCTTTGAAAAAGTGCCCTTCAGGAAAATTGGAAACGACCCTTCCGAAGGGTACTTCCTTTGCCTTAAACAAATTTCCGAAAGAAACTTACCTTTTCAGCTTTTCTCTGTGGCCTCTTTGCAAATGTTCCTTGCCCTCCGCAAGGGCACTTGAGTCCCGGACTGCCCTCCGCGAGGGCACTTTAAATGGTCCATTTTGCGCCTAAGTGTTGGGAACTCGTCTTTGCCTACAGAGTCCGTAGAAAACTTCCCTGCAGAGTCCGTAGAAAGTCCTGTAGAGTCCGTAGAAACACCTGCAGAGTCCGTAGAAATGGGCCTGCAGAGTTCGTAGAAATGGACTTGCAGAGTCCGTAGAAATTTCCAGACTTGTGCAAAAATCAAAAATTGAACTGGCTCAAAACAACAGGGAAGGAAGGAGACCAATTTTCGCCTTCAGGACCAAAATGGTCAACAGAACCCACACCAAATCATGCCCCCTGGACTTAGCAGCATCCCCATAGGATCAAGCAGTGTTAGACAATACCCCCATTGTTTCATGAGCCCAATTAGGCCCAGGTTCATGAGGCTTAGGATGAAAAATCAGAACATTTTGTTCTGCCCTTGGCATAGTTCCCACAAGAGAATTGGCAGGCTGGGCATCTTGACGATGAAGGGATTGGAAGCCAAGCCCCCGGTCTTGCATCTGATTAATTGTCCTATTTTGGGCATCCTTGCACAACCAGCATACACTTCTACATATCCATTCCCTAGGTTTCTTTCTTCTAATCATCATCTACAAATAACACCTCTCCAACATAGGATTACTAAATCCTTTCTCCACAATCTATTTGGTGAGGCCGTGGATGCTTTGTTCAATGGCCTGGTTGGAGTTTATTATCATGGTGTCCCAAAGGGCAGGATCAATTTGTGCACAGGAGGGCATGCCACCGTTGTAGGAAGAGGAGTAACTCTTGTGGGGGTGATTAACAAGTAAACCAATAGTCTAGTGAACATTGGGAGCAAGACGAGGACCAATGTTTTGTTCATAACTAGGAAACTGTAATGTCCCCTCTCTAAGCCTACTCAGCTTGGTGACAGTTAGCCTATCACTTGGGTTCCCGTAGGCTAATGTGGGTTGGTTAGGGAACTCCACAATTCCTGGAGCCGTTGTAGACCAGCTTATTCAGCATTTCTCTTGGTGGCATTGAGCTCTGTTGGCAGTAAGGATCGCAATGACACTTTTGGATGTTTTTTTCGGACACATGGTCCATGCTCCACATTTCTTGGAGCTAGTGTCTATTTTTAGTAAGTCACCATTTCCGGCACCGTCATCGTACTTTGGCGTTAGTATCATCTTGGCATATTCAGTTTTGCATTATCAGGGCCTGACAATGCTTTTCGCAAGTCAGGGGAATAATTTTAAATAAACACTTAAGTAATAAGGTTTAATTAAGAAGGTGGAGTTAAGTGTTATTTTTAAATTAAAGGTGACTTCACCCCATTTGAGATGGGCGCCCATATTGAGGAGGAAATTAATTTTTTAAAAGACATTTTATTCCCCAAAAAGAGCATTGGGGTTCGAAGGGAAATAAAAAGAGGTTTTGAGAGCTCATTTGCATTTACTGAATAATATTTTTGAAGGGTTATGCTGCTGGATTTTTACCAGGAACTTATTGAGGACAAAAAACCTCAAGGAGAATATCATCCTCAGCATAGTATTAAAAAACGTGGGTACCCTCCTAGTACCCACAGAAACCCTGATTTTTTTTGCAAAACGGGTATACGGCTGGGTAACTACTGGCCGGTTATTAGGCCAAAAACTATGGTTTTCTAAGAGCGGTTACCCTCCAAAAACCGTGGTTACCCTCCAAAAACCAGCAACCTAAATAATTTAATAGAAGTGCACTCTTATTTGCTTAAAAACTAATATATAATATGTTTGACTCTGAGTTATGTGTTCTTTGAATCTCTACAATCATTTCTCTACATTAATTTCATTTTCTTATGTATTTTAGTGTGTTTTATGTATTTATATATTTTTTAAAGTAGCGATAAAAGTGCCAAGTAATTGTCGAATAATTGCCAGGTAATTGCCGAGTCCCGAGTACAAGTCACAATTTTTGGCTGCCGAGTAACCACGGTTCTCGAGTTTTTCTACTATGATCCTCGATGGTGAAAGATCCTCCCAGGTTGATTGTTGATAGATTCACAGAGGTTCTATGTCGGAACTTCATTGTATGGCATTTCAATTTTGGACGGAAGGGTTTATTGTAAAATCTTTGTGATTCTATGAATAAAATTTTTAGAGACTTATTGCAGATTTGAGAACACATTTCAGATTTTAGGGTTTAAAGGATTTCAGATCTGTTAACAATCAGATTTGAGGCCACACCATTGTTGTTTGTGTGGCCATATACCTTCTATAGGGGGCGTGAGCGTTGGCAGGCAAAGCGCCTCATTTTGGAGTGGTTTTTTCATGTCTATTGTGGCGCCTTGGCAAAGAAAACATTCATAAATCATTTATGGGTTGGAGTTTGCAGTTTTAAGGGAGTTTAAACAACATTTTAGAGGTTTATAATGGCTGTAGCCAATCATATCAGATTTGTAGCAAATTTCACCTTCTGGGTATACTCAAAACCTCTGATATTAGTCATTTATTCATATGGGTATTGTTGTAAATGCTTGGACATTGCCTAGAATTGATTGCATGTGATTTAGTATTGTTGTACATGTTCACCATCAATGTTGTATCTTGCATGCAGCTTGTGGGTACTTCTGAAAAAAAAATTTAGTGATTCCCTCATCTAAGTATTTGCCAAAGTTCTATTTCACTCTATTCACTGTTTGGCATTAATAGAATGAATCAACAACAATTTCATCACATGGGTTTGGTGTTTTAGTGTGTTTTCTGAATGATTAGTAACAACTAATATAGTTTACTTTCAAAAAAAAATTGGGATCAGTCATTACAGTGATATCAAAGCAATTTGCATCTTGCACCCTATTGGGTATGAGTGATGCAACCTCGTACTCATCGTTATTCTTTGAGGAGAAACAGGTCAAATCCAAACCTAGAGATTGAACAGGAAGCGGAAGATTTTTTGAAATGGGTGAAAGAAGAATAGAACCATCCAATTTGAAAAATATGATGAATGATCTTGCTAGGGCACAACATCAAATGATGAAGCTGATGACTCAATCTCAGTAACGAATGGCTTCATCGCCATAACAAATTACTCAAATATTTGAACAAATTATGGGAAATAATGGTAATGTAGGGAACAATGGTAATCATAGGGCAGAGGGATCCAATACAGTCAATAATAGAGCTGCTCATATGCATACTTTCAGTGGTTCAGTCGACTCTAGACCTTCCATGCCTAACTTCATTCCGAGGGATAATACTCCAGAAGGGAATAATGAACCCACTGATCAAGAGATGCATGCTCAAGCAATGAGTGTTGGAGAGCATTACGGGCAGATTTTCAGGCTGAAATGTCATTCCACGACTATTTAGAATTCAAGCAAAGGCATAAACCCCATAGAGGTGGAGGTGGAAGACCACAAAACAATGAGTTGCAGAGAAAGGTGGATAAGTTATCTATTCCTTGTTTTGATGTTTCTAGGAAGGCTACCGCTAGAGCTTGGGTGCAAAAGCTTGACACTTAGATTTAGCTTAATCCTATGGCTGAAGATGAAGCAATTAAATATGCAACTTTACACTTGGATGGTAGTGCACATGAATGGTGGTATCATGGGTTGATTACTTTTGGCCATGATCAGATTGATTCTTATGCTGAATTTACAGATAGACTAATTGATAGATTTGATAAGAAGGATCCTGAATTGTACTTCAAAGAATTGGCTTCGCTGAAACAATGAGGTTCACTGGATACTTATATTGCTGCAATGGTGACTGATATTTCGGAGAGGAGGTTGATTGTGTTGTTTATTGATGGGCCATCCGATAGACATGGAGTTAAGGCTGTTATTTATTGCTGACTTTCAGAGACTATCAGTGATGGTGACTGATATTTCGGAGAGGAGGTTGATTGTGTTATTTATTGATCCCTTGAGAGGTTGGATTAAGGCTCTTAGCCTACCCACATTACAGGAAGCAATAAAAAAGGCAAGAGACATGGAGTCTTCTACTTTTAGAAACAAATTTCAGTCAAAGGGGTTCCAGCAGAAAAATAACAAGGGCAAGAAAGACTTCCAAAAAGATTCAAACCAGATTAAGAAGGCGCCCACAAGGTTGGATGAAGACCAACTTAATGACCTCTGAAGAAAGAAATCGTGCTTCAGTTGTAAAGAACCATGGGGACCCAACTCACAAGTGCTCAACTAAGGCCAAAGTCAAGCAAATTGAGTACTATCTAAATGATGAATATGCTGCTGAAAAATCAGATCCGCATTCTGATTCGGAAGATGAGGAAGAAAGCTCTTCAGAAGAGTCAGAGGAGCAGGAAAGTGGGGGCACACTTGGCCAACTCTCTAGTTTTCAAAATATTGGTTCTTTCAGAGTTCAGGGAGTATTATGTGGACAGTGGATAGTCACTCTTACTGACACAAGTGCTACACACAATTTTATTAATGAGGGGGCTGTAAACCAAAGAGGGATCAATAACAGAAATTTCAATGGCTTCAAGGTGATGGTCGCTGATGGATTCACCCTCTCATGCACTAGGAAGATTCCTAATTTGAGCATTCAGTTGGGTGACTATGAGATTAGAGATGACTTCTATGTCTTTAACATAGGAGACACATATGTTGTCCTTGGTATGCAGTGGTTCGGTCCATTGGGGAGTGTTGACCATTTTGTTCCTACAGGCCAAAACCAGTCTCCTTCCCCTCGCTGTTCTGAGCCAGTTCAAATTTGGTTTGCACAAGTCTTTCGGCAAAAATATGAACCAGTTCAAAGAATGCAAGGCTTTTTACAAAGCTTCTTCGGACATTTTGTCCGAAGAAATTCACAAGGAAAGAGACCGAAAATGTTCAAAACACTTTTCCTTAAGGTTGGAAAAAGTGGTTCAACATTGGGGTTCAACAACATGATCTTTCCAAGAGCTTTGAACTTCGAACTTTGAACTTAAACAATGTCGAACCGTTGAACCATTGTTGGTTCAATCATTCGGTTCAAGTCAGTCAGTTCAAGTTGTTCGGTTCAAGCGGTTTGGTTCAAACGGTGAATTGAATGAACGCGACTCCTTGTAGAACACAGTGTTGAACCATTGAACCGCTGAACCATTGAACTCTGAAAAAGGGTTCAGGGTCATGTTCAATCAGAAAGTTCAAAGGGGCATTCCAAAGCCAAGTGCCCTTGCGGAGGGATCAAAGTGAACAAGGCAGGAAAGGGGCAGAGTTTTCCTTTAGAAATTCACAAGGCAAAAGATAGGAGAAAACAAAGGTTGAATTTTTTTGGGCAAAAAGCCCGAAGGAATTCCTTCAGACATTTTGTCCGAAGAAATTCACAAGGCAAAGGACCAAAAAAGGATTATCATTCGGAAGAATTCCGCAGCAAAATGACAAGGCGAATTCTTTCGGACAAAACTCTGAGGGAATTCCTTCAAACATTTTGTCCGAAGGAATTTGCCCGAAGGATAAGCCTGCCGAAAGAAACAATCGACAAAATATGAAGGGAAGATTTCCTTCAGACAAAATGTCTGAAGGAATTCCTTCAGACATTTTTTCCGAAGGAATTCCTTCAGACATTTTGTCCAAAGGATTTGAGGACCAAGAAATCCCGATCGAATGACCCCAGAGCGCAAGTGCCCTTGCAGGGGACTCTCGGCTGCCAAAAGGGACCTTTCTCCAAGCCCCGAAGGGACACCTTCCTTTTGGGAGGGTTAAAAGACAAAGACCCGGACAAAAGGAAAAAGCCTAAGGAACAAAAAGGACAAAGGGAAAACGCTGAAGGAAAGAAAGCCGAAGAAATCACCAAAGAGGGGGTGGCGGGCCCGCAGACGTCAAAATCTAGCATGGCGAACTAGCCGTTGGAAGTTCAAATGCCCAGTGACGGGCATGTGAACGTCAAATTCAAGGCGGTGAAATAGCCGTTTATTTTGAAATGCTTAAGGACAGGCCGCAAGTGAACTCAACGACCCGTCAAGAAGATAGCCCCGAGTGCTCACAAAGACAAAAAGACAAAGCCAGGAGAAACAAAAATAACAAGGAAAGACGGGAACAGTCTAGGTGGCAAAAGGTGTCGGCACAAGGAGTTATTCCAGCGATTGAATCAGTCTCCGCCAAGTGGTCATCAAGGAGCGCAAACAGTAAACGACACAGCCTATTTTTTCTCATTTTACATTGATGAGCAGACAACCGCGTGAAAGTCTTAAATAAGGGCGGCCTTGTCATTAAAACAATCGGGCGACCCATGTTTCTGCAGTAGTGTTTAAAACGTTTTAAGAGCTAAAGTCAAGACTGGCAACTACATAGCATGGTTCTATCAGGCGTTTCTAGAAGGATGATATCAGCATCAGCGACTTCCTCTTCTCAAAGCATTCAACGCAACATGGATCATTTATTTTCCAGAAAGCGCCAAAGTCTTTTCCTAAAGCCTATATATTGTAATCTCTCATTTTTGTAAAAAAGGGGGATCTCTCAGCTTGTATGGCAAAGCCCTGCAAGATTTTATCTTGAATCAAGACAGCATTTTTACCTCCATTTTGAGTTTGCACTTTCGTATGTCTATGGCTTTGTCCTGTGTTAAGTCATTTTTCTTTATACTTTAACAGCACGACTCCAGCATGTCTAGCGTATTGTGAGTTCTTTTGCAGCTCACCCAGAAGTGTCCACAGCAGAGTATAGGCGCATGTGAACAGGCTGCTATAGTGTGTCTTAGAACACCTCTGGTAGTTCTTCCTCCCTGTATCTCTAGAGGACCCCTAGCTCACTGATGCAGAAGAGTTTTTCATATCAAATGAAGTGTATATCAGTTTGTTCTTGGTGGAAAGTGTATATCAAAGCTGAGTAGATCAACCATTTTTTGTGCATCACCGTTTAGTTTAGGTTCTATTTTCAGTAATCCTTCTCTTTTCCCCTCCCATTGTTAGCAGTAGAAAATCCAGGGCCTCAGAGATGCATCAAAGGGAGCTAGCCCTTATCTAGAGATTCTCCCCTCAGTTTTGCCAGACCCACAGCAAGAGAGGAGTCTCCATTGTGCCATGTGGAAGACAGAAGCTCAGCGTTCTGTCAAGGGTGCAATCCACAGCGTCAACAGAGAGTTTTATATGAAACTACAAACCATGGAGATGAAGTTTGAAGCAGATGGTAAGAAGATAGTGCTCAGAGGCATGTCAAATGGTGGGCCATGAACAGTGTCTTTCAAAAGGATGGAGAGACTTATCAAACAAGATCAAGTAGAGTGGACAATAGAGTGTACTATTGTTCCTACCATTATAGAGCAATAAAAGAGGACTTACCCTCCAAATGTACAGGTTTTGTTGTCTAAGCACAGCAAGGTTTTCAATGACATACCTGTTGACGCTGTGGATTGCACCCTTGAGAGAAGACTGGGCTTCTCTCTTCCACACGACACAATGGAGACTCCTCTCTTGCCTGTGGGTTTGGCAAAATTGGGGGGAGAATCTCTAGATAAGGGCTAGCTCCCTTTGATGCATCTCTGAGTTATTCCAATAACATTTGCTAATATATATATATATATATATATATATATAATGGAGGGGAGTGTAGAAACCCCTGTTTCCATGATTTCTAAAACTGAATGTTTTTGAACTGTTTTTGTGTATTTTTTATTTTTTTGTGTTTTTGCATGAAATAAAGAAGAATGCGTTTTTGCCTGATAAATTCAAATAAATAAATAAATAGCAGTGTACTCTTTTAACTAGCTAATCTCTGATCTTATTATTCACTTCAAATGATTACAATAAAGATCTCTTGCACACATACAAAAATAATATAAAATATTGTCTCAAAAACTTGATTTTTCTACAAACCCTGGACCTGGTACAGCTGATACGGCTGCAATAAATAAGCTTTTCTCCGCGCTTCTGATGATCCGAATCAATGCTAGAGATATAGGCGCTCAAAAGGGTATCAGCAGTTTTGTCAAAAAGAAGGCGTTTTGCACCAGAACAGAAATATGCCCTTTGCTGTAACTGTACGGCTTGGTACAGTACCATACGAATTTCGTACAGCAGCAGTAAAAATAGTACAGCCTGGTACGTCTGGACTCCAAAATACTAGAAAATTGCGCCACCACTGGGAATCTCATTCTGGGTAATTTCTGGATCAAACCCTGATGAAATAAATTCCTGTGAACCTCTGTGATAACCTCTGTGTGAAGTTATCTCTCAAACTGGCAATAGATCAGTTGATATCTCACAACATCTGAATTGCACACACTGAAGATTGCACATTCTCCAATGCAAATGGAATACTGGAACCCTTGGCTCAGTCTTCTCAGAAAATACTTAGCAAAAATTGTCTTCAACATGAATGACGCTCCTCCCAATGAGAAACCCTTATATCCTCTAAAAGGTGCGCTTTCCCTAATTAGGGTTTCACAATTAAAAATTAGGGTTTCCTTTTCTTTTAATTTTTCCATAGTCTAAGACAATTCTAATTATAAAATATAATTAAAACGACCCCCTTCATAATGAGCGCCCCCTTGGGCCAAAACGCCTAAGTCATAATTACGCCAAATAATTAGTATTTAATTAAATCAATTAAATATTAATATCTCCCTCGATACATATCCGATTCTCGATCCGTCTGAAGCTGGTGAACAAGGGAGTGATTCCGCACATGACCATACCAAAACAAGGGTGCTCCGCTGAGTGCCAAAAATTCCTAAAAAATAGGAGCTCAGGCAAACGTGTCTGAAAGAGCCCGAATTAAAGCCAACTGGAAAAATTTTGCTAGTCGAAGCCAAGCCAAGCTCCATCATGACCCTCTATCCATCCTATCAACCTACGAGGGTCGCATAATAGGCTAATCATCAACTCTGCGAGATGTCAACTGGAAGGGGACATGACAGTCCGCCCCTCCTGAAATTGCTTGTCCTCAAGCAATCTCAACTCTAAATTCTGCAAGATATCCTCGCTCTCCCATGTCACATCCTCCACTGGCAAATCTCTCCACTTTACCAGATATTCCCTTATAGTCCTCCTACGCAACTGTCTCTCTCTGTACTCCAAGATAGACTGAGGTACTAAAATCAACTTTCCCTCATCATCTAAGGGAGGTAAAAAATTGTAAAAAGTACCACACGGTGTCCCAACGCCTTCTTGAGGCGTGATACATGAAAAACATTGTGTACCCTGCTCTCTGCTGGAAGCTCTAGCTCATAAGCCACCTCTCCAACACGCCTCAGGATCCTGAAAGGACCGTAATAACGTGGCTTAAGCTTCTCTGCCCCACTCTTCCTAAGAGTAGACTGACGGTAAGGCTGCAGCATAAGATAAACCATGTCACCCACCTCAAAAGATCTCTCTGTCCTCTTCTGATCTGCGTACTGCTTTTGCTGATTCTGTGCCCTGGCAATATTCTCCTTGAGAGCCCTCATAGTATCCTGACTCCCCTGCAATAAATCTCCAGCACTCGGCACTCCACTGTCGCTTAGTAGCAAATCCAGAAAACTCGGTGCCTCATACCCGTACAATGCCATAAAAGGGGACATCTGTATGGTCATGTGGAAAGTCGTGTTATAGCAATACTCGCACAAATGAATCCACTTGACCCATGCTTTTTGCTGCCCTGCAATATAGTTCCTGAGGTAACCTTCCACCCATTTATTCACTATCTCTATCTATCCATCAGTCTGCGGGTGGTAACTGGTGCTCGGTGTAAGCTCGGTCCCACAAAGTCTGAACACCTCCTGCCAGAAGTGACTTAAGAACCGATTATCGCTATCGCTCACTATGCTCCGAGGCAACCCATGCAGTCTGAATACCTCTCGGAAGAAGACCTTTGCTACCTGTGTAGCTATGTAAGTGGTGGTAATTGGAAAGAAGTGGGCATACTTCGTCAACCGATCCATGACTACATATATGCAATCTCATCCTTGGGCTTTAGGCAAGCCCGTAATGAAATCCATCGATAGGGATTCCCACTTCCTGTCAGGAATCGAAAGTGGCTGCAATAATCCTGCCGGGTACGTGTTCTCCTACTTGTTCTGCTGACAAACAGGGCACTCACGCACATACTAAAGATCATCTGCCTTAAGTCCTTTCCATGTGAATCTCTCCCGAATCTGTCTATAGGTCTTGAAATACCCGGGATGTCCTGTAGTAGGTACATCATGAAAAGCTCGCATGATAATGTTCTTCACCGCTGATCCTGGGATCAAATAAACCCTGTTCTTGTAAATGATCAAGTCACTCACAAGTGTATATCTGGTATCAATCGTCGATCCCTCAACAATGATGGATGCCCAAGAATCCTTGGCATACTCTGCCACAATCATATGTCTCCAGTCCTTTGAAATGTGAACCATAGTTCTCAAATAAGGCCTGTGTGAAAGAACGTCGGCCACTACATTCTGGGTGCCCTTGATGAAAGAGATGTCAAAGTCATATGCATGTAATTTGCTCACCACTTCTGCTGACGATCATTGAGATCTCGCTGCCCCAAGAAATGCCTCAAGCTGTTGTGGTCCGTTTTGATGCAAAATTTGCTGCCAACAAGATATTGCCTAAATTTTGCCAAGGCATGCATTATGGCGAGCATCTCCTTATCATAAATGCTGTAGAGTCTCTCTGGCCCCCTGAGCTTACGGCTCTCATACACTATAGGGTGCTTGTCCTGCATAAGCACCGCTCCAATGCTCTCACCTGAAGCGTCGCACTGAAGCTCAAAAGGCTTCGAAAAATCAGGTAGTGCCAAAATGGGGCACGTAGTCATCAACTCCTTAAACCGCACGAAACACTCATGTGCCTCAGGTGTCCAACAAAATGCACCTTTTCTCAACAAATCTGTCATAGGGGTTGCATGTCGTGAATAACGATTCACGAATCTACGATAAAACCCACACAAACCTAGAAATCCCCGTAGTTGTGTCAGATTTGCCGGAATAGGCCAGTCAATAATAGCGCGGATCTTCTCAGGATCCATCCGCACTCTCTCTGCACTAATAATATGACCTAAGTATAACAATTCGGTCATCCCCAAATCACATTTGGACTCCTTGGCGTACAAGGACTCCCTCTCCAAAATACTGAGTACGGTCTCCAGATGAGCCAAATGCTCCTGCCAAGTCCTGTTGTATATAAGAATGTCGTCGAAGAAAACAAGTACAAATCTCCTCAGCAGTGAATGGAAGACTCTGTTCATGGTGGATTGAAATGTCGTTGGCGCATTGGTGAGCCCAAATGGCATCACCACAAACTCATAGTGTCCACAATGACAACGGAAAGCAGTCTTCTCAATGTCCTGCTCACGAACCCTGATCTGATGATATCTTGACCTTAAGTCTATCTTCGTGAAGTAGCATGCACCATGGAGCTCGTCAATAAGCTCATCGATACGAGGTATTGGATATATGTTCTTAATTGTCCTCTTATTCAGGACTCTGTAGTCAATGCACATGCGTAGGGTGCCATCCTTCTTCACCAGAACAACTGAAGAAGCGAATGGTGATTTGCTAGGCCGAATGTGACCCATAGCAAGTAACTCCTTAATTGTTTTCTCGATCGCATCTTTCAACCACTTAGGATGCCGATAAGGAGTAATCATAACGGGCTTAGCGCCCTCCTCAAGCTCAATAATGTGCTCAATGCCCCTATCTGGAGGTCTCCCTAGTGGAATATCACTGAATACCTTATCATGCTTGACTCTCAACTATTGAATGTCAAGATGATACTCAGTGTTCTGCTATCCCTCCTGTATAGGTGCCAAAGTGCACTCCGCTACCCACTCTACCATGTCGTGTCGCATGAGCCTCTCCATCCGATGAAAAGAAATAGTTTTGATGTTGCTGTCCCGTATTGCCTTCAGAATGTGTCTTCCCATCAACATCAAAACGAATCTCCATGTCCTTGAGACGAAGAGTGACTTCCTCAAGGGAATGTAGCCACTTCATGCCCAAGACCAAATCTATATCCCCCATGTTCACCACATAATAATCAGCCTTGAACTCATAGTTGTTCAAGCGCAATGGGAGATCTCTAATCATCCGCTCACACCTAAGTGTGTAACCGTCGACCACCTTAACTCTAATGCCGTCAAACTCCTCAGTAGTTAGCCCACACTTCTCCACAAATCTAGCATCTATAAAATTATGTGTGGCCCCTGTGTCAAGAAGGGTTATAACCCTCTATCCTGCCAAAACTCCACGGAGTCTGAATGAACCATCCTGCTGAATGCTAGATAGGCGTGCCTCATGTATCTGAAGCTCTAAATCTGCCTCTGCCTTAGGCTCTGAAGCCTCAGCCTTTGACTCCTCAGAACTCTCCTGATGTTCGGAATCATCTGATTCCAAATCCTCATAATAAGCCCATATCACTTGATTTGCCTTGCCCTTAGGCCTCAAAGGACAATCGTGATTGGCATCATAGGGACCTTTGCAGTAGAAGCAAAGCTTCTTCTTGCATAGATCGTTAAGAGCCTCTCGATCCAAAGGTGGTGCTGCTGGATTGGCCTTTGAATCATTCTTAACACCTAATTTGTCTTTGTTAAAATCTGCTCTTTTTTTATTTCTGTTGAAGCCCTTATTGTCCCTGAATGAAGAAGTACCTCTGGAAATGGATTTACTGGATGGGGCTGCCATCTCCATACTACGCGCCTTCTTCATAGCTTCTTGTAACGAAGGAGGATCAAAGCCTTTTATCCAACCTCTCAATGGTTCTGTCAATCCCTCCATGAAGAGCACTACAAGTTGCCTCTCAGAAATGTCAGGGACCATAACTGATAACTTTTGGAAGTCACCAATGTAAGACTCTAGACTGCCACTCTGGCGCAACTGAGCCAACTCCCTGAAATAGGATTCCGGACCTTTCCTGTCAAATCGTTCCACCAGCGTATCAACAAACTCCTGATAAGATGTGATCCGATCATGCTGGAGTGTCACTATACCGTGGTGCCACCAATCGTGAGCTACCCCCTCAAGATGCAATGTCGCATATTTGATAGCATCTCTCTCAGCCATCGGACGCAACGTGAGAAATGTGTCTAGCCTACTAATCTAGGCCTGCACTGTGACCTTGCCACTACCGTCGAACGTCGCTAGTGTGAGGAATTGGTCAAAAGTAATCCTCTCTCTGACCTTAGGTGATAACAACTCCCACTCATCATTCACTGCCATAAGTGTGTCTGCAAACAACTCCTCATGCTCCTCACTTGCCATCACCTCATCGGCCTCCTGTCTCACAAAAGTAGGCCTAGTAGGCCTGTTTGCTGTCCGGGAAGCAGTCCTAAGTGCTCTCTGTGATCCTGCATCACTCCTCTCAGTGTCACGATGTGGTGACGGTCTCCTCAGAGTACCCAATCTCTGTAGTGCTTCTGTCAACTGCTGTAATACTTCGTTAGACTACCTTTGCCCTACTCGTAGATCTCTAAGAGCAAGTAAAACCTCTGCATCGTCTTGATCCCTAGGATTATGAGGAATACGGGTCCTGTCAATATTGTCAGCCATGTCTTCCGGCTGCCCGCTCAAACCCTGTTCCCTGTCAACCAAGGCTCTCCTGTGAGTATAATACCTGCGTGACCCAAACTCTTGTGGCTGCATAAGATTGCTAAACCCTCAGGATGGCAGGATTTAGCTCTAATACCACTGTAGAAAACCTGTTTCCCTTATTTCTGAAACTGAATGTTTTTGAACTGTTTTTGTGTATTTTAGATTTTTTTGTGTTTTTGCATGAAATAAAGAAGAATGCATTTTTGCCAAATAAATAAATAAATAGCAGTGTACTCTTTTAACAAGCTAATCTCTGATCTTATTATTCACTTCAGATGATTACAATAAAGATCTCTTGCACACATACAAAAATAATATAAAATATTGTCTCAAAAATTTGATTTTTTTGCAAACCCTAGATCTGGTACAGTTGATACGGCTGCAATAAATAAGTTTTTTTCCGCGCTTCTGATGATCCGAATCGATGCTAGGGATATAGGCGCTCAAAAGGGTATCAGCAATTTTGTCAAAAGGATGGCGTTTTGCACTAGAACAGAAATACGCCCTTTGTTGTAATTGTACGGCCTGGTACAATACCATACGAATTCCATACATCAGCAATAAAAACAGTACGGCCTGGTACAGCTGGACTCCAGAACCCTAGAAAATTGTGCCACCACTGGGAATCTCATTCTGGGTAATTTCTGGATCAAACCCTGATGAAATAAATACTTGTGAACCTCTGTGAAAACCTCTGTGTGAAGTTCTCTCAAACTGGCAATAGATCAATTGATATCTCACAACCTCTGAATTGCACACATTGAAGATTGCACGTTCTCCAATGCAAATGGAACACTGGAACCCTTGGCTTAGTCTTCTCAGAAAATACTTAGCAAAAATTTTGCCTTCAACATGAATGGCGCTCCTCCCAATGAGAAACCCTTATATCCTCTAAAAGGTGAGCTTTCCCTAATTAGGGTTTCACAATTAAAAATTAGGGTTTCCTTTTCTTTTAATTTTCCCATAGTCTAAGACACAATTTTAATTATAAAATATAATTAAAACAGCCCCCTTCATAATGAGCGCCCCCTTGGGCCAAAATGCCTAAGTCATAATTACACCAAATAATTAATATTTAATTAAATCAATTAAATATTAATCTCCCTCGATACATATCCGATTCTCGATCCGTCTGACGCTGGCGAACAAAGGAGTGATTCCGCACATAACCATACCAAAACAGGGGTGCTCCGCTGAGTGCCAAAAATCCCTAAAAAATAGGAGCTCAGGCAAACGTATTCGAAAGAGCCTGAACGAAAGCCAACTGGAAAAATTCTGCTAGTTGAAGACAAGCCAAGCTCCATCATGACCCTCTATCCATCCTATCAGCCTACGAGAGTCGCATAATAGGCTAATCATCAACTCTGCGAGATGTCAACTGGAAGGGGACATGACAGGGAGGTTGAAAAGAGAAGGATTACTGGAGCAGAACCTAAACTAAGACGGTGATGCACCAAAAAAGTTTGATCTACTCATTTTCTCACACTTCAAACCATAACAGCGTATAGATACACTTTATCTGATAAAAGGACTAGACTGCAGAGAACTTAACAGAAAGGCTTAATGAAGACACACAAAAGATGAACTTACCATAGGTGTTGTAGGAAGACACACTGTCTAATAACCCTCTCCTATCTCTACGCTTTAGATACAACTCTTTTTGCTACCTACAAGTATGGCACTTTGTCTATACCAGGTGTGCTGGTATCAAGCTTGTGAAAGCATCATAGAACAATGACTGGACATAAGGTTAATACTCAGGCACACTCAGAGATATATCCAACTAGATAGAGATAAAACACTTTTATTGATTCAAGGTGAAAGTTGGCAAGGTTGCGCCATACAAAAATGAGAGACCTTTCTCAAAATGAGAGATTATAATATATATAGAGAAAGAGGAAGCAAAGGTGCCCCCTTTTGGAAAAGACCTTGGCGCCCTTTTTCAAGTGGCCCATGTGCATTGAGAGCATTGGGAAGAGGAAGCCGCTTGAAAGAAAATTCTCTATCGGCTCCAGTTTTGACTTTAGGCATTTAAAATATATTAAATTTCATGTGTGAAGACATGGGATGCATCATTTGTCTGCAAACAAGACCACTCCTTCAAGACATTCATGCAGTTTGTCTGCTCATCAATGCAAAGTGAAAAAAATAGGTCGTGTCGTTCACTGTTTGTGCTCCTTGATGACCACTTGGTAGAGACTGTGTCAACCACTAAAATAACTCCTTGTGCTAACACTTTCTTTTGCCACTTGAATTGTTTTGTCCATTTTTGCACTTGGATCTTTTGGGCTCCTTTCTTGGCAGATCACTGAGTTCACTCTTGACTTTTATCCTTTCCCAGCTCTGTCTTTTCATGGTTTTGTTTTTTGTCATCTCTTGGCTCTTTCTGGCAATCTGAGGCCTCAGGGCTATCTTCTATCAATCTTTGGCTCTTTGGGCTCCCTTCTCGGTGGTATCTTCCTTTTGGCCTTAAGGCCTTTGAATTCCTTCAGGTTTGTGCTCAAGCATTTAAAGATTAATGGCTATTTCATTGCTGTAAAGTTGATGTTTGCATGCCCATCACCATTTGAAAGCCAATGGCTATTCTATTGTCCTAAATTTGATGTCTTCAGGCCCGTCACCCCATGGTCGATTCCTTCGACTTTCTTTCCTTCGGCGTTTCTTTCTTTTAGCCTTTCTTTCCTTGCTCGGGCCTTTGTCTTTTAACCTTCCCAAAGGGAAGGTGTCCCTTTGGGGCTTGGAGAAAGATCCCTTTCACAATCACAAAAATCCCCTCGTAAGGGCACCTGCCCTTTGGGGTACTTTGGGCAGCCTTGGTCTTCAAATCCTTCAGAAAAATGTCTAAAGAAATTCCTTTGGACATTTGTTCGAAGGAAATATTTCCTTTGTCTTTTCTCCCTTGCTACTTTTTGTCACAATTTTCCATTAGGTGAATTCCTTCAGACAAAATGTCTAAAGGAATTCCATCAGACTTTTTGTCTGAAAGAATTTGCTTTGTTCACTTTGCCGTGGGAATTTTTCCAAAATAATTCCTTGTTTGTCCTTTACCTTGTGAATTTCTTCAGACAAAATGTCTGAAGGAATTCCTTCAGACATTTTGTTCAAAGAAATTCAACCTTTGTCTTATCTTTTGCCTTAGCATTTCCGAAGGAAAACTCACCTTTTTATTCCTCCACAAGGGTTCCTTTCCCTCCGCAAGGGCACTTTTGGGTTTGGAACTGCCCTCCGCAACCTGCTAGAATGGTCCAGTTTGTGCTTGACTGCCCTCTACAAGGGCACTTGTCCTTCAGGCTTTGGAAGACCCCCTTTGAACCTTCTGACTTGAACCAATTGCTTGAAGTAACTACTTTGAACCAAACCGACTGAACCATCCAATTGAACCAATCGTTTGAACCAACAATGGTTCAAAGTTTAACTTCAAAGTTCTTGGAAAGATCATGCCGTTGAACTCTAACATCTAACCATTGAACTGGTTCCTCCTTTTGCCGAAAGACTTATGAAAACTAAATTTGAATTGGCTCAGAATAGCAAGGGAAGAAGGAGACCGATTTTGGCCTGTAGGGCCAAAATGGTCAACAAAATGGTGACTCCCAGAGGAAGCATGTCTGTTATGCTTAGAAACCAGTAGCCTCAAAGTCCATTGGGCATGGGGTCAAGATGTAGCTTTGAAAGAGTTAAAAATAGCCTTGATATATCCAAGAATCAATCACAAAGGTCTTACCCCCAAAAGGAAATGAAACACACACAAGATTAAAAAAACTACTGACATGTGCAAAATCACTTAGGAAAAATAGGGAAAAAACAAAGAAAATATGTACATGATGAGAGAAGGCTCAGTGATAATGATTAAGATGTATCCATTAACTGGGATATATAATTCTTCACCATCTAACCTGGAGAGTTAGAACACATTGTGTTATTTGCACTGAGTGATGACATATGTACCAGTCCATAGGGCATCAAACTTCATATGCTTTTTAGGCTTAGCTCAGTCCTCATCCCATTTCAAAATGATATCTCCTTTAGAGAAACCTTTTGACGAGGATCTCTTTTTGAAGTGTTTCTTCATCTGCTGTTGGCGGTTGGTCATAGAAGCCATAGCTTGGTCCCTTATTTCTTGAAGTTCCATCAATTCATACAGCCTAACCTCTATGTTGTTGCCTTCTTCTAACTGCAGCTGATGAGCAAGGTCCGAGGCTGGCAGTTTAAGTGAAATAGGAAGTCTAGATTCCTTTCCATACATAAGCATGTATGGTGAATTGCCAATTGCCCTCTTTGGAGTGACCCTGTCTACCCACAGGGCTATTTTCAACTTGGCATGCCAATTTCTCTGATTCTCTTCCGTTGTTCTTTTGATAATCCTGATCAGATTCTTATTGGTGGACTCAGCTAGCCCATTCACTCATTTTGGTCCCTAAGAAGGTCAATGCGTTGTCTGATATGATGGTAGCTGGGACTCCAAACTTTGTCACCAAGTCTTCGTAAAAGCCCAGGACTACACTTTCATTGGCTTCCTTCAAAGTGATAGCCTCTACCCATCTTGTGAAGTAGTCTATGGCAGTCAAAACCCATTTTTGGCTAGCACTGAAGGGAGGATTGATCATCCCTATGAAGTCTAGGCCCCATTGCATGAATGGTTTTTCCACCTGAATAGGCTGTAAAGGCACTACAACCAGTTATTATTTCCCATCAAAAAGTGCACACTTCTGGCAATTTCATACCCAGGCATGGGTATCTCTGAATAAAGTGGGCCAAAAGTAACTAGCTCTCATTATTCTTACAACTGTAGGCTTAGGAGAAAAGTGACCACCAGTTGGCCCATCATAAAACTCAGACAGTTCCCTGTCGGCCTGACCTGGGTCTATGCACCTTAAAAGCACTCTTGAGAAATCCCTTCAGAATAACAATCCATCAATTAAGACATAAGGGAGAGATTGGAGTTTGAAATATCTCCTCTTGGTCCTATCAAGGCCCTGTGGACACTCACCAGTGAGAAGGAAACACCTTATGTCTGATGTCCAATCCTTCATGACTACTGGTTCTTCTAGTTGTGGCTTCATCATGAATGAGCAAACTGTCTTCTCTCTACTATTTAAAGTCCACAACAAGGTGTTCACACAGGCCTTTTCCTCTTACCAGCTTGGTGGTTTTGATATCTACATCATATTCCATTACTTTAGTGATCCATCCCACTCTCTTTTTATTCAGATCACAATTGGTCAAGAAATCTTTGATGCTAAGATGTGGAACCATGAGGTGAATCCTGTTGTTGGATAGCATATGTCTAAATTTCTTCAGGCTCTATATGACTGTAAGGGCTTGCTTCTCCACATATGTATACCTGACCTCAAAACCCTCTAAACCTTGGCTAAAAAATGCAAGCGATTACTCAAGGTTATCACCATTCACTTGGGTAAGCATATCACAGATTACCTCTTCCTTTCTAAAGGTGTAGAGGTTGAAATCTTTGGTGAAGTCAGGACTGATCAAGGTAAGAGCCTGGGCGATAGCCTGTTTGATCTCTTCAAAACTATCCTTCCTTTGCGATGTCCACGCAAACTTCTCATCTTTCTTCAGCATAGAGGTCAATGGCCTGACTACCTCCACAAAATTTGGAATAAATCTCCTGATAAAATTTATTTTGCCGAAGAAGCTCTGCAGACCCTTCTTATGTTTAGGCAAGGACAACTCTAGGATGGAGCGAACTCTTTCTGGATCAATGGTCAAGCCCTATTTTGAGACAACATGGCCAAGGAGTTTACCCTCATGGACAATGAACACACATTTTTTGGGTTGAGAGAGATACTGAACTCTCTACACCTCTCAAAGATTTGTCTGAGATGTTTCATGTGTTGGCCCGCCTCCTTAGAGAATACTGTCACGTCATCAAGATACACTAGCACAATGTTATTTATTAGGCCTTGAAAGGCCATGTCCATAGCTCACTAAAAAGTGTCAACAACATTGGATAGTCCAAATGGCATTTTTCTATAAACAAACATTCCCCATTTGGTAGTGAAGGCTGTCTTGTATTGGTCACAGTCTTGCACCAAAATATGATTGTACCCTGAATATCCATCCAAGAGGGAGAAACACTCATTGCCTATCACCATTTTGAAGATCTATACCATACTTGGGAGAGGATAATGGTCCTTCAAATAGACTCTAGTGAGGTCTCTAAAATCTACACATAACCTGATCTCCCCATTCTTTTTTTGGACAGAAACAAGATTGGCCAACCAAAAAGAGTGTTTGATCAGAAATATGATTCTAGACTCAATTAGCTTGGTGAGTTCCTTACACATGAGAGGCTTAATCTTTGGATTGACAGGCCTTTGTTTTTGCTTGATCGGCTTGGTGCCTTCCTCTAGCTCGATGGTGTGTTGGGCCAAACTTGGGTCAAAACCCTTCAAGTCGCTATACTCCCAAGTGAAGACATCATCAAACTCCTGGCACAATAAGATGAAGGCCTACCTTTCATGATCTGTACACACTTTTCCAAGTGTAAGTAGCTTATTCTTGAATATTTCAACTTTCTCATAGTTCTCCTTCTTTGTTGTGATGCTTGCTTTATCATTTTTTAATTGGTCGTCCTCATTGAAGATACTTTCGAGAGTGACCAAGCCTTTGGGAAGTTTATTGTTCTTCAGTTGAACAATTTGGTTGCCATACTAATGTTGTAGCTTAGCCTAGTTTCTAGTAGCAAACTCAGCTTCCTCTTGCAAGAAGAGTGGTATCTTCTAATCGCTATCAAACACCTGCTAGTTAGTGATGTTGTCAGGCACATAGGGTCTGATTACCACTTTCAAATGATGTGGACTGCGGTCTCAGCCTATCTCCTTGGGGACGTCAAACTGGGCACCCATTGCTGGTAGTCTGTCAGCTTACTTATTTTGCTCTCTAGGAATGGAAGTAACATTGAAAGCAAGGAAACTCTCCACTAAGTCCCATACCTTATGTTTGTAAGACTTAAATAAAGAATTTTTTGTCAGATTTTAGCCCCTTACCTGATTTACAATCAGCTCGTTGTCCCCAAAAACCTGTAACTCTTTAATTCCTCTTTTCCTCACCCACTCCAAACCATGGATGAGGGATTTGTACTCTGAAACATTGCACGTGCAATAAAATTGAAACCTGAAGGCCGAAAAGTATTTCTCTTATGAAGGAAAAACTAACACCACTCCCCCACCAGCTCCCAACTTACTTCTTGAGCCATCAAAGAAAAGCTGCCATAAACCTAGGCTATTTTGACTTGCATTCATCAAATTTGGTACAAAAGTACCATCTTCATGCATGCAATAAATCCCAAGGCCTGCCTCTCCTATGAATTTGTAAGGATCATGTTCAAAGTTGTCACTTCCCCATTCATCTAAGAGTAAGTCAGCAACTCCTTCAAGGGCAGAGGGTGGAGATTGATCTACTTGGAAATCTTCTTGATCAATAATGGCATAGATGACATTTTCTGCCTTGAGTGAGTATGGTTCCAGATGATCTATGTGGATTGGCTCTGATTCAATCTTGACCTTAGTCCCATACTTGGTTCTAAAAACTAGATAGGACCAGTTTGCTGCTAGGTAGCCTCTTATTTTGGATGTGAAATCTCTAGATAAGCAAATGGCAAAGTAAGGAGGAACATCCACCACCACCACATCATGAGGGACTGAGAAGGTTGGACAAGTGTGAGGCATCAAGTTCAAGCCTCTCACCACTCCTATTTTTTTGTTGGTGTTCGATCCAACTGCAGGACTCCCTTAGTCATCTCTTCATATTTGAGCCCCAGTTTATCCGCTATGTATTTGGGCATTACCGAGGTGCTTACTCTACTGTCAATGATACAATTGTGCACTAGGAAGTCTCTTATGACCAAGGACAAATATAAAGGGGGGATCATTTTTTCTTTCTTTACTTGGCCAGATGTGAAAGGCTAACCATTTGTGATCAGAACATTATCAACTTTTGCTGGGATAGCTAGTTCATTAAGCCCGTGTAATTCCTTTTACAGCATGTCCATTTGTCCTGACATTGATAATGAATCCCACAAGGAAATATTCATGTGCAACTTATTCATCTAGTCTACCACATTGATCTGAGGGTTGCTCCCTTTCAAATTTTCTTTGGGATCGCTTGCAGCCTTTTGAGGGGAAGGCCTAGGAGCTGAGGGTATAACTAGCGGCCTAAAATTTAGAAATTTTTGGTTCACTGGTGGTGAAGAAGATGGTGCAGACGCTTGAGCTTCTTCCATAGCTCTCCTCTTGGACCTTGTGTTAGCTGTGACACAATCAACTTGATTGTCTGTATTACCCACGTAATTGACTGTATAAAATTTACCTTCCAGGTGATTCATGAGAGTGGAATCAGGGTGTGTCGACCTGCTGTTCATGCCATGTTGTAATGATGCCTCAAAGCTGGGGAGTTGGACAGCTACCTAATTATCCTATGCATTCGTGTACTGACTTAGCATTTCATTTGTGTAAATAGCCTGATCTTGACTGTATTCCATGGGTGAGCAATTTGGCTGTTCTTGTACCAAATTGTTTTGAACGGGCACCATGGCCTTGAATGATGAAGGGGCACCTAGATTACAGCCTTGAAAAGGTCTGGCATGTGTAAACTAACCTTATCCTTGATTGTAATTATAGAAAGGGGGTCTATTTGCTTGCCCATACTGCTGATATCCTTGATTTGGCCAATTGCTCTGAGCTTGCTGCCTTTTGAGAGCCACTAGTTCATTTGTTACGCTTTGCAACAAGCTTTTTACTTCATGGACGTCATTGTAGCATTCGGCTTTTCTATACTAGGCAAAAGAGCTAAGGTAGGTGCAACAGTTTAGACTGGAGGCGGCAATTCAGAAAAGAATGACATATGAGGTCTAGGGGCTATCTTCCCAGCTTGCATCAGGCAATTCTCAGCCGCTATAGCTATGTCATAGGTAGCAGGCAGCACATGTCCTCCCATGGACTGTATCATGATAGCAATTCCACTGTTAAACACTTTCAAATAATAGTAGAAAGCATAGCTTGGAGTTAGCCTTACCAGAATGGGGATTCTGTCCCATCTCTTCAAAAATCGAGTATTGAAATCTTGCATGAATTTGTGTGGAGCTCTTTTCATAGTGGTCAGCTACTTGGCAAGTGAGAGGTGGTCGCTCTTCTCCCCAAATATGTTTGTTAAGAGGGTGCATAATTCATTCTAGGAATTGACTGAATTCATGGGCAAAGTCCCATATCAGTCTAAAATCTTGCCCTTGAAAGACAATGCCAACAATCTGATAGCAATGTTTTTCTCAGTGACATTGTGAATGTTGCATAGGGTAGCAATATTTCTGATGTGTTCAATGGTAGTAATGGGCCCTTCTTCATTAAAAGTGAGGCACACTTTTAAGGATTGCCCCTGGGATCGGGTCATAATGCATGAGATTCAAAGGACTCTAACTATGAAAGGCCACAAAAGGTAAAGCCATAGCTATGACATGATTCAACTGAGGCCTTCTTGCGTAGGTGTATCTTATAGCAGGTCTAAGAAAACAATTTGCTAAATAAGGATGAGTTCTTGCAAACCTCAGTCGTCTTGCTAGTTTAAAGGTAGTTCAACAAATTCAAAAGGGACATTCTTAGCATTAGATTGCGTGGTGACTTTAGGCATAGGATTGCAGACTAACCTTTCACCAGAGACTGATGTTGATTTTGCTTACCAACATCAATCCTGGAACTTTGCTTGTTGAGTGTTAAAAATGGTCCCACTGGGTGTGCCAAAAACTGTTGATGCTATGGATTGCACCCTTGAGAGAAGGTTGGGCTTCTCTCTTCCACGCGGCACAATGGAGACTCCTCTATAGCTTGTGGGTTTTGAAAAATTAAGGGGAGAATCTCTAGATAAGGGCTAGCTCCCTTTGATGCATCTCTGAGTTATTCCAATACTATGGCTAATATATATATATATTATATATATATATATATATATATATATAATGGGAGGGTTGAAAAGAGAGAAGGATTACTGAAGCAAAACCTAAGCTAAGACGATGATGCACCAAAAAAGTTTGATCTACTCATTTGCTCACACTTCAAACCATAAGAGCACATACATACACATTATCTAATAAAAGGACCAGACTGCAGAGAACTTAACAGAAAGGCATTAATGAAGACACACAAAAAATGAACTTACCATAGTGTTGTACGAAGACACATTGTCTGATAACCCTCTCCTATCTCTGCGCTCTAGATACAACTCTTTTTGCTACCTACAAGGATGACACTTTGTCTATACCAAGTGTGCTGGTATCAATCCTGTGAAATCATAATGAAACAATGACTGGACACAAAGTTAATACTCAGGCATACTCAGAGAAATATCCAACTAGATAGAGGTCAAACACTTTTTATTGATTCAAGATGAAATTTGGCAGGGCCGCGCCATACAAAAATGAGAGATCCTTTCTCAAAATGAGAGATTACAATATATATAGAGAAAGAGGAAGCAAAATCACCCCCTTTTGGAAAAGACTTTGGCGCCCTTTTTCAAGTGGCCCATGTGCATTGAGAGCATTGGGAAGAGGAAGCTGCTTGAAAGAGAATGTTGTGTCAGCTCTAGTTTTGACTTTAGGCATTTAAAATATATTAACCATCATGTGTGAAGACATGGACCACACCATTTGTCTGCAAACAAGACCACTCCTTCAAGACATTCACGCGGTTTGTCTGCTCATCAATGCAAAGTGAAGAAAAACAGGTCGCATCGTTCACTGTTTGTGCTCCTTGATGACCACTTGGCAGAGACTGTGTCAACTCACTGGAATAACTCCTTGTGCCGACACCTTCTTTTGCCACTTGGACTGTTTTGTCCGTTTCTGCACTTGGCTCTTTTGGGCTCCTTTCTTGGCGGATCACTGAGTTCACTCTTGACTTTTGTCCTTTTCCAGCGTTGTCTTTTCTTGTCTTTTACTAGTTTTGTCTTTTCCATCTCTTGGCTCTTTCTAGGAATCTGAGCCCTCGGGGCTATCTTTTATCAATATTTGGCTCTTTGGGCTCCCTTCTCGGCGGTCTCTTCCTTTTGGCCTTAAGGCCTTTGAATTCCTTCGGGTTCGCGCTCAAGCATTTAAAGATCAACGGCTATTTCATTGCCGTAAAGTTGACGTTCATGCACCCGTCGCCATTTGAAAGCCAACGACTATTCTATTGTCCTGAATTTGACGTTTTCGGGCCCGTCACCCCTTGGTCAATTCCTTCAGCGTTTCTTTCTTTGCCCAGGCCTTTGTCTTTTAACCTTCCCGATGGAAAGGTGTCCCTTCGGGGCTTGGAGAAAGATCCCTTTCACAGTCGCCGAGACCCCCCCCGCAAGGGCACCTGCCCTTCGGAGTGCTTCGGGCGGTCTTGGTCTTCAAATCCTTTGGACAAAATGATGTCCGAAGGAAATCTTTCCTTTGTCTTTTCCCGCTTGCTACTTTCTGTCGGGCTTTTCCATCGGGTGAATTTCTTCAGACAAAATGTCCGAAAGAATTTGCTTTGTTCACTTTGTCGCGAGAATTTTTTCCGAAAGAATTCCTTGTTTGTTCTTTACCTTGTGAATTTCTTCGGACAAAATGTCTAAAGGAATTCCTTCTGACATTTTGTCCGAAGAAATTCAACCTTTGTCTTATCTTTTGCCTTAGCATTTTCGAAGGAAAATTCACCCTTTTGATTCCTCTGCAAGGGTTCCCTGCCCTCTGCAAGGGCACTTTTGGGTCCAGAATGGCCCTCCGCAAGGGTACCTACCCTTCGAAGCTTTGCAAAGCCCTTGTATTCTTTGAACTGGTCCATTTCCTTGCCGAAAGGCTTGTCTAAGGCATTTGCTCAAATCGAAAAGCTCCATACTGAACCAAAACCTGCAGGTCCTTAGATCTTTCAATGTTTTATAGAACAGGTCTTATTGCAAAGAAAAAGGAGATTTTGCAGAAGGTGGGTACATGACTAGACTGAGTATTCAGAATGGTAGGGAAGGAAGGAGACCGATTTTGGTTTGCAAGGCCAAAATGGTCAACAATACCTCTAGGGAGGCCTCCGGATAGAGGCATTGAGCATGTTATAGAGTTGGAGGGTGCAAAACTCGTTATCACCACCCCTTACAGTTAACCGAAGAGGCACAAAGATGAAATAGAGGACATTAAGGAGTTGCTCGACATGGGACACATTCGGCCTCGTAAGAGCCCCTTCGCATCATCAATGGTGTTGGTCAAGAAGGATGGGACTATGTGCATGTGCATGCATAGATTACAGGGCCTTAAACAAAAATACAATCAGAAACAAGTATCCAATTCCACGCATAGATGAGCTCATAGATGAGATACATGGAACCTATGAGGATGTGGAGAACACTGCTTTCAAGTGTCACTTTGGAACCTATGAGTTCCTGGTTATGTTTTTTGGCTTAACCAATGCTCCTACCACTTTCTAGTCTTGTATGAATAGGGTTTTCAATAGACAGCTTCGTATGTTTGTTCTGATATTCTTTGATGATATTTTGATCTTCAACAAGACGTGGGAGGAGCATATGACACATCTAGATGAGGTTCTGAGTATCCTTGAGATTGAGTCTTTATTCGCCAAAGAATCAAAATGTGAACTTGGTATGACAGAGCTTCTTTACCTTGGACACATAATCAGCTCCAAGGGTGTTAGTGTGGACCCAAAGAAGATCAAAGTGATCATGGATTGGCCACTGCCCACTAATCTCTCACAGCTTTAAGGGTTTTTTGGTCTGTGTGGGTTTTACAAGGGATTTGTTAAGGGATTTTCACAGGTGACTGCCCCACTTACTGATTTGACCAAAAAGGGGGCCTTTACTTGGTCTAATGCTATGCAATGATGCTTTGATTAGTTCAAACAAATTATGAGTACGTACCTAGTTCTAGCTATTCTTGATTTCTCCTAGCCTTTTGAGCTAGAGTGTGATGCATCTGGGGAGGGAATAGGTATTAACTTAGTGCAAAAAAGACAACCCATTGCTTTTGAGAGCAGGAAGTTGAGGGGTGTTGAGAGGAGTTATTCTATTTATGATAAAGAGATGTTGGCCATCATGCATGCATTGGCCAAGTTCAGACCTTATCTTGTGGGAGGTAAGTTCATTGTTAAAACTTAAAACCAACCACAACACTCTGAAATACTTCCTGAATCAAAAGGATTTGAATGACAAACATCAAAAATGGGTAAGTAAGCTTCAAGCTTACGAGTATGTCAAAGAGAAGAGAAACATTGTAGCAGATGCTTTATCCAGGAGACCACATTTGTGCTCAATTGTAGAAATTACAGCAGATTGGAGGGAGCTCTTGGGCTACTAGCATCGTTGAGGGTACTATGCAGAATGACAGGTACACTATTGTGAATGAACTCATTATTTACAAAGATAGGATCTATTTGGTACCCAATTCAAAGCTTAAGGTGAAGGTTTTGAGGACTTTTCATGATGAACCTATGGTGGGTCACCCAGGTTATTTCAAGACATACAAGTAGATCTGGGAGAGGTTTACATGGAAAGGACTTAAGAATGAAGTCCTTAAGTATGTTAGGGAGTGTCCCACGTGTCAACAAAACAAGAATGAACATACTTATCCTGCTGTTTGTTACAGCCCCTGCCTATTCCCAATCAGAAATGGGAAAGTATCTTGATGGATTTCATCACAAGACTACCCTAAGGTGCAAAGTATGGCTTGCATCTATCGTTGCGAAAGACTGACAAAATTTGCTCATTTCTTTGCTATTTCAGCAATATTTACAATAGTACATGTTCAAGATATGTTCTTTGGAGAGATATTCAGGTTGCTTGGGATGCCCAAGAACATTGTTAGTGATAGGGATAGCAATTTCTTGAGCTTATTTTGGCAGGTACTTTTCAAATTGAGTGGTACTAAACTCACTCCCAGTACGAGTTATCACCCACAAATAGATGGGCAGACTGAAATTGTTAACAAGTAGATGGAGGGATATGTCCGAAATTACATCTGAGGGCAGCATAGGCATGGGTGAGATGGTTGTATTTGGGTGAATATTGTTACAATTCTACATACCACATGTCAATCACGATGTCACCATTTATGGCTTTGTATGGATATGAAGCTCCTAGCTTCATAGACTTGTTGTTTGGAGATAGTAGAGTGCCGAAGGCCAAGGATTTCTTGCAAAAAAGTCAAGATATCATGAAATCCTTATTAAAAAATCTACAACAAGCCCAAAATCAGCAAAAGTTGTATGTAGATCAGCACCGCATTGAGCATATATTTGAGGTTGGCGACATGGTTTATTTGAGGCTGCAGCCCTACAGGGAATCTACTCTCAAGAAGAGTGGATCAGAGAAGTTGAAGCCACGGTTTTATGGTCCATTCAGAATCTCCAAGAGGATTGGGGAGGTGGCTTAGGAGTTGGAGCTACCAGTGAGTAGCAAGGTGTACAATGTCTTCCACGTGTCACACCTCAAGAAGGCATTGGGACGTAATGTAGTTCCCTCTTCCAAGTTGCCACCTCTGGATGAGAAAGGGAAACATGTTCTTATTCTAGAGGCTATTATTGACTACAGAGAGCGTACTCTGAGGAAAGGTCTATCAAAGAGTACTTGGTGAAGTGGAAGAACTTACCGGTTGAGGATGCTACATGGGAGAGTG
This sequence comes from Torreya grandis, assembly GCA_037957365.1. Classification (NCBI taxonomy): domain Eukaryota; kingdom Viridiplantae; phylum Streptophyta; class Pinopsida; order Cupressales; family Taxaceae; genus Torreya; species Torreya grandis. Next base: position 2,330,958 of record JARHVA010000739.1, on the reverse strand, counting down.
AGAAGATATTACAACATCTAGACTTGCAATTGCTTGGGGACAAGCAATTATGGGGAGAGAGGACTGTAATGTCCCCTCTCTAAGCCTAGTCAACTTGGTGGCAATTAGCCTATCACTTGGGTTCTCGTAGGCTAATGTGGGTTGGTTAGGGAACTCCATAGTTCGTAGAGCCATTGTAGACCAGCTTATTCGGCTTTTCTCTTGGTGGCATTGAGCTCTGTTAGTAGTAAGGATCGCAATGACACTTTTGGATGTTTTTTCAAACACATGGCCCATGCTCCACATCTCTTGGAGCCAATGTCTATTTTTAGTAAGTCACTGTTTCTGACACCGTCGTCGTCCCTTGGCATCAGTATCATCTCGACATATTCAGTTTTGGATTCTAAGGTCCCGACGATGCTTTTTGCAAGTCAAGTGAATAATTTTAAATAAACACTTAAGTAATAAGGTTTAATTAAGGTGGAGTTAAGTGTTGTTTTTAAATTAAAGGTGACTTCACCCCTTTTGAGATGGGTGCCCATATTGAGGAAATTAATTTTTTTAAAGACATTTTATTCCCCAAAAAGGGCATTGGGGTTGGAAGGGAAACAAAAAGATGGGTTTTGAGAGCTCATTTGCATATACTAGATAATATTTTAGAAGGGTTATACTGCTGGACTTTTACCAATAACTTCTTGAGGACGAAAACCCTCATGGAGAAAATCATGTTGAGCACAAGCTAATACTGAGAGGGGGGTGAATCAATATTAGATATTCTTTTCTTTTTAACACTTAATCACTTATTACAATAAAGATATTCAAAGCAATCAAGTCACAACACAAGATAACACAATGCAAAGTGACGCCAAATATACGTGGAAACCCTTTCGGGAGAAAACCACAGAGAAATCTTTCTCAATATAAATATTTGTAGGTACCAACCTACTGGAGCACCAACCCCAAAAACAATTTTGCAGGCACCAACCTACAGGAGCACCAACCCCTTTCGCCGAGCACCAACTCAGCAAGAGACACCAATATCTTCAAAACGAAGGGACCAACCTTCTCACAAAAATCACTCTTCTATCTCAGATTTATTGTCAACACAACGGATGATAGAACAATGCTTTATCTCCTTTCGATTCAATCTACAATTGAGTGTTTTCATTGTTATGCTTTACCTTATCCTTGCTGACTTTTTCTTTTTAATATCCTCACAAAAATTTGCTTTCAAATATTTCTGCTCTTTTTTAATTTCTTCCACTTTCAAACTTAAAAATTTGCCACTCACTATGCACTTATAACCCACGAAAAACCATAAATTAAGGTTGTGACTCTTCAAACAAAAAGGTCCATAAACAGTCACAACTCCTCCAAATAGGTTGGCCAAGGTTGACATTTCTGTCGACAATTCCGTTAACATTTCGTCGACATTTCCATTCACTTCCATCGACAATTCTGTTCACTTCCGGCAACAATTCCGTTCACTTCTGGCAACAATTCCATTTGACATTTCCATTCATATCCGTTACAATTCCTTTGACATCAATGACAATATTCCAACAATCTCCCCTCGTCTTTGATGGCAATCAAATACTGAAACTGCTCCCCTTTGTTGCATTGTCTCTTCTGTCTGAATTCTTCTTTTTTGTATCTCCCCTTTCTATGACATCCTCTTTTTGTACTTCTCCCCCTTTGACATCAATGGCAAAAGGTCTATCCAAGAGCTAGTACTTAGCTCCCCCTCAACTGATGCTTCCCTTCAGTGGCAAGAAGCAAAATAAATTACTCCCAACTTCTCACGTAAGTACTCAAATGTGTCCTTCGGAAGTGTCTTCGTGAAAATATCTACTATCTGCTCTGTTGTATTAATGTATTCCAACTTGACTTACTGATCTGCAATTTGCTCTCTCAAGAAATGGTATCTGATTGGAATATGTTTCATTCTGGAGTGAATCACTGGATTCGTTGAAATACTGATGGTATTGGTGTTGTCACAATATATGGAGATAGGTTGATCATACTTCACTTTGATATCTTCCAGAGTTTGCTTCATACTGCCGCTATATACTCTGCCTCTGTTGTGGATAGTGAAACTGAATTATGTTTCTTGCTTAGCCAAGATACTAAGCTATCACCAAGGAAAAATGCACCTCCACTTGTACTCTTCCTGTCATCTAGGCAACCTGCCCAATCTGAGTATGTATATGTCACTAAAGTGAAATCTCTCCCTGTAGGATACCATAATCCATAGTCCAGAGTCCCCTTTATATATTTGAATATCCTCTTCACAACTTGTACATGAGTTTCCTTGGGGGTTGTTTGATAGCATGCCTATAGCCTGCATGATATCCAACCTAGAAGCCGTCAGGTACAGAAGACTGCTAATCATTGATCTATAGAGAGATTGACTACATCTGGTGATTCCTCATCCTTATCTTATTTTCTGTGGCCATTTGTGTGTTAACAGGGGCATAGTGCTCAAAACCAAACTTCTTCAACATTTCCTTGGCATACTTGGTTTGAGAAATGAAGATTCTTGTTGATGCTGTGGATTGCACCCTTGAAAGAAGGCTGGGCTTCTCTCTTCCACACGGCACAATGGAGACTCCCCTCTTGCTGTGGGCTTGGCAAAACTGAGGAGAGAATCTCTAGATAAGGGCTAGCTCCCTTTGATGCATCTCTGAGGTCTTGTTGACGCAATGGATTGCACCCTTGACAGGAGGCTAAGCTCATGTCTTCCACACGTCACAATGGAAACTCCTCTCTTGCCTGTAGGTCTGGAAAAATTGAGAGGAGAGTCTCTAGATAAGGGCTAGCTCCCTTTGATGCGTCTGAGTTATTTCAGTAATGTTGCTAATACATATATATATAATGGGGGGGTGAAAAGGGAGAAGGATTACTGAAAAATAGAACCTAACCTAAAAGGGTGATGCACCAAACAAGTTTGATCTACTCACACTCACACTCTGAACCATAAGAACACAAACATACACTTTAACTGGTAAAAGGACCAGGCTGCAGGGAGCTTGATAGGAAGGAAACACACAGAAAAAAAACTTACCATAGGCGCTGTAGGAAAAGCACACTGTCTACTAACCTCCTTCTGCCTCTACGCTCCAGATACTGCTCTTTTTGTCACCTACAGGAATGACGTTTTGTCTATACCAGGTGTATTGGTATCAAGCCTGTGAAAGCATTAGGATGCAATGACTGAACACAAGACTAAAACTCAGACACACTCAGAGATATATCCAACCAGAATAGAGGTAAAAATGCGTATTCTATTAATACCAGGTGAAAATTGGCAAGGCTTCACCTTACAATATGAGAGATTATCTTTTTCAAATGAGAAGTTACAATATATATAGAGAGAGGAGGAAAACAAAAGCGCCCTTTTTGGAAAAGACTTTTGGCGCCCTTTGACAAGTGGCCCACGTGTGCTGAGAGTGTTGGGAAGGGGAAACCGCTGAAAGATAATGCTGTGTCGGCTCCGATTTTGACTTCAGGGGTTTAAAAACATAGGCCGCGCTGTTTGTTTACAAACAAGACCACTCCTTAAAGGCATTTACGCGATTTGTCTGCTCATCAATGCGAAATAAAGAAAAACGGGTCGCGTCGTTCACTGTTCACGCCCCTTGATGACCACTTGGCAGGCACTATTCCAACTGCTGGAGTAACTCCTTCCCCTTTGCCACCTGGGTTGTTTTGTCCGTTTCTGCACTTGGCTCTTTTGTCTCTTCCTGGCTCTGTCTTTTCTGGGTCCTTCGGCCCTCGGGGGCTATCTTCCCAACCTTGCTGGCTCCTTGTGCTCTTCTCTCAGCGGTTCTTCCTTTTGGCCTTCAGGCCTTTGAATGCATTCGGGTCCGCACTCAAGCCTTTAAAGATCAACGGCTATTTCATGGTGCTTAATCTTGACGTCTTCGGGCCCGTCACCCTCCACAATTCCTTCGGCTTTTTTCCTTTGCTTCGACTTTTGAGAAAGGTCCTTTTGGCAGCCGAGAGTCCCCCGCAAGGGCACCTGTCCTTCAGGGTCCTTCGGCGGCCTTGATCCTCAAATCCTTCGGACAAAATGCCTGAAGGAATTTGTCCGAAGGATTTTTTCTTTTGTCTTTCCCACTTATTCCTTTTTTCTGTCGGCTTTTCTTTTGGCCATTTTTCCCGTGGACAAAATGTCCGCAAGAATGATTTCGATCACTTACTTTGGCCTTCGGAATCCTTCTTCGGGTTTTTTCCTGCGGCTTTTCCTCCGAATTTCTTCGGACTTTTTGTCTGAAGGAAATCATTTCCTGCTTTTGCCTTAGTCTTTTTATTGCTGCGGGATTTTCTTCCAAAGGACATTGTCTTTGCCTTATGAATTTTTTCGGACAAAATGTCCGAAGGAATTCCTTCAGACGTTTTGTCCGAAGAAATTCTCTTGTCCTTTGCCTTGAACAAATCCAAAGGAATTCCAACTTGCCTTGTTCACTTTTTCGAATGAAAACTTACCCTTTCAGCCTTATCTTTGATCCCTTTGCAAGTGTTCCCTGCCCTCTGCAAAAGCTGTTTGGCCTCTAAAATTGCCTTTCGGAAAAGTTGCAAAGGTTCTTTTGTCGCCTAAGTGTTGGGAACTTGTTTCTTTCCTGCAAAGTCTGTAGAAATCAGCCTGCAGAGTCCGTAGAAACAAGCCTACAGAGTCCGTAGAAATCAAGCCTGCAGAGTCCGTAGAAACAAACCTGCAGAGTCCGTAGAAATCAATCCTGCAGAGTCCGTAGAAACAAGCCTGCGGAGTCCGTAGAAACAAAACTTGTGCAAAATCAAAATTGTACTGGCTCAGAACAGCATGGGAAAGGGGGACCGATTTTGGCCTGCAGGACCAAAATGGTCAACAAATTGGCGACTCCCAAGGGAAGCATGCCTGCCATGCTTAGAAGCCAGTTGCCTTAAAGTCCATTGGACACGGAGTCAGAACGCAACTTGAAATCTTTAGCAACAGCCTTGAGATATCCAAGAATCAATCACGAAGGTTTACCCCAAAAGGAAACAAAAACACACACAAGACTAAGAAAACTACTAATGTGTGCAAGAGCACTTAGGGAAAACAGGAAAAAACAAGGAAAATATATACATGATGGGAGAAAGGCTCAGTGATAATGCTTAAGATGTATTCCATTAACTGGGATATACAGTTCTTCACCATCCAACCTGGAGAGTTGGAATGCATTGTGCTACTTGCACTGAGTGATGACGTATGGACCACTCCATAGGGCGTCGAACTTCGCGTGTTTCCCAGGGTTAGCTCGGTCCGCATTCCATTTCAAGACGATGTCTCCTTCAGAAAAACCTTTTGATGAAGATTTCTTGTCGAAGTGTTTCTTCGTCTGCTGTTGGCGGTTGGTCATCGAAGCCATAGCCTAGTCCCTTGTCTCTTGGAGCTCCATCAGCTCGCATAGCCTAACCTCCATGCTATTGCCTTCTCCTAATTGCAGTTGGTGAGCGAGGTCCAACGCTGGCAACTCAAGTGAAATAGGAAGCCTAGCTTCCCTTCCATATACGAGCATGTACAACAGTTACCAATTGCCCTCTTTGGAGTGACCCTATCTGCCCATAGGGCTGTTTTCAACTTGGCATGCCAAGTCCTCTGATTCTCCTCCATTGTCCTCTTGATAATCTTGATATAATTCTTATTGGTGGACTCAGCCAGCCCGTTCCCCTGTGGGTAGTAGTTGGACGAAGTGCTAAGATAGATACCATATCTCAACGCCCAATCACTTGTTTTAGTTCCCAGAAAAGCTATAGCGTTATCTGAGATGATGGTAGCTGGAACCCCAAACCTTGTCACCAAGTCTTCATAAAAATCCAGGACTGCACTTTCATTGGCTTCCTTCAAAGCAACAGCCTCTACCCATCTTGTGAAGTAATCTGTGGCGGTCAAAACCCACTTGTGTCCAACACTGGAGGGAGGGTTAATCATCCCTATAAAGTCAAGGCCCCATTGCATGAATGGCTGCTCCACCTGAATAAGTTGTAAAGGCATGGCAGCCAACCGTTGTTTCCCATCAAAGAGCGCACACTTCTGGCACTTTCATACCCAGGCATAGGTGTCTCCGAATAGAGTAGGCCAGAAGTAACCAACTCTCATTATTCTTGCAGTTGTAGGCCTAGGAACAAAGTGACCACCAACTGGCCCATCATGGAACTCGAACAGCACCCCATCGGCCTGACTTGGGTCTATGCACCTTAAAGGACCCCTAAGAGATCCCTTCTGAATAGCACTCCATCAATCAGGACATAAGGGAGAGACTGGAGTCTGAAATATCTCCTCTTGGTCCTATCAAGGCCCTGCAGGCACTCACCAGTGAGATCGAAACGCCTCAAATCTGATGTCCAATCCCTCATGACAGCTGATTTTTCTGTTGTAGCTGCATCATGAATTAGCAGACTGTCCTCTTTTTGCTGTTTAAAGTCTGTAGCAAGGTGTTCACACAGGCCTCTCCCTCTTACCAGCTTGGTGATCTTGATATCCACGTCGTATTCCATTACCTTGGTGATCCACCCCACTCTCTTTTCATTCAGGTCACGGTTGATCAAGAAATCCTTGATGTCGGGATGTGGAACCATGAGGTGAATTCTGCTGTTGGACAGCATATGCCTAAATTTTTTCAGACTCCGTATGACTACAAGGACTTGCTTCTCCACATATGTATACCTGACCTCAAAACCTTGTACGCCTTGGTTAAAAAACGCAAGTGATTGTTCAAGGTTATCACCATTTGCTTGGGTAAGCATGGCGGAGATTACCTCTTCATTTTCGAAGGTGTAGAGGTTGAAATCCTTGAAGTCAGGGCTGATCAAAGTAGGAGCCTAGGCTATAGCCTGCTTGATCTCTTCAAAACTGTCATTTCTTTGCGCTGTCCACACGAACTTCTCATCCTTCTTCAGCATAGAGGTCAATGGCTTGACTACCTCCGCAAAATTCGAAATAAATCTCCGGATGAAATTTATTTTGCCAGAGAAGCTCTACAGGCCCTTCTTGTGCTTAGGCAAGGACAGCACCAGGATGGAGCGAACTCTCTCCGGATCAATGGTCAAGCCTTCCTTGGAAACAAACCCTCGTGAACAACGAACACGCATTTCTTCGGATTGAGAGAGATACCGAACTCTCTACACCTCTCAAAGATATGTTTGAGGTGTTTTATGTGTTGGCCCGCCTCCTTGGAGAAAATTGTCAGGTCGTCAAGATACACCAGCACTGTTATTTATCAAGTTTCGAAAGGCCATGTCCATGGCTCACTGAAAGATGGCACCAGCATTGGACAGTTCGAATGGCATTTTCTTATAAGCAAATGTCCCCCATTTGGTAGTGAAGGCTATCTTGTACTGGTCACAGTCTTGCACCAAAATCTGATTATACCCTAAATACCCATCCAGAAGGGAGAAACGCTTGCTGCCTGTCACCATTTGAAGGATTTGCTCCATGCTTGGGAGAGGATAATGGTATTTCAAAGAGACTCTATTGAGGTCTCTGAAATCTACGCATAATCTAATCTCCCCATTCTTTTTTTGGACAAGAACAAGATTGGCCAACCAAGAAGAGTGTTTGATTGGAAATATTATCTTGGACTCAATCAACTTGGTCAGTTTCTTCCGCATGAGAGGCTCAATCTTTGGGTTGACAGGTCTTTGCTTTTGCTTGATCGGCCTGGCGCCTTCTTCCAGCTCAATGGTATGTTGGGCCAAACTTGGGTCGAAACCCTTCAAATCGCTATATTCCCAAGCGAAAACATCAGCAAACTCTTGGCACAACGAGATGAAGGACTGCCTTTCATAATCCGTGCACACTTTCCCAAGTGCAAGCAGCTTATCTTTGAATATTTAAACCTTCTCAGTTTTCCTCTTTCGTTGTGATGCTTGCCTTATCACTTTTCAACTGGTCATCTTCATTGAAGATACTCTCGAGAGTGACCAAGCCTTTGGGAAGTTTATTGTTCTTTAGCTGAATAATTTGGCTGCCATACTGCTGCTATAGCTTAGCCTAATTTTTAGCAGCGAATTCAGCTTCTTCTTGCAAGAAGAGTGCTATTTGTTGGTCACTGTCAAACCCCTGCCAGTTAGTGATGTCAGGTACAGAGGGCCGGATTACTACCTTCAAGTGGCGTGAACTGCAGTCTCGGCTTATTTCCTTAGGGATATCAAACTGGGCACCAACTGCTGCAGCCTATCTGCTTGCTTGTTATGCTCTCTAAGAATGGAGGTAACATTGAAAGCAAGGAAATTCTCCACTAAGTCCCATACCCTATGTTTATAGGACTTCAATAAAGAATTCTTTGTCAAATTTTGGCCTCTTACCTGATTGACAATCAGCTCACCGTCACCAAAAACCTGCAGCTCTTTGATTCCTCTTCCTCGCCCACTCCAAACCATGGATGAGGGATTCGTACTCTGCAACATTGCTTGTGCAAGAGAACTAAAACCTGAAAGCCGAAAAGTATCTCTCCTTTGAAGGAGAAACAAACACCACTCCACCACCAGCTCTCAACTTACTTCTTGAGCCATCAAAGAAAAGTTGCCATAAACCTGAGCTTTCTTGGCTTGTTTTCATCAGATTTGGTACAAAAGTACCCTTTTCATGCATGCAATAAATTTCAAGCCCTGCCTCTTCTATGAATTTGTAAGGATCATGCTCGAAGTTCACTTCCCCATTCGTCTAAGAGCAGGTCAGAAACCCCTTCAAAGGCAGAGGATGGAGATTGATCCACTTGGAATTATTCCTGGTCAATAATGGCGTAGCTGACATTTGCTGCCTTGAGCGAGTATGGTTCCAGATGATCTCTGTGGAGTAGCTCCGATTCAATCTTAACTTTAGTCCCATACTTGGTTCTAAAAACCAGATAAGACCAATTTGATGCTAGGTAGCCGCCTATCTTGGATGTGAAATACCTGGACAAGCAAATAGCAAAGTAAGGAGGGACATCCGCCACTACCACATCGTAAGGAACTGAGAAGGTTGGGTAGGCATGTAGCGTCAAGCTCAAACCTTTCACCACCCCAAGTGTCTTTGCTGGTGTTCCATCCAGCTACAAGACTCCCTTAGTCATTTCTTCATATTTTAGTTCCAACTTATCAGCGACGCATTTGGGCATTACTGAGGTGCTTGCTCCACTGTCAATAATGCAATTGTGCACCAAGAAATCTCCTATGACCAAGGATAAATAAAAGAGGGGAACCTTTTCCTCTTTCTTAACTTGGCTTGATGTGGAAGGCTGCCCATTCATCATCAGAACGTTATTGGCTTTTGCTGGGACAACTTGTTCATTCAGCTCATGCAATTCCTTTTGCAGCATGTCTTTTTGCCCCGGTATTGACAATGACTCCCACAAGGACATATTCATGTGCAGCTTTTTCATCTGATCTACCACGTTGACTTGAGGGTTGCCTTCATTCAAATGTTTTTTGGAATTACTTACAGCCTGAGGCACAGGCCGAGGCGCTGAAAGTACAACCGGCGGTCTAAAGTTTGGAACATTTTGGTTTACATGTGAGGAAAAAGGTGGTGCTGACGTTTGAGCAGCTGCTTGAGCTTCTTCCATTGCTCTCCTTTTGGACCTTGTGTTGGCTGCGACATAGTCGCCCTGATTGTCTGCACTACCCACATAATTGACTGCATAGAACTCACCTTCCAGGTGATTCATGAGTGGAATCGGGCTGAGTTTGACTGCTACCCATGCCGAGTTGCACTGAAGCCTCAAAGCTTGGGAATTGGGCGGCTGCTTGATTGTCTTGTATATTTGTGTAGTGACTCGGCATTTCATTTGTATAAACAGCGTGATCTTGACCATATCCCATGGTTGAGTAATTGGATTGTTCTTGTACCAGATTGTTTTGAGCGGGCACCATGGCCTTGGATGATGAAGGGGCACCTTGATTGTAGCCTTGAAAAGGTCTGCCTGTGCAAACTGACCCTGCCCTTGATTGTAATTTTGGAAAGGGGGTCCATTTGCTTGACCATACTGCTGATATCCTTGATTTGGTTGGTTGTTTTGAGCTTGCTGCCTTTTAATAGCCACTAGTTCATTTGTTACACTTTTTTACAAATTTTTGACTTCATGGAGGTCATTTGATGAAGTAGCAGTCGGCTTTTCTATGCCAGACAAAAGAGCTAAGGTGGGAGCAGCAGTCTAGATTGAAGGCAGCAATTCAGAAAAGAGCGGCATATGAGGCCTAAGAGCTATTTTTCCAGCCTGCACCAGGGAATTCTCAGCCACTATAGTTATGTCATAGGCGGCAGGCACCACATGTCCTCCCATGGACTGTATCATAACAGCAATGTCGTTGTTCAACGCTTTCAAATAGTAGAGGAAAGCATAACTTGGAGTCAGCCTTACCAAAATGGGGATTCTATCCCATGTCTTCTGAAATCGAGTGTTGAAATCCTGCATGAATTCATGTGGAGCTCTTTTCATTGTGGTCAACTACTCGGCGAGTGAGAGGTGGTCGCTCTTCTCCCCAAATCGGTTTGTTAATAGTGTTGACGCAGTGGATTGCACCCTGGGCAGAAGGCCGAGCTCCTGCCTTCCACACGCAACAATGGAAACTCCCCTCTCGCCTGTGGGACCGGCGAAGCTAGAGGGGAGAGTCTCTAGATAAGGGCTAGCTCCCTCTGATGTATCTTTTAGGCCCTGGATTTTTACTGCTAATAAATAAATGAAAAAAATGGGGGGATGAAAAGGGAGAAGGATGCTGAAAACAGAACCTAAACCTAAAAATAAAAAAGTGATACACCAAAAATGATGACCCACTCAGCCCGAACATACACTTTTCACCAAGAAGAAGCGCCCATACACTTCATCTGATGTGGGAAACTCTTCTGTTTCAGTGAGTCAGGGGTCCGTAGAGATACAGGAAGGAAGAACGATCAAAGGTGTTCTGAGACACACTTTGGCAGCCTGTTCACATGCGCCTATATTTATGCTGTAGACACTTCTCGCAAACCTGCAGAAGAAGAAACATCACAATGCACTAGACATGCTGGAATCGATCTGTGAAAAGCATAAAAGAAAATGACTTAACACAAAAAAAAAACATAGACATATGCGTGAGTGCAAGTCCAAATGGAGGTAAAATGCTAAGTCTTGATTCAAGGTAAAATCCGGCAGAGTTCTGCCTTACAAGCCCGAGAGATTTTTGGGCAGAGCTTTGCCTTACGGGCTAAGAGAATCCATCCTTCTCAAAATGAGAAGTTTGCAATATATATAAAGAGGAGAAGAAGTAAAGGCGCCGCTTTGGAAAAGACTTTGGCGCTCTTTGACAAGTTGGCCCATGTGCGTTGAGAGCATTGGAAAGAGGAAGTCACTGTTGTTGATGTGTCATTCTTCTAGAAGAGGCCTGCTGGAACCATGCTGTGTAATCGCCAGTCTTGACTTTGGCATTCAAACATTAATGTGAAAGCATGGGCCGCGCCTCTTTTCCTGCAAATAAGACTGCTCCTTCCAAATTTTACGCGGTTTGTCCCCTTATAAATGCAAAATGGAGAAAACAAGCCGCGTCGCTTACTGTTTGCGCCATTTGATGACCACCTGGCAATAACTTGCCTCCCTTTTGCCACCTGGACTGTTTGTCTGTTTCTGCACTGTCTTCTTCCCGCCTTGTCTTTTTTTGGCTCCTTCGGCCCTCGGGGCTATCTTTTGGCGATTCGTTGAGTTCCTTGGGCTCTTCCATTTTGCTTTTCAAAATCAACGGCTATTTCACGAGCCTTGAAATTGACGTTCGCGCACTCGTCACTGCGTTTGAACTTGCAACGGCTAGTTTGTCGTGCTTGATTTTGACATCCTCGGGCCTGTCACCCCTTGGTTCAACTTTCCTCTTGATTCGGCCTTTTCCGTCGCTCCCTTTCCTTCGGATTTCTTGTTTTGCATCCTCCCGAAGGGGAGGTGACCCTTCGGCTTATGGAGAAGTCCCTATCGTTCGGCAAGAGCCCCCCGTAAGGGCACATACCCTTCGGGCGGTCTTCTAGCTCCTCGGCGGGTTTCTCCTTCAGGCTTTTTCCCCGCGGACAATTTTCCCACGGACAAAAAGTCCGCAAGAATTGTCTTCGACCACTTGGCTTTCCTTCGGAATTTCCGTCGGCTTTTCCTCCCGCGGCCTTCTTTCGAATTTCTCGGACTTTTTGTTCGAAGGAATTTCTCGGACTTTTTGTCCGAAGGAATTCCTTCGGACAAAAAGTCCGAGAAATTCGGAAGAAGGCCGCGGGAGGAAAAGCCTCCTTCGGACAAAAAATCCAAAGAAATTATTCTAGCCTTTGCCATAGTCTTTTTCGCGTGATTTTTGTTTTTGGCCCTTCCAAATTCCTTCGGACTTTTTGTCCTAAGGAATTCCTTCGGACAAAAAGTCTGAAGGATTTCTTCCTTTGCTTCTTCGACTGCCCTTTGAAAAGTGCCCTTCGGAAAAATTGGGAACGACCTTTCCCAAGGGTACTTTCTTTGCCTTGAACAAATTTCCAAAAGAAACTTCCCTTTGCGGCTTTTCTCTGTGGCCTCTTTTAAAAGTGTTCCCTGCCCTCCGTAAGAGCTTTTGAATCTCGAACTGCCCTCCGCAAGGGCACTTGGAATGATACATTTTGCGCCTAAGTGTCGGGAACTTGTTTCTCACTGCTGAGTCCGTAGAAATCCATGCCTGCAAAGTCCGTAGAAATGGACCTGCAGAGTCCATAGAAATCTCTGCAGAGTCCGTAGAAAACCTGCTGAGTCCGTAGAAATTTTCGGACTCGTGCAAAATCAAAATGTACTGGCTCAGAACAGCAAGAGGAAAAAAAGGGGGGACCGATTTTGGCCTGCAAGATCAAAAATGGTCAACAAATTGGCGACTCCCAGGGGAAGCATGCCTTCTATGATTAGAGATCAGTTGCCTTAAAATCCATTGGGCACGGAGTCAGAATGCAACTTTGAAGAAAGGTCAACAACAGCCTTGTGAGATCCCAGAATCAATCATGAGCTTTTACCCCACACACAAAGGAAAACACACACAAGGCTAAAAACACTAGTGCAAACTGCACTTAGGGAAAACAGGAAAAGAAACTAAAAGCAAACTACTATGTACAGCTAACCAGGTATATTTGCCTCCCTCCTGGATCAAAGGGAAAACTTCTTAAGTCCCCTTCCTGGCAAGGAGACTTATGGTGCCAGACAAGTGGCTGAATGAAATGGAGAGTTGGTGACCTGCTCCTCTTGCCTGCCAACTGGGTTGGCCTGCATCCGAGTGGATCAGAATCGAACATGCTCCCAACATATATGTACTCTGCTTGTTCTTGGAAGCTTGTTGAATACTGGTCCTTCATGCTGGTGCGTTTCACCAAGAAATTTGTGGCTATTGGCTCATCACCATAAGCCCTTTGTTGTGCATGGTCCCTTTGCAAAGCATCATGGTTTGACCCGTTTCCTTCTACTTCGTTGAAGATCCTGTCAAACTCATCCTCTGCTCCCTCAAGGCTTTCTTGAAGAATGGTGACTTTTGTGATGTCTGAAATGGAATCACAAACTGATTGCTCATCCCACAGAACATCACCCTTTTGTTCAAAGTTTTCTTCTTCAAGGCTTTCCTCAAGGTAGACAGATCTCTCCTTTTTCTGCTCAAAGATCAGAGTCTATAGTTGTTCAAAGACATTCATCTAATCCTCTTCCAACTCAGGCTCCTCGGCATAGTCGTCCTCCTCATCGAAGCAACAAGGAAGTTAATCAAACAGAAGAGGAGAGAGCTCACCATGCTTACGTTCCTCTTCGTATTGCTAGAACATTTGCATGTATGCTTGACCTGAGTCTTCTCCATTTTCGATGATGTCTTTACAAGGAGCATCGATGATGATTTCTTCTTCGTTGTCGCTCATGATAGCCTCTTGGAAAGCTGCAAATTGGATCTTCTGCTCCTTACTTGCTTCCTGCAAAACAGGTTCCTCCTTGAGAAGGGGTGAAGTGAAAAAACCATGTGGAAGAGGAGGCAATCCTTGAGCTAGAATCGAATGATTCTCCTCCTTCCATCTAGCTAGCACTTCATCAATATCAGGGGTGGCCTGATAGCTCTCTTGGAAGTGTGTAGATAAAGTGTGTTCAGACATGGAATGTGCCGTTGGGTATGAACCGTCCATCACACATTGGCTGAGAAATCTCTCTCTGGATTCCAACTCTACAATTCTCCTGGCTATATCTTCTTGGAAGAGCCTTTCTTGGAAATCATAGGAATCATCATGAACAGGAGTAGGTTCGTCCTCTTCAAGGTTTTGAGCAAAACCTTTCTTCTCCTCTTTCCTGCCCCATGATTCCACTGTTTCCTTCCAAGTCAGGATCTTGCCATCAGGATCAATGACCTGAGGGAGTTGAGGAAGACTAGGAAAGCTGCTTGAAGGGATTGCATGAAAAACGTGAGTTTGATCATGGTAACATGAAGGAACACAAGGCCCATGATGCTGGGCGAAGGGGTTATACATGCAAAAATAAGATTTCTTGATGGCACCTAGACTGCTTAACCAGCGGATTCAACTCGGAGTCTCAATTGGTGTTGATGAAAAAGCCTCAAAAGGCTGGTTGTCTGAAGAACACACAAAAAATTCTTCAACTCTTTGGACACAACTTGTCCTAGTTGGTCCCATCGGGCGTGCCAAAAACTGTTGATGCAGTGGATTGCACCCTCGGCAGGAGGCCGAGCTCCTGCTTCCACACGCAACAATGGAAACTCCCCTCTCACCTATGGGACAAGCGAAGCTGGAGGGGAGAGTCTCTAGATAAGGGCTAGCTCCCTCTGATGTATCTTTTAGGCCCTGGATTTCCTATTGCTAATAAATAAATGAAAAAAAATGGGGGATAAAAAGGGAGAAGGATGCTGAAAACAGAACCTAAACCTAAAAATAAAAAGGTGATACACCAAAAATGATGACCCACTCAGCCCGAACATACACTTTTCACCAAGAAGAAGCACCCATACACTTCATCTGATGTGGAAAACTCTTCTGATTTAGTGAGTCAGGGGTTCGTAGAGATACAGGGAGGAAGAACTATCAAAGGTGTTCTGAGACACACTTTGGCAACCTATTCACATGCGCCTATATTTCTGCTGTAGACACTTCTGGCAAACCTGCAAAAGAAGAAACTTCACAATGCACTAGACATGCTGGAATCGATCTGTGAAAAGCATAAAAGAAAATGACTTAACACAAAAAGAAAACATAGACATATGCGTGAGTGCAAGTCTAAATGGAGGTAAAATGTTAAGTCTTGATTCAAGGTAAAATCTGGCAGAATTCTGCCTTACAAGCCCAAGAGATTTTTGGGTAGAGCTTTGCCTTACGGGTTAAGAGGATCCATCCTTCTCAAAATGAGAAGTTTACAATATATAGAAAGAGAAGTAAAGGCGCCGCTTTGGAAAAGACTTTGGCGCTCTTTGACAAGTTGGCCCATGTGAGTTGAGAGCATCGGGAAGAGGAAGTCACTGTTGTTGATGTGTCATTCTTCTAGAAGAGGCCTGTTGGAACCATGCTATGTAATCGCTGGTCTTGACTTTGGCGTTCAAACATTAATGTGAAAGCACGGGCCGTGCCTCTTTTCCTGCAAATAAGACTGCTCCTTCTAGATTTTACGCGGTTTGTCCCCTTATAAATGCAAAATGGAGAAAACAAGCCCCGCCGCTTACTGTTTGCGTCGTTTGATGACAACCTGGCAATAACTTGTCTCCTTTTTGCCACCTGGACTGTTTGTCCGTTTCTACACTTTGTCTTCTTCCCGACTTGTCTTTTTTTGGCTCCTTCGGCCCTCAGGGCTATCTTTTGGCAGGTCGTTGATTTCCTTGGGCTCTTCCATTTTGCTTTTCAAAATCAACGGCTATTTCACGAGCCTTGAAATTGACGCTCGCGCACTCGTCACTGCGTTTGAACTTGCAACGGCTAGTTTGTTGTGCTTGATTTTGACGTCCTCTGGCCCATCACCCCTTGGACTTTCTTCGGCTTTCCTCTTGATTCGGCCTTTTCCGTCGCTCCCTTTCCTTTGGATTTCTTGTTTTGCATCCTCCCAAAGGGGAGGTGACCCTTCGGCTTATGGAGAAGTCCCCTTCGTTCAGCAAGAGCACCCCGCAAGGGCACATACCCTTCGGGCGGTCTTCTATCTCCTCGGCGGGTTTCTCCTTCGGGCTTTTTCCCCGCAGACAATTTTCCTGCGGACAAAAAATCTGCAAGAATTGTCTTCGACCACTTTGCTTTCCTTCGGAATTTCCGTCGGCTTTTCCTCCCGCGGCCTTCCTCCGAATTTCTTCGGACTTTTTGTCCAAAGGAATTCCTTCGGACAAAAAATCCGATGAAATTATTCTAGCCTTTGCCTTAGTCTTTTTTGCGAGATTTTTGTTTGTGGCCCTTCCGAATTCCTTCGGACTTTTTGTCCGAAGGACTTCCTTCGGACAAAAAATCCGAAGAAATTATTCTAGCCTTTGCCTTAGTCTTTTTTCCGGGATTTTTGTTTGTGGCCCTTCTAAATTCCTTCGGACTTTTTGTCCGAAGGAATTCCTTCGGACAAGAAGTCCGAAGGATTTCTTCCTTTGCTTCTTCGACTGCCCTTTGAAAAGTGCCCTTTGGAAAAATTGGAAACGACCTTTTCCAAGGGTACTTTCTTTGCCTTGAACAAATTTCCAAAAGAAACTTCCCTTTGCGGCTTTTCTCTGTGGCCTCTTTTGAAAGTGTTCCCTGCACTCCGTAAGGGTTTTTGAATCCCGAACTGCCCTCTGCAAGGGCACTTGAAATGATCCATTTTGCACCTAAGTGTCGGGAACTCGTTTCTCACTGCAGAGTCCGTAGAAATCCATGCCTGCAGAGTCTGTAGAAATGGACCTGCAGAGTCCGTAGAAATCTCTGCAAAGTCAGTAGAAACCTGCAGAGTCCGTAGAAAACCTGCAGAGTCCGTAGAAATTTCCAGACTTGTGCAAAATCAAAATGTACTGGCTCAGAACACCAAGAGGAAAAAGAGGGGGGACCGATTTTGGCTTGCAGGACCAAAAATGGTCAACAAATAGGGTGCTCAATTCATTCCAGGAATCGACTGAATTCATGGGCAATGTCCCACACTAGTCCAGAACTTTTTCCGTGAAAGACAATGCCAGCAATCTGATTGCAATATTCTCCTCAATGACGTGAATATTGCAAAGGTTAGAAATATTTATGATGTGTTCGATAGCAGTATTGGGCCCCTCTCCATTAAAGGGAGGCACACTTTTAAGGACTGCTCCTGGAATTGGGTCATAATGCCGGAGATTCAAAGGACTCTAACCATTAAAGGCCACAAAAAGTAAAGCCATAGATATGACAGGATTCAATCGAGGCCTTCTTGCGTAGGTGTATTTTATGGCAAGTCTGAGAAAGTGATTTGTTGAATAAAGATGAGTCCTCTCAATCCTCAGTCGCTTTGCTGAGTTTAAAGGTAGTTCAACAAATTCAATAGGGACACCCTTAGCAGTAGATCGTGTGGTGATTTTTGGCATAGGAGGTCAGACTGGTCTTTGATCAGAAACTGATGTTCTTATCAGTGGAGTCCCCAAATGTTGAAAATGGTTGATTTTGTTGTAACAGGACCACAATCAATCCTGGAACTTTACTGAGTGTAAAAACTTTGTCCCACCGGGCGTACCTAAAACTGTTGACGCAGTGGATTGCACCCTTGATAGGACACTGAGCTCCTGTCTTCCACGCGTCACAATGGAAACTCCTCTCTTGCCTGTGGGTCTGGCAAAATTGAGGGGAGAGTCTCTAGATAAGGGCTAGCTCCCTTTGATGCATCTGAGTTATTTCAGTAATGTTGCTAATACATATATATATATATATATATAATGGGGGGGTGAAAAGGGAGAAGGATTACTGAAAAATAGAACCTAACCTAAAAAGGTGATGCACCAAACAAGTTTGATCTACTCACACTCACACTTTGAACCATAAGAACACAAACATACACTTTAACTGATAAAAGGACCAGGCTGCAAGGAGCTTGACAGGAAGGCTTTAATGGAAACACAGAAAAAGGACTTACCATAGGCGCTGTAGAAAAAGCATACTGTCTAGTAACCTCCTTCTGCCTCTGCGCTCCAGATACAACTCTTCTTGTCACCTGCAGGAATGGCGCTTTGTCTATACCAGGTGTATTGGTATCAAGCCTATGAAAGCATTAGGAAGCAATGACTGAACACAAGACTAACACTCAGACACACTCAAAGATATATTCAACCAGAATAGAGGTAAAAATGCGTATTCTATTGACTCCAGGTGAAAATTGGCAGGGCTTCACCTTACAATATGAGAGATGATCTTTCTCAAATGAGAAGTTAAAATATATATAGAGAGGAGGAAAACAAAAGCGCCCTTTTTGGAAGACTTTTGGCACCCCTTGACAAGTGGCCCACGTGTGCTGAGAGCATTGGAAAGGGGAAGCCGCTGAAAGATAATGCTGTGTCGGCTCCGATTTTGACTTCAGGGGTTTAAAAACATAGGCCGCGCTGTTTGTTTACAAACAAGACCGCTCCTTAAAGGCATTTACATGGTTTGTCTGCTCATCAATGCGAAATGGAGAAAAACGGGTTGCGTCATTCACTATTCACGCCCCTTGATGACCACTTGGCAAGCACTGTTCCAACCGCTGGAGTAACTCCTTCCCCTTTGCCACCTGGGTTGTTTTGTCCGTTTCTGCACTTGGCTCTTTTGTCTCTTCCTGGCTTTGTCTTTTTTGGCTCCTTCGGCCCTCTGGGACTATCTTCCCAGCCTTCCTGGCTCCTTGTGCTCTTCTCTCAGCGGTTCTTCCTTTTGGCCTTCAGGGCTTTGAATGCATTCGGGTCCGCGCTCAAGCCTTTAAAGATCAACAGCTATTTCATGGTGCTTAATCTTGACATCTTCGGGCCCGTCACCCTCCTTGGCAATTCCTTCAACTTTTTTCCTTTGCTTCGGCTTTTGAGAAAGGTCCTTTTGGCAGCTGAGAGTCCCCCGCAAGGGCACCTACCCTTGCGGGGGACCCTCCTTGGCAATTCCTTCGACTTTTTTCCTTTGCTTCGGCTTTTGAGAAAGGTCCTTTTGGCAGCTGAGAGTCCCTCGCAAGGGCACCTGCCCTTCGGGGTCCTTCGGTGGCCTTGCTCCTCAAATCCTTCAGACAAAATGCCCGAAGGAATTCCTTCGGACATTTTGTCCGAAGTATTTTTTTCTCTTGTCTTTCCCGCTTATTCCTTTTTTCCGTCGGCTTTTCTTTTGACCATTTTTCCCGCGGACAAAATGTCTGCAAGAATTATTTCAATCACTTACTTTGAACTTCGGAATCCTTCTTCGGGTTTTTTTCCCACGGCTTTTCCTCCGAATTTTTTCGGACTTTTTGTCTGAAGGAAATCATTTCCTACTTTTGCCTTAGTATTTTTATTGCCGCGGGATTTTCTTCTAAAGGAAATTGTCTTTGCCTTATGAATTTCTTCGAACAAAATGTCCGAAGGAATTCCTTCGAGCAGTTTGTCCGAATAATTTCTCTTGTCCTTTGCCTTGAACAAATCCGAAGGAATTCCAACTTGCCTTGTTCACTTTTCCGAAGGAAAACTTACCCTTTCGGCCTTCTCTTTGATCCCT
Organism: Torreya grandis; assembly: GCA_037957365.1. Classification (NCBI taxonomy): domain Eukaryota; kingdom Viridiplantae; phylum Streptophyta; class Pinopsida; order Cupressales; family Taxaceae; genus Torreya; species Torreya grandis. The sequence goes on along the minus strand of JARHVA010000739.1, from coordinate 2,311,385 downwards.
TTGCAAGTGTTCCCTGCCCTCCGCAAGGGCTGTTTGGCCTCTAAAATTGCCTTTTGGAAAAGTTGCAAAGGTCCTTTTGTCGCCTAAGTGTTGGGAACTCGTTTCTTTCCTGCAGAGTCCGTAGAAATCAGCCTGCAGAGTCCGTAGAAACAAAACTGCAGAGTTCGTAGAAATCAAACCTGCAGAGTCCGTGGAAACAAGCCTGCGGAGTCCGTAGAAACAAAACTTGTGCAAAATCAAAATTGTACTGGCTCATAACAGTAGGGGAAACGGGGGACCGATTTTGGCCTGCAGGACCAAAATGGTCAACAGGGCTTTCACTAGTACTGCTAACAATGGGGTGGGTGAAAAGGTAGAAGGATATAACCAAAACAGAAAATATCTAAAAGGTGATGCACCAAATGATTTTGATCTACTCAGCTATATTAACACTTCAGACTAGAAGAGGGCGAACAAACACTTTATCTAACAAAAGGACCAGACTGTAGGGAGCTTTAACAGGGGCTTAATGAAGACACAAAAAATGAACTTACCACAGGCGCTATAAAACACACTGTCTGATAACTCCTTTTTTGTCTCTACGCTCCAGATGCAGCACTTCCTGTTACCCTGCAGAAATGGTGCTTTGGCTACACTAGGTATGTTGGTGTCAATCTGTGAAAGCATCAAGCTAAAAATGACTGAGCAAAGAATTGATACATAGACACACTCAAAAGTATAACCAGCCAGGTAAAGGTAAAGCGCATTCCTATTGATCAAAGGTAAAATTTTGGCAAAGCTTCGCCTTACAAAATGAGAGATATCTTCTCAACTGAGAGGTTACAATATATATAGCATGAAGGAAAATACTTTGGCACTTTCTAGAATAAGCGGCCCATGCTGCGTTGAATACATAGGAAGGAGGAAGTCCGCTGAAGGAACCATGCTGTGGCAATCGCAAGTCTTGACTTTGGTGCTTAAATCGTATTAAATGTCACTACAAAAGCTTGGGTCGCTTTGTCTCATCCGCAGCAATAACTTCTTCAGCTAACACTTTCTGTGCCACCTGGACTGTTCTAATTCGTGTTTGTGCTTCGCTGGGTGCATCCTTTGGAACATTCCAAATGTTGTCGTATGTGTGCGTAGCCGTTATCTGGATTCTCTGTTTTGTTCCCTCTTTCTTTGCTATTTCTTGTCACTTTCTGGCAATTTGAGCTCTCGGGCTATTCTTTTCCCTTTTTCGAGCTCCTTTTCTAGCGGGTCGCTGAGTTTATCCTCAGGTCTTATGCCCCTTTGAATTCCATCGGACCTGCGCTCATGAATTCTTTCGAGCAAGATGTCCGAAAGAGTTTCTTCTTGGCTTTTCCTCAACGGCTAATGCATCCGTTAAAGTTGATGTATGCGGACCTGTCACCATTTGAAAACCAACGGCTATTTCACTGTCTCAAATTTGACACCTGCGGGGACGTCACCAAACGTTTAAACTGACAATGGCTAGTTCATCATGCTAAAGTTGACGTCCTCGGGCCCGTCATCTATTTGGTTATTCCTTCGGCCCTTTGCAAACGAACCTTCCCGAAGGGAAGGTGTCCCTTCGAAAAAATGAAAAAGGTCCCTTTTTGGTCATTGAGAGCCCTCTGCAAGGGCACTTGTCTTTCGAGCTCATTCGGGTTTCCCATTTCCTTCGGACATTTTGCCCGAAGGAAGTCTTGCTTTCATGTCTTGGCCTTTGTGAATTTCTTCGGACAAAATGTCCGAAGGAATTCTTTCAAGCATTTTGTCTGAAGGAATTCACCCTTGGTTCTACATGGATTTTCTTCGGACAAAAAGTCCAAAGAAATCCTTTGTCTTTTTTTGCTTTGTCATTTCTTCCAAAGGAAAACTTCCCTTTCGGCCTTCTCTTTGATCTCTTTTCAAAATGTGTTCCCTGCCCTCTGCAAGGGCACTTGCCCTTCGAAGTGTTTATAAAAGAATTGCATTTCTTTAAAACTGACCCATTCCTTTGCAATAAAAGGCATGCCCGAGGTAATTTTTTGAAGCGAAACAAGCCTCAGATCAACCCAAAACCTACAGGGCTCAAATCACTCAATTTTTTCGTGGAACAGGTCTACAACAAAGGGAAAAAACCACGATTGCAGCAAGGTGAAGGCATCAGAGACTAGGACAACAAGGAAAGAAAGGAAGACCAATTTTTTGGCCTGCAGGACCAAAAATGGTCAACAATTCCTTTATTGGATTGAGACATTTGTAATCCAAGAAAGAAAAATAACTCTCCAAGCATGGACATCTCAAACTCCGTTTGCATGTCTTCAGCGAATCCTTTGGACAACTTCTCACTATCTCCTCCAAAGATTATATCAACATAAACTACAACAATTAACTGATGTACAAATCGCTGTCAGAAAATCCTCTCTTGAATCCCTGATCTTGTAAATACTTGTCAAGCCTTGAATACCAAGCTCTGGAGGCTTGCTTCAATCCATACAAGGCTTTCTTCAATTAGCATACATATTTGCTATCTTCTGATAGGAGGAATCCTTCTGGCTGTTCAATGTACACTTCCTCTTCTAATTTACTATTCAAAAAAATAGATTTTACATCCATTTGATATACCTTGAAGTTCTTGAAAACAACATAGGCAAGAAACATTTCGATTGCCTCTAATCTTGCCATGGGAGCGAAGGTTTCTTCAAAGTCAATACCTTCGATTTGAGCATATCCTTTGCATACCAATCGAGCCTTGTTTCGCATAACTTGACCATCCTCATTTAGTTTGTTCCTGTATACCCATTTGGTGTCGATCACATTCTGATCCTTTGGTCTGGGTACCAACTCCCACGTCTCATTCTTCTCAATTTGGTTTAGCTCTTCTTCCATTGCTTTTACCCAATGTTCATCATGGCTCGAATCTGAAAAATTCTTAGGTTGTATTTTAGATAACAAAGAAAAATTTACTTGTTCAGAATTTCTTACAATCCTTCTAGTTTGTACTCCCGCGTCTATATTACCAATGATTTGGCTTTCGGCATGGTTCTTTTGAATGAAATGAGATGGTGCCTTAGTGTCTTGCCATTCATCTTCATCCATCTTCTCCACTTCAACATCTTCTTCAATGATATCTAGTTCATCTAATGGATCACTTGCCTTCTGAGTTCCAGTTTCATCTACTCTGACACTGGCACTTTCTACAATAGTTTGTGTTCTCTTGTTGTAGCATTTGTAGGCCTTGCTTTTGGTGGAATATCCTAGAAAAATTCCTTCATCGGCTCTTGAGTCAAATTCCCCAAATCATCTTCGGTCCTCTTAATAAAACACTTACTTCCAAATACTTTGAAGTATTTGACGAAAGTTGGTCTTCCCATCTATAACTCATATGGGGTGTTATCATTGTTGAATCTGATTTGCCCTATATTTAGGATATATACAGCTGTGTGGACTGCTTCTATCCAATATTTGTCTGATAACTTGGATTCGTTCAACATTGTCCTAGACATTTCTTGGACAGTCATGTTCTTTTGTTCTACTACCCCATTCTATTGTGGGGTTCTTGTAGTTGGGTACTGTCTTTTATCCCATGGTCTTCACAATATTCAATGAATTCGTTTGACATGAACTCACCTCCACTATCTGACCTTAAGCATTTGATCCTTAAACCAGTTTCATTTTCAATTAATGCTTTGAATTTACTCAAGGCCCCAAATTTTTCTTTTAGAAATGCAACCCATGTCATTCTAGTGTAATCATCAATTAGCAGCATAAAATACCTCCCACCTTGTATACTTTGCGTTCTAGTGGGTCCACATAGATCTGTATGAATGAGCTATAATTTCTTCGTGGTGGAATATTCCTTCATTCTAAATCTTCTCCTAGTCTGCTTACCATGCTGGCATTGCTTACAAAGCGTGCCTGATGGCTTTGTTATCTTTGTAATGTCCCTTATAGCTTGCTTCTTGCTAATGTTTACAAGGTTATCAAAATTTATATGGCCCATTCTTCTATGCCATAGCCAACTTTCTTCAAATTGACTCAAACAACACTTCTCTCCTTTGACTTCTGTAAGCATGTATAGAATGTTTGTTGCCCTATGAAGCATCTGCAATTAGCTCTCCCGTGTCTCTTTTTCTTAACTTGCAACCTTCAACAAAGAACTTGAGTGTGTGTCCTTGATAGCACATTTGGCTCACACTTAGAAGATTATGCTTTAACCCTTCCACATATAACACATTCTCTATTTTGGTTCTTCCATTATCAAGACTAAGTGTACCTTTTCCTGTTATTTTGGCTGTAGTGTTGTCTCCAAACTTCACCGTGCTTTCATTGACCTTTTTCAACAAAATGAACTTGCTTTTATCTCTAGTTATGTGTCTCGAACATTTACTATCAATGAATCATTGTTGTCCATCATTAGCATAGAAAGCTATTTGAACGATCATGGATTCTTCTTGCTTCTTCTTCCAGGTCTGTGTTGGTTCCCTTTTCTTTATCATTGGAGCCTTGAACTGTTGATCTTGTCTTACAAATTCAAAAACACTTCTACAATAGCGTGCTATATGTCCATAGTTATTGCACTTGTAACAAACTATAGCTTCTTCATCAAAGTTTGACAGGGGGGTAAACGAATTGTAGCTTTTATTCGAAGTTCCATCGGTTCCTTTGTTTCTGCTCCAGACTTCAATATCCTTGGCTCTTTTTCTAAAATCTAATTTCTTATGGCCAAAATGATTGAAATAATAACAATATCCATCAAAATAATTACCAAACCTAGTTTTGTTGGCATATCTTGGAGCAAGTGGTCTCTTAAAGTTTTGTTCTCCTTTGCTTTCTTTGTTGATAGAGTTGGGTTTTGTATTCTAGCCTTCTTCCTTCTTGGTCTCCTTTTTCAAAGGTTCCTTAAGAGTTTCAACATAGCTCTTAGCTTTCTCTTTTTCCTTCGCAAACCCAATACCTGACTTGTTAGATGGTGATCTTTGACTCTCCAAAATCTTATTCAAAACTTGGGTGCTTTTCTCAAATTTCAAGTCACTTGCTATTTTAGAATTCGCCTTTTCTAGATCCCTTTTTAAAGCAGCAATCTCAAATTCATACCTTTCACAATCTTCTCCTTTCTTCTTTAGTTGATCCGTTAAATCTTCTTCAATTTTTTTTGCTACTTCAATTTGGACTTTTCAATCAGCAATTATGTTCTTTGATTCCTCAAGACCTTGTGATATTTTGGATTCTGAATCCTGACTCTCTTTTTCATATTTCTGAATCAGAAGTTTTTGTTTCATGTTTTTTTTCTTCAGATCTTTTATCTCTCCTAAGGCACAAATAAGCTCTTCTTTGAGATTTACCTCGCCTTCATCTTCTTCTTCCTCTGAGTTGTTTTTGCTTGTGGAAGCATTGTCGTCTATGGTCATGAACAATGTTTCCTCATCATCATTGTCATAATCACTAGCTCCACTTTCCTCGGATGAGCTATAGTTCCTCCTGGAGTATAAGCTTTTCTTTTGTTTCTCAAATCTCTTCTTGTCTTTATTTTGCTTGAATCCCTTCTTAAATTTTGGTTTGCTCTCTTCTTCATCACTATTGTCTTTATCCGGGTAGTTAACTGCAAAATGACCAATCTTACTGCAATTAAAACATTTGAATGGTAATTTACCTTTATATTTTCCTGAGCCTTTCTTCAGCTTTCGAATGAATAGAGCCTCCTTTTCATCTTCTTCATTGCTTGAGCTATTGCTTGACTCAGGTTCCTTGACTTTCTCCTTCTTTGATACTTTGAATGTTGCTTCTCTTTTTGATGGTCTTTTGGATTCAGTCCTCATTTCATATGCTGTGAGGATTCTGTGCAGCTCATCCATCCTTAATTTATCCAAATCTTTCAATTCTTCAACCGCAGAATCTTTTGCATCAAACCTCAACGGTAAGGACCTCAACACCTTTTGGATGATTGTAGACTCTTCTACGGTTTCTCCAAGTCCTCGAATAACATGGATTATTTCATCAACCCGGAGCAGGTATCCTGCATTGCTTTCTTCTTCCGTCATATTTAAACTCTCAAATTGTCTCCTATGAGTTTGGAGTTTTGCTTGTCTTACCTTGTTGTCACCCTCATAGATAGTTTTAAGTTTTTCCCAGATCTCTTTCGCAGAATCACAATGTATGACTTTTATGAATTCAAATTTTGAAAGGCCGCATATGATGGCATTCATTGCTTTAGTATTGTTATCGCTGGCCTTCTTTCCAGTAGCGTCTATTGGTGGCGATTGTGGTGTTTGGTACCTGATCACTACTTGCCAAATATCAAACACAAGAGCCATTAGATATGTCTTCATTCTTATGCTCCAAAAGGCATAATTTGTGCCACCAAACAATGGTGCCTTGTTAGTGGAAAATCCGTCCTGAACTTCTGATCCAGCCATGTGTGCTTGTATGATCTACCTTCTAGTGGTTAAGCTATATCTAAAAGAACCTGCTCTGATACCAATTGTTGAGCACAAGCTAATACTGAGAGGGGGGAGTGAATCAATATTATTATTTTCTTTTTAACACTTAATCGCTTATTCCAATAGAGATATTCAAAGAAATCAAATCACAACACAAGATAACACAATGCAAAGTGATGCTAGATATACGTGGAAACCCTTTCGGGAGAAAACCACGAAGAAATCTTTCTCAATATAAATATTCGTAGGCACCAACCCCAAAATCAATTTTGTAGGCACCAACCTACAGGAGCACCAACCCCTTTCGCCGAGCACCAACCCAACAAGAGACACCAATCTCTCCAAAACGAAGGCATCGACCTTCTCACAAAAACCACTCTTCTATCTCAAATTTGTTATCAACACAACAAATGATAGAACATTGTTTTATCTCCTTTCAATTCAATCTACAATTGAGTGTTTTCACTACTATGCTCTACCTTATCCTTGGTGAATTTTTCTTTTCAATATCCTCACAAAAATTTGCTTTCAAATATTTCTGCTCTTCTTTTGTTTCTTCCACTTTCAAACTTACAAATTTGCCACTCGTTATGCACTTATTTATAACCCGTGAAAAGCCACAAATTAAGGTCGTGACTCTTGAAATGAAAAGGTCCATTCGAACAGTCACAACTCCTCCAAAAAGGTTGGCCAAGGTTGACATTTCCATCGACAATTCCGTTAACATTTTCATCGACATTTCCGTTCACTTCTATCAACAATTCCGTTCACTTTTGGCAACAATTATGTTCACTTCTGGCAACAATTCTATTTGACATTTCCGATCATATCCGTTACAATTCCTTTGACATCAATGATAATATTCCAACAAATCATCCTCGATGGTGAAAGATCCTCCCCGATTGATTGCTTAGATTCACACAGAGTCTATGCTGGAACTTCATTGCAATGCATTCCAGTTTTGGACGGAAGAGTTTATTGTAAAATCCTTGTGATTCTATGAATAAAATTTTTAGAGACTTATTGTAGATTTGAGAAGACATTTCAAATTTCAGGGTTTATGCAGGATTTCAGATCTGTCAATAGCCACATTTGAGGCCGTACAATTGTTGTTTGTGGGATTGTATACCTTCTACAAGGGGGCATGAGTATTGGGAGGCAAAGCGCCTCATTTTGGAGTGGTTTTTTCATGTCTATGGTGGCGCCTTGGCAAAGGAAACATTCATAAATTATTTGTGGATTGGAGTTTGCAGTTTTGAGAGAGTTTAAACAACATTTCAAAGGTTTATATTGGTTGTACCCAGTCTATAATATACCTTGCTAAATTTGATCTTATCTTATTGATTTTGACCTCAAGGAATATTGTCAAACACTTTGTATGCAATGTTGTAGCTTGTTGTAAGTTTCAATTTGCTTCGATTGCAAATGCTTGGAAATGAATGCTAAATGGACTAACAATACGCTGAGAATAAAATGCAAGTCTTTTTGTATTTCCAAATGCAATAAATTGACTTGAACTAGTGCAAATCAACTCCTACAGCCAATTGACATTTCATCAAACATTTGGTATGCAAACTATTATGCAAATCATGAGCTATATCTATATGAACATTACATCAAATATATAATCGGCAACTTATCACTCTTTTATTGATACTCTGATTCAATTATAATGCTGATGCAAATATGAATAGCCAAGACTCTTGGCTTTACAATATATGCAATTCCTAAAGTCTGAGACAAATGGCAGCAACTAACACTATTCTATATACTTATAAACGATGCAAAGAACATAGGAGAATTTGATCACATGAAGCGCCCTTGTGAGAAGGTATCGTGGCAGCCTTGCTAGCTTGGGATGAGCCTTCAATCATGCCAAATCATGCCTCTAATGGTGCCGCCCTTGCTCTGGACTGAAAGGTGATAGAATAAATAAATAGCTACTATAATCTCCTCTCTTCAATACCAAAAATCATTGTCCCACTTCTATAAAGGCAGCGCTCAAGTACCCATATGGAATCGACCCCTCCATGGCATGCTATGAATAAAATCGTAGGTTTCAAGTCTGCAACAATGTGACTGAAAAGTTGATAACAACAGCACCTCCAATTTGCTCTCAAAATGATCTCCAAAATGCTTCAATAAGCTGATATGAAATCTCTATCTCCAAATTTGGCCAAAGGACACAAAATTTGCAATATAAGCACAAATTGAACTTCTGATTGAAGCCCACAATTAGGCAATAATCTCAATTGATAGTTTCACAGCCTCAAAATTGTACAACCTATGAGAGTTTTCGTTTCCAAAGGCTCAATAATGACGAAAACTCTAGCTTGTTCCTTCTCCAAGCAAAACACTTTGAAACACATCAATTTATAGATAAATGAAGCTTGGTTTGATCTTCTTTTATACTTTTTCTCTAAGAGGAGGCCTATCCTTCTAAAAGCTTCAAGAAAATAATATTATTTTATTTTAGTGATTTTATAATATAATATTTTATTTAAGTCACTTTTATTAAATTAATTAAATATAAGGTCACATTTTAATATTTATTTTTTTGTGATAGCCTTACAATTAATTAATTTAATTCCACTTTTAATTTTATTAAAATAATCAATTAGTCATCTTTATGAAATATCAATATTTTGGACAGCTTAATCAATTAATTTAATTAAATTACTCTGCCTCTAAATCGGGGACATTACATAGTCATATCAAATTTGTAGCAGATTTCAGCTTCTGGGTATACTCAAAACCTATGATATTAGTGATTTATTCATATGGGTATTGTTGTAAATGCTTGGACATTGCCTAGAACTGATTGCGTGTGATTTAGTATTGTTGTACATGTTCATCATCAATGTTGCAACTTGCATGCAGCTTGTGGGTACTTTTGAAAAAAGAATATTTAGTGATTTCCTCATCTAGGTATTTGCCAAAGTTGTTCTATTTCACTCTATTCATTGTTTGGCATTAATAGAATGAATTAAAAGCAATTTAATCACATGGGTTTGGTGTTTTAGTGTGTTTTCTGATTGATTAGTAATAGCGGATATAGTTTACTTTCAAAAAAAAAATTAGGGGTAGAAAAAAATTAAGAAACTGAGTAGAGGAAATGCTAGCCGAACAAAGAATAGATTTGGGCATGCTCGTTTAACTAGGGGTAGACACAGATAGACTTGTGCATGCAAGAAAGACCTAGACTGAACTCAGCGCTTTTGTTACACCTGTTGTGAGTTTGTGAGTGCAAAGGAGGGAGTTTGTCTCTAATATTACTGTTGACCATTTTGGTCCTGCAGGCCAAAAATCAGTCTCCCTTCTTTCCCTGCTGTCATGATGCCGTCAGTCTTTGATGTATTCACCTTACTGCAATTGTTCTATTTTCCTTTGCAATAGCCTTGTTCTTATGAAGAGTCGAGTGATCTAAACCCTGTAAGTTTTCAATTTGATCTGGGGCTTATTTCACTTTGAGCAATTACCTTGGACAAGACTTTTGGCAAAGGAATGGACCAGTTTTCAAAAAAATGCAAGTCTTCTCCAAAAGCTCCAAAGGTCCAGTGCCCTTGCAGAGGGCAAGAAGGTTGCAAATGAGGCCGTTCAAGCAAACTCCAAAAGATATTTTGGACCCTTGCAGAGGGCAGAGAGTACATTTGAAAGAGAACAAGGCAGAAGGTCTGAATGGGAGTTTTCCTTCGAAAAAATGACAAGGCAAAAGATAGGATTTCTTCGGACTTTTGTCTGAAGAAAATGTCCGAAGGAATTTACAAAGAAAAGCTGAGACTTTGAAGGCAAGATTTCCTTCGAGCAAAATGTTCAAAGAAATTCCTTCGGATATTTTGTCCGAAGGAATTGGGAAGACAAAGGAGCCTGAAGGGCAAGTGCCCTTGCAGAGGGCTCTCGGCTGCAAAAAAGGGACCCTCTTCTTTTTCGAAAGATCACATTCCCTTCAGGAGGGTTCATTTTGCAAAAGGCCGAAGGAATTACCAAAGTGATGACGGGCCCGAGCACGTCAACTTTAACATAGTGAACTAGCCGTTGGAGGTTCAAACGTCCGGTGACGTGCGCGCGAACGTCAAATTCAAGGCATCAAACTAGCCATTGGTTTTCAAATAGTGACAGGGCCGCAAATGTTAATTTTGATGGGATGCATCGGCCGTTGAAGAGAAGCCAAAGAACCAATTCCTTCAGACAAACACCCGAAAGAATTCATGATAAGTGACCTAAAGAACTCATGAGCGTGGGCCCGAAGGAATTCAAAGGCTTAAGGCCAAAAGGAAACTCAGCGACCCGTCGAAAAGGAGCCCGAAGAGCCAAGAAAAGATGAAAAATAGCCTCGAGGGCCGAAGAGCCAGGAAAAGACAAAAGCCAAGCGCAAAAATGAATAGAACAGTCCAGGTGGCCCAGGAGGCGTCGGTAGGGGAAGTTATTGCTGCGGATCAAATAGTCCCCACCAAGTGGTCATCAAGGGGAGTGCAAGCATTCAATAGTGCAACCCATTTTTCTTCGTATAGCATTGATAAGCAGACAACCGCATAAGTTTCATAAAGAGGTGACCTTGTCTTTCAAACAACAAGGCGACCCATGCTTTTTGCGGGAACATTTAATACGGTTTAAACATCAAAGTCAAGACCTGCGACATCTACAACATGGTTCTTTCAGGGTCTTTATGGAACAATGACAGTAGCATCAGCGGATTCCTCTTCTCCAGGTGTTTAATACATGGGTCGCCTGTTCTTGGAGGTGCCAAAAAAGCCTTTCTCTTAATGCTATATATTGTAACCTCTCAATTGAGAAATGTATCTCTCACTTGTGTAAGGCAAAGCCCTACCAAATTTTACTTTTGAATCAATAAAACGCGTTTTACCCCTATTTGATTGGTTATACTTCTGAATATGTCTGTGTATCAACTCTGTGTTCAGTCATTTCAGCGTGATGCTTTCATAGGTTGACACCAACATATCTAGTATAGCCAAGACCATTTCTACAGGTTAACAGGAAGTGCCCAAGTTGAAGCATAGAGACAAAAGAGCAGTTATTGATAAGTGTCGTTTAACTCTTCATTTAATCAATGTTCAATTGATGTCTTATCAACCAGGGCTGGTGTCCAAAGCTGTCTGCAAGAAGGTGTAGAATGGTAGATCTAGAAGTTTGCTTGTGGGGGTGTTTAATGGTCATATTCTAGCTTTGACTAATGAAAGAAATGTGTCTTAAACTACTTGATTCACTATTTTGCTAAAAAGGAAAAGATGTAACTATTTAATCAAATAAATCCACTCTTTTGCTTGAAAGTAAAATCACACTCCTATTTACGCTTGCGTAGAAATGGAGATGTTTAACTTAAAAAAAGAAATTTACTTCACATGTTTGCTGTAAAAGAAAACACACTTTGCTTAGAAAAGAAACGACTTTGGAATAAAGAAATGCCTTTTGAACTGACTTTGTTTTGATGTTTTATGAATGAATGCAAACATTAGCAAGATTCTAATTAGTTATAACAAAGAGTTAATATAATATAATATAAATACCGTACACAGTTCCTGGTTCCAAGGAGAGTGGGCCCTTGCTCTTCTCGGACTCAGGGACAGATTAATCAATGCTGAAAACTGAAGTGATAATTCATAAAATTGAAATAATTACAATCTGTCTAAACCCTGTAATATGTTTGTACGTATCTTTCATCTATTATATCCATTTTAAATAACAAATCTTATATTTTATACTAATATAATCGACTCAAAATAGGATACAAAGAGATAGGATTCCTTGGTTGATCCACTCATCCAAAAATAGGATATTGGATTTCCAAGAGATCCAATTATTCTGATGAAATAAATATACTATCATAAAATAGTCCTAAGATCCAAATATATACAACTTTATCAAAAACAAATCCTACAAAACAGCAGGCGAGTATTTTCCTCATTTGATTCTAGCTGGAATGATTCTTTCTCATCTTATTTGGCCGCCAACTTCCCCATTTGTAACTTTGTCTTTATAGAATCCATGGAATTGACCCTGCAAAGTCGATAGGAACGAGCCTGCGGAGTCCATAGAAACAACCCTGTGGAGTCTGTAGAAACAAGCTTGCGGAGTCCGTAGAAACAAGCCGTCTGTGTGAGTTCATAATTCTATTGGATGGAGATCAAAATTGAACTTTCACTATACATCGTTTGTGTCTTCTCCATGAGCATTTTTCACAACAAAAATCACTAAAACATGCTATGTATTAGACATATAAAGGTTTAGTCTTTGGTTCAATATAAACAAGACAAATATCTACTTTTTATGTAATAGCTATCTAACAACTATGATTTACATAAGATAATATCCTTAGAGAGATGAATTGAAGGAAATAACATGTTAATAATGAGCCATATTCTGAGCTCATCATCTCTCCCAGGGTTTACCTTTTGCAAGTCCCATTGCAAACATTCATTGGCGTTCATAGCTCTGGTATCTGTTTTCCACACTTTGACTCAAATCATAGTCATCAAATTCATTTGTTATATGCTTGTCTAAATTGCTTGTAAACCCTTGATGTTCTTGAATCATTTATTTTCATATATTGAATTGCTCCTCTGATTGTGGAGCCCAACTCCGTCATCCTGGAATAGGTATGATCAACAAAAGGGGTCTCTATCTCATGCCAATCCATTTATTTTCTCCCCTAGAGTTTATTACCTCTATTAAGATTTCCAAAATTGAGGTACCTCTTCTCATACTCCATCTTAAGTTATATGGAGACATGACCTCTCGTCTTCTAAGAGACACTGAAAGTTAGTCCCACCTTTTCCCACTTGCAGTCACTATTGAATCAAAACTCTGTCTTGAAAACAAGTCAAAAGAAACAGCACAATCATATAAAGCTTAAAAATGAGTTTTAACTTCATCGCTTAAACAAACACAGTGAAAATTCTATCTGATCAATCTGGGGATAGGAAAGGCTGGTCTGATACACAATCCTGTAGTCTTAGCATGATTTGTATACTCCTCAAATCTGCTTTTCCATGCTAGTTGATTTTTGAATGTAGAATGCAATGCCCTCAGCTGAACTTCTCCTACATGAAAGTTTATCAAGAACTTATTGTGCTCATGGTCTCTTATAATCAAATCATGCAAATAAAATTTACAAAGCAAACCCTGCTGATCAAGTTCAGCACTATAGAAAATTTTCAAAAAAATGTTGTTGGCTGTAAAATCTTGTAAGAAAGATAATAGGAGATCCTCAGAAGCTGCCATCTGTAAAATTATTCAAATAAGAACAAACTATATGCAGGAGAAGGATTCCTACATGCCAAAAGAGATTCTCCTAATTTGCATGCATCCTGCAAATTTTTTTCTAAATTTTGGACCTTAGATTCTAATTTTTTCTTTTCATTTTCCAATATTTTGTTTGAAGAAGTTGCAACTTTGTTTTTCTGTTTAAGTATGGAATATTCTTCTTCAATTTGATTTAATATTTGCAAGTTAAGAATACCTAGACAACTTGTTTGACAACCTCGGTCAATGAAAATCTTAGGAGAAGGTGCAACATTAGAAAGTGCTCTGGAAGAGTTTACCAAACTCTGCAATCTCCTATTCTCCTTCAGATTTTCTACATATATCTAGAGGTCTATTGTTCACTTTCATTTTTCTTTATTGTTTCTTCTAATCTATGAACTTTTGCTACATGATTGGCAGATGTCCAATTTTTGCACCAACAATGAGTTGAGATGATCCTTATTCTACAATTGACTGATCAAATTAGCGATGTCAGTTGTTTGTTGTTGCTCTAGAGCTTGAGCTTGAGAAAGCTTCAAGGTTAACTGCATAACAGGGTCATTTAGATTAGGTGACTCTCTTTTCTCATTTGTGCATACAGTTTTTTATTTATTCATTGCAGTTTCAACTGAAACATGTGGTTGTCCCACCATACTTAATTCCTTTACCGTGAGTGGCTCTTCCCCTGAAATTGGCTCCTCTATTATGATTAGAGAGTTCCTTTCGAAAGGAGTTTCTTCAACATCTGCAGTTTCAGGGATACTTTGATGTGTGGGATAATGAGATACTTTTTTAAGACTATCCAAAATGTCTGCAGTCTCTTGTTCATCTTCATCTGTCAGAATTAATTTTCTCTCTTTGGTCACTCTCTGAGCTACACTCGGTTGTCTTTCCTTTTCAATCATCAAACCCTCGATCTTCTCAAGTTTTGTAGCAACCTTTCGTTTCAATTTTCTTCTTCCTAACAAGGGAATTGGTTGTACTCCAGATTCCTGAGGTTCTTGTGGGGACCTTGAAACTATAGGGATTTGAGACATTGTGATTCTTCTTGAAGAAGAAAAGATTTATGTTGAAACTAGTCTGTGATTTCTTCTTTGGAGTTGTTTTCTCAACTGATGCAGTCGGTGGAGATGAATGTTCATGCAGTAAATTTGAGATTTTTTGTGCAAGCAAATATGGAATACTATTCTGAAATTCCTCTCAGACCTCTTGTCCTTGCTAAAGGAAGTGATGTTGGATAATTAGGCGAATAAGGTCATGGTGTCTAAGAGCAGCATTAAGAGTTGTAGTCATAATTTGAAGGGCACCATATAAGAAAGATGGGAGGTTAATCTTGTAATGAGGGTTGTGTCTTCCATACTTAAGGTGTATTATTATTTTCATGGCGTCTCCTCCTAAAAGACTGTTTTTCCCCTCACAAATGATATACTTGAGTACCTACTTGACTACAGATTTTCAAGGTTCAGGAAGTGAATTTTTACGAATCTCTTTTGATTTTCCCTTGGAATCTATTAGACACGAAGTCCCAGTCTGCTCATTACCATTAAACTGAATAATTAAATCACTAAATGAAATTTTGCCTGTCGCTATCATTCCCTCGTCTAAAACTTGTATGATTTGACTTATAATTTGAATTGAAACAGGAATAACAATGCCTTTAACAACTAAAAACTCAGGGGTGAGATTAATGATGAATTCTCTTACCATTGTTTCATGGAAACCCTGGAATTTTTCAATAAAAGATAGCCAGCTATTTGCTCTAAACACTGCCACAGAAGTTGTCTTTGTGAAACTTCGCTACATTCTTCGGCTCTGATCTCGTTTTTTGTCCTATTTCTACTCGGATTAGGGCTTAGACCAGCTTCTATTGAAATCTATAGGCAACAATCACTTAGGGTCTGTAGAAATAACATGTTTTGTGTAAAACTCCACAGCTTCATGAGTCTGTAGTTTGATATGATTACTTATACAGTTCAGCGCCGCACGTTTCTACGAAGTGTGCCAGCGATTTTGTTAATTTATTACAAATGGAATGAAATGATGACATGGCACTTTGATGGTGACAACGATTTATCATTTCATTTAGAACCCCTTTATGATGTTCCATCATTATAATTATTGAAGACGCAATTGATTGTATCAAAGCTGCACACTTATCTATATACTTTTGGCGGCTTGTTTGCATGCTTATCCATTATGATATGTGTCATGTCATTTCATTTCGGAAGGCTCAAGTTTGGGTCATCTCTGTAGAAAAAATCTTAATTAAATCAAAGATAATTAGTTAACTAAACATAAATAAATAGAATATATGTCTCACTTTTGACCTTAGATTTATCTTTTGCTTGCCATTTGTCTTGCACAAATAAGTTTGCATGGATTAGTCAGCAGGGGTTGAAAGAACAACTTGTATTGCATGGAGAAAACCAATCATAGGGACATGATGAGATTCTATTTTATTTTTTTTATTTTATTTTTTTATATATTTTGTTTTTGCCCTTTGGCCAGCCATCGCTGGTTTTCTAGCCAAAGCCCTTTTTTGCAATGCATAGCCAGCTAACACGCTGATTTTCTAGGCATGCATTGTCAATAGTGTCCCTAGAAGGATTTTCACTATTGAAATTTATTTTATTATTATTATTATTATTATTATTATTATTATTATGCAGGATCATCAAGGAGCAGATTCTCTGGAAGAAGCAGAGTCCTCCAGAACAGCGACTTGATTTGAAGCAGTTTTCCTAGAAGAAACATAGTCCTGTAGAAAGGCTACTTGATCTTTTACCTTCTGAACAAATTCTTCTTTATTGAGAGGTTTTTGATAAAGCTTCAATCTATGTCCATTGACTAATAGAGCTCTTCTGTTGTCATCAATAGATATTAGCTTAACAGAACCATTTTCAAAGACCTCAATTTGTTAAGGTCCCAACCACCTCGTTTGTAGTTTTTCTTTAAATTGTTGAAATTTGGAATCAAACAACAGTGCCCAATCTCCTTTCTGAAACTTTCATTGCTTGATCTGTGAATCATGTCAAACTTTTTTTTGATGTTGTACCAATTCAATTCTTTGTAGTACTTCCATCCTCATCTCATCAAGTTGAATAAGCTGTAAAGTTGTCAAGTTTATTTTACCCAATGCATGTTGAAGATCTTTTTGATTATTTTCGGTTTTACACTCCATTTTGGTGCCATTACGATTTCTCTTCATGTCCATGAATTTTGTGAGTGAAATTTCACTTCGTAAATCATCCGAAAGGGCTCGATATTCTTCGAAGTCCGCTATAAGGTCATCTCCAAATGACGTTTGGGATTCCTCTTCTATACTTGATTCCCTTCTTGCAATGAATTTTGGTTGAAAGGGTCTATTTGAAGAGTTCGCGGTTGTTTTATGAAATATTTGATATGACTAGTGTTAGAATGACCATTTCTATCATTTTGATATCCATGATTCGACATAGATTGCATTATTAAAGCTAATTGATTCATGGTGTTAGCCAGTTGTTCCTGGCCTTGGATGAGTTTATCAATCCATTTATCATTCCGTTCCTCTTTTCCATATTGTTTTCCATTTCCTTTATTGGTTGATTTACTTTCTTGGTTTTATTTCTTCCTTCGTAATGTCAATTATTTTGCATACGAATTCCGTTTCCACAGGATGGCAAGATGAGAGCTCTGATACCATTGTAATGTTCCGAATCGGAATATTATATGTAAAATTGATTTTACTTGGAAATTCCGTTAAAATAAATATCTATAGCTTGTATTTCACAAATGATAATTTTATTAATATAACGGAAATTTATTACAGAATCACTATGTCTCAAAATATGCAATATGAATAAATAAGCCACAAGGGATTTCGTCCTTGGGATTTTGGAAGACAAGGGTTTTCGTCCTTGTGTCCTATTTTAACAAATAAGGGGTTTCGTCCTTATTGCCAATGGATGTGTATTTATACACGTTTGAATGTTTTATGTTTGAGTTAAATTCCATGCCTACTTCCATTGGTAGAATGGATTATTTATACCTCCATTCATTGAAAATATGTGACCCTTCAATGGTGGCGTCTTTTGTTAACTAAAGGCTGTTTTAGCCTATAATTAAATAATAATTAGTGTATTGCTTAAAGGCTGTTTTAACGCTGCTGTATAAACTGAGATCTTCCTTGGACTGCAGCACTCCTCATGATTGTGATCTCCCTTGGGACTGCTGTTATCTGATGGGATTGCTGCTCTGCTGGGCTTGCTGCTGTCTTAGACTGCTGCGTGAGCTTCCTTGGTTCCCTTGGCAGTGATTTACCTTGATGAGACTGTAACTTATTTGAGGATATTACAGATTACTGCTTTAAAATATGAAACCATGTGAGGTATCATTGGGATATGAGGGCATGTAGGCAACCTATCTTTATATTTAAGATTTGGTAATTGTCATCTATATATAATTGGGATGTATACCTCATTTCACATTCAATTCAATTAATTCATATTACAAAGTATTCTGTTTTGCAGGTTGCTTTGGGTATCTATTCATATCATTATATCTCGGTGTCTCATGTTTCTTTTTTTTATTGGGTGAATCTTGTTAATTCAATGATGGAACCTGTCACAAAGTTCTAACATCTACAAGGAATTGTCTTCTTGAAGTCCTTGGAGCATGTTCTAATACTTGAGTGAGTTTTCGATGACATCCTTGAACCCCACAAGGCAATAGGATTCATAAAGTCCTCAAAGCCGATGAGGCATTGTTATGAGTGAACACCTCCAGTCTCTCGAGGCATTTCCCTTACAGTGTTAAATATTTAGTAGCTAAAAAATTATTTATTGCTCTTATTTTGGGCTCGTCAAGGAGATGGGCTGGTTGATGTCCCAATCAGCGATACCTTTATAGTGATAAACCTTAAGGGGTGCATCTTCAGGCATTCAAATGAGGACAGTAAGATCATCATTGAGCTTGGACCTGATACTTCAAGGATATCTTCATAATGACAAAATGCAAATAACATTTTCAAGACAAGGTCAACACAACAAAAGAGGTAGAGTACCTTTCTGAAACAATACCATCATAGACTGCAGTAAAGACACTAAAAGGTGATGCAACTGGAGACTCTCCTACTCGGTCAGGCAGAGGATTGACAACAAGATATTGGAAACTCTCAAAAGATACATGCCACTCACAGGCCCTGAAGGCATGGATGAACTTTGAAAGGTTGTTTCGCAGTTTGAAGAGAAGGTTTATACTAGTGATATGGAATCTTTAGTTTCTGATACTTATGCGACATTACTACATGCTTGTGTCAATAGGAAAGCTCTTGAATATGGTGGATTTGTTCATTCACTCATGTTGAAAAAAGCTTGTGATCTGAATGTATATCTGACAAACAATCTTTTGACCCTGTATGTCAAATGCGGAAGTATTGAAAATGCACGTAATGTGTTTGAAAAAATGCCACAATAAAATGTTGCCATGGCCCAATAAGGAGCAGTTTTTGGGGTAGGTATGACGAGTGGGCAGGGGCTTCCAACATACACCATTTTATTGACTCTATGTGAGCTATGTAATTGCTGAGGAAAAAGGATCTTACAATATACAAACACGCTCTCTACAATAGCTAAGGCACTAAACTATAGCTGGTTGAAAAATAAGCGAGTGCTGCCTTGCTCTGTGATGAAGATTAAAATGGTCAGACGGTTTCTCAAAGTGAGAAAGCTGAGCCTATCAGACCCATTTCCCAAGCTAATCCACCACTTCTTTGGCTGCCTAAGGTCGAAGATTACGTTGTTGAGGTCTGATGGTCGAATCCCCCTGACCTTCTCTTGCTACTTTCCCACCAAAGTTATCCCCAAGGGCTATGTAGCCATTTTTGTGGTACAGGGGAAGCGGCACTACGTGATTCCCATATTATATTTATACTGTCCTGTAATGACCCCTTCTCAAATCTGATCTCACAAGTGACCGTTGGCCTATTTCTGGAAATCCGTAGGCTATTCGGAAGGTGCAAATGAGGGTTTCCTATTTTTTAGGATGTTCTTGCTCGAAGTTCTGATGGCAAAATTTTTCTGGGTTTTTCGAGAGCTTCACGGAGGTATGTTTGTTTCGGTTTTCTGAGCATTTCCAGGGATTTACTATTTTTAGTAAATTCTATTTTTGGCAGCTAGCAGAATTGTCACAAGGAGTTAACTTTCCTTTTCAGTTGACTCATTCAGTTTTGGGCTTCAGAATACGGTCTTGGTGGAATAAGTTAATTAAATAAGAAAAAATAATAATAACGTTATATTTTAACGTTGACCTTGGCTTAGTCGAAATAACTTAATGTTATTTTAAAAAGGGGACTTGAAGGGGGGCGCCTTCATTGCATGAAAAGGGGCGCCACTTTTGGAGATAAGGCTTCAAGGGAGGCCAATTGAAGCCTATAAAAGAAGGCATTGGGTTATCATTTCAGAATCTTGGTTGAATACATTGTTATGCTGCCGCTTTGGCTCTGGAACTGCTTCGGAGAATGAAGGCCTCCTAGCTAGGGCATCATTTCATGCTTGCAAGACAGCATCTAGTGGTGATTCAGTTATTGAGATTTGTATTTACTTATGTATTGATTTCAGCTATTTCATTATCAGTTATTTGATATTATTAGAGATTCAGTTATTGTTTTCTGTATAAGACAGAACTAGGTTTTTACTCATAAATCAGAAAAAAACAAAGAAAAAAGTTCTGGGTATCATTTCATGGTCTTGGCTAGGCTTAGGCGCCCCTTTGCTCAAATTTATAGAATTTTTAGAGAATGCAATGAATTTCTAGAGCAAGTCGCCCTTTTCAGCTGGGACGCCCCTTTGGGGTTTGCATTGGTTTTTGTGTAACACGTTTGGTTGCAAATTTGATCAGAATTTTGATGCTAACTTGGGCGCCATATTTAAGAAGAGACTTTGCAACAGAAATCAGGGAGATTGAACTAGTTTTGTGAGACTTTTGAACATCTGAAGAATTTAACAGGTGGCTGGTTTTTCTTCTTTCTAAGAGCAAATTCTTCTTATTTTTGTAAGCTGACAGTAGTACTGGCAGCTATTCTCTATTTGTTCAAAGCTGATTTCAAAAGTTCAATTTTATTTAAGTTATTGTATTAGTTTATAGCTCCGCCTTATGGTAGCTACTTTCCCTATTGGGTTAGCAAGCACATTCTGGGTGTAGAGCTCCACCCTATGGTAGCTACTTTCCCTTCTGGGGTTAGCAAGCACATGCTGGGTGTTGAGTAATTTCATTCTTCAGTTTTTAAATTAAAGCATTGTTAGTAATTTACTCCGTCATATGGTAGCCCCTTACTCCGCTTGGATTGGGTAGCACATACTTGACGTAGAGTTCCTTTGTTAGTAATTTACTCCGTCTTATGGTCGCCCCAACTCCGCCTTGGATTGGGTAGCACATACTGGACGTTGAGTTCCATTTCTAGCATTTATAGTAGCAGAGTTGTTTCAGTACAATTGGGTTTATCTTCTAACCTTAACGGTATTTATTTGTAATGTTGAAATCCAATATCAAAAAATAAAAAAAACTTGGCTCGGGATATTTCATGTCCCTTCATTAACAAGTTGTTGATGGAGTTGGCAGTGGCCCCCATGATGGGAATTTCACCTAATCGGGATGAGATTGAGAAGAATACGAAGAAACTGGGCAAAGTTATGGTGTCTACGAAAAGAGGTGGTCTCAGAGAAAATACTTGGCGGGCAATCAATTCAGCATTGTGGATCTATCCCATCTTCCAAACATGGAGTATATTATGAACATAACGGGGAAGTCGGAGCTCGTTACTTGTCGAGAGCACATCATTGGGCCTGCGGAGGATACCGACAACATGTTTGACAAAATCCTTGAGTGAAATGTGGGCCTGCCGAACAGAGCTTTTCCCAAACAGAGGTAAAGAATACAAAGCAAATTGAGGCTGCCATAGTGAGTGCCATGGGAGAGATAGTGAACAAGAAGGGCATGAGCATGGGCTGGTATCCTACAGTCACTCCACAACTTCAGTGCCAAAGTTTGGTGGACGGTTGCCAACGGTTTGACAAAATGTTGGCATATAATTCTGATGTTCATATTATTGCAGGGAAGAGATCAAACATTGAGAAGACAGGGCAGTAGCGAATGCTTCGTTTCCTCTCTAGTAAAACCATTTGTCTTTGGGCCCAATAGACAAATTACATGACTGATCTTAAACGGAAATTTGAGATTTCTATTGGGATCCCTATGGACTTTCAATGTCTCTTGCATAAGGGCAAACAACTACAAGATCATTCCACTCTGTGTAGATGCCATTTAGGAAAGGACTCTACCCTCTTCTTGATGTCGAGGATGTGTGGAGGAGATGTAGGCTCTGGACAGTCTTCATCCTTCAAACCAGTGACATTTAAAGAAGCGGTAAAAAATTCAGCCACCAAACCCAGTCCATTGAAGCCACAACCTATCCCACACGCATATATAGTAGAACAATCAGATGAGGTGCCAATTTTGGAGATCACAAAGGAGGACATGACCCTATACCAGAGAACATTATTAAAGGAAGCAACTATTTGCAGATTTGATTGGATGTGGCCTACAACATCGGCCTTATATCACTGGATTCATACAACATGGACAAAGCATTGTGAGATATCCCTCTGCTCAAAAGCTTTTTTCATTGTTCTTTTCAATGAGCAGGATGACTATCAGAGAATCTTTGCGGATGGACCATGGTTTTGGGGAAATGCAGGGTTGCTCATCACTCCATGGTTTCGAAAATTTGACCCAAACACTCTCAGTTACCAAGATTCTAGTTTGGGTTCGCCTTCCAAATCTGCCTTTACATTTTTGGTATGCTTTCCATGAGATAAGAAACTCCTTGGGTGCCTTTATCAGAGATGATATAGGTAGAACTACATCGGGACTGTGCACATATCCCTGTATTTGTGTGGAGATTGATCTTAGCAAAGGCCTTCCAGATAAATTGATTCTCAAATATGGTCAAACACAACACATTCAAGTATTGGATTATGAGAATATTGCATTTTGGTGTCGTATTTGTAAACTACTAGGGCACCAACAAGCTACCTGTACACATGCTCGTGCTTCTACCCAAAAAAGGGGGACGAAAACCTCTAAAAGTTGGAGTCCCCCAGGTCAAGTGGTAGTGGATGAAGTGAATGATCTAGGTGAAGGAAATCAGTATACAAAATAGCAATAAAAGAATAAAAATGGAGAATCAATTACATGCATGGAGCCATTTCAGCCAGTTGAGGGGGAAAGAGGAGAAGATCATAGTACTATGAGAAACCCATTGGGGGGTGTAAAGATAGATCACAAATCAGAGAACACAGACTCATGTAAGGAGTTAGCAGTACATTCAAATTTGGAACACCTGCTTTCAAATACATCTTTAGATTATCAGGGATCAAACTTACAGATTGTCACAGTGGATCCCTCTAAAGGGTTGTGGCAAGATATGAAAAAGAAGAAAGGTAAAATGGGCAGGACTGAAGATTACATGGGATACATTTCTCACTAATTTGAGGTCCCTTGGTCCTTTTTTTTTGGACTTGCATACTTGGATGCTTATTTTTTGTTGTTGTCATCATTTGTTTTGTGATGACACTTCCCCATTTTTGGGGTTTCTGATGGGATGTCCTCATCCCTTTTATTGTCCTCTTTTTCCTTTGGAATGTTGATGCATCTACAAAATGTAATTTCAAATTTTAATTAATATGAAGTTACAAATTTTTTTCCAGGGGAAAAAAAGACACTAAAAGGTTTTAAATATCATTATCAAAAGGAAAGATTTTCAGTCCTCTAAAAATGTATGCCCAACATAGCATTTGCAATCAGCAGTTGGCATCTGTCAACCATAGCAGAATGCCTCTGTCCATAAATGTTTAAACATAAATGGTGAGAAAGAAAACATCCATTCACATTTGCACCATTATGAGAGAATCTATGAGCACTTGAAACAGGATTCACCAAAAGATATAGAAAAAAGATTGAACTCAACTAATTTTAAATATTCACCAATAATGTCTTGTAAACTAGAGTTTGTAAAATTTAAGGTTGGATAAGAAACATAACCATTGCACTCTTTGCTCAACATATTATTGGAAGTTTAAATGATATGATTATATGCACGTTTAGATGCTTTAATATTCTTTGAATGCTTACCTTCCTTTTGGCTATCCAAACTCTGGTTTTCCTAACATGGCAATGAAAAAACATTTTCTACAGTTCATAAATGCAGTTAGTCAAGAAGACATATCACTTTCCATATCTCATAATTCTGAGGCCATCTAGAGGCACTTCGAAACAAGTTGACCAGATATCACAAGAAAGAATCAAATGTCACAGGTTTTGATATTCAAAAATATGCTTTTATTATACCCTTACATATATGATGGTATCACATTCCAGAAAAGAAAACCATACAAGAAAACAGCTTTACTAATAAACACTATAAAATGGAAAATATTTCCACTTTCATTTAGGTAGATGTAGTTTTTCAAACATAACCATGAAAACTGTAGAAAGATTGTCTGTGATAAGTAGCATCTGCCTGCATCTCAGTTGAATTTCCTCTACCTGAATCTCATCAAAACAAAGGATGGTTGCCCCTTCCACACGACTGCCATCTCCTATATTAAGAAGACTGTCTGCTGCAGTACGCAGAATATTATCCAGATGTAGCTCTTGCTCATATCTCTCCTGTACATCTAGCCATTCTTTCACTGTTCCTTCAATTGGAAGGCTTGCAATCCAACCAGAAAGTCTTGCCTGTAAAGGTTTTTCATATCTTTGGTTCTGCCAAATCTTGTGCATACGAGCATGAACATCAAGCATTGCCTGTCACAAGAAAATAAATTAACATTTGGTCATCTAATCCTTGAGATTGAAGCTCACAAGCATTTAAAGCACATGAAAACATTTTGCAATATAAAAGATTTATTTATTGTGTAATTCCAAATCTGATTGCGAAGACAATATATCCATGGCATGTAAAACAGAAACATAGGTGATGTACAAGAAATAAAAACGGAGAGAAGATGAGCTTTAAATGATTGCACCTGAAAGCATTACCATAATTGAAACAAATGAAAGTGGATAAAGACATAAATGGAATAAATAGATGCACAGAAACATTGACTTTTCAGTAGGCCCATTATATACATAAATGAGAGTGTCTCAATGTGCTCTCAATGTTCTTCCAATTCCAACAGTTTGTTGGTAAGAATAAAATAAAGAATGAAAAGAAATGGAAGGCACATTGACATACTCTTGCCCTGTGTTTTATTAAATAAAAAAGAAGTTACATACAGTTGAGGAGGTTGATAACTGAACATTAGTTAATAGATAACTAATAGTTAATTAATATCTTTATTACCCTCCCTTAATGGCTAAACCGAAGACTACTCCAAGTCTATCCCGAAATTTTGCAAACAAAGTGAGACCAAGGGGTTTAGTCATTAGATCTGCAGGCTGCTCCTTAGAGGCACAGTAGTGAAGATAAATATCACCACAATCAACCATCATATGTAGTGATGATGAATCTCAATGTGTTTGGTGTGAGCATGACATACCGGATTCTTCATCATCTTCAATACACCCTGATTGTCACAAAAAATGGAAAGTGGTGTAGGTGCAATCTGAAGAAGTTTAAGGTCGATCAAAATCTGATGTAGCCAAATTATGTCACAACTAGCACTGACCACTGCCTTGTACTCTGCTTTGGTGGAAGATATAGCCACAATGCACTGAAGCTTGCTCTACCATGGAACAACCCCTGAACCAAAGGAAAAGATGTACCCGGTGGTGGGCCTCTGAGTATCCACTGATCCTCCCCAATCAAAGTATGTAACCTATCCATCTGAAATTTGTTGTCCTTTGATATAGGTTGCCAAAGTCAAGAGTTCCTTTGACCTATCGCAAAACTCGATTTGTTGTTGTCCAATGTATGAGCTTTGGTTGAGACAAAAACCGACAAAGATAGCTAACAACAAAGTATAAATCCAATCGTGTCGACGTAAGATATATCAAGCTGCCCACCAATTGTTTGAAGAGTTATTCATTGCCCAGTGATGAATTATCATTCGCTGACAACTTATGCGCGACCTACCTAACCATAGATGTAATGTCCCCTCCGCATGACTCAGACGCCTAATTTGCCTAGTTTGCACCTTCCTTTATTATTCCCTTGGGGAATGGGGCGTGAGAGCAATAAACGGAATATCGAGACTCTTATGACACTTAAAGTTATGTTTTAACGTTGAGGTG
Organism: Torreya grandis; assembly: GCA_037957365.1. NCBI lineage: Eukaryota > Viridiplantae > Streptophyta > Pinopsida > Cupressales > Taxaceae > Torreya > Torreya grandis. The sequence continues at coordinate 2,285,448 of JARHVA010000739.1, read as the reverse complement.
TTTATTAAGGGTGTTATTTTCCCCTATGGACACTAGACCCTTTTGAATAAGTATTTATTACTTATTATTCATATTTTTATTTTAAAAAAAAGAGTGAATGCGTTTTTAGGGTGATTTGGTGTATATGAATGAGAAAGAAGGCAAAATGGATTATTATGATACATTCGCTTTTGCTCTGCAAAAAATGCACCTGCGTGTTCATGCTTTTGCTCAAAGAGTAAATTCTTTGAGATCCTTGATTTCGGCGCAATGGCCACTTGCTCCCTAACCGGATGAACTATTTTGGTGAGAGGAATCCATCCTCAAATCTCTAATAGAAGTATTGCAGTATTGAAGTGTGTGGGAAGTAAAAGACTAATTGGAAGATTGCATTAGATTGACAGAGGGTTGGTGGGAAGGCAGAATTGTAAACCAGTTGCTACGTTTTTGGTTGGAAGGGTTAGATTTTGGAATGGGAAAGTCTACGGGCTTGGAAGGAAATCGTGGAGGTGTATAGACCCTAAATGAACCCGCCTTATGCAACACAGCAACCCGTATGGGTTAGGTTGAGATCAACAAGTCGTTGGGGTGCTAGGAGGAGGTGGAGTGTCCAAGAAAGTGAATCGATCTGTCTAAAATAGCTACAGCAGTCTTCATTGGTGCCAACCTTTCCTTTGTTACAGCAGATTGCAGGGGAAAAACTGCAGTCATAGGTTTATGTTAAATGCTGGATAGAGATTCTAGGAAATTCTGCACATTTATATTAACATCTGCGTGTAAGAGATTTCCAAAAAAGAGTCTGAATCGTTGTTGTGCAACCACCTTGGCATCTCATGCCTTATCAAGCATCCATAATTGAGGTTAGGAATTCTTCTGGAGGTTATATGTATCTCTGATCTTTTATATTAATAGTTATATTGCATTTCCATATTTGTTTGCATATAATAGTAGAGTGCACGCAAACTGTTTAACGAAATGATTAAGTACCAGCAGGCTTGAAAAATTAATTTGGTCTACAATTTATAGTGAAACATTGTAAGTAAAGTGTTTAACAAAATTCCCAAGTCAACAAAAAATAGAAAATTGTGCAAGTTTTGAGTTTCCAGGTGGATTTAGGATATTTCAGTGGTATCAGAGCTAGTTTTCCTGCCAGCCTGTGAGTTGGATAACCTTATGCAAGATCGAGCATTCTCATGCAGCCAAATACAAGTACCCATCAATATTAATTCAGAAGAAACAAATCTATTCTGAACATTGAGGATCAACCTGTGATTGAGGAAATGGTTGAGGGCAGAACTAAAGAGGCAGCGGTAAAAGATCCAGATGGTGAATTCATGAAAAGGGTACTCATTAATATGGTCAAACAGTAGGAACAAACAAATTTGTATTTGAGTCAGTTGACACATCAATCAAGGGTACGTAGTAATGAAGGTGGTGGAACCGTAAATGGCGAGATGAGTCAGAATGCCCCGCGCACGAATAACTCACCCCGTGTTCCATGGAGACCATTGATGCCTACGTTCTTACAGAAGGCAATACTAGAGACACCAGAACAGCAACAGGAGCCAGAGGAGGTGGCGTTTTGGAGAGCATACCAACAAATGGATGCTGACTTTCAGGGAGCTATGCCTTTCCCAAAGTACTGCAGGTGGAAATCTAACACTAGACCTCGACAAGATAGAGGTGGGCCTAACCAGGATATGCAGAGACGTTTGGGAAACCTTACTCTTCCAAACTTTGATGGTGGGTGAAAGTGCATAGCAAGGGCATGGGCCCAGAAGCTTGACACATACTTGGAGTTGAATCCCATGCAAAAGATAGAGGCGATTAAATTCACTACCCTCCATCTGGACAAGGAGGCACATGATCGGTGGCACCATGGGTTGGTAACCCAAGGGCATAGGTACATTGACACATAGGGAGAATTCACAAAGAAGTTAATAGATAGGTTCAACAAGGATCCTAAGGCATTTTTTCGAGAACTGACACACTTGAGACAAAGTGAACCACTTGACACATACATTGCGGATTTCCATAAGTTGTCAGTCATGGTTTTTGATGTTTCCAAGGGACGTATGACATCCTTATTTATAGAGGGACTGATAGAGCCTTTCTGGAGTTGGGTGAAGGCATTTGGTCCACCTTCGCTACAAGATGCTATTTGGAGGGCACGAGACTTGGAGTTTTCTTCTCCCAAGCCAAAGTTTCCATCAAAGTTCCCTACTAGGCCTTTTCCTCAGAATCAAGACAAGGGATTTGAATTGCCAAAGAAGCCTTTCATAAAAAATGAGGTTAGGGATGAGTTGTGAAGGAAGAAACTGTGTTTTACATGCAAGGACCCATGGGAACCGGGACACAAGTGCAAGGGAAGAGGAAAAATGCACTATATTGCAGTTTTTCCAGAAGAGGACAGTGAAGCTTCAAATAGTGATGTACCGGATGACCATACTAAGCATAGTGAGCATGAGGAGTTGGAACCCACTCAGGCACAAGAACCTACATCAGGAGGCACTATTGCTACTTTGTCTGGCACTACCAGGTACAATGCATTCAGGGTTCGAGGTGTGCCACAGGGTCAGCAAGTGTCAGTATTGATTGATAGTGGGGAAACCCACAACTTCATTAACAAGGCACTAGTTGTACAATGGGGATTACAGGTTGAGGAGTTTGAGGGCTTTAATGTGGTTGTTACAGACAGTTTCAATATGGCATGCATTAAACGAGTTCCTCAGCTCAATATTACATTGGGTAATCATCAAGTGACCGATGATTTTTGTGGTTGGTATGGGCAATACCAATGTGGTTTTAGGTGTTCAGTGGTTACACTCCTTGGGGAGTTCACTCAGAACATCCAAACTATGGAGTTGAAATTTTAAGCGAATGGGAAGCAAGTGGTTTTGCGAGGAATGTCCAATGGAGCTCTAAGGTTGGTTACAGCCAAGAAGATGGAGAGGACTTTTAGGCATGGTGATGCGGATTGGGCAGTTCATTGCTTCATTTTAGCAAAGGATGCAAGAGGTAGTAAACAAGATTACTACATTGACATGCAATCTTTGTTGGATAAACATGGCGAAGTTTTTGGTGAGATGCCTCTAGGGAGACCACCTGATAGGGGGTTCGATCATGTCAAGAGCTCAAGGAGGGAGCCAAACTAGTTATTACTACTCCTTATCGTCACCCCAGACATTTTAAGGAAGAGATCGCGAAAACTATAAAGGAACTGCTTGAAATGGGACACATTAGACCTAGCTCTAGCCCGTTTGCTTCCTCAATGGTTTTGGTTAAAAAGAAAGATGGGACTTTTAGGATGTGCATTGACTACAAGGCACTTAATAAGAAAACCATAAAAAATCGATATCCCATTCCCAAGATCGATGACCTACTTGATGAGCTGCATGGCGCATAGTACTTCTCCAAAATCAATCTCCGTTCAGGATACCATCAAATTAGTGTATGGGAGAATGGCGTACACAAGACAGCTTTTAGGTGGCCATTATGGAGACTACAAGTTCTTGGTGATGCCATTCAGGTTGACTAACGCCCTAGCTACATTCTAGTCCTGTATGAACCATGTGTTCAACCACCACTTGCGTAAATTTGTCCTAGTCTTCTTTGATGATATACTGGTATACAATAGAACATGGGAGGATCATCTTAGACATTTGGATGAAGTTTTGTCTATCATGGGAACACAGTCACTTTATGCGAAGGCTTCCAAATGTGAGTTTGGGATGAGAGAAGTCCTCTACTTGGGATATGTAATTGGAGCAAGAGGAGTCAAAGTGATTCAAACAAAGATACAACCAATTATTGGTTGGCCACCACCGAGGACTCTGATTCATTTGAGAGGCTTCCTAGAACTATGTTACTATTACAAAAGGTTCATGAAAGGGTACTCTCAATTGACAACACCATTAACAGAATTGACTAATAAAGGGGCATTTGCTTGGTCAGATTCTTCATAGCAGGTATTTGATCACCTTAAAAAGGTGATGAGTACATGTCCCGTGTTAGCATTGCCAAACTTTTCACAACCATTTATCCTCGAATGTGATGCTTCGAGAGTGAGTGTTGGTGCAGTACTTATGTAGAATAGGCATCCCATTGCCTATGAGAGTCGAAAGCTGAGCATAGTGGAGTGCGGCTAATCTACTTATGATAAGGAGATGCTAGCTATTTAGTGGGCAACAAGTTCGTGGTTCGGACGGATCACAATAGCTTGAGGTATTTCATGGAGCAGAAAGACCTCAATGATCGCCAACAAAAATGGGTAAGCAAGATACAAACTTACGATTTTGATATAGAGTATGTGAAGGGAAAGAACAATGTGGTAGTTGATGCGTTATCCAAGCAGCCTTCCCTTTGTTCCCTATCAAAAATTTCAACCGATTGGAAGGCTCACATCTTAGTTGAGTATTCCAAGAACTAGTTTGCTTATTTGATCATGGATGGATTGATGCAGGACGACAGGTATAAGGTTGTTGATGATGCGGTATACAAGTACAGGGTGTACCTTGTGCCTGAATCAAAAATGAAGAAGAAAATCTTGAATGCCATATATGACACACCATTGGCAAGACATCTAGGATACTTTAAGACCTACAGGTATGTATGGGAGAGATTTTCATGGAAAAGGTTGAAGGATGATGTCCTTAACCATATTAGGAAGTGTGTTGTTTGTCAGTAGAGCAAATTCGAGCATTAATTCCCTGCAGGACTACTTCAACCATTACCCATTCCGGACAAGAAATGGGAAAGTATATCGATGGACTTCATTACAGGCTTACCCAAGGTTCAAGGTAAGAATTGCATCTATGTGGTGGTCGATAGGTTGACCAAGTATGCTCCCTTCTTTGCGATACCGTTTGAGTATAGTGCTCCACAAGTAGCATCCCTATTCTTTGAGGAGTTTTTTAGGTTACATGGGTTGCCTAAAAACATAGCCAATGATCAGGATAGTAGATTCATGAGTGTTTTCTGAAAGGAGTTATTCAACTTAGCCGGCACATAGTTGACACCTAGTATGCTATGTACCTAGGGATATGATATATTGATGTATATGGGTTGATGGAGATGCTGACATGTGGCACACATCCCCTTAGTTATATGGGTACAATATATTAGGATAATAAAGTAACTTGTGGAAGTAGTACATTGGGTAATGGTCAGCCTACATTGGGATTAGGAGGTTATCCATCCATGGGTTAGATAGATGTATATATATAGGAGATGATTATCATGGTAAAGATATGAAGTAAGCATTGAGTCTTCTATTGTAAGAGGATATTGGAAGTTGTCCCCTCGAAGAGACATTGTGGAGTTATTCCTTCCTAAAGGAGTATTATATGGTGTTTCCCTACCTTAAGGGTATTTATGCATATATTGAATATCAGAATCATAACATAGTACCAGTTATCACCCATAAACCGATGGTCAGACTGAGATCGTGAATAAATGGGTAGAAGGTTACTTGCGAAGTTATGTGACAGGGCACCAAAAGGCATGCGTGAAGTGGTTGTACTTGGGCAAGCACTACTACAATACAACCTATCATATGAGCATTGGCATGACACCATTCTTAGCGCTATATGGGTATGATGCTCCCTCATTCGTTGACTTGGTGATATCAGATAGTCGAGCTCCCAAAGCTCATGACTGGAATCAGGAAAACCAGGACCTCATGAAAACTCTTAAGGGGAATATTCAACAGGCACAAAAACAATAGAAGATGTATGCAGATAGACACAGGGTGGAGAGGTCCTTCGATATTGGAGATTTAGTGTTCCTTCTCTTGCAGCGTTATAGGCAATCTTCTTTGAAGAAAAGTGTGGCAGAAAAATTGAAGCCACGATTCTATGGGCCTTACAGGATTCTAAGGTAGATTGGGGAAGTTGCATATAAGTTTGAATTACCAAAGCATAGTAGGATCCACAATGTTTTCCATGTGTCTTGCCTCAAAAAGGCACTTGGACAACATATTGAGCCATCCACTGAGTTGCCACCATTAGACGAAGAGGATAAGTTGATTCTAATTCTGAACTCAATTATTGAGGTGCGCGAAAAGAAACTCAAGAACCGAGCCATCATAGAATATCTAGTGCAGTGGAAGGATTTGCCAGTAGAGCACACCACGTGGGAAGGTGAACAAATTTTGTAGCATCCTAATTTAGTTGCTTGAGGACAAGCAATCTTGGGAAGGGAGGACTGTAATATCCCCTCCCCATGACTCAGAGGCCTAATTGGCCTAGTTCACCCCTTCCTTTATTATTGCCTTGGGGAATGGGGCATGAAAGCAATAAAGGGAATATCAAGACTCTTATGAACACTTAAAGTTATGTTTTAACGTTGAGGTGTTTATTAAGGGTGTTATTTTCCCCTATGGACACTAAACCCTTCTAAATAAGTATTTATTACTTAATATTCATATTTTTTTTTTTTTTAAAAGGTGAATGCGTTTTTAGGGTGATTTAGTTTATATGAATGAGAAAGAAGGCAAAAGGGATTATTATGATACATTCGCTTTTGCTCTGGAAGAAATGGACCTTCGTGTTCATGTTTTTGCTCAAAGAGTAAATTATTTAGGATCCCTGGTTTCAGTGCAACGGCCACTTGCTCCCTAATTGGATGAACTGTTTCGGTGAGAGGAATCCATCCTCAAATCCCTAATAAAAGTATTGCAATATTGAAGTGTGTGGGAAGTAAAACCCTGATTAGAAGATTGCATTAGATTGACAGAAGGTTTGTGGGAAGGCAAAATTATAAACCAGCTGCTACGTTTTTGGTTGGAAGGGTCAGATTTTGGCATGGGAAAGTCTACGGGCTTGGAAGGAAATTGTGGAGGTGTGTAGACCCTAAATGAACCCTCCTTATGCAACGCAGCAGTAGTATGGGTTAGCGCAGGCTTCAACACAAGCTAGAGGTTGAGATCAGCAAGTCGTGGGGGTGCTAGGAGGAGGAGCAGCGTCCAAGAAAGTGAATCGATCCATCTAAAATAACAACAGTCTTCATCGGTGCCAACCTTTCCTTTGTTACAACAGATTGCAAGGGAAAAACTACAGTCATAGGTTTATGTTAAATGCTAGAAAGAGATTCTAGAAAATTTTGCACATATATATTAACATCTGCCTATAAGAGATTTCCAAAAAAGAGTCTGAATTGTTGTTGTGCAACAACCTTGGCATCTCATGCCTTATCAAGCATCCATAATTGAGGTTAGGAATTATTCTAGAGGTTATATGTATCTCTGATCTTTTATATTAATAGTTGTTGAACACAACTATCTACTGAGAGGGGGGATGAATCAGTAGATCAGCTAAAGCTAGTTCTTTTAAAATTGAGATACAAATTCATATGCATATTAAAGAATAGATGCAGAGATCACACACACACAAAAGCATATTACACCAGATTTATACGTGGAAAACCCAAAGGGAAAAACCACGATGAGAATAGCTACTAGAATCTACTGTTCTAATCCAGCCTCACAGTTAAATCACCTCACTGGAAAAACCACACTAGTTACATTCAAGGACACCTATCCTTAGGAGACACCAATCCCTAACTGTGCACCAACTCAGTTTAAACTTCCTTGTTACAAGATTTAAGGGCACCAACCCTAAGGGGACTCCAATCCCTAATTGAGCACCAACTCAGTTTGTCTGACAGCACCAACCAATCAAAACTATGGAGCTACAACTCCAGTGTACAAGATAGCTTCACACATGAATCCAGTTCAGTTTCTTTGTTACAAGTCTAGTCTATAACTGCTCACTCTCTGCTCATTCTCTATGTGCCCTTTCTTCCTCTCTGCTTAATCTCTGCACATTCTTTGTGTGCCTTTTCTTCCTCTCTACTCACTCTCTGTCCATTCTCTGTGTGCCTTTTCTTCCTCTCTGCACATTCTCTATGTGCTCTTTCTTCCTCTTTGCCTCACTCTCTGTCTCTGACTTTCACTCTATGTCTGCATACATCTCGAATTTGACCCCTTTCGAATTGCTCTGAGAGCTCCTTTTTCAATTGTTATAACAGCAACGGCAGCAACACACGCAAGGTTCTAGATGATGCATATATGGACAAATGAGTCTAGGTTTTCATATCTGCAATGTGTTCACACTTCAACTCCCCTTTTTTGGTTCTCATTCAATACGACTTTGACTTATACGCTCTCCCGTGTCTCAATTCATGCATCACATTGCAATGGTTAAGTCTCTTTACTATGTTTGGCAACTACTAGATTCAGGTCATTACTGCGTTGTTTCTTTAATCAATGATTGATCAGTTGGATCGATCAATCTCGATCTCCGTGTTGCCATATCGAGTTCACCTGTTCTTGGCTGTTTCTCCATTTGACCATTAGAACAAATCAAATGCAGTGCTTTGATTTCTTTCTTTGCGCCATCTCTAACCATCGAGTTTCTTTTTGCATCTCGTTGTTTCCTATATAATTGGATTGCTTTTGCTCCTTTTGATTTATTCGAACATGCTCGTTCCATAATCTCCCGCTGAATTGGTAACCATCGATCACCTTGTTCCACTGTGTCCTCGCACTCCGTTAGATCTTTCTCATCCAAATTTCTGTGTCGTTCGATCTATGAAGATGCATGATCTTTATATTGACTTGGTCGTTAAACTTTGGCATGTTGACTTCATCTTATTTTCTTCAGCATTCATGTGTTGCTTTTGCTCCTTTGATCTCTTCAGACTTGCTCGAACTTTATCTTTGTCTATGTGCCTTTCGGTTGTTTGTCATGGAAGCCTTTCGTCATTTTCGAATTGGCCTTGGGTCCTCTGCAATTGTCCTTCGGCACTTTCAAGTGTCCTTTCTCTTCAATCGAACTACCCTTCGGGATTTTGTAAACTGCCCTTCGAAACTTTGCAAATCTCCTTCGGATATTCTGCAAATGTCCTTTCTTCATTCAAACTACCCTTCGGACAAATTGTTGGGGGCTTTTTGTCAAAGGCTCTGTTGTCAACCTAGAGTTGCAACCTGAATCGAAGACGTGCTGAAATGGCTAATTCTCTCTCCAGTTGAAACAATGGGATCTTCTCACGAGGGTGGGTGCGTCAATGGTGAGAAGAACCTCCGGAGAAGGTTGGTTCCTGTAAGAATGATCAAATTCCCACCACAATTCTTTGGTTGGTCAACATTTGAACGTCCTCGAGAATATACAATGACCAAGCCCCCTGGGATCACTCCAAGAAAGCATATCCTCATACCCTGAGAAATTCTCTTGCATCTCACTATCAAGCTCCCCGCCTTGACTCAGGGAACAAGAAGAAATCTAAGCAATACAAGTGGGAGGATCTGTGATCAACCTGGGTGGAAGAATTAAACTAGTTTTTGCTTGGGATCTGAGCAATATCACTAATAATCGGGTCAAGGCTCAAGCATTATTTGAGGCTCTTAAATTGGCCCAAATGGAGGGAGTTAATATTTGAATATTTTTTATGCTTCTCAGCTTATAATAAAAATATTAGTTAGAATGATTTCTCCTATTAACATTCTTCTACAGAGAATCTTTACACAAGCAATAGATATAGTTAAGCACTTTGATGACACAAGGAGAATACCCTGCCACTACAATGCCCTCATAGCTAGACTGGAAAATAAGGGCATGCTTAACTTCAAAGCAGATATTTATAAGTATCCTGACCGTAATTCAATCACATTTCATGTACACAGTGAAACTAAGGAAAGTGAAGTTAGAGATCAGAGACTGAGAGTATTGTTGGCTTTTGAAGATTAATTAAGAATTCTCCTATGCCACCTTAATTGGCATGAACATGGCAGAAAACCCCAGAGCCCAGCTGAAACAGAACAAAAAGATACAGCAGTGGATTCTGCAAGTTCCAGAGCTGCACTCTACAAAGAACGAAGAAATTTGAAATAAACACGGTCAACAAAAATGCGGATAACATGTAGGAAATCCAACACAATCTGCACAACCTCTTTTTGCGGTATGTCATGCACCTAGCGCTTTAAGGGCCGTTTCAGGTCAGGATAAGGATGTAACATTGGATGATAGATGTAGTGTTGCTTGGCAGTTTAGAAGCATTATCTTGAATTCTGGCTCAGACTGATGAGAATTTGTTATAATTCATTTAGAAATTCTGTCTTTATGTAAATCACGGTGAATTAATTACATGTAATTTTATTGGGAACCCAACTTGATGGAGACATTGTGTTATAAGAAAAATGACTCGTGCTGTCCACCAGGGTATTACTGTTCCCATGTACTATCTAACTTAATGTAAAATATTTGCTTGTCAAATAAAAAAGAAATTTCCCACTTCAGTGGCAAGTACCCTAAATAATCAACCTAATCATTTAGGCTTCCCTGAACAACTCAACTACTGACTTGTCCAATGTTTATGTGCACTAGTAATTTCTCCAAATTGGTAATTTTATTCTCTATAGTGCAAGCAATCCACCTGGCATCAGGATTGATGATTGTGGCCACTACTACCTTGCCAATGACTATAATACTCTATATAAAGCAATATGAGTGCCTTGTTGTAAACGAGTGCAATGGCTTGTTGGTTGCAGTAATCATAATACACAGATTCTTTAGACAAGGTTTTTCCACACACGATTCGAAGGAATGTTGCGCTACCCTGACCAACACAACTATTAACATGCCCAATGCTTATGTGTGCTAGTAATTTCTCCAAAGAGATAACTTTACCCTCCACATTATAGCTCAATTATTGTGATAAACCCTCAAAAATGCCTTGAAATTATTCAATACATAGAACCAAATTTTCTTAAAAAATGAGTGTACCTTGAAAAACACCACTCTTCATCATTGCAATAGATTATATTTTATTTTTTAAGGTGAGTAGATGCCATATTTTCATTCTTTGAGATTGTCTAGTTACTTACATAATTCTTTTGTATATAAATCACATAAATGGAGCATGTGTTTGTGTCTAAATTGTTTAAAAACATTCTAAAAGCTAATATATATTCAAAGCAAACCAACCAAATTTTCACTAGGCTATGTACCGCATGAAAGTGCAGTCTATGTCGATGTTTTACAACTCCCTCAGTAGCATTGTAAAACATGTCCATTAGCATAGTCTTTCCTGCATTGTACAAGTTACTTGCATTAGATACAAGACCAATTAAACTTTCTGTTGCACAGATCACAAATTATAAAATCAGAGACTATCAAACATCCCAAATAAACTAGTTTTTGAATGAACTAAATGAAGATATAGGGTTCCTTTACACTAGTACTTCTCTGCTAATACTGAAAGTACATTTCAAGTCCCATCAACCTACTTTAGGTCAACAGTGAACATTAATAAAATTTCTTTCTTTCTTACTTACATATAAGATTGGTGGTACACAGATATTTCAAAGGCAGTGTTAATAACAAAAAGGAAAGAAACCCCAATCAAAAAGAATGCAAAGTAACTGAATGATGTGAAGAAAAATAGCATTTTGTTATCGGTTAACTAGTAGTTGATGCATGGGATCAATTACCACAACCAACATTTCCATACAAGTATAGTCCTTTAGGAGCAGATGGTAGAACTGGACGAGAACCAACAAGGGAATCCAATCTTTTCTCCCGCTTAAGGTATGATACCATTCTTCCTGTACCTTGTTCAGCCCGTTCTTTCTTCTTCCTGATCAAAGGAAAGTGAATCAACGAGCATGAGTCAGATGAAATATGTCAACCGACCATGTTTCCTTCATTTACAGTTTTAGTTTACTCCATGAGAATGTTTGAACTATTTTATAGCAAAATAAAAGATGATGCCTCCTTTGAAATGCAAATCAGACCACCTAAGCTAAGATGCCAATACACTAATCTACTCGATATCACTGAATAAAATTATCACATCATAGACGGTATCCCCTCATATAATTAATCGGAGAGGAAAAAGAAACTAGGATAATTAAGAGTTCTTAACACCTTCAAAAAGCACATTGAGCTATTAAAGTAAGGAGATATAAGATTTGAAAGATTACTTAGTAGCACTCAAAATAATTTTCACAACAAAACACAAACTTAATCATCTCCACATTCAAAGAAAAGGAATCAATGTCGTAAATCCCGTGCCATAAAACAAAATCATAAAAAGGAAAGAATAATTTAGCTATCTCCACAGTTGCAAGTTTGCACGCACCTGGCCCAAACTGGGCACCCCCAATACACCAAAACTCAATGCATACCCACCCCCATTCATTTATATGACTTTTATAGTTTTTAGTATAATTTATGTGTATGTAGATATATCTATTATCATTACGTAGATTACAAATGCACCCTTACCCATTGGAAGTTCATGCCCCTTAAGCCCATGGCCCTACCAGTACACCTGTTGCAGCTTTCCTCCTCCCCAACCAGAATTTAAGTTCCATTACAGCAGAAGGCTGAGTGGCATAAAGATTCAGCCCTCAGTGGAGGAGGCTATGGACTCCTCAAATCCTCCTCCTCCTCTGTTAAAGTCCAGCACAAACTTTTAATTCAATGGTGTCAAATGAAACAGCCCCACAAAGCAAAGAAGAGTTATAGAAGTTTCTGCAATATCATGCACATAGATGATAGAGCTACCGTCCACCATTAGGTTCCCTCCATCGGCCTAAATGGTTCCTCATTTTTTAATTTTAATTGCTTCTTAAAATTTAAATAGACATTTGTCCATTTAAGTATTAGAACCATTGTGTGGTCCACTGGCAACTAAACCTTTTGGCAGACCCCTCCTTTGCAAAAGGTCCAAGGTGCAAAACCTATCAATAGCCCTTTGTTAATAAAAACTTGAAAAATAAGGGCGGGGTATTATTTTCATAAGGGGGAATATTGTATTGAAGGGGGGTGTTTTTTTAATTCCAAAGGAGAGCATACTTTTGGAAAGGGGGCCTTGAGCACCTTATTGGGGTTTTCTTTTTCAACTTCCACTGACGGACACTCTTTCTTCCCAATCTCGTTTTGTCGAAGACCGAAGGATGGGGCCCAGTCTAAAAGTGGGTTAGACCGCCCCCCCCCCCCCCCCACAGTAAGCATTATTTCGCAATTTTATACTCTCTCTTGCAAACTTCTATGAGCCATAAATTCTGCATATAGACACCATTTTCCGAGCTGGTTTTTTCGAAATTGCACATTTGTTTGTGGCTCTAAAAATGCATTGTTTTTCCTCACCTTGTAAAGAGTACCTAACATGGCCTCGCTGCCAGGACTCTATTAAGGGAAATAAATTATCTTTTTTCACATGGCATCTTCTAGTAGAAATCCTTTTGCATTATTGAACATGTTGTTCAAGTAGTGGCTTTCATTCCACTAGTACAAATAATTCAATTCCCTTTACTGTTCGACGCTTCTCTTTCTTCCCAATCTCATTTTGTGGAAGGACAAAGGGTGGGGCCCGATCTAACAGTGGGTCAAACCCCCCACAATAAACGTTATTTTGAAGTTTTATACTCTCCTGCAAACTTCTATGAGCCACAAATTTTGTATAGATCCACCATTTTCCAAGCCGATTTTTTTGAAATTGCACATTTGTTCATGTTCTACACAACTGTGTAATCAATTGGCTCTAAAAATGCATTATTTTTCCTCACCTTGTAAAGAGTACCTAACATGGCCTCGTTGTCGGGACTCTACTAAGGGAAAAAAATGTCTTTTTTCACATGGCATCTTCTAGTAGAAATCCTTTTGCATTATTGAACATATTGTTCAAGTAGTGGATTTCATTCCACTTGTACAAATAATTCCACAATTCCTTGTACTATTCGACACTTCCACTCTTTCTTCCCAATCTCATTTTGTCGAATATCAGAGGGTGGGGCCCGGTCTAACAGTGGGTCAGACCCCCCCCATAATACATGTTATTTTGCAATTTTATACTCTCTCCTGCAAACTTTTACGAGACATAAATTATGCATACGAACACCATTTTCAATGATTTTTTTTCAAAATTGCACATTTGTCCGTGTTCTACGCAACTGTGTAGTTAGTTGGCTCTAAAAATGCATTGTTTTTCCTCACCTTGAAATAGTACCTAACGTGGCCTCATTGTCGAGACTCTATTAAGGGAAAAAAATTGTCTTTTTTCACATGGCATCTTCTAGTAGAACTCTTTTTGCATTATTTAAAATGTTGTTCAAGTAGTGGCTTTCATTCCACTCATACAGATAATTCCACAATTCCTTGTACTATTCAACACTTTGACCTGATGATCATTCCTAGTGGTAAGCGACTTTTGGCATCTCCAGCATATGGTGGTTCTATGTGTTCAAAGTAGAGGTTTCTATACCACACATGTAGGACTTTTTTGGCTTGTTGTGAGTTTCTTCGCCATCTTAAGCAATCAGTGGTTATTTTAATCTGCAACAAATGTGCGTGCCATTCCTTTTCGAGACATATGAGGCCCCTTTCTATGCACCTCATTGCATTTTCTAGGAAAGATTCTATTTATTTTCTGCAAATAAACACTTGTGTGTGCATGTGTGCTTTCTTTGTTTGAGCACAATAATCAGTTTAGATACCTCTATTGTACATAGGTATCTAATCAAGCACTTGTTTGCCGGAACCCATATGAGTATGTAGTATGTCTAATCTCCTTTGGCATTTATTGATGTACTCCTATGTATTTTCAGACCTTCATTGATAGTATGACTGTCTCCATGATGTGAGAGACCTCTGGTACAATATCAAACGTTGTCAGCATTTCAGTTTTCGAGTGGTGGACTCATACCACTCGTGCAGTTTCATGGAGTACCTTTTTTCCCAGCTTTGGTGACATTTCTTTAATGACAGTAGCTAGGAGTCCCCACCAATATAGTCGAAGCACTTTGGAGAATGTTGGGTAATTTTTGATCTACCTTGGACCTATTTGTGTCTCCTTCTACTTTCACTTTTATTGTCACTTGTCACCTGCTTTAGTTTATAGTCATCACTTCATAAGAGACATCCATTGCTATCACCTTATTCCAATTCAACATTGAGGGGGGTGGTTGTGCAATGCTTCCTCAAATTCTTTCTACCCAGTTTATCGAGATCAATGTTTCTTCTAAGTGAGCCTCGTATAGAGCACCAATTCCTATTTTGACTTGGCGCGTATTGTGACACAACATCCTTGTATTCCCGTAAGATGGATTGATGTCCATAGGGACATTCAGCATCACACTGTATATTTTTACATTGGTACCTTACATAGGCTTCTTTCAGATGATTCTATTATGTTTGCTTTAGACCTCCATTACGCTTAAGGGGGGGCGTTGGTGCAATATTACTAATTGCACTTTGTTAAGCCTAACTAAGGTAGTCTTGTATCCTAAGTGGCTTAACCTTAGCTTTAGCCTATTTAGTTTACTTTAGCATATATTTGTATTTAGTATATTCTAGGCTTGAATAGTGTAACAAATGTACAACTAAGCCATCCAACTTTAGCCTTTGTTATAAGCTAACTAATTGGCTATTCTTGTGGCCAAGGGAGATAGTGTGCAAGTACTTGACTTGCCTATATATTCTCCCTCTTTCATGTATTTTAAAATAGCTTAGTTTTAGTGCTAATATATTGCTCATTTATTCTTCTCTCTTTCCTCTTTGCATCCTGCAACTATGTGAGCTATGCCTCAGCTTAATTTCAATCCTAGCTAGACTGGAATCTAATAGAATCTGGGCATAAGAAAACTGGAGTCCATAGGGATCAGTACACATCTTGATGATTCCAAAGGGTTAATTCTTGGTGGATTTCAGCTCCAAGAGAGAGAGAGAGAGCATTCCAAGGAAGGCCTTGGTTCATGAAGAATTCTAGACTGTTTATGAACCATTTGTCTCCAGCTTTGAATCCTATGGAGTATCTTCCTAGCACAGTTCTTGTATGAGGAAGAATTCCTCTACTTCCAAGTGAATATTGGCACAAGTCCTGCCTGATGAAAACAGGAACAACAATAGGATAATACATCACAGCCTTTGAATTCACAAGTGATCAAAGAAGCCAGCCCTAACTTTTAAGTCAATGGTGTCAAACAAAACAGCCCCACAAAGCAAAGAAAATTCACAGAAATTTCTTCAATATCATGCGCATAGATCTATGTCCAGGCCAATTTTTCCCACAAAGAAGGAAAATGGGTGTCAAATGGAAATGGACACACACCCTCCCAACTCTCTTCCTCCATTCATGAGATGGAACATAGGTTATGGATCTTGAAAAACATAGCCCTCATCTATCGATTCATGGAAGTGTACTTGGGAGCCAAAACTCTTTGAATCTGGGTATAAAAAAATTGGAATCCATAGGGATCAGTAGACATCTTGATGATTCCAAAGGGTTAATTGATGGTGGTTTTCAGCTCCAAGCAAGAGAGAGAGATAAACATTCCAAGGAAGGCCTTGGTTCGTGAAGAATTCTAGACTGTTAATGAAATATTGATCTCCCATTTTGAATCCTACAGGAGTATCTTCCTAGCAAAGTTCTTGTATGGGGAAGAATTACACTACTTCCAAGTGAATATTGGCACGAGTCCTGCATGAGGAAAATAGGAACAACAATAGGAAAATACAGCATGGCCTCTGAATTCACAAGATATACAGGAGCTCTACACTATGCAAGGATTTGCATAAACTTAGATCTGGACAAGCCTTTACAAGACAAAATAATCTTGGAAACGAGAGGAATTGAATGGGAACAACCATTGGACTATGAAAACATCACCTTCAGATGTAGAATCTGCCATGAACACATCTTGTTAGGGTCTGCCCCACACAAGAACAACACATACAAGAACACGCTGGAATGGAGCAAAAAAAACAATCGGCCGGCACCTCATTAACCTTTTGCACCTGAAGGAAAAAAAAGCAAGACAAATCAATAGTAAATCAACAATATTTAAACAAAACCAAATTTCAAAGGGCTTACACCATGTACAGAAAAGGGCAAGCAAGTCAACACAACCCACGTTTCTTTGGCAAATCCATTTGCAGCTCTTTTTGATATGAGGGATCAGAGATGGAAGACATTCAAAACTCACAAGAAAATGAATGTGGTCTGTAACATCTTTATGGAACCACAACAAGAAAGGATGCTCAAGACGGTCCAAGACGAGGATAGTGACCTACAGCTAGACAAAGGACCTCTACAATTTACCTCCAAAACAGCTACCACAACAACCTGGAACAATGGAAAAAGGGACTAAACAAAATATATCCAAACTGAGGATCTTATCCCGGTAAAACTGCAAATTGAAAAAAAAAACAAAAACTAAAGGCTATTCAAGTTACAAAGAAAAAAAAGAAAAACAGCAAGAGAACAAATTGAAGTAGATGAGGACACAAGCTTAACAAAATATGCAGAAAAAATAATGTAAATTTGGGCCCCAACTCTTTGAACTCTTCTTAGTGCAGATAATATCATTGAACATAAGAGGCCTAGGGGTGCCCAAAAAATGCATGTTCGTATAAGAAATAAGAAAAACATAGAATATAGACATTAATCTTCTTCAGAAGTACGTCAGATCTGGAGCCATCAAATACCATTACTTCACCAAAATTTGAGACAGCAAACAGATGATTTCCTGCAACTATTCAAGAACTCTTATTCACTGGAATCCAGCAAGGTATGATTTCAAATCAGTTCAAAGCTTTTGTTTGGGACTAAATAAAGTTTTCTTTTCTCGTGAATTTCAGATAGTTGTCACTATTATAAATCTGTACATACCCTCTTATGGGAATAATAGAATAATGATGCTAGAGCAGCTGGCTAGCTGGATTCAAATCAACAATACTCGAGATCTTATGATCATGGGAGACTAACACTATAAGGGCTCCAGATGAAAAGAAAGGAGTTGGTTTTAATCAATGAAGAGCAAAAGCTCTTAACAATCTAGAAATCAACACTCAATGGAACTAAAGTTTACACGGATGCTTTGCCTGGACCAATAGAAATAAGGGCCCCAAAGCTATATTGCAGAAAAGCTTGACATATTTTTTATCTTTGAAAATTGGATTCTTCAAAATCGATAATTGGCGGCAAGTGTTTGCCATACAATTCTTTCAGATCATTGGCCTATTATCTTGGAACTATCAGAGAGATCTTCTCAGAAAAAACAACCACAATTCATATTTGAAAAAATGTAGCTGGCACACCGAGTATTTCAAAGAAAGAAGAAGAATTGTGGAAAGAAGCTCCACATCAATCTGGTTTTGAGATGTACAAATTTGTTGCAATGCTGAAATATCTTAAATCCAAAATAAAGCACTCGTGCAGAACATAATTTGTTTCCATTTTTTCACAAAATAAACAACTAAAAGCAAAGTTGGCAAGTATTCAAAGCAAGATAAGAGAACACGCACACAATCAAAAGCTGAAAAGGAAGAACAAAAACTCGTCCTCCAAATGTCAACTCTTTAGAAAAGGGAAGAGATGTACTGGCCATAGAGATAAAGAGACTAGTGGATAAAACAAGGTGACAGTAAATTTCTCCACTCTTCAGCTCAAAATAGACATGTCACCTTTGTTCATCATATCCAAAAAGAAAATAGAGACTACATCACCGATTCTTCTGAAATCTTAACTCGTGCTACAGATTATTTTCAAATTGTCCTTACAGAACCTCCTGGATCGAGACAAAAAACAAGTAGTGATCTAGGTGGCAAACCAGGGTAGTATTTTGAATGGGCATAACTTCGCAACCATAACTCGAAACAACTCTTTTCAAAAAGCATTTAAAATATCAGAATACGTACACCATGGTGAAGGTGTGTCAGACTTAGTCCCACATAGTTTGACCCCCAAATCCACTCTTAAGGCCTTTGAAATTGCAAAATACAAAAATGTGACCATTTGAAACAACTTCGATGTAATGGACTTGCCCCTTTCCCAAACAACGGTGACCTAGTACCCAAGGGTCCTTACAAGTGAAGCATAAGTTTTTCTTATTTAGCTCATTTCTTCTTTCCGTCTCCTTACATTAGCGAGTACCCTTGTGACTTTATCAGGAGCTCCGAGATACCATCCCTTTAGAGTAAGAGGGAGTTTGCAAGGGTAAAAAATCACCATGTTGGTAGATAGTGGGGCCACCCACAATTTCATTGATGAAGGATTGGTAACAAAAATGGATTTGAAAGCCGAAAAATTTCAAGGTTTTAAGGTGACAATTGCTGATGGTTTTACCATTCCATGCACTCGAAAAATTCAACAATTATGTCTCACATTGGGAAGACATCAAATAAATGATGATTTCTATGAAGTAGGCATTAGTGAAACAAATTTGGTGCTAGGTATTCAATCATACATTCAAACATGTAACCTTGTACAAGCATCATGCTTTACAATCGCTTTTAATGACAAAACCCCTTAATTGTGTAATTCGATTTCAAGGACGAAAACCCTTGTCATCACTATAACCCAAGGACGAAACCCCTTGAGGATTTATATTTTATTATTGATACAATTACATTTTATTATTTAAAGTATTATTCCATGCACCAATATATATTTATACAGTATTATTTCAAGGGAATTCCAAGAAAACCAAATTCTTGTATAATATTCCGATTGGGAATATTACAGTGGTATCAGAGCTCTCCATCCTACCAACCTATGGAACGAAAACTTCATGCAAGGTGATGATAAATCAATCCGCTATTATTTGAGAAATAAAACTAAGAGTTCCGATCAGCAAAGGGAAGAAACCGAAAAGGGAGACGAAAGGGCAAATATGAGAAAAAAGAATCGAGATGATGAACAGATTGATAGACTTATTCAAGGTCAAGAACAATTGGCTAATACAATGACTCAATTAGCTCTTGCAATACAATCTATGACAAATCCTAGATATCAAAATGGTGAAAACAGCCATTCTAATACTAGCCATAATCAAATCCCTAAAAAAACACTATGAGTTCTTTAAATAGACCTTTTCAACCTAAATTTATTTCAAGAAACAAATCTATTATGTAAGAAAAAACCCAAACTTCATTGGGAGAGAACCTTACATCTTGTTTTGAAGAATATCGAGCCCTTTCAGATGAAATACAAAGGGAAATACCAGTCACAAAATTCATGGAAATGAAAAGCAATTGAACTGGTACCAGAACGGAGCATAGACCCCAAAATACTCAAAGAGATCTTCAGCGTATGTTGGGTAAATTGACCTTGTCTACTTTCAATGGCTCTAACAAATGCACGACATGGGCATGGATACAAAAATTAGATACCTACTTATCTCTCTGACCTATGATGGAAGAAGATGCAATCGAATTCGCAACCCTTCATCTCGAAGGAACAACTCATGAATGGTGGTATCATGGGTGGATTACACAAGGGCATGATCTCATTAAATCATATATTCAAATAAATAACCATGTACAAGCAATAGTTTGACACCGCTCTTGAGGACGAAACCCCTTAATTGTGTAATCTGATTTCAAGGACGAAAACCCTTATCATTATAACCCAAGGATGAAACCCCTTCAGGGTTTATATTTTATTATTAATACAATTACATTTTATTATTTAATTTTTTTTTTAAAGTGCAAATCTATATTTATAAAATATTATCTCAAAAGGAATTTCGAAGAATCCAAATTTCCGTATAATATTCCGAGTTGAAATATTACACACTTCCTAAAAAATCAAAAAAGGCATGGTATAATGATCAAGTTAGACATCTCTAAGGCCTTCGATAGATTCCATTGGAATATTATTGAACAAACTTTGAAGGCTTATGGACTAAGCAAACAGGTTATTCAATGAATTAACAGTTATATGCATACTACCTAATACATAATCTCTCTTAATGAATAATTGGGGCAGATTTTACTTGCTTCTAAGGTCTTATGCAGGGAGACTCAAACCAGGTTTAACCATCTTCATTAGGGAAAATCTGTTCAAATTTTGAAAAGGGCCAAAGGGCAAGGGAAAATTTATGGGTTACTGGCAAAAGGAGGAGCAAGACAGCCAACTTCCACTTTGTGGATGACAATATTCTATTTACCACTCTCGTGAAAATAGACATGACACAACTCAACAAAATACCACATACTTAACAAGAAGCCTCAGGACAGCAATATAATTTTTCTCAACATCCCTGCAAGAAGAAAAGGAGCAATCCTCAGAATTACAGAGTTTAAATAAGGAAAAATCACCATAGCCTATTTGGGCTTTCCTCTTCATATTAAAATGTCTACTGAACTATGGACTAATTGTTGGAAATTTGAGCAAGTAGACAGTTGACAATTTTGATATCATGATACAAAAAGTAGTATGAGGACTGAAGAGTTATCATTC
The DNA here is from genome assembly GCA_037957365.1 of Torreya grandis. NCBI lineage: Eukaryota > Viridiplantae > Streptophyta > Pinopsida > Cupressales > Taxaceae > Torreya > Torreya grandis. The sequence continues at coordinate 2,264,226 of JARHVA010000739.1, read as the reverse complement.
CCATCTAGGGCAGCATGGAATTGTCATTGATGTCAAAGATTGATGTCCTTGATGTCATTGAGATTGAATCTAATCATGCATTAATGCCAAAGGTTGAGTTGAGCAGACTTGTGGAGTAAATCGCGTTTGTGAAGTGCTCTTACTTAGAAGAGGCAATCGAGATAAGTCAAGAAGAATGGAAAACCCGAAATAGTCTTGAAGAATTCCTTCGGAGGAATTCTTTTGAAAAGAATGGCAAGGACAATTCTTTCGGACAAATTGTCAAGTCCTTCTTGAGCAAGTGGACCTTTTCAAAAAGTCCGAAGGGTATCTTTTAAACATTCTGAAGGGCAAGTGGAACTTTTCAAAAAGTCCGAAGGGTATCTTTTAAACGTTCCAAAGGGCAAGTGGACCTTTTCAAAAAGTTCGAAGGGTATCTTTTGAATGTTCTGAAAGGCAAATGGACCTTTTCAACAAGTCCGAAGGGTATCTTTTGAACGTTGCAAAGGGTATGTGGACACTTTGTAGAAAAGCCGAAGGGTAGATTGCAGAAATTCCGAAGAAATGACGCAGACAAAAAGTTCAAAGAAATGACGCAGACAAAAAATCCGAAGAAATGACGTGGACAAAAAGTCCAAAGAAAAGATTTCCGAACGACATCTCCTATTAGAAGCCTATGACGAATTCTTTCAGAGAAATTGGACACTTCAGGAGGAAATGGACACGGACAAAAAGTCCGCAAAAATTGTCCCGAAGACAAAGGCCCGCAACAATTTGTATGAAGGAACCTTCCGAAGGAATTAAAGCAAGGTTAAAAAAACGAGCAAGTCTTCAAGGATCGACGTTGCAAGCAACGAAACAAGAATGCCGAAGAAAATAAGATCACGCCAACATGCCGAAGTTTAACGCTCAATACAAAGGGTAAAGATCGAGCATATCGAGGACAATCAAAAGGAGCGGAAGCGAACCCATGATATAGAAAGCAACAAGATGCGAAAAGGGAAGAAAAGAAGCTCGATGGTTAATGGCAAAGCAAGAATTAAAACTCATGCTGCTTTAAAAGATCAACGACTCATCTCTAATCAATGTATTAGATCCACTAGTGCAAAGCAAACTCAGATGATCCTCCGAGTGCATGCGCATTTGACAAGTGTCAAAAGGTCATAAGGAAAGATCAAACAAAGAAAAGATCGTGAACTTGGCACGACGAAAGAAATAAAAATCCCGCATTTATTGTCTTCTGTCTGTAAAGGAACAACTGAAACTGGTAATGAACTCGATATATTTTCATGGAGCTCGATATTATTCAATTGAAGTGATCGAGGAAGTGGTACAGTTAAGAACAATAGAAGTGCAGATGCCAAAGATAGTAAAGGCAATTGAACATTGTCGTTTGAAGCATGAATCGAGACACGAAGTCAAAGTCACATTGAATGCAGATCAGAAGTGATCGAAGAAGCGGCGCAGTTAAGTGCAGTAGAAGTGCAGATGCCAAAGATAGTAAAAGACATTTGAACGTTGTCGTTTGAAGCATGAATCGAGACACGAAGTCAAAATCACATTGAATGCAGATCAAAAGCTTGAACCGGTTAAGAGCAGTTGAAATGTGAACTCTTTATAGATAGAAAACCCTAAGATGCATTTGTCTATATATGCTATGAACAAAACATTCGTAAGGGTCTTTTGTTGCTACTGTGATAATAATTAGAGTGTTAACTCAAAATTGTCGAGTGAGGACATATGCAGACAACGTAAAAAGGCAAAGAAAATAAGGTGTGTCAATATAGAAGATATCCAAACACAAAGAGATAGAGGCAGATAAGCCGAGAAGGCACACAGTGTGTAGGTGCAATTACAGACAAGACTTGTAACAGAAAAGTGAACAAGATTCATTCTAAATCTCTTTCGTATTTTGAAGTTGCAGCTTCATTTTTCTGATAGGTTGGTGCCATAAGAAAAACTGAGTTGGTGCTCAGTTAGGAAGTTAATGCTTCATTAGAGTGGGTGCTCTTGAATGTAACCAGTGAGAATTGTCTGTGAGACTTCTTTTTTGTGAGATTGGATTAGAACAGTAGCTTCTAGTAGCTTTTTTCACCGTGGTAGCTTTTCTCACCGTGGTTTTTTCCTTTGGATTTTTACATAAAAATCTAATGTTGAGCATTCTCATACGTGTGTATGATCTATGTTTTTGTTCTTTACTTTGCATGTACTTTAAGTATCTTGTTTAAAAGTTTTAAGAACCAGGTTTTAGCTCATCTACTGATTCACGCCCCCCTCTTAGTAGATAGTGTGTTCAACACTAACACAATTGCCAAGATGCAATATAAATATTGAACACACAATCTACTGAGAGGGAGGGTGAATCAATAGATAAGTTAAAACCTAGTTCTTAGAACTGTTGACACAGTGGATTGCACCCTTGACAGGACGCTGAGCTCCTGTCTTCCACGCATCACAATGGAAACTCCTCTCTTCCCTGTGGGTCTGGCAAATCTGAGGGGAGAGTCTCTAGATAAGGGCTAGCTCCCTTTGACGTATCTCTGTGGTCCTGGATTTTTTACTGTTAACAATGGGGGGTGAAAAGAGAGAAAGATTGCTGAAAATAGAACCTAAACTAAAAGGTGATACACCAAAAATGGTTTGATCTACTTAGCTTGAGCCTACACTTTCCACCAAGAACAAGCTGGCATACACTTCATTTGATATGAGAAACTCTTCTACATCAGTGAGCTAGGGGTCCTCTGGAGATACAGGGAGGAAGAACTACCAGAGGTGTTCTAAGACACTATGGCAGCCTGTTCACATACGCCTATACTCTGTTGTGGACACTTCTGGCTAACCTACAAAAGAAGAACTCACAATACACTAGACATGCTGGAATCATTCTGTGAAAGCATGAAGGAAAATGACTTAACACAAAACAAAGCCATAGACATATGCAAAAGTGCAAACTCAAAATGGAGGTAAAAATGCTATGTCTTGATTCAAGGTAAAATCCCGCAGAACTCTGCCTTACAAGCTGAGAGATATCCTTCTCAAATGAGAAGTTACAATATATATAGAGGAAAAGGAAGCAAAAGCGCCCCTTTTGGAAAAGACTTTGGCGCCCTTTGACAAGTGGCCCACGTGTGCTGAGAGCATTGGGAAGAGGAAGCTGCTGAAAGAGAATGTTGTGTCGGCTCCGATTTTGACTTTAGGCGTTTAAATACATTAAATGTCATGTGTGAAAACATAGGCCGCGTCGTTTGTCTGCAAACAAGACCACTCCTTCAAGGCATTCACGCGGTTTGTCTGCTCATCAATGCAAAGTGAAGAAAAACGGGTCACGTCGTTCATTGTTTGCGCTCCTTGATGACCACTTGGCAGACACTGTGTCAATCGCTGGAGTAACTCCTTGAGTCGACACATTCATTTGCCACTTGAATTGTTTTGTCTGTTTCTGCACTTGGCTCTTTTGTCTCTTCTTGGCTTTGTCTTTTCTAGCTCCTTCGGCCCTCGGGGGCTATCTTCTAATTCTTTGGCTCTTTAGGCTCCCTTCTCGGCGGTCTCTTCCTTTTGGCCTTAAGCCTTTGAATTCCTTCGGGTTCGCGCCTTTCATTAAAAAACCAACGGTCACTTCATGGTCGTAAAGTTGACGTCTGCGCACCCGTCGCCATTTGAAAGCCAACGGCTAGTCTATTGTCCTGAACTTGACGTCTGAGGGGATGTCATCGGACGTCTAGATTCTAACGGCTAGTCCATGATGCTCAACTTTGACGTTCGAGGGCCTGTCACCCCTTGGTCAGTTCCTTCGGCTTTTCCTTTCCTTTGACTTTTCTTTTCCTTCGGCGTTTTTGCTTTGGAACCTCCTGAAGGGAAGGTGTCCCTTCAGGCCTTGAGAAAGATCCTCCTTTTGGTAGCCGAGAGTCCCCCACAAGGGCACCTGCCCTTTGGGGTCCTTCGGTGACCTTGGTCTTCGAATCCTTCGGACAAAATGTCTGAAGGAATTCCTTCAAACATTTTGTCCAAAGGATATCTTCCTTTGAATGCTCGGTGAATTCCTTCAGACAAAAAGTCCGAAGGAATTCCTTTGGACTTTTGTCCGAAGGAATTTGTCTTGTCCTTTTTCAATTCGCCGCAGATTTCTTTTCCGAAAGAATTCCTTGTTTAGCGACTTGTCTTATGAATTTCTTTAGACAAAATGTCCAAAGGAATTCCTTCAGGCATTTTGCCCGAAGAAATTCAACCTTTGCCTTAGCATTTTCAAAGGAAAATCACCCTTCTAATTTCTCCGCAAATGTTCCCTGCCCTCCGCAAGGGCACTTTTGGATTCGAAACTGCCCTCCGTAGCCTGCTAGAATGGCCAGTTCACGCCTGACTGCCCTCTGCAAGGGCACTTGTCCTTCGGGCTTGGAAGACTCCTTTGAACTTTCCGATTGAACCATTGAACCTGAACCCTTTTTTGGAGTTCAATCGTTCCATCGGTTCAGTGGTTCAACACTGTATTCTGCCAGGAATCGCGCTCATCTAATTGACCGTTTGAACCAAACCTCTTGAACCAACCGCTTGAACCAATCGCTTGAACTGAAAGATTGAACCATTCGATTGAACCATCCGATTGAACCACCCGATTGAACCATTTGATTTGAACCAACCGTTTGAACAATTCGATTGAACCACCCGATTGAACCATTCGATTTGAACCAACCGTTTGAACCATTCGATTTGAACCAACCAATTGAACCATTCGATGGTTCAACAGTTCAACGGTTCAAAGTTCTTAACTCTTGGAAAGATCATGTCGCTAAACCCCGACGTTGAACCACTTTTCCAACCTTAAGAAAAAGTGTTTTGAATCATTTTCGCTCTCTTTCCTTGTGAATTTCTTCAGACAAAATATCCGAAGAAGCTTTGTAAAAGCCCTTTCATTCTTTGAACTGGTTCATCTTCTGCCGAAAGACTTGTGCAAACCAAATTTCAACTGGCTCAAAACAGCAAGGAAAGAAGGAGACCCATTTTGCCCTGCAGGACCAAAAATGGTCAACAAGAACTTTTAAACAAGATACTCAACGTATATGCAAAGTAAAGAACAGAACAAAAATCACACACATACACAAAAATGCTCAACACCAGATTTTAATGTGGAAACCTAGAGGAAAAAACCACGATGAGAAAAGTTGCTAGAAGCTACTGTTCTAATCTAGCCTCATAGAAAAATGTCTCACAGACAAACCTCACTGGTTACATTCAAGAGCACCCACTCTAAGGAAGCGTCAACTTCCTAACTGAGCTCCAACTCAGTTTTTCTGATGGCACCAACCTATCTAAGAAATGAAGCTACAACTTCAAAAATTACAGAAGTGATTCAGAATGAATCTTGTACACTTTTTTGTTACAAGTCTGGTCTGTAACTGCACCTTAACTGTGTGTCTTCTCAGCTTCTCTGCCTTTTTCTCTATGTCTAGATTACTTCTAATTTGACACACCTTATTTTCTTTGCCCCTTTCACGTTGTCTGCATATGTCCTTTTTTTTTTGACAATTTTGAGTTAACACTAATGATTTTTGCAGCAATAGTAGAAAGATAGCCGCATTCAAATGATCTGTTCGTAGCATATATAGACAGATACATCTTAAGGTTGTCTCTCTATGAAGTGTTCACACTTCAACTTAACTGGTTCAAGCTTTTGATCTGTATTCAATGTGATTTTGACTTTGTGTCTCGATTCATGCTTCAAACGGCAACATTCAACTTTTTTTTACTGTCTTTGGCATCTGCACTTTTATTGCACTTAACTACGTCGCTTCCTTGATCACTTCTGATCTGCGTTTAATGTGACTTTGACTTCATGTCTCGATTCATGCTTCAAACGGCAACGTTCAAAATGCCTTTACTATCGTAGACATTTGCACATCTACTTAACTGCACCACTTCCTCGATCACTTCAATTGAAATATCTCGAGCTCTGTGAAGATATATCGAGTTCAACACCAATTCCAGTTGTTCTTATACAAACAGTTGGAAGACATTTATTGCAGGCTTTTTCAAATTCCTGTCTTGCCAAGTTCACGTTCTTTTCCTTGTCGAATCTTTTCTTATGACCTTTTGACACCTGTCAAATGCACATGCTTGAGATTACTATCCCATTAACCATCAAGCTCCTTTTCTTCCCTTTTTATATCTCGCTACTTTCTATACCTTGGGTTCGCTTCCGCTCCTTTAGATTATCCTCTATATGCTCGATCTTTATCCTTTGTTTTTAGTGTTAAACTTCGGCATGTTGACGTGATCTCATTTTCTTCGGCATCTTTGTAATGCTTTTGCACCGTTGATTCTTGTAGCTTTCTCAATCTTTAACATTCCTTGTCCCTTTGAGAATGCACTATAAGACTTCCACACTTTTATCTTCGGCAAAGTTGCAAGTGACCTCTCTTCGAACAATTTGTTGCAGGCTTTTTGTCAAGAGCCTTTCGAGACAATTTCTGCGAAATTTTTGTCCGCAAAGCGATTCTTCAGACTTTTTGTCTTCAAGGCTTTTCTTCTAATTTTTTGTCCGCAAGGCTGCCCTTTGCAACATTCAAAAGATACCCTTCGGGATTTTTGCAATCTACCATTTGGCTTTTCTGCAAGTGTCCACTTGTCCTTCGAAACTTTTGCAACGGTCCACATACCCTTCGGCATTTTTGAAAAGATCCCTTCAGAAGCTTTGAACGGTCCACTTACCCTTCAGCATTTTGAAAAGATCCGTTCGGAACTTTTGCAATGGTCCACTTACCCTTCGAAACTTTTGAAAAGATCCCTTCGAAAGCTTTGAACGGTCCACTTAACCTTTGGATCTTTTGCAACGGTCTACTTACCCTTCGAAACTTTTGTTAGGGACAATTTCTCCAAATGAATTCTCCAAGACACTTTCTCCGAAAGAATTCCAAGTGGCGCTCATTTCCTTCGGAAGCTTTGTTGTGGACAATTTGTCTGACGACTTAGTCCATTTTCCAGACAGAATTGCCTTAAGCATTTTCCCGAAAGAATTCCCTTTGTTAGCTGCGGGCAATTTGTTCGAGAAAAAGGTCTTTACCAATATTTTCAAAAGAATTCCCTCAATCAAATCTGCTCAACTCAAGTCTTCTAGACTTAACCCGATTGCATTTTCTGAGTAAAAACACTTCACAAATGCAATTTACATCACAGTGCTTCTCAACTCAACCTTTGGCATTAATGCATGATCAGTGTCAATCTCAATGACATCAATGACAATTCCATGCTATCAATTGTCACCTCGCTCAAATTTCCAACAATCTCCCCCTTTGTCATTGATGGCAAAACATCCTTAATGAGCAAAGACATCCTCAAAAAACTCTTCACATTCTACTTGCTTGCTCTTATTCTGATTTCTCCTCCTTTGACATTAATGACAAAGAGTGTTTGCTGAACCAATAAGACACTGCTGCTGAGCTGTTCTGAACCTTGGACCTGTCTGGATAGAGCATTATGAAAAAGACTCCCCCTTAGATAAGGCACACCAACCTGAATTGTTCCTATGAGTCTCCGGGATTTCATATGCTTCAACCGATCCTGGATATAGCATTGGTCTAAAAGACCAATCAATAATAGATGAGCATAGAAATCTAGATCCAACATATCTTAGTCTGTTCCTTAACATTAGATGACAAACGATGTGTAAGGTACATAGCAGATTGCCTTTACTCTTAATCCAGGAGCTTAATAAAATGACTACAATGCTCCCCCTGGACTTCTAACCTATCACTGAAAGTTAGTGATATGGGGTGGGAGCTACAACTCCCAACTTCTCTCTCAAATACTCGAATTGTTCCTTGGAAGAGGCCTGGTAAAGATATCTACAATCTGATCCTTGGTTGGCACATATTCCATTGTGACCTCCCAACTTGTTGCTTTTTCTCACATATTCCATTGTGACCTCCCAACTTGTTGCTTTTTCTCTCAAAAAATGATATTTTATTGAGATATGCTTGGTTCTGGAATGCATCACTGGATTCTTGAATAGATTTATGGCACTTGAATTATCACAATAAATAGAGATAGGTGCTTGATATTCTACCTTTATATCCTTGAGAGTTTGTTTCATCCATAAGACTTGAATGCAACAAGCAGTTGCTGCAACATACTTGGCTTCAGCGGTAGAGAGTGTAATCGATTCTTGCTTCATGTTTAGCCAAGAGACAAGTTTGTTACCCAGAAAGAATGCACCACTTGTGCTTTTTCTGTCATCCACACTTTCTGCGCAATCAACATCAGTATATGCAACCAAAGTAAGATCGTTGCTAGTTGGGTACCACAACCCAAACTCCATCGTGCTCTTGATGTACCTAAAAATTCTTTTTACCGCATTAACATGTGATTCTTTGGGGGCTGCTTGATATCGTGTAACCATGCATACAGATTGCATGATGTCTGGTCTTGATGCTGTTAGATACAACCGGCTACCAATCATTGATCTATACAGCATATTATTTACATCGAGAGACCCGTCTTCCTTGCTTAGCTTGCAGCCAGTCATCATGGGAGTACCAACTGGTTTGATGTCCTCCATTCCAAATTTCTTGAGCATCTCCTTTGCGTACTTTGCTTGAGATATGAATATCCCTTCATTAGTTTGTGTAATTTGTAAACCAAGGAAGGAGAGTTCTCCCAGCATTGACATTTCAAACTCATTTTGCGTTTGCGTGGCAAATTCTTTGCACATGTTACTATCACCACCTCCAAAGATAATGTCATCCACATATACAACAACAATCAGCATACGTTCACCTTCTGATTTAAAGTACAAATTGTTGTCTGCGCACCCCTTTTTGAAATCTTGTCGTTGCAGGTATTGATCCAATCGTGAATACCATGCTCTTGGTGCCTGTTTCAGACCATACAGAGCTTTCTTTAGTTTGCACACATAACTTTCTTCTTCTGCTAACTGAAATTTTTCTAGTTGTTCAATGTACACCTCTTCTAAGTTTCCATTTAGGAAAACTGACTTCACATCCATTTGATACACTTTGAATTTCTTGTGAACAGCAAATGCCAAGAACATTCTAATAGCTTCCAATCTTGCCATAGGAGCAAATGTTTCTTCGAAATCTATGCCTTTTGCTTATGCATATCCTTTGCACACCAGTCTAGCTTTGTTTCTTATGACTTCTCCATCTTCATTGATTTTGTTTCTGTAAACCCACTTAATTCATATTGCATTCTTGTTCGAGGGTCTGGGAACTAGTTCCCAAGTTTTATTCTTTTCAATTTCGCTGAGCTCTTCTTCCATGGTTGTTAGTCAGTTTTCATCTTTGCTGGCTTCATTGAAGGTCTTAGGTTCAATTTATGAAAGGAGAGCAAAGTTTACTTGCTCCTTGTTCATTACAGCTCTTCTCCTGGTCTAAACACCCTCATCTTTGTTGCCAATTATTTGCTCCTTGGGAAATTCTTTTTGAACAAACCTTACAGGTGCCTTTTTGCTCTTCTCTTCCTCCTCTTCACTATTTTCTTCTTCATTTTCTGCTTCTTCTGATTCTTCAATTCTGATGTCCTCATTTGGCTCAATTTGTTTGAATCCTTCTACCTTTATGTTGATGCTTTCCACTATTATATGCAGCCGTTTGTTGTAACACACAGGCTTTGCTGTGAGTGGAGTATCCAAGAAAAATTCCTTCATCGCATCTTGACTCGAAACTTCCCAGTTTGGCCTCTTTTCTTCTGATGTAGCACTTGCTTCTAAACACTCTGAACTATTTCACAAATGCAGGTTTTCCAAACCACAGTTCATATGGGGTTTTATCACTCTTTACCCTGAGTTGAACTCTGTTTAAGATATATACTGTTGTTTGAACTGCCTCTTTCCAATATCCATCAGGGAGTTTTGCCTCTTTCAGCATTGTTCTGGCCATTTCCTTCACTGTTCTGTTTTTTCTTTCTACAACTCCATTTTGCTGTGGAGTATGTGCAGTAGAGTACTGTCTCTTAATTCCATGCTTCTCAAAATATTCTACAAACTCATTGAAAGTGAATTCTTCACCTTTGTCTAATCTTAGACACGTGATTTTTCTTCCCATTTCATTCTCAACCATAGTCTTGAAGATCTTGAATCTCTCAAAGGCTTGTGATTTATCTTTCAAGAAAGTTACCCATGTCATCTTTGAGAAGTCATCTACAAATAGCATAAAGTAGTATACACCCTTGGATCCTTTAGTCCTAGTAAGACCACATAAATCTGTATGAACTACTTGTAGGGGTTTTGAGGTCGTGTATTCCTTTGTTTCAAATCTAACTCTTGTCTGCTTTCCTAGTTGGCATGCTCTACATGTGACGTCTGCAAGTTTGACAATTTTGGGCATATGTCTAACACACTTGTTAGAGCTTACCTTGACTAGATTGACCAAATTGACATGACCCATTCTTTTATGCCATAACCAGCTCTCATCAACTTTTCCCATGAGACAACTTGCATTATTTTCTTCAATCAGGTTGTATATGTTGTTTTCAGTTCTTCCTTGTGCAATGATTTTTTCAGCTCTTTTCAGTTTACAATCTTCAGCACTAAATGTGACTTCATAACCATTATCACACATCTGACTTACACTTAACAAATTATGTTCAAGTCCTTTAACATACAGGACGTCATTGGTAGTAAGCTTGCCATCTATGTGCAAGGTTCCTTTGCCTCTTATTCTGACTACAGTGTTATCACCCAAACTGACAATTCCTTCCTTGCATCTGCTTAAGCTGGTGAATTTGGTCTTGTCCCCAGTCATGCTTTGAGCAACCGCTGTCTATGACACCCAAGTTTTGCTCTTTGGCATGGAGTGTCGTTTGAGCAATCAAGGATTGATCTTTCACCTTCCATATCCTTTTGGATCTCTCATTTGCCTTTCTCTTCTCTTTATAAGTGGTCTTGTTGACACAGGCGGATTGCACCCTTGGCAGGAGGCTAAGCTCCTGTCTTCCACGCGCAAAAATGAAAACTCCCCTCTTGCCTGTGGGCCTGGCAAAACTGGGAGGAGAGTCTCTAGATAAGGGCTAGCTCCCTTTGATGTATCTCTGAGGTCCTGGATTTCCTACTGCTAACAATGGGGGGGGGGGTGAAAAGGGAGAAGGATGCTGAAAAACAGAACCTAAACCTAAACTAAAAGGTGATACACCAAAAGAGTTGATCTACCTAGCTCGACCCTACACTTTCCACCAAGGACAAGCTGACATACACTTCATCTGATACAAGAAATTCTTCATCAGTGAGCTAAGGGTCGGTGGAGATACAAGAAGAACTATCAGAGGTGTTTTGAGACACACTATGACAGCTTGTTCACATATGCCTATACTCCTGCTGTAGACACTTCTGGCAGACTTGCAGAAAAAGAAACTTCACAATGCACTAGACATGCTGGAATCGTTCTTTGAAAGCATAAAAGAAAATGACTTAACACAAAACGAAAACATAGACATATGCGTGAGTGCAAGCTCAAATGGAGGTAAAATGCTATGTCTTGATTCAAGGTAAAATCCGGCAGAGCTCCGCCTTGCAATCCAAAATATTTTTTGGCAAAGCTTTGCCTTACAAGCTAAGAGATATCCCTTTCTCAAATGATAAGTTTACAATATATAGAGAGAAAAGAAGTAAAGGCACTCTTTTTGGAAAAGACTTTTTGGCGCCCTTTGTCAAGTGGCCCATGTGTGCTGAGAGCGTTAGGAAGAGGAAGTCTTTGTTGCTGATATCATCATTCTAGAAGAGGCCTGCTAAAACCATGCTGTGTCATCGCCGCTCTTGACTTTGGCGTTCAAACATTAATATGAAAACATGGTCGGCGCCTCTTTTTCTACAAACAAGACTGCTCCTTCAAGATATTCATGCAGTTTGTCTGCTCATTAATATAAAGTGAAAAAAACGGGTCGCGTCGTTCACTGTTTGCACCCCTTGATGACCACTTGGCAGATACTGTGTCAACCGCTAGAGTAACTCCTTGAGTCGACACCTTCCTTTGCCACTTGGACTGTTTTGTCCATTTCTGCACTTTGTCTCTTCCTGGCTTTGTCTTTTCTGGCTCCTTCGGCCCTCGGGGGCTATCCTCTCGACGGGTCGCTAAGTTCACTCGCGGCCTATCCTTAAGCTTTTTTCAAAATCAACGGCCATTTCACCACCTTAAATTTGATGTCTGTGCACCCGTCACTGGGCGTTTGAACCTCCAACGGCTAGTTCGTTGTGCTCGATTTTGACGTCTTCGAGCACGTCACCCCTTGGAATTTCTTCGGCCTTTTCCTTTCCTTCGGCTTTTTTGCTCTGGTCGGGCTTTGTCTTAGTCGGGTCCTCATTGTTTTGGCGGCCGAATTTCTTCGGACTTTTGTTCGAAGGAAATCCTTCGGACAAAAAGTCCGAAGGATATCTTTCCTTCTGTTTTGCCTTCATTCGGGCTTTTCCTTTTGGTCAGTTTTCCCGCAGACAAAATGTCCGCAAGAATTATCTCAATCTTTCTTCGGGTTTTTTTCTCCCGCGGCTCTTTCTCCGAATTTCTTTGGACTTTTTGTCTGAAGGAAATCATTTTATTGGAAGGGGCCTTGTCTTTTATTTCCACGGAATTTTCTTCCGAAGGATTTCTTCAGACAAAATGTCCGAAGAAATTCTCCCTTTCTTGCCTTGAACAATTCCGAAGGAATTCCAACTTGCCTTATTCACTTTTACGAAGGAAAACTTACCCTTTTGGCCTTCTTTCCAAGTGTTTTCCTACCCTCTACAAGGGCTGTTTGGCCTCTAAAATTGCCTTTCGGAAAAGTCGCAAAGGTCCCTTTTGTCACCTAAGTGCCCTCCGCAAGGGCACTTGTCCTTCGGGCTGTGGGAGACTCTTTTGAACCTTCCGATTGAACCGTTCCTTTGAACCAACCCGTTGAACCAAACGTTGAACCAAACCGACTGAACCAATCACTTGAACTGACTGATTGAACCAAGGCATTGAACCAACTCATCGAACCGACTGCTTGAACCAACTGATGAACCAAGCCTTTGAACCAAGCCAACTAAACCAAACGTTGAACCAATTCATTGAACCAAGCCGTTGAACCAACCGATTGAACCAATCGATTGAATGGTTCAATGGTTCATCGGTTCAATGGTCCGAAGAAGCTTTGTAGAAGCCCTTTCATTCTTTGAACTGGTTCATCTTCTACCGAAAGACTTGTGCAATCCAAAATTGAACTAGCTCAGAACAGCAAGGGAAGAAGGGAACCGATTTTGGCCTGTTGGATCAAAATGGTCAACAAATTGGCGACTCCCAAGGGAAGCATGCCTGCTATGCTTAGAAACTAGTTGCCTTAAAATCCATTGGGCACGAAGTCAGAACGCAACTTGAAAAAGTTAGCAACAGCCCCAATAGATTCAAGAATCAATCATGAAGCCTTTTACCCCAAACACAAAGGAAAACACACACAAGGCTAAAAACACTACTTGTGCAAACAGCACTTAAGAAAAACAGCGAAAGAAAACTGAAAGCAAACTACTATATACAGCTAACCAGGTATATTTGCCTCCCTCCTGGATCAAAGAAAAAAATTCTTAAGTCTCCTTCTTGGCAAGAAAACTTATGATGCCAGACAAATGGTTGAATGGAATGGAGACTTGGTGACCTGCTCCTCTTGCCTGCCACCTCGATTGGCTTGCATCCGAGTGGATCAGAATCAAACATGCTCCCAACATATATGTACTCTTCTTGTTCCTGGAAGCTTGTCGAATGCTGGTGCGTCTCATCAAGAAATCGATGGTTGCTGGCTCATCACCATAAGCCCTTTGATATGCACAGTCCCTTTGCAGTGCATCATGGTTTGACCTGTTCCCTTCTGCCCCATTGAAGACCCTGTCAAACTCATCTTCTGCTCCCTCATGGCTTTCTTGAAGAAGGGTGAGTGTTGTGATGTCTGAAATGGAATCACACACTGATTGCTCATCCCACAGAACATCACCTTTTTGTTCAAGGTTCTCTTCTTCACTTGCCTCCTGCAAAACAGGTTCCTCCTTTTCTTGCTCAAGGATCAGAGTCTCTAGTTGTTCAAAGACATCCATCTGATCCTCCTCCAACTCAGGCTCCTTGGCATAGTCATCCTCCTCATCAAAGCAACAAGGAAGTTCATCAAACAAGGGAGGAGAGAGCTCACCATGCTTACGTTCCTCTTCAAATTGCTGGAACATTCGCATGTATGCATGACCTGCATCTTCTCCATTGCTGATGATGTCTTCAGAGGGAGTATTCATGATGATTTCCTCTCCATTGTCGCTCATGATAACCTCTTGGACAACTGCAAATTGGATCTTCTCTTCCTCACTCGCCTCCTGCAAAACAAGTTCCTCCTTGAGAAGGGATGAAGTGGAAGGCTAATGATTAAAACCATGGGGAAGAGGAGGCAGTCCTAGAGCTAGAATCGAATGATTCTCCTCCTTCCATTTGGCTAGCATTGCATCTATGTCAGATGTGGCCTGATAGCTCTCTTGGAGGTGTGTAGATGGAGTGTGTTCAGACATGGAATCTGCTGCGTCCATCACACATTGGTTGAGGAATCTTGCTCCGGACTCCAAATCTGCAATTCTCCTAGCTAAATCTTCTTGAAAGAGCCTTTCTTGGAGGTCACAAGCATCATCACGATGAGTAGGAGCAGCTTCATCTTCTTCAAGGTTTTGAGCAAAACCTTTCTCCTCCTCCTTCCTGTCCCAAGATTCTATTGTTTCCTTCCAACTCATGACCTTAAGATTGGAATTTTCCCTTTGTGAACAGGAAGCAACTTTATCTTCTTCAAGGTCCCGAGCTGGTTCATGATTTTCCCTCTTCCAACTTGGAATCTGGAGATCATATTGAAAGACTTAAGGAGGTTGAGGAAGACTAGGAAGGGTCTGCTGATGCACAGGAAGAGTTGCTTCAATTGAAATTGTATTTTGGCGTGTATAATCCCATTGCTCCAAACCATGGACCTTGTTTTCTTTCATATAGTTTTGATCGAGCTCAGGGTGTTCGTGGAATCACCTCAAGCAGCTCTCCTAGTTACCCTTCAACAATGAGGGAAGTAACGCTGGAGTTTGAGGTGATTCCATGACAACCTGAGCTTTCACCAAAGTTCTACAAAAAATGTGATTTCTTGGTGGCATCAAGACTGCTTAACTCGCTGATTCAACTCGGAGTCGCCATTGGTGTTGATAAAAAAGCCTCCAAAGGCTGGTTGGTTGAAGACACAACAAGATTCTTCAACTCTTTGGATAAAAATTAGTTGGTCCCACCGGGTGTGCCAAAAACTGTTGACGCAGACGGCTTGCACCCTTGGCAGGACGCTGAGCTCCTGTCTTCCATGCGCAACAATGGAAACTCCCCTCTTGCTTGTGGGCCTGGCAAAACTGGGGGGAGAGTCTCTAGATAAGGGCTAGCTCCCTTTGATGTATCTCTGAGGTCTTGGATTTCCTACTGCTAACAATGGGGGGGTGAAAACGGAGGACGCTGAAAAACAGAACCTAAACCTAAACTAAAAGGTGATACACCAAAAAAGTTGATCTACCTAGCTCGAACCTACACTTTCCACCAAGGACAAGCTAACATACACTTCATCTGATACGAGAAATTCTTCTTCATCAGTGAGCTAGGGGTCCGTGGAGATACAGGGAGGACGAACTATTAGAGGTTTACTGAAACACACTATGGCAGCGTGTTCACATATGCCTATACTCCTGCTGTAGACACTTCTGACAAACCTGCAGAAGAAGAAACTTCACAATGCACTAGACATGCTAGAATCGTTCTGTGAAAGCATAAAAGAAAATGACTTAACACAAAATGAAAACATAGACATATGCGTGAGTGCAAGCTCAAATGGAGGTAAAATGCTATGTCTTGATTCAAGGTAAAATCCGACAAAGCTCCGCCTTGCAAGCCAAAAGATTTTTGGACAGACCTTTGCCTTACAGGCTAAGAGATATCCCTTTCTCAAATGAGAAGTTTGCAATATATAGAGAGAAAAGAAGTAAAGGCGCTCTTTTAGGAAAAGACTTTTTGGCGCCCTTTGTCAAGTGGCCCATGTGCGCTAAGAGCGTTGGGAAGAGGAAGTCGTTGTTGCTGATATCATCCTTCTAGAAGAGGCCTGTTAAAACCATGTTGTGTAATCGCCGGTCTTGACTTGGCGTTCAAACATTAATGTGAAAACATGGGCCACGCCTCTTTTTCTGCAAACAAGATTGCTCCTTCAAGATATTCACGCGGTTTGCCTGCTCATTAATGTAAAGTGAAGAAAACGGGTCGCGCCGTTCACTGTTTGCGCCCCTTGATGACCACTTGGCAGATACTATGTCAACCGCTGGAGTAACTCCTTGAGTCGACACCTTCCTTTGCCACTCGGACTGTTTTGTCCACTTTTGCACTCTCTTCCTGGCTGTCTTTTCTGGCTCCTTCGGCCCTCGGAGGCTATCCTCTCGGCGGGTCACTGAGTTCAATCGTGGCCTGTCCTTAAGCTTTTTTCAAAATTAACGGCTATTTCACCACCTTAAATTTGACGTCTGTGCACCCGTCACTAGGCGTTTGAACCTCCAACGGCTAGTTCGTCGTGCTCGATTTTGACGTCTTCGAGCCCGTCACCCCTTGGAATTTCTTCAGCCTTTTCCTTTCCTTCGGCTTTTTTGCTCTGGTCAGGCTTTGTCTTAATCAGGTCCTCATTGTTTTGGCGGCCGAATTTCTTCGGACTTTTGTTCGAAGGAAATTCTTCAGACAAAAAGTCCGAAGGATATCTTTACTTCCGTTTTGCCTTCATTCGGGCTTTTCCTTTTGGTCAGTTTTCCCATGGACAAAATGTCCGCAAGAATTATCTCGATCTTTCTTCGGGTTTTTTTCTCCCGCGGCTCTTTCTCCGAATTTCTTCGGACTTTTAGTCCGAAGGAAATCATTTTATTGGAAGGGGCCTTGTCTTTTATTTCCGCGGAATTTTCTTCTGAAGGATTTCTTCAGACAAAATGTCCAAAGAAATTCATTCGGACATTTTGTCCAAAGAAATTCTCCCTTTCTTGCCTTGAACAATTCCGAAGGAATTCCAACTTGCCTTATTCACTTTTCCGAAGGAAAACTTACCCTTTCGGCCTTCTTTCCAAGTGTTTTCCTGCCCTCTGCAAGGGCTGTTTGGCCTCTAAAACCGCCTTTCGGAAAAGTCGCAAAGGTCCCTTTTGTTGCCTAAGTGCCCTTCGCAAGGGCACTTGTCCTTCGGGCTGTGGGAGACTCTTTTGAACCTTCCGATTGAAACATTCCTTTGAACCAACCCATTGAACCAAACCGACTGAACCAATCACTTGAACTGACTGATTGAACCAAGGCATTGAACCAACTCATCGAACCGACTACTTGAACCAACTGATGAACCAAGCCTTTGAACCAAGCCGACTGAACCAAACGTTGAACCAACTCATTGAACCAAGCCGTTGAACCGAGCCGTTGAAACCAACTGAGTGAACCAAGTCGTTGAACCAACCGATTGAACCAACCGATTGAACCAATCGATTGAATGGTGCAATGGTTCATCGGTTCAATGGTCCGAAGAAGCTTTGTAGAAGCCCTTTCATTCTTTGAACTAGTTCATCTTCTGCCGAAAGACTTGTGCAATCCGAAATTGAACTGGCTCAAAACAACAAGGGAAGAAGGGGACCGATTTTGGCCTATTGGACCAAAATGGTCAACAGGCCTTTGAGATCTATTCTCATTTAAAAACCTACTTTTGCCTAAGCAGTACTTTCTTGTCATTGCAATGTTAGCTCTACAATACTTAGCTATATGTCCAGAATTATTGCAATTGTAACATATCAAACTTGAATTTATCAAAGGAGCAAATGAAGTTCTGCTAACAAAATTAAATCTTTTAGGACTCTACAATTAACAGCCCTTTGATCAAACTGATTACAACTATAACAATAACCATAAAAGGAAGGAGCATACCTGGTCATATCATTTTTTGGTGCAGTATACTAAAAACTTTTACCTTTCTGCTTTTTCAAATCTGTCTCTTTGAAGAATCCTTCTGCATCTTTCTTTGGATCAGTCTTTGTCCTTTCTGGTCTTTGCCTTCGTTGCTTCTTTGTTGTTCATAGCTTTTGCTTCTCCTCCTTTCTTAAAGTTATCATACAAGTTCATTGATGTGCACGCTGAGGATCTTTTTTCTTTGTTGTATCAAGACCTGACTTTTCATTTGAAAATTTTTGCGCACTGATCAGTTCACTGAGAGCTTCAGATCCTTTCGTCAGCTTTAAGATTTTGCTTATATGGTCTCTTGCCTTCTCAAGTTCTTTCCTTAAAGCCACTACTTCTACTTCAAGACTCATGCATTCGTTGGATTTTGACTGGAGATCCATTTTGATGACTTATGCTATTTTGTTGGCTTCCTCAACTTGAGTTTTCAGCGTTACAATCATTTGGTTAGCCTTTTCAAGCTCCTCATTCCTCTTTCGCGTTGAGTTTTCTTTTCTCAGTTTTAAAATTTCTTCAAGAGCACACACCAATTCACCTTCAAGATCTATCTCACCTTCTTCTCCTTCATCACAATCTTCATATTCATTTTGTTCTTGATTCAAGTGATTTCTTCTGCCATAAATAGGAACTCATTTCCCTCTGCTAGAAAGGCACAGTCATTCTCATCGTTAGAGCTGTCACTGTTACTTTCTTCTCGTGAGTCACTTTCTTCTTTTGTATATAGCCCCTTTTTGTTTTTGAAGAAATTTTTCTTTTTAGCATAATGCGGTTTTACCTTTTTGACATTTTCAACTTGCTCGGCGTTGTCTTTCCTATTGAATGGACATTTTGCAGCGAAGTGTCCTACCTTGCCACAGTTCAAATATTTGAATGGAAGTTTTCCTTTATACTTACCTGATCTTCTTTTCAGTCTTCTAACAAAATTTGCTTCTTCACCATCAGTGTCCTCAGAATCGAGCACAAAGGTTTCTTATTTTGCAGATTTTACTACTTTGAAGGCTGCTTCCCTCTTGACTGTGTCTGTCTCTCCCATTCTCATTTCGTAGGCTGTGAAAGTTCCATGTAATTCATCAATGGTGAGCATGTCCAAATCTCTTGCTTCTTCAATGGCTGAAATTTTGAAGTCATATCTTGATGGAAGGGATCTCATAACCTTCTTGACAACAGTCCACTCTTCTATGGTTTCTCCAAGTCCTCTTATAGCATTTACTGTCTCATCTACCCTGAGGAAGTAGTTCGCTATCTTTTCCTCTTCATTCATTTTCAGGCTTTCAAATTGTCCTTTGTGCGTTTGCAGCTTGCCCTGCTTCACTCTAACATTTCCTTCATAGATACCTTTCAACTTATTCCAGATGTCTTTTGCACTCTGACAGTGCATAACTTTGACAAACTCAGAGTTTGACAACCCACAAAGAATGGCATTCTTGGCTTTGGCGTTGTTTTCATAAGCCTTTTTGGTTGCCTGATCAGCAGGAGCTATGTAACCATTTACCACTGACATCCATACATCAAACCCTAGGGAAGACAAATATGCTTCCATTCTTAGCTCCAAAAAGCATAGTTAGACCCATCGAACAGAGGAGCCTTGTTTGATGAAGATCCTTCTTGGCAGGGCATTGTGTTCACCAACCACGATTTACCTGAGCCGATTAAGCTTCTCCTAAGGAACCTGTGCTTTGATACCAATTCTTGAACACAATCTACTGAGAGGGAGGGTGAATCAGTAGATTAGTTAAAACCTGGTTCTTAGAACTTTTAAACAAGATACTCAACGTATATGCAAAGTAAAGAACAGAACAGAGATCACACACATACACAAGAATGCTCAACACCAAATTTTAACGTGAAAACCCAGAGGAAAAACCACGGTGAGAAAAGCTGCTAGAAGCTACTGTTCTAATCTAGCCTTACAGAAAAATGTCTCACAAACAAACCTCATTTATTACATTCAAGAGCACCCACTCTAAGGAAGTGTCAGCTTTCTAACTAAGCTCTAACTCAGATTTTTTGATGGCACCAACCTATCAGAGAAATGAAGCTACAACTTCAAAAATTACAAAAGTGATTCAGAATGAATCTTGTACACTTTTCTGTTACAAGTCTAGTCTGTAACTGCGCCTTAACTGTATGTCTTCTCGGCTTCTCTGCCTTTCTCTCTGTGTCTGGTTATCTTCTAATTTGACACACCTTATTTCTTTGCCCCTTTCACGCTGTCTGCATGTCCTTTTTTTTGACAATTTTGAGTTAACACTAATGATTTTTGCAGTAGCAGTAGAAAGATAGCCGCATTCAAATGATCTATTCGTAGCATATATAGACAGATGCATCTTAGGATTGTCTCTCTATGAAGTGTTCACACATCAGCTTAACCAGTTCAATCTTTTGATATGTATTCAATGCGATTTTGACTTTGTGTCTCGATTCATGCTTCAAACGGCAACATTCAAATTTTCTTTACTGTCTTTGGCATCTGCACTTCTATTGCGCTTAACTGCGTCGCTTCCTTGATCGCTTCTGATCTGCATTTAATGTGACTAACTTCATGTCTCAATTCATGCTTCAAACAACGTTCAAAACGCCTTTACTACCGTAGGCATCTACACTCCTACTTAACTGCGCCACTTCCTCGATCACTTCGATTGAATTATCTCGAGCTCCGTGAAGATATATCGAGTTCAACACCAAATCCAGTTGTTCCTATAAAGACAGTTGGAAGACATTTATTGCGGGCTTTTTCAAATTCCTTTGTCGTGCCAAGTTCACGTTCTTTTCTTGTCGAATCTTTTCTTATGACCTTTTGACACCTATCAAATGCGCATGCTTGAGATTACTATCCCATTAATCATCGAGCTCCTTTTCTTCCCTTTTTATATCTCACTACTTTCTATACCTTGGGTTCGCTTCCACTCCTTTAGATTATCCTCGATATGCTCGATCTTTATCCTTTGTTTTTAGTGTTAACTTCGGCATGTTGACGTGATCTCATTTTCCTTGGCATCTTTGTAATGCTTTTGCACCGTTGATTCTTGTAGACTTTCTCGATCTTTAACATGCCTTGTCCCTTTGAGAATGCCCTATAAGACTTCCACACTTTTATCTTCGGCAAAGTTGCAAGTGACCTCTCTTCGGACAATTTGTTGCAGGGTTTTTGTCAAGAGCCTTTCGAGACAATTTCCGCGAAATTGATGTCCGCAAAGCATTTCTTTGGACTTTTGGTCTGCAAGGCTTTTCTTCGGGCTTTTTGTCCGCAAGGCTGCCCTTTGCAACATTCAAAAGATACCCTTTGAACTTTTTGCAATCTACCCTTCGGCTTTTCTGCAAGTGTCCACTTGTCCTTTGGAACTTTTGCAACGGTCCACATACCCTTCGGCATTTTTGAAAAGATCCCTTCAGAAGCTTTGAACGGTCCACTTACCCTTCAGCATTTTGAAAAGATCCCTTTCGAACTTTTGCAACGGTCCACTTACCCTTCGAAACTTTTGAAAAAATCCCTTCAAAAAGCTTTGAACGGTCCACTTACCCTTCGGAACTTTTGAAAAGATCCCTTCAGAACTTTTGCAATGGTCCACTTACCCCTCAGAACTTTTGTTAGGGACAATTTCTCCAAATGAATTCTCCAAGACACTTTCTCCGAAAGAATTCCAATTGGTGCTCATTTCCTTCAGAAGCTTTGTTGCGGACAATTTGTCCGACAATGACAGTCCATTTTCCCGATAGAATTGCCTTTAGCATTTTCTCGAAAGAATTCCCTTTGTTAGTTGTAGGCAGTTTGTCCGAGAAAAAGGGCTTTACCAATATTTTTGAAAGAATTCCCTCAATCAAATCTGCTCAACTCAAGTCTTCTAGACTTAACCCGATTGCATTTTCTGAGTAAAAACACTTCACAAACGCGATTTACATCACAGTTCCGCGCAACTCAACCTTTGGCATTAAAGCATGATAAGTTTCAATCTCAATGACATCAATGACAATTCCATGCTGTCAACTGTCACCTTGTTCAAATTTCCAACAATAAGATATCAAGTTGAGAAAACCGATGGCTCAATTTTGTAAGAATTATTCAAATGATCTAGGCCATCCAACAAACCATTCCCATTTATTTTCTCTCTTCTTTTTCTTCCTCTTCCTCTCAAAATAGAACAGCTAAAGCAAATACAAAGGAACTCCTACGAAGGAGAACAAACAAGAACTTTAAACATACTTTCAATGGCTAGTCAGCTATCATAACTACAATGCCATGTCCCCAAATGGGGCGATTTAACCAAAAAAGGGTTTCCCCCAAAATCCACAACTTTCGGAATTCTGAATTTAGAAAAATCTGCAAATCCTAACTGCTATAATTGCACATCCAAATTGAAAATTAATTCCAATTCACCATTTAAATAAAAAATAAATACCTTGTGAATTTGATCACCAATGGCTCTTATCGCAATGAAGAAAGAGCTTGAAATGAATGTTTCAATCCTCCAAACCCTAGCGCCACACTAGTTGGATTGAAGTCATTTCCCACTCTAATCCTTACTCAAGCTTAGTCCAATCCAATCGTCAATATTCGAAAAATTACTACAATAATTAAATCAAAACGAACTCCTTGCAAATCTGCCCTCAACAAATATTATTTCCTACGAACAGCTGAAAACTTCAAAAATTCATAACTCCTTTAATATTTGGAATTATGATGCAAATAAGAGCTCAAACAGATCACAAAAATATGACTCAAATAAGAATAATTTTAGAATTTTCCTTCCATGGGAAGGTCACTGAAACTTGTTTCAAAATTCTAAAACCCTAGTTTTCAGAATTAACCTCTTCAAACATCAAAACCTCAGTTCCAAACAAGTCACCACACTTGGAAAAATTAATGCAAATAATAATCAGATTTATTATGCTCAAGTTGGACCTCATGTAGTCCACCAAACCCTCTCAATAAACTCAAAGTAAATCGCCCCACTCTAGGGCAAGGAAAAAATCCACTTTAGCAATAGGTGGCGTCAAAAGACACATTTTGTAGAATAATCAACTCCAAATTTGCAAACACTTATTGGGCATGCATCCCAATATCTTCTTCAAGCATGAAGAAATAATATCAAATTCATCATGTCTTCAATTGTGATTTCATCTTGTATTTGTACCTTTCAAAAGGGGGCGAACCACCTCAGAGAGGTAAAACACCTCATAAGCCTCTCTTGCCAACTTTTAAGGATATCTTTTCCTTTCTTTGCTTTGGCTCCCAAGCCGACATTCCTTTTAATTTCACTTTAGGCTTTCTTAAAATTAATTAACTTGCCTTAATAAATTAGTGATTAAAATTACTTTTTAGCAAATTAAATAATTGTTTTATATTAAGTCCTTAAATAATTAATTAAATTTCTCTAATAATTAAAGTGATAAAAATCACTTTTCAAACAATTTATTAATTAAAAAACCCCTTAGAATAATCATTAAAATGACCTTAATTTTCTAAATGGTTAAAACCACTTTTCTGATAATTCAAACAATTATCCAAGATAGTTCTATTTTAATAATTAATTAAATTGCTTTATATTTTCGAATGATTAAAATCACTATTCAGACAACTTTAATAATTATTAAAATTATATGAAAAAGGGACATTACAGTCCTCCCTTCTCAAATTTGCTTGCCCTCAAGCAAATGCAAGCTCATATGCCCAATTACCATGACCAAGTGGTAAAACCTGTTGTAGTGCTCAAAAAGCCTTGCTCCTGTACCTGGTAAGTGGAATAGCTTTTACCAAGACGCATAGTGTGACATTCCCCAAATGGTTAATAAATGCCATTCAACCTTGCCAACATGTCCCACAATGCAACCAAAATATGTCCTTGCTTTCAAAGAAGTGGTATCCCTCAACGGAGCCATGACCCTGTTGTACCTATACCCATAATTGAGAACAAAACCCTCATTTATTAGATACAAGAACGAAACCCCTTGATATCAACCCCTCAAAGACGAAACCCTTTGAGAGTTCTCTATTAGAATATTTAGAATCAGAATTCCGCATTGCACATTTTATTATTATACCACATTATTTGTTATATAAATTTATTATCCTGTTAATAAGAACATAATTCTATATTCATTGAATATTATTATTTCGAACTTTAAAAAGGAATTCCGAGAAATCCAAATTAATGTATATTATTCCTATTTGGGATATTACATGTTTAGTGTGGTGCTCCCTTAATTAATTGTTGTTTGGAATATTACACAATGGCGATTCAATTGCAGCGATTTCCTTGATAGCGATTTACTGACAACTTCCTCATTTAATTCCAACGATCTCCTTATTGGCTGTGTCCTTGTCTTATGCTTGGAAAGGAATATTATAGTCCTCCCTTCCCAAAATTGCTTGTCCGTAAACAATTGTAAATTGAGATGTTCGAGTGCCTTTCTTTGTTTCTCATTTAAATCCAACTTGACAGTAAAATCAAATAGTCCAGACAAATCCTCTAGTATATCTTCTTTATAGTAGTGTACAAATAGTGTAGTTAACTCTTGAAGATCATGTAGCGTGGACATTTATACCTCTTCATTGATACTCTGTAGTACATAATCAAGCACATCATAGAATATTCTTTCTAGTAGATCTTGAGTATGTCTCTGGTAAAGCAATTTTTGATGTATTTCTCTTCTAGCAACGCTTGTAATCAACCGTCTCAAGATTGCGCGAAAGGAGTCTGCCCATAAAATTTGTCTCTTGGTATGTATTTGGGTGAGCGCTTTTAGTATGTTGGTGCCGTTCTTTTGAGGGAAATGACCCTCATCTAAAACCAACAATGTCTGATTATTGGTACCTAAAACAGTCCCCAGGTTTCTGTTAGGGACAAGCCTTGAATATTTTGTACCTTTTTGACCCTGTGGCCATTGGATGTCAAAGATTGTTTCAATATTCTGCCCAAATAAAGCCACACAAAGTGCAAACTTCACCACAATCATCTTCTAGAATGAAGCTATGAAGGCAATCTTCTATATCATCTTTGTCATAAGTAGAATCCATGTCTCGAATTACCGTACTCTGGGAACATTTGAAAGATAATGACATTTGTTTCCACATTAATGAGACCTCGTCATTGTCTTCTTCATCACTTTCATTTTGCATCTCTCTCTCCCGCGGAAATCTATTTCCGCATGATCTACAACATCAAATATTTCTATGATGCCCTTTTGTAGAAGATACTTGAAAGGGTTGTGACCTTTCTTAAAATTTTCAAACTGCTGTTTAGGTATGCATAACCTTTTATTTTTTTTACTATAAGGAAAAGTCTCAAAACTCTTCCTGCATTAGATAAAATGCGGATATCATTTTGCTTATCTTTTTTAATTTCAATGTGAGAATGGATATGTTGTTTCTAATGAAGATATTTTATTTCTGCAAAAGTATTCTCTTGGGAAATTTGATCTTGTTTATCAAATTCCCTCAAACCATTGTCCACCGCTATGTTTGTAACTACGGTTGGCCTGGGCATATCTTTCCCGTCCATGGACTCTATTCTATTAGTATAATTGTCTATTACTATTAAAAAATAATTTTGAGCTATGGACGTAACAAATAAGGTTCGTCTCGAATAAGAGAAACCTTTCCTATAATCATCACCTATCTTCTTTCCCATGTTAGTATTCGGCATTTGGACTGAAAATTCAAACTGATTTCTCGGTCCAGAAACAATGTGAGACACTTTATGTTTATCAAAGTACCATGTGAACACAGTTTTGGGGCAACCTGGTTGGCAATTATCAATATATGCATGGTATTCAATAATATCTTCTGAAAAATGTACTCTTCATATTGTTATTGTCTTCATAATCATTTTCAATAATTTGATCAGCTTTGAGTCTCCTCTTTCTACAATGCAATAGTAACGGAGCGAATTCTTCCACATCGAGGGAAAAGTCAAGTTCAATTCCAAAATTGCTCGAATCCTTTTGTGTACAATCAAAATCTTTGTGCTCTCTAAGAGTTCTAATAACTATACTATTTATGGTCACAACACCTTTACATTGACCTTGAAACATGTTTTGTTTTCTGTCAAAAGTCTCTTCCTCAGTTGACCCATTATGATTCCCCATATTTCTGGTCAAAGTTATTGGTACAGAACCTAGCCGAATATTTGTAAGTTGTATAAAAATTTTGTGTTATTGTTGTTAGGACTGCCCCTACCACAATCAACATTTAAACAAACACTTATTAAATTTTCCCGATTATCCTAGATTTCATAGACGATCCTTACTTCTTTACCATCTCTTCCAAATTTTGATTGATGCAAATCCATGAATCCTTAAGATACAACCATGAATCTTTAAGAAGCGTATCTGATTTATCACAAAAAGAGATATTCTCGACATCACTTGTTTTTTGGGTATACTGATCTTTGAATGACTCAGTTTCCTGATCCATTTGCAGAGATTTATTTTTAACTAAATGATTTCCCCTATGATATATGGTAGAATGTGCCTTTATTGGTTGAATATTATCTTTAGATATCAAATAATCAATTTCCAAGAAGTCTTCTGCTCTGGGCCAATCCATTTTTTTATAAGCATTATGATCATCATCTCCTGACTTAAGGCCTCTCGATTTTTTGGTTAGTAGGGTCCAACCATTAGTTATTGGAGATTGAAAATAACATAAACTTTGAGAAGGCAATGAATGTTCCTCATCACTGCTAAAATCAAGCAATCCAGACCGATAAGCAATGTTTGAGTTATTGCATTCTCCCTCAACCAGCTCAAAACCAACTTCTTCACTTAAAATCTTCTCATTGCTAAAGACAAGTGCCAAAACATGATTCATCATTTTTTCGGCAGACATATGTTTAGAAGGCACATCTTTGTTCTTGTCATTGTACCATGATGACTAAACTTCATCATAATCAATATGAAATAACCCAGGCTTTGTCTTGAACTTCATTGGGCTTCCATCTGAAATTCCCATGCCACAACCAGGAACCTGGTTTTCCCACTCTATTTCCAGGCATTCATTGCTTTCCTTATCTTTACTACTATGCATAGAACATATATTGATTTGTAGTGGAGTATTTTTTTCTTTGAACCCACATATCTGCTGCGGAGACCATTGAATACTATCACATGTTATGTCTGACATATTTTTGGGACAAGAAAATGATGACAAAGTAGCTTCCTTTGTCTTCTTAGACCTACTCTTAAGCTTACTAAAATCACTATATTTAGTCTTAGCCGCTCCACAGGAGTACTTGTTGTTATGGTTAAGATTAGCATTGTCATCTATTGTTTCAATTATTTCCTGACATTTATTAGGATTATTATTATCTAAATCGTGAGGAATACTCCTTTGGAATTTGTCTAGCATGTAACCTTCACACTCTCTCCAATTTTCTTCCATCTCACTACCATTGCCAATAGGAGATACATTCACTATTGATTTTTTTGTTTTCCTTTCTTCTAAGACCTTTTGAAAATTGAATTTCTCTTCATTTTCCGAGCTGTCATAACTATGATTCACGAACTCGTCTTCCTCATAGTGTCTATTTCCATTCCATGACTCTTTCAACTCCAAAAAGTCTAAAAAAGAGATTTCTTTTCGAATCTCTGCTAAAAGGACGTATGACTCGAAACTGTCTATAATTTTCTTATGTAGTGACCCCATGGTTCACAAGCTAGCAAGAAAAACAGCTCTGATATCACTGTAATATTCCAAATTGAAATATTTTACATTAATTTGGTTTTCTCGAAATTTCTTTTAAAAATAATATTTTATAAAATAAAAATTTATACAATAAAATGAATTTTAATTCAGAATTTTCGAATGATTAAGTAGCTAACCCACAAGGGGTTTTGTCCTTGGGCTATTTGATAACAAGGGTTTTTGTCCTTGAGATCATGTTTGTAATTAAGGGGTTACGTCCTTAAGAGCCTTGTTGATGCTTGTACAAAATTGCATGTTTTCATGAATTGGATTGGATGTCTTTCCTTCTCACCAAATGTTGAATATAAATATCTTCATAGTGTTCCACCAAACGACATGTCTTCTCCAAGGATTGTGACCTTTCGTCAAATGACATGTTTTCTCCAAGGATTATGACCTTTCGTCAAATGAATGCTAATTACTAATTAATTAATGTTGTTTAAGGACTGCTGTTTAGTGTGGCACTCCCTTAATTAATTGTTGTTTGGAATATTACACAATGGTGATTCAATTGCAGCGATTTCCTTGACAGCAATTTCTTCATTTAATTCCAGCAATCTCCTTATGGGTTGTGCCCTTGTCTTATGCTTGGAAAGGGATATTACACATTTTAGCTTATGAGAAATGAAACTATGACTAAAGATGGGAAGGGTTCTTAAAAGATGCAAAGTAAATATCCCTTGAGGGACTTCCTATAAACAACTTTAAAGGAGACTTAATGTTTAGGAAAGCAAGACACCCATGTTAGGACCATGGCTGGAAAGAAAATAAGAGAAAAGCAAGACAGACATTGATATAAGTTGTTTCCTTGAACTTCTTTAACATATTTATATTTTTCCAGTTCCTTTTGCTAGTCTTTGGTCATCCATGGACATTGATACAAGTTCTTCTTTTCTTTCTAGCCATGGTTATAACATGTGTGTCTTGCTTTCCTCTTATTTGCTTGTTGATGCTATGTACTAACACCAATGTATTCATTAAATAGATAACAAAGGTTATTTGGGCGTGGGTGTTTGCAAGGTGCAGGTGCTGACCTTCAAACCTTGGCTGCATAGGGTAAGGGTGCATTTTGCTTTTGAAAAATAAGGTAAACCATTATATTAAATATTGAAGTAGGGTACAATAGTGACTTCCTAAAGGAAAAATTAGGCAAACCACAGCAAGATCAGGAACCAAATACAAAACTTCAGGGGCTTTTTTGTTTACATCAGACTCAATTGTCTTTGACTATTAAAATTGACCTTACATATATATATATATATATATATATATATATATATATCGAAGAATCAATGTAGTGCCTAAACATGCAAACTAACAAAATTAATCAGCACATGTCATCCAAAACTATGAAAATCAAGCAACATGTTCAAAAGATTAGAGTTTTTAGGACACGATAATAAGGCACAATGCAACCTGAATATACTATTATTGTGTAGTACTATCATGCCGAAACTACTCAACCCATGTGACATGTTTTGGTGCTGCAGGTCGCTTTGCAGGAAAGGAAAAGAACCTAAAGATTCATGGCAATGAACCAGCTCACTGCTACGATAGATAAAAAATCAGTGAAACAAAGGAATTTTTTCAACATTGTCAATAGTATCAGAACCAACACACTAGCAAAGGATTGATGAGCTGTCGGACAGAGTTTGTAATAATGTTGACCTAGAGTTTGAGTCCACAAATTGAATTAGATGACAAAGACAGGATTCAGGTCCGGGAAGTCTGAATCCACGGATCAGATTATCCAAATATTCTAACTTCAGACTGATATTTGTATTCAACCATGAGTAGTGAAAGCCCCACCTTGCATCCCTTGATCAGTCCAGATCAGCTAGTATCTTCTGTAAAATCGAATATGAATGTTCAAACTATGTTGTAATCCGGCAAGTTTATTCTAAGTTCTAACATTCTTTGCAACTGCAAGACATTTGCAATTACACAAATCACTAGTGTACTTCTACGTCCCATCAACTCTTCCCCAGAAATTTGCTATGTCCCGGATAGAGGATGATAAGCCAATTGTGCATGCCTAGGATTTGGAAATAGCTAAATTTGTTAGCCTCTCTAAATGGTTGGATCATATTTTCCAAAGGATGTTAACTCGAGACTAAAATTTGATTTTGAACCATGGTTAGGTGTGGGAATCGGACCCCACACTAAGCCGCCTTCAATTCATCCATGTAAATCAAAGCCTCAATTTGAAGATAAAACTTAATGTATTTGAGCTCCAAACCGAAGAGAATCACAATATCTTTCTTCTATAACCCCATAATATTGCAAATCGCATAGTTTCCTTGTGCGCCCCTTTCTACTCCATTAAATTTCCTGTGGAATCCCGCAACATTATTAAACTGGGATAACTGTTGATAATCCGTGCATGCCCTCAAGTACATCAAAATCGCTGCTTCTTTGGATAGTTAAATTGTGACTTTGTTGGGAAATAAGGAGCCAAAATCTGTCAAACAAGTGTCATTTCCACTAGCAATTAAAATACATGTCTTTTAACATAGGTACAGTAAGGGATTTGAAGTATCCTCATGTTTTAATGCCTTGTCCATTGGTCGTAGCTTGTAGGTTACCTGCATCCATCGAGGACTCACTAACAAACCAGGAATTAAATTTTATTCAAAAGAGGGATTTTGAAAATAAATAAAAATGCTTTGATTGAAAACGGAAACAAATTAAAGACAACTTTGATTTTAAAGACAAAACATAAATCAAATTTATTAGAACCTAGGAACTAATGAAAACGTCTGCTAGAACAATCCATAACAAAAATAACAAAGGGTCAAAGTTATTATAGTCCTATGCCAAATTAAAATTGATTAGCTTAGCATCCCAAACTGCAAAAGTCCAAACAAAGAAACTTTAATGACCAAAGAGAGTAACTCACATTAATTCCTCACAAATAGAAAAGGCTCAAATTTAAAGAAGGAATAAAGCCACAAATTGAACTATTTAAATGCAATTCTTGATTATGAAAAAACAAAAAAACAGAAAGGCCCAAATATTATGCTTTCAATCAAGAGTAACATAAAATGCTCACAGGAACGTAAT
Source organism: Torreya grandis (assembly GCA_037957365.1). Lineage (NCBI taxonomy): Eukaryota > Viridiplantae > Streptophyta > Pinopsida > Cupressales > Taxaceae > Torreya > Torreya grandis. The sequence goes on along the minus strand of JARHVA010000739.1, from coordinate 2,233,545 downwards.
ATATTTTGCTTACCACACAGAAACAACAAAAGGCCCTACCCCTATCTATGCCAATAAGCAAAGAGATATAGACAAAAATTATAGACAGATTGTAGAGTAATGAAGCTCCTTTGCATTAAAATGTGAATCAACTTCGGTCTCTTTTAATAAAACTCCTGCAAATTTTGTATTCTACTACATATTTTGATGTATCTTCCTCCTTTATATCTGTATTGCCATTTGTAATGTCCCCTTCTTAGTCAGTATCAGTTGCAGAGGGAGTTAGCCTATCATTTCGACCCTCGTAGGCTAATGGACTTGATTTGAGGGTCTATTGGTAGTTGTTGCCTGGTTATATGGGACATTACTTCTCATCAATGCTTCATTAGGTTCAGGGGCAGGGCATTGCAGATGTTTCTTCTAGTTCAGGTTGACATACTTACTATTTATAGTAAGTCATATTTCCTGAGATACTATTTTTGGCAGGGCACCTGGACATATGGTATTTGTAGTGTTGATCCTAATTTTCAATTGACTTAGTGAAATAAGTCTTTTTGAGCAAGTTATTATTATTTAATTATTAATAAAGGTTACTTTATTAATAATTAATTATTTAAGGCCAATAATAAAGTGGTTTTCATGAATGGGGCCAAGACACATCAATTAAAGTGTTTTAAGTGATTATTTTATTGGGGTGCCCATACCAAGGTATTTCCTAAGTCAACATTAAAAAATAATAAATAAATAATTTAAATGATTATTAATCCAAGAAGGATCGACCCTTTTCTTGAGAAGTATAAAAGGCATCAAGAGGCAAATCGACCTTATTCATTCATGAGCATTTGACTTTGCAAATTGGTGTCTTGGGAATTGCGCTGTAAGACCTAGGGTTTCAACCATCTTCAGCATTGGAGAACGAAATCTCTTCAGTGTTTATGCAATCTTGAGGCTATGAAAGATCAACTGAATAATTGCCAGAGTGTAGGCTTCATCCAGGAGTCTAATTGGAGGTAAAAAGTGAAGAAATTCATTAAAGGTTTGAAGGATTTGAAGACTTATTCGGTTGCAAATCCGAGAACTCATTCTTGGCAGCCATTCTATATCAAATTTCAACTATTTAATTGCTGCTACAGTATCACGTGAACAGAAAATGCTACAATGTTTATTGCATATTAGTTGAAAGTTACTTAAGGGTTTGATACCAGATTGAAAGGATCTTCAAAGAAACACTTGTGGCTGCAATTAATATTGTTCTTGGCAACCATACACAGGGTGTACAAGGTTCTACAAGGCCACGCGCTGTCTATTCAGCCTAGGCATTCTTCCTCAGGGCTGAAATGCCTTCTTTCATTGGCTGATATTTCATCCATTGTGAGCGCCCAACAATGTCAAGGCATTATGCATATATTTTTGAGCGGAGAAATTACTTATAGCTACAGATCAATTTCATTTTCAGATTTATATGTTGCTGGTAATTTTCAGAATTTCATGTATTCAAAGCTATGGACCATCAGGTATGCTAAATTGAAAAAATAAAGCATTGTATATTTTCTTATTAAGGAATACAATCATTTGCATGTCTAGATTGCATACAAAGTGTTGGGTATAAAGTCCTCACTGTTGTAGTTGCTCATTTGTTTGCTTGCCAAGTGTTCGCATTAATGTCCCTTGGCTGTAGGTGCACATTTCAGTCATGAGTTGCATGGTAATTGTTTGTGGAAATGTCTATAGTGCTGTAGCTGCCGATATATCATTATTTTCAGTCATGTGCTTGCATTTTTAAATTCATTTAGTGCTGCAATCTATGTATCGTCATTTCAGTTGCATTCTCAAGTTATATCAGCCTATTAAATTGCATTCAAAATCATAGAAAAAACCCATTCAAAACAAACACATTCAGAAAATTCAGAGTGGAGGAGAACAGGGGTTCTTACACCATTACACATTTATAAGCCTAAGGACAAAGTAGAGAAAGGAATTTGAATCAAACGGTTCCAATCATGTCTCTTCAACTTCCACCTACTTTCTTGGTCATTTTTTATTTTTGTGTTATTAAAAAGCAACAAATTAATTAGGAATTAATCTATTGTTAGAGTTCTCTCCAAATGTTTTCCTTTGCCTTTCTTTCCCTTCTATCTTTGAGCCCTCAAATTAGCCACAAACATTCTACAAACTTGATAAACTTCATCCACATAAGAAAGACTTACGAACCCTTGAGTTTGCATACTCAAAGAAATAATTTTGTGCTTAAACAAATCTTCCTCTAAGCTACTTCAATTTTTGTGCACCAAGGGCTCTTAAAAACTTCACCAATCAATCTAGATGGTCCAGAATCCTACAAAAAAACTATTTGTTCACTTAAAATGGATTTCAAGTGCCAAAGTTACACCTTCGTTAATGTCAAGCTTGGAAATGGCTAAGTAAATATAACTGACAAAAAATCACTAATATGTGATTTTCAAAATTGTGAATCTGTTGTGAATAGCTACGTAATTCATACCATCATGTTCGCCTCACATTCCTCTACATCTCTACAAATTTACAGCTATATACCACATTGGTTCTATTAGAAAATGAATGTTGAAAGAATGAAGAGCAATGGAAGGCATATGGCACACTTACACACTTTTTTGTCTATCTTTTTATTAACCAAAAAGTGGTTACGTCAGTTAGGAATGTTTGATAACTGCCCATTAGTTAAATATTAACTATTAGCTAATTATAACTTTTAACACCCTCCCTTAATGACCAAATTGAATATTACTCCGAGTTTGTCCCAAAATTTTACAAATAAAATGGGACCAAAGAGTTTAGTCATTACATTTACAAACTGTTCTAAAGACATCAAATATGAATTATGTAGTCCTCTGACATTTTGTTGTTGTCTAATGTAGGGGTTTGAGTGTAAACAAAAAATGAAAAGGATAGCCATCAACAAAACAAAGATCTGGCCGTGTGGACATAAGATGTATCAAGTTGTCCACCAATTCGTTGTACGGTGATTCATTGACCGGTGATGAACCATCATTCACTGATAACTTCAACCCGATCTCAATAGTTCTAAATCTAGAATCCTGTAGATGCTTCTCAAAAAAAATATACCAAGCTCATGTACCATGCTTACATTTGTATAGGGACTTAACCATCATGCAAACAGAATGATTGCGACCAACCTAAAAACCTTCAGGCAGCACCATGAAGACCTCATCATCCAAATGTCTTCTCAAGAAACCAAACTGAGATGCTATGGAGAGAAGCAACCAAAATGTGATCATCTTCGCAATAAGAGCAACAACCAACTCCTTAGTAGCAATGGGAGTAAAAAACAACTCCGTAATAGGAGAAGAAACCATCTCCTTGTATATTCCTTCCTGTTGGGAAAAGCCTTTCATAACAAATGAGCCAATGCCCATGACTTTGACATATCATCTATTGAAAAGGGAAAAACAACACACACACACACCAAAACAAAACAAGAAAAGGGAACAACCAAAATAAGGAAAGCAGGACTATTTACAGAGCAGAAGAAAAAGAAGAGACTATACAAAACCATTCACCAGTTGGGAGAAGTACCTATCATTTTAGAACAACGGATTTGACTTATGAACTCCAAACACATTTAGCAACAGTGACCAAGCAGGTGGGAAGAGGAACTTACAATTATCATTCACACAGAGATGATTATGAATGAACAAATCAGAAATATTTACCTGTTTCGAAATGAAATCATTATGAACTCTCCAATTTTCTTTAAGCACACCTGAGCAATACTGAACTTTTTCAATGTCTTCTTAGGTGACTTCAAATACATCTGTGCTAGATACAGTATCTGAATTGGAGAGAAGTGTGTCACATATCTGTTTTTGAGTTGGAACCACAATATAATTATCTTCTGGAATGATTTGAGTGCTGATATTCATTTCCAAATTGTTTCCCATGACAGACAAACTCATTGTCAAGTGAATCATCATTACCTTCATCAATATTTTTTGCCTTGACAATTTCCATTTCGCTTGTAATGAATATCGAGCACCATTCATTTTGTTTTGGCTTCATGTCTTTCTTGATTTCAACTTTGGCATGTTTATGATCTTCAATATGTGTGGAGTTGATTGCTCTAGATTCAAGTTGTGTAAAACACTTCTTTGGTAGAACCTAAAAATGAAACACCTGAGGAATCTTCATTTTTGACTATTGAGTCTTTCATTATGATAGAGAAGGGATCTTATGCTCGACTAAAAATCGATTTCATATTATCTTCACCTTTAGAAGGTAAAATACCATATTATGCACTATTGCTCCTTTCTATTTGTGGTTCAATCAGTTGTTCCTTAAATAGCTCATTTTCTCCCAAGACTATGAGGTTCAAGCAATCTTGCGAAATAGGCAAATATTTATTTTCTCTATCAAGGGGGAAGTCAAATTCTTCATTTGTTCTCTGATCATCATTAGTTCTTCCAACTGTTTGCCTTCTTCCACAATCGCGAAATTGAAACATCATATGTGATAGGAAGCACTTTTTCTTTTTCTTTGTTAGAGTTTTGACATGTTTGATAAAAAATTTGCCTTCGGAATCTCTTCTCTGAATGTTGAGGGATCTTAATTATATCAGGGTCCACCACTTCCTCACCCCTAATGACAGTTGTACCATATTTGGAAGATTCTTTCAACATCCTAGATAGAATCATGTTATTTTCAAACTCGATAGCTTCTTGTTGCACGGCTTCCAAGTCATTTACCTTGTTCTTCATCAAGATGAATTTGATCTCTGGGTGTAGAGGACCAATGAAAACACAAAGTTCATTCTCGAGACTCGGTTGATCTGCCTAAGGAATCAATCTCAACAATTTGTTGAAGTGTGATACAAACTCTCTCATCTGCTCATCGTCTTGCTTCTGGATTTGGAAGAAATCTGACAACAATGCACACACGTCCACAACTATTTTGAAACTATGCAGGAACTTGTTCTTCAAAGAGTTCCAATTCACAATATATCCATCTTCTAGGTGCCAAAACCACTCAGCAACAGAGCCTATGAGAGTGTCAACAAAAAGCCTAACAGTGACATCTTCCTACATAACTCCCAAGATGCTATAGGATACAATGAAGGCAAGGATATGGTTATCTGCATCTTGACTATTTTCGCCTGAAAACTTTGAAAATCTCTTCCTTGACCCTGAAGGTAACTCATTGTATTGAGCCAAAGCCAATGGCCCAAAATATTTCCCCCATGGGACATGGGGAACATTAGGGTTGGGGTGAACCAATGTCATTACTTCAATCAGAAAAATGTACACACTAGGTATTTTTCTCAACAGAGTTGCTGTCCTCCATTCCAGGGGAGGTTCCTTGAAATGTCTGAAAATCGTGTGCATAAATCACCTTGATCCCGAATGGAGTCACCAAAAACTGTTGGCTCAAAAATTTGTCAAGGAGCCAAATTAGTGACTTTGAGTCAACCGTGTGAGAACTGAGTCCTTACGTTAGTCAACAACGCAAGGACAAAGTCCATCTTTTATTAACAGGAAGAGCTGGCTTTATTGAAAGCCAAAAAAAGAAAAGGGAAAAGCTATTCACAACTATTTACAACAAAAATGTTTTCTATTGGGGGTTTCGTACTTTTAACCGAAAAGCACAGAAAGGAAATGAGGAAAATGAAGGGAATGATGAAAAAAAGAGAAAGAAAAAGAATAAAAGGAGAACAGGATTATTATAGCCAGTTAAATACAGAAGCTACCATGATAACCCTAAGAAAAATGAAGACTCTAGGTGACTCAACATGAAATTCACTAGAATAACCCAAGAAAGAGGAACACTGTCCTCATTGAAATCTCTCTCATTCCATGGATGGTAAAGATATAATTACAACCTTAGGATTGCAAAACATACACTGAGACGATTCTCTAATACCAATAACAAACAAAAGACAACCATCCCATTTTTACCCATAAAAGACAATCAAAATATTGCTTAAACCACACCGAGATTCCACATTTTGTGGAAATAACAGACATAGATTCAAAAAGAAATTCTATTATGCAATTTCCACATTAAGACTAATTGATAAAAGTTATGACAAAGTTTTGAAAGCAAAGATTTGAATACAAATGAATCATTCACACAATTATAATTTGTGAAGAGAATCTGAACACAGTTTGCAAATCTTCTCCTTTGTATTGATCTTCGTCGAGTTGTAATACAATCTCGCCTTTCAATAATATGTCTCAGAGTTATGTTGTTCAAAAGGCCTCCTCATAATGAGCCTAACACTCATATTTATAGTGCAGGCAAGTGGTTACAATGCATAACCACCTTTTTTGAATTTTAGATGATGCAAAAGTGAGTTTACAAAAATACAGCACTTAAGTAATGTGAAAGTGAGTTGGTGCGATTGCACTGTATGCAAGTGCAAAAGAGAAATTACATAACTTGAAAAGTGTAGAGGTGCAATTGTGTTATTTGCACCAAGTGCAATTAGGACTCACGACTTACAAAGTTGACACAGTGTATTTGTATGAATTACATTTGCAAATTTGCACTTACAAAATTTGCAACTGTAAATTGCAAAACACAATTCAACATTCACATGAAAAGACCAGAAGCTTTTGACAAAGCCTATTCATCTTCACTTTCGTTGAGGACAATTTCAAATTTCTCTGACGAATCAGCATTAACCATTATATTTTGCCCTTTCACAAGGTGGCAAACAAGGTGAACGGGCTCCGTGGGATCAGGTGACAAGTTTTTATGTTCTTGAGTTTAGAGACCAGCTAAAAAAATATTCTCTGGGGGGCTAGACATATATCATGTGGATTAAAATCAAGGAATCTATTGGCCGAATATGGAAAAATAGTCGCATCATCACCCCTTTAAATCAACATTGGGAAATCGGAACAGCCCAAAAGGCACTGCTACAGTCAATGCCTTAACATCATGTGTATGCACACATTTGCTACCAACCAAAGCCCAACTAGCATGAGTGCCAACAACTAAAATTTCAACTTTATCATCATCATATTTAATGTTTTTAGGGACGATTTTAAAATGTATTACCTGGCCATCAAAACTAGAAGAAAACACACGTTAATGGTTTGGAGTTGCAGTCAACGCTAAAACATTCATCCGATGATATGTAGGTGCTTGCAATAGTGCTTCCTGCTAAGAATCCCAAAATTGAGTGGTTCTTGTATAATCCTTACAAGATTTCCATCTCATAAGGTAAAAAGGGACCAAATGTAGATGTTTGACCCGCTCTCCAAAACTCCCAAGCCCTGTAGTCATTCTATACATCTCATGTGATGTAGTGGTATTCCAACACCTGATACAGCCATCGAAGCCTCTAGCAAATATACGCTTTGCATCCAAAGTTCATGCAACACACAAAATATGACCTTTAACTTTGGGAAATGATTTGTAATACATCATGTCTCCCTCTAGGTCACGGACAACATAAATGCGAACACAACCATCATCACACCTGTTGCTCTACAATATCATCTTCCTCTTTTTCACTATCTGACTCGTTGGAATTACAACTTAGACCATTTTCATTATCAGATGTTGATGAATAGCTCCAATTGCCAGAAGTAAAGGAATTGCAGGCCTAGTGGGTCCCAATAGATCAACATGATCGCTGAGGATTAGCATGTGTGAACCATCACAGACATCCTCATTTGTAGTTTCATAAAAACTATTGCCTTTTGCAGTGATTCATCAAGAGCTTTGTCGATATCAAAAAAAAATCATTAATGTGCAAGACTTCAAGTGTGAATCTTACTTCAATAAATCTAGCTCTCCCTCATTCAACAAAGGGCTTGGCAAAGTTACTTGAGCAACATTCTTTGGTCCAACCTTCAAAATATATTCTCGTTTCCCAAGATTAACCTCAAGAGACATAACCAAGCCTTCCCTCAAAGGATCGATCGCATGCTTTGGAACGTATGCAAAACGTTGCTCGAAGTAGTCGTAAAGTATGTGAGATTTTTGAGACAATACATCTAGTGGAATGTCATCTCCCATACAAAATGTAGGCTCTTTCCCTTGAGAAGCCATGTTTTCAATGACCATCTAAACATCTTCACTTGAATAACCAAATGCCTGTTGATGTCGTAATACCATTTTTCCATCCATCAATGTGGATGCAAAGAATGTAGAAGGTTTAAGAAATCTACTATTTTCACTAACCATTGCTGGTATAGATTTCCAATGGCAATGCGTTTCTTAATCTCTGTGTTCCCATACACCTCACCTTTATCCAAGTCAACAACTATCATCATTCCTGGACACAGACGACCCTCCATGTGCCAAAACAACAAAAATTAATCATTTATTGCTTTTTCAAAATTTAAAACCCCAAACTTGTATTAAATTTTGATTTTTTGAATTTGGGCAAAAACAAATAAATTTTGATTTTTTGTTTTTTTAATTTTCAAAACCTCAATCTTGTTATGGGTCGTATGCCCTTTTTGATGAGTCCAAAAACAAATTAAAAACTGCAATTACTCTTTTATATTTTTTTAAAACCTTCCATGCCACATAGGTCATACGACCGTACAACCTTTTGGCCAAAAGAAGAAAACAAAGTGAAAATTTATTCTAATCATTATTTTTAAAATTCTCTCATTTCTTAGTTATGTGGCCATACGACATTCTTCTGCAAGCAAAAACAAAGAAAATCAATTTCTGCCCTTCTATCCGTACAATCCTCTGGCTGCAGCTGAAAACAATAAAAAAATTGTTCTTTTCTATTTTATTTCATTTCTCCTTATCTCTCTTGGTGATGTCGTACGGCCACATGTCTTTTATGCAACTAGAAAAATCAATAAAATATCAGATCTGTTAATTTGTCTTTCTGATATGGCCCATACAACTCTTAGCAGAAGATGAAAACAAATAAGAAAATGATCTGGTCTTTTCTTTCTTTTCTAATTTTTAGACTCCTCTTTGACCGTACTACTATACGCCCTGCTTGTGATGAGCACATAAATAAGAAAATAGTTTTGTAAACCTTCCTTTGCTCCTTTTGGATTGTACAGCAGCCAAATCAAAACAAAAATCTGATTCTTTCAAATTCACTTCGCTTTGTGTTTTTTGTCAATTGCAATGATGTTTTACCACTTGGAAATAATACAAAGAATGATTTTGTTATGGTGTTGAATGGAAGTTGGCAAATTGCACAGCAATGGGGAAGGTAATATTTCATTTGCACGATTTGGTGAGTGAAAAAATGAATTTGCACGACTCGGGGAAGTGACTGAGGAAATTGCACGACAACAAGATTTCATAAAACAAATTGCAATTGCACCGTGTGCAAAATCAAAAATGCAAATTGCACAACTTGAAAAAGTGTTGAGGCACTTTTGCACTGGGGAAAAGCAAAAAAACATTTGCATAGCTTGAAAATGGTTTAATAAACTTTTAAAAATTGTGGGACAGCCAATGACTTTTTACATGAGGGAGTTTAAAAGCGCTTTTGCACAATTCAGGTTATAAATTGTTTTGCATGTGATTTTAAAATTAATTAATTAAAATTTTAAATTTTTCAAAATTTAGCAATTTTAATCCCAAAGTAAAAATTAGTCGAAAAAGTCAAATTTTCGTCAACTTTAAAATCTCCAAAAACCACAAGAACACTATGACAGTGTAGAGATATCAGTGATTCCCTGGAATGAATTTTTGGTCGCTCTGATCAAGGGAATGATTGCCAAAACTTGCCTGGACAGATCCAGTAATGTTGAGATGCCTACAATGGCTGAATTCATCTACTTCCTATAAGAAATGTCCCCGGTGTTTCTGCCACTTTGCTCTGCCCTAGGTCATTGCACATACCTGTTAAGATGGTTCTTATGCAATTTCAAATACTTGATTCAGATTCATTCTCTTTCACCTTGAAACCCTAGCTCCACTTTCAATACTTGCTTCACCTATAAAAGGAGTTAGACAAAATGGGCTGGACAATGCCAACCACCCTCTGCTGAGTGCTTGAGCATTGTCTATGTTCCATGACTCCAAAGAGGGCACAAACCACACGTAGTTCTCTCACCTAACTGTGTGTGTGCTCAATAGTGATCTACTAGAATGTATGCAACTTGTGTGGCTTTCAACACTTGACAACCTATGATTTTGACCTTGCAATAATATTCAGACTTGGCTTGGTGATTGTTCCTTTGATGGGTTTTTCAAATTTGGACCTTTAGAGTAGTGCTTCAAGGATGTTTACATGTATTCCTTAGTGTGCCAATAGATTTCCAAGTGAGTGCCAAATAAGTGCTAGATAGGAATAGACTTGGGCTTGATATGTATATATAAGAGACTCTTTGACTAATTTTCCTCTATAATAGACACGTGAAACGTGCGAGCCAATCCAAGGGAAGGATTTGAATTTGAAAAATAGTCATTTAGATAACCTAAGACACCTCCGGCAAAGTCAGAGGCTATCAATTGCCGATATCATATGACTATTGTCGGAATTGTCCAGGATGGAGAAAACAGTGCTCTAGAGAATGGTGGCAATCTACTTAGGATGATAAATTGTTTGTTCACAAACTAAGAAGATCGTGTGTGTGAATGACAACAAATCGAAAAGGTTGGGCCCATAAGTTAGTGAATGGCTAGGAGAGAGTGAACAAGAGTCAATTGTGTACTCAAGTCAAGTACTTTAAGGATTACTCAAAACTGACATTATCAAGAGTCTAATAACAAATTTATGTGTCTATGAATGCCCCCCTTTTAGTCTAGTATTGAAAATGTTAAATTAAAAAGATAAAGAAATTTGGTCTTTAGTGTAACTGTATTTGATGCCTTCAAGTATGTCCTAAGTATTCAACTTGCTCCATGCAAAAACCCTGCAATGAAAATATAGAAATCAATATCCACTTATGATAGAAAAACTGAAATAATCTAGATTATTGAAAATATTTGAAATTGAAAAGTAACGAATACACCTATAGATATGCAAACCAAGCTGCCCTCTGAAATCATTAGAGAATGAGGTCAATATGCCCCAAGGAGATGTCAGTGCTAAAACCATAGGTTGAGAAGATAGATGCCTCAATCCTTATTAAAGATGCAGAAGAGCTTAGAAGTTAAGCTATGCAGAACCTCAACCTCACTACTCATAATTTTATAATAATGGAACATAAAATAAGTCCCAATAAATCAGCAAAGTATGAATCAACCACAGTTGACAGATTTGAGATTCAAAGTCTATGTATGCTTGAGTATATCTGAGTGAATCTTAGAATGAAATGACTTAATTTGTCACTCAATCTAATAACCTATGCATTATGAGTCATATACCCTGTGTCATAATATCATATTATCTGTCAATTCACTCATAATCTTGTAGAATGTCTCACATATGCTCGCATATGCCCCCAATTTGTGTCAATCCTATCCCAGTCTATGTCAATTTGTACCCATTTGAATCAATTTGTGCCAATCTAGATCAATTTGAGTGTAATGGGCACCCCAGTTACACCCAAAACTAACCCAACTGAAACCCCTTATGACTCCGGAACGGTTTGCTTGTATTGTTTTTTTTTGTGTTTTGCAAGGTCTTATGCATGTAACATAAATATAAAATTGAAAGCATAGACACACACAGCTGAAATAACCAACACACTGTATTTATATTGATTGCAAAATGAATAAACAAGTACAATGTCGGCCACGCGATAACTCACTAAATACTCCAGTAGTGGAATGAACATTGTTTCAAGTGAATTTCTCCAACGAGTACCAAAGGTGCGATCATTTTGTTCTCCGTCCAGCAGAACTACGAACTCTGCAAGCTGGTTTCTACGGACTCCGCAGGCTTGTTTCTACGGACTCTGTAGGCACGCTTCTATGGACTCTGTAGGTTGGTTTCTACAGACTCTGCAGGCTGGATTCTACGGACTCCGCAGGCTGGTTCTACGGACTCTGCACGCTGGTTCTACGGACTCTGCAGGCTGGTTCTACAGACTCCGCAGGCTTGATTCTCCCGACTCTTACTGCAGATAGCGGCTGCTACGAGATGCTACAATGACGTTGCTACTATAGTGGCGCGACTGCTACAGTGGCACGGTTGCTACAGTGGTGTGGCTGTATGAGGCTGAAAGCACAGACTCTAAAGACCAATCCCAAGGATTGATGTCTAGAGTGCTACAGTTGGGAAGGACGTTCCCAAATGCCCAAAATAACATGCAAACTGCAAGTGCATCAATTTTTTCTTCTTATCCAACATGCTGAATGAAGCCACAAACACTTCCTTTTATTCTTTCTCCAAGGGGCAACTCAACTCTCATGAGCAATGTGGGATAAAAGATGTGCAACATTTTATATATTAAAATATTACTTATGTCTCCATTGGGTACCATCCCCATAAAGTAAGTATTAAAATAACACTTTAATATTTTGCAATTAAATTAAATGTTACTTTTATAACACTTCAGGCATTAAAATATAATAGCAATCGGACTCCAAATAGCGCAAATGATAGTTTGCCGAAAAGCTCTTGCCGAGGAGTATCGAATCCAATCACCAAAACTGGCCTCTGCTGTGTCCTGCTAACTTACTAAAAATAGTAAGTATGCCTGAAATTGAGTAAATCAACTCTGTTTTGGCCCAAACTAGAAATAACTAGGCCAAAACACTCTAGGATCCCTTTAAACCCTTCATTAGCCCTCAAGACCATGTAGAACTAGGCTAACGCGCACACACACTTGGTCAACTGCTAAAGTGAGGACATTACATTGTGTCAATCCGAATCATGTAATTTAACCCAAAATCTAAATTATCTATGAAAGTTTAAATCTCTAATAAATCCCACAGTGTATGTTCCCTTTTGAGGTGAGAGATGTAGCCTGCAAATCACTAATCTCAAAATAAAAGAGTTATATGCATTATGTTATATAGAAAGGATTTAAGCATGTAAAGCATGTGCTAACATAAGTAAATTATGTTACCATAAAAAGATCAAATCGTTAGAGCATATATGAAACATTTATCATGAGGCATAAAAGTGTTATGTCAAGTAGATATAGCAATAAGGCACGTAGTAATAACCATCATAGTAACGATCATAAAAATCACTGAGTAATAACCACGCAGAAGATGCATGATATGTATCATGGCATCGCACACAAATAGAAGAATGTGTGATAAGAATCACAGCATCACAAGCTTAACAGATAATCCTATATGTATCCACACACAATCACACACAATGTCATGGCCATGATACACAAGCAATCATAGAAACATGCATGACAACAAACTGAGTAAGAGTCATGCACAAAAAGGAGCCACACATAGAACAATGAATGTCACGTAGATAAAGATAAGATAAAGATAAATATATTAATGTCCAACTAATGGCCACAAAAGTAGGTCAAAGGGACTACAGATTACAGAAATGTGTTAGGAAAAAGCGGTAAACCAAAAAGGTCTCCAAAACAAGAAAAACAATGCTGAAAGAAATAGTATAAAACATGGCAAAGAGTGACCACTCTCATATCCCAAACCGCCAAAGGGCCCATCCATGCTCAGGTAAAAAGAAGAGAGCAAAAGAGATGAGCAATCCCC